>JAYESA010000007.1:90430344-91030344 GCA_036927795.1 Iris macrosiphon
TCACATCCGACAAAATCGAAGTAACAATAAATATGTTGGTAGATATGAGTGAACAACCTCTCTTGCTAGAACTTAGTGACATGTAGAGAGGATGGACTCATTGGGCCAGACACAAGCTAGTTTTCTTGAGCCAAGGCTTAGCCATCAAAATTGGATATAGGATGCCTTTTTGTAAATCTTATCGAGTGTTACAAAGGTGTTGGCATTATTTTCTTGGCCATTGAAGAAATCATTTGGCTTGAATGAAAGGTTAACAAGGATATTTTTGACATGTATTGTTCACGATAATCGGAATGACACGAGACACAAGAGGTTTAGAGGGATTAATTCCTGTTCAGCCGATAACTTGCCCAAGCCCTTCTGTCAAGGGTTACATGATTATTTCTTCTGCAATGTAGCAACTTTTAAGATGATGTCGAATGGAAGACACTTGAAATCACGACTGAAATGCATTGCAATGTAGGTTGTAAGTGCAGCTGTTCCTTTTGCTAACTAGAACTCATGGTGAAGCCACAGAAAAATGAATGTAACTTTACTTACAGACTGATAGAACATGGATAGGACGTATCGTTCTATCCTTCGAACAGGCTGATATAATTAATTAGTCGAAAACCTTTTCTATCCTCCACTAGTTACTTTCACCATTTCAAAGCAGCTTTTCTTACCTGCAACAAAATATCTGAAGTGCAATAACACTGGCTGCAGTTGTTGGTACACTGCAATTATTTGGTTTATTATACCAATTGATAATGAATCTTGCTACTTCTTAAGGTTGCCACTCTTTTTTTGCATGTTACCAAAAACCTTTGCAGCAGAACTTGTCACGAATGATGCTCTGCTGCAGGTATTTCGTATATTAGACCAATTTATAACTAACTACTGGATAACCTTTTTAACGCCTCCATAATTAGTTCTGCCAATTTCAATGCATCTTTTCTTGCATGTAACAAAATACATGCAGTGTAGTAACAAGTGTTGCAGTGTAGCAACAAGTGCTGCTGCACTGCAAGTATTTGTTACACTAGACCAATCTATAGTTAACTACCCCCTAACTGTTTCTACATCCTTTCTAATTGATTCCACCACTTTCAAAACAAAATTTGTTGCTTGCGATCAGATATCTGCAGTGTAATAACACTTGCTGCAAGACATTGTTTGCTCTTCTTGCATTGCCCCCGCCACTGTATGTATCCTGTTAGAGAGTGTGTTTGATTGTTTGAGTTCAACAGTGGTAATTCTTTGCTGATTTGTTTCATTAAGAGCTGCTTGCTATGAAAATAGATTCAAAAAACAGGTTTTCATTAGGGACAAGGATAAAGTAGATTGAAAAAGTCACTGCAATTTGTTAAAAGTTACATCTGCAACTGAAAAAATGTGATAACTATAGATTACTTTATCCATTAGTGTATGTAATTGGTGAAAGACAGTCAACTGGAAGAAGATGTCAACAACTTTTATGATATTAGTTTTGCCCAAGTATATGTAAAACTGACTAGCTTGGCTTGCAAAAACTAGTACTTCGAGTTTCTTAAAATTGGATACCAAAAGGTCTTAAACAATAAGGTGAAAGTAATTCATTCAAAGTAGAGAGGGAAAGGGATAAATTGTTTGAATAATATCTGTAGAATGTTAAATCACTACTTTGAAGGAACAGCGATGAAATATTGTAAAAGTCAAGTCGAAAGTTGATGTAATGGGATGCCCTTTGTTTGTTCTTATATTCATGAATAAAGTAAAATTTGATTGCAAGTGGCATTGTGAATGAACAGTATTGCAAAATTGGGAAAAGCTAACTTCTCTTAATCTGTCTCCTCTCCTTATCTAGTGGTGCCTCTACCACTTCAACCTGTCAATGGCACTGGGTATGTGTCATCCGGTAGTTCCCAACGATTTCCTGCTGCAGGTGAAAGCATCCCAGAAACAGGTGAAACCTCTCTCTACTCATAAGTTTGATGTATAGTAAAAAGAAACTTTATCTTTCATTAATATGTTCATAACGTCAACTCCAAGGAAATAAAACTTACATTTTCTTCCTATCATTTCTATAGGAGGACATCTTCTTCTAAATGGACATGACAAAGGTGTTGGAGCATCTGGTTCTGTTCCAATTGCTACTGGCTCAGGAGATAGGACACCAACTGGTGAGATTACACTCCTACATCTCCCTCCGAACTATCTGTGCTTCACAACTTGTGTAAAAAAAAAAATGATGTGGTCCTTTTAGCTATTGAGCAATCAGTTAGTATACAATATCCAAGGGATTTTAGAACCAACATTTTTGTCGAATGCTCTAATTTCAACATTTCCTAACATCAAAAGCAAATTTGTTTCGTAATTTGGGCACATTTGCCTCGTGTTCAGAAATTAGTTGATGATAGGAGCTTAAAGGATATTGTTATAAATGCACCCACCCTCCATTTGTCAAACTCAATTAGGTTATTCAGTACAAGTATGTTTGTGATGAATAAATGATCTGCGACCATGTTAGCATGTAAATCACTAATTTAGTTGCTGGTTCCTTCAGGGACTCATAGTTTCACTGTCACGGGCACTATAGATGGCAAATTTGAGCATGGCTACTTGGTTACTGTCAAGATCGGCTCCCAGGTCCTCCATGGTGTACTGTATCATGTTCACCCGGAAACAGCATCATATTCCTCTCTTCAGCCGCCAGGAGCACCATCTTCTTCTGCAGCGGTCTCATCCACAGCCACAGCCACAGCCACAGCCACAGCTATCGTTCCTTACATACCCCCTACGCGATCAGTCAGGAGGCGGCTTAGGCACAGGAACCGTGATCCTTCCCACCCGAAACCCAACAGGAGCGCCTACAACTTCTTCTTTGCCGAGAAGCACTCCAAGCTCAAGGCTCTCTACCCTCAACAGGAAAGACAGTACAGTAGGATGATCGGAGAGTCCTGGAGTAAGCTTACCGAAGAAGAGAGGAAGGTGAGCTTCAAGTCTAATCTCAATCCAAGTGATCCAATGTACATAGTCAAATGTTTTTTTACGTGCATTTACTTGCTTTGTTCTTTTGTGCAGGTATATGATGCCTACGGGAAGAGGGACAAGGACAGGTATAGGAGGGAGCTGCAGGAATACAAGGAGAGGCTGAGGCTTGTGTCGCCGAGGGAGACTGTGAGGCCAATGGATGTAGTTAGGGAGGAAGTGAGGAAGAATGAGATTGTGAGGCCAATGGTGAAGGAAGTGGAGATGGGGGAGTCATCTCACATCTGAAGTGAAGAATGAAGACTGATGTGATGAAGTTGGTTTCTCCGTTCGTTATCAATTTTCCGTGGACAATTCTGTTAACAATATGGTATACTTGAAGGAAGACCTATATGTATGTATAAGAACAAAGTGTTCTGTAGAACCTATGTTCTAGTGCTCCAGTTTATAGACTATTTGCTGATAGAATTTTGTCTGTCAGGTATATGTTTTCTCTATTTTCATGAATAACATAAGAAATATTGCTCTCTGTTGATCGAGCCAATAGGACAGACACTTTGTTCTTTAGTATTGACCTATTTCCTGTTGCTCACTTCCTTTTAGGCTCGCCGAAAGGAAATGACTTTCTTTTTATTAAGTTATTGACTTAGTCTTTCTCTGATTTTGTCTTTGTAATTATCTCTAACCATGATTGTACGATTCAGTTGTAACCTCATGAGTTAGTTTAAACAATATTGATGTAAACTCTGTATATAAAGGCTTATGCATCAAAATAATAAAAGTAACATTTTTCCATATTTATCATTTCTTCACATGGTATCAGAATAGCCTAAACCGATCCTACGCTATGTCTTCCGAAAACAACTAGATTACTCCTTCCGCTACTCAAATCTTGTTCACTGCTTCTGGTGGCGCCGCGGCCAACCTTCAATTCCCGGCGCTAGCAGTCCGTCTCGATCGCTCCAATTATTCTCTATGGCGCGGCACTATTCGCTCGGCTCTTGAGGCTTATGAGCTTGAGGGATTTCTTGTCGCTGGTGGTGCTCCTCCGCCGACTGTTTCATCGGTCGCAGATTCGTCAACCACCACCAGCCCGAATCATGACTTTGTTGCTTGGAAGCGCAAGGACCGACTGGTTCTTCTATGGCTGTGATCCACTCTCTCCACTTCTATGCTTGGTCACGTTGTTCGGGCTGCCACAATCGCGGAACTTTGGACCATGTTAGAGCAGATGTTTCACTCCCAAACTCGTGCCAGACAGATGCATTTGAAACAACAATTTCAATTGCTCTCCAAGGGAAACCTGTCTATCTTGGAATATGTTGAGAAGAAAATGGCAATTTCTGATTCCCTCGCTGAATGTCTCACCTCTGTATCGGATGAGGATTTTGTCTCTTTTGTGCTATTTGGCTTAGGAGCTGAATATAGTGCGTTCAAAACAGCACTGAGTATGCGGCTGAAACCGATTTCGTCGAACGAGCTGCTCGGCCTCCTTCTTCAGGAAGAACAAGGCATGCTTGACTCTTGTGCCGAATCCAGTTTTCCGGTGGCCCATGTTGCTCATCGTAGAGGCGCGGCTGCAAGTCGACATTCCCCGTTGGACTCTGCCACGTCTGGCGACCGCTCCCGTCCGGTGTGTCAACTCTGCGACAAGCAGGGTCATGAAGCACGGAATTGCCATCAACGACTTAACCTGTCTGCCTTCCCTGCCACCAATCGCCGCGCCGCTGATCGCCTGTCACGCCCCAGTCCCAAAATGCCAAAGGACTAGATACGTGGCAATGGCCAGCAGTACGCACCGATGGACAAACCCAATTTAATGGATCCATCAGGGCATACTTAAGCTGTAAAAACAAGTCTACGATAATATGGCACAACTAATCTCATCCACACAAGATATAAAATATGATCCACAGAATAATAAGGAATGTAAATCATCAGCTAGTCTCAACAAAATGCTTCGGGGAACAACCCGATAAATATCTAATACAATGGTTCAACAGACCAGAAAGTAAATGACTGAAATAAATAATAAATACTGAGCATGAAACATGGATGCTCAGGAGAAGTCTTCGGCTAACACCTCATCCTCGGATGGCGGTACAGCTCCTGGATCAGCTCCTGCTCCGGTCCCATATACCTCGGGACAGATCTCGTCCTCAAATCCTGGGGACATAATCTGGATCCAGGTCCTCAGGGGACATAGCAAGGTACAAGAAAGCTCATGCCAAAATAAATGCAGTGCAGAAAATAAATGGAATAAATAGGGCAAGTAACCATCTAAATGAAAATGCAAGTGAGAGCATCACGAGTACTCAGGCTGAGCCACTACAAGCTCTGTATCGGGGAGCCGGTAGCGGTAATAACCGGTAGTGGGTCTAGCTCTGCTCCGAGAGTCTACGACCTCTCAATAATAGAAGATATATATATAAAACAGTCTGTAGCCTGTGTGTCTCTCCCCACCCAATGTAACCACGCATATCATGACCACAACGTCTCATGTCCATGTCAAGTGGGATCATAGCTAATGCAACAAGTCATAATATATCTATGAATATAGTATCTATGTCAAGTCCTGTATCCTATACAGAATCACCACGAATATCTCGGGAAGATCCTGTCTCATGAGGAGTGTCAAGTGTCCTGGATCAAAGTGTACTTGGTAAGACAAGTACGAGAATATAAAGTGTCACGAATGTCCATCTCTAGATGACAGTACCCAACACCGCGTACAGTATTGGCACCCGACTAATAATCGGACGCTAAGTACGTCACACGGTCCTAGGTTAAGCATGCACAGCAATATAATGAAGCAAGAAAAATATGTAACAATACTGCAGAGTTTGGCAAGGTACACTTGCCTGGAGTCCTGTTGCTGGTATGAATCAGAGTCCAAGTCATAGTCCAAATAGCCTATGTATTACAAATTTATCACGTCAAAAGATAATTTATTTTAATTTATTTAATTCTGGAATAATTACTCTAAAATTCTATTTTAATCTTACTATTCTGATTTTTATGTTAATTCCTAAATTTTGTCCAAAGAAACTGAATTTTATCAACTCGAGACTCATGGCACGCAAATCGAGGCGATCTATTGACCAAAAAGTCAACCGACACAAACTCAACTTTCATGCATGATTTCCTGTAGATTTTATCATCAAAAATATGCTGGAATTTATGACTCGTCAGAATTCAAATTCGTTTGGGAATTATGCCACCTACAAGTTCCATATCGTGCACCGATGGTTAAATTCTAACCTAGAAGTTCTACAGAATTAACAGTATAAAAATACATCAAATTAAATTCTGGTAAAAACATATATCAATGATCTCGACATTGGCTTTCAGAAACTTTAAACGGTTCATGATTCTGATTCCTGGTTCTCCCGGAATCGCGAAAATATTGAAACACGTTTATTTTCGGACATGCTGTGCTCTACGAATTTTCCAGAATTTAATACTCATAATTTCGTAAAAAAATTATATAATCAGAAAGCTAACCTCAATATCGTTCTAACGCAAGAAACTAGGTCTCGTTTGGAGTCCGGAGCTATGCGCAATGGCTTCTGGAAGATGAAGGAACCCTAGATGGTAATTCTCCAAAATCTCTCTCTCTAAAAATATTGGGATAATTAGGTTTATAATAATATATATATATATATATATATATATATATATATATATATATATATATATATATAGAGGGATGTTGAACGGCTGAATGAAAGTTGATAGGGTGACACGTGTCATGATTTGATTGGATGGCTTTGGTTATATTATTTATTTTTTTGATTTGCCTTTATCAAAACATTATTTAAGTCGTTTTAAATCTAAATAACTCAAAATAAACATTAAAAATAATCATAAAAATCTGAAAAAATTACAGAAAATCTATTTTGAACCTAAAAACCCTAGAAAAATATTTGGGATAATTATATATTCATAGATTTCCTACTATAATTAGGAGAAGCTCTAAAAATTAGTTTTACCATAAAACTAAAAATAAATACTAACATTATTCCAAAAATTTTGAAATAATTCCAGAAAATATATAATAATATTATAAACCTTAGAAAATAACGTGGGTCCATTCTATATTCCTGGGCTTGCACAATAAATTCTACAAATCCTAAAAAAATTAGTTTTAGCCTAAATAACTCCCAATAAATACTAAAAATACTCAAAAAATTCTCAAAAACTTCTAGAAAATATATTTTATTATTTAGAACCTAAAATAAAAGTTTGGGATATTTTTAATTATATTTGAATCTAAAATAAATTCTTTAAAATTCTAGAAAATTACAGAAAATTGTGAAAAATCTAAATTGAAAATTTCTGAAAAATCAGGGGATTACAATCTACCCAACTTATAAAAATTTCGTCCTCGAAATTAAAATTAAGCCATGGTAGAAGTCAAGGATGGTCTAAGATTTGCATTGGTTAAAATGCAAGGCTAGGTTTAACGGAGTGGACGATGTTGCACGTTGCACATTCCGAAAGTCATGGGAGAAATTCACATGAGTGAAAATAGGTTTCTTCGTGTGTCATGTCCAATAGTGTGGACACCTAAATGCTCTTTTGCATAAAAGCGCCCAACAATTAAAACGTTGCACAAAGATGGAAATTGGAGGATGGGCATGTCTAGGACAAGGTGTGGAATTTGTAGGAAGGCAGTAACTAGGGAAATGCTCCAATTATCGAAGCAATGGTAAGGCGCGCCGAGGGATACCATGTTGTAAAACTAAATAAAAAAATGTCGTGTTCTATTCCTAAGTGAATTCGAGCTAGCCTCAGTCTCACTATCTAAGCCAAGTAGGTCTACTTCTTAGGTGAGGGGGTTTCACAATCCAGCCAACTTAAGACATTGTCGTCCTCAAAATTAAATAAGGCATAATTTGTTAATCCTTCGTGTACATAAGGCAAGTCAATCGCAATCTCCTTGCGACAATTAAAATCCTAATCATATCCATTGCAATCACTTCTAGGTTAAGATGACCACTGATCCAATCAAATTTAACCTATGGTTATCTCATCTCGCTTTTTTAAATTATCCATATCCAAATTTAAATTAAATCCATATATCATCTTCAAGATATAAATACGCATATCAATTTTACCTCACGATCTCCAATTATCATAATCTCCTCTAGAAGTAATTCGAGTCCATTATTATTCCTATTTTCACTTATAAATTTTTGTATGCTTCAACTTCTTAAATTCTATTCACATCCTTAATATTTCAAATAGGTAGTCCAACCATCAAGTTTTTTATTTTAACTCAAATTATCAACTTGAAAAAATAATTTAAATGCAGTCCACCATTGTTCAAGTCTGAAATTCTACCTTTTTATCCTCTAAATTTTAAGTTGATGATTTTACCTTCATTGTTTAAATCATGTACTTAAGGTATAAATATCGGGTCCTCAATATCAATTCATTAATCCTCATCATCTTAGTCATTCTTCTAAAATTCTCAAAATTAAAATGGCTTGAACCTCTCCCAATTTAATCTTACTCGATCACAATCTAAAAGAAATTTCTCTCGAGTTGACAATGCACTACTACCCAACTTAGAATTTACCCATCTATCACATAAGGCTATATACCTTAAGAGAATATTCCTTAATATATTTACTCATGTTTCAATACTCGAACTTCAATGCCGATCATATCACATATGATATGTCCTTAATTACGAAGAATAATCCTCAAGTATGTGATCGGCCTATGGGGTATATCTAGTATTCTCTGTGTATCAATTTATACCAAGCACGATGTTTCGTCTTTCCGAAATAAGGGAAGATGGAGACCAATAATAAAGAGTTCAAGGGCAGCGTAATAGAATAGAAGTATTGGGATCAAGGCGTTTAAAGAATTCAATTGGGAATTGTCAAAGCAGTTGTGAATTAAAATCCTATTTTGGTAATCCTTTGTTCGCATGCTCGTATTAGTATAGTTATGTAACCGATACGATCTGCTCAGACATATCTAGAGGGTAAGTACAGGCGTCTACTAGTCAACTATATATCTCAATCCACGTAAAGTAGTCGTGTGAAGAGCGAACCAAAATGCACTAAGGTTGATCAGACCGTAATACATTGATTCTGAATAGACAATTGTATTAGTGGGGTTGATCAGGCCCCAATAACACATATGTCATGAACAAGCTTGATAAAGAATAGGCTTGCAAAAACTAGGCTATAATATAGCAGCATAAGTCAAGGTAGTACAAAAATTATAAGTACGCTAGATGATGATGAAAGGAGGTACAAATCAATTCGAGTTCACAAACAGAAACAAAATAAGCAACAATAATAAAAGACTCTACAATCTCTACAGTTATCATACAACTCCTTGTCTATGTCGCTAGTCGACCAAATGGGGGCAAGGACCTCTAAATTCTATCTTCTGAATAAATACTATCGTCTTATGCAAGTCTAAAGTTGTGTCATCCTAAGCCACTTCATCAATAGGGCTAGGTGGTACTATGTTGTGAGGCATACTACCCAACTTATAAGAATTAAACTAATACTGTGACAGTCTTAAGAGGGTCCTGCAAAATAACCTTGCACATCTAAATAAAACAGAACTCTTATTAGGGTCTCCTATGGTATTACGTAAGTAATTGTCATCTTAAGTCTTAATCATAGTGCTCATAGGTCATGTGTCAATAGCGAGAATGGACAGGTTACTAGTCTCAAGGGAAAGAAAAGATAGCTTGTATCGAGGTGGGGGTACAAATTACGTGATTTAACACTAAGGGATAATCATCGGGTCACAATCTACAAGATTAACTCAAGCTTATCGAACTCTAACTACTAAGCACAAAATTTTCAAATCCAAGACTACAGCTATAATCCTAGCAACTATGGGTCCTTAACAGGGAATAAAATTACTTGGCCTACTATCAGAAGTGTCAGGTGGCACGAATTGAAAGACAGAGAAAAGAAGAACATATTTTAGTCGTTGCGCATTAGCGAACGTTTAAGGTCGCAGATGAACAACATATGAAATTAAAATATGGGACTCTAGATAATATTATAGTTTCCTAAGGTGAAGGTGGCGAGCAATTCTCAGGTATGATCTCATAGGGAATATCATACTCGTTGCTCTGGGCTTCCTGAGGTACCGTCTGCTAATATCACGACAAGAACCTATATCCTAACACTATCTCACTATGCACACTAGGTTCTGTTCTAACATTCGATCTCAGATTTCTATTTGTTCCTCAAAACTGGGGTCAACCACTAGGGTCAAACATTAGGGTCCAATCTCTAACTAGCTCTTAGCAGTGCCTATACTACTCTTAGGTCATTCATGACTATAACAAGAAATAATGGTAAATGTTCTATAGGTAAGGGACGCTAGGGTTCATTAAGCGTTCTACTTAGGGGTGTGTCAATATCCTAGCTGTACTTTTAGTAGGAAGGTTACCCTACCTATCATTCTATCAACAGGGACTTCTATATTCTAGAAGAAAGCTACACTCAAGGAACTAATGAGAAGGCACATGAATCAAGCAGGATGCAATTTTTCAACGGAATAGATTGGAAGAAGGAGGAGGAGAAGCCATAGTCAGTTGTGGATGAGATCCTATACTCTAATCCTATTTGCAGGCTTGCTCGGTCCCTAAGTTGAAACCGAACAATTTAGTCGTAGACCTGCATGGGCCACCACAAAAACCATGTCACGCCCCAGTCCCAAAATGCCAAAGGACTAGATACGTGGCAATGGCCAGCAGTACGCACCGATGGACAAACCCAATTTAATGGATCCATCAGGGCATACTTAAGCTGTAAAAACAAGTCTACGATAATATGGCACAACTAATCTCATCCACACAAGATATAAAATATGATCCACAGAATAATAAGGAATGTAAATCATCAGCTAGTCTCAACAAAATGCTTCGGGGAACAACCCGATAAATATCTAATACAATGGTTCAACAGACCAGAAAGTAAATGACTGAAATAAATAATAAATACTGAGCATGAAACATGGATGCTCAGGAGAAGTCTTCGGCTAACACCTCATCCTCGGATGGCGGTACAGCTCCTGGATCAGCTCCTGCTCCGGTCCCGTATACCTCGGGACAGATCTCGTCCTCAAATCCTGGGGACATAATCTGGATCCAGGTCCTCAGGGGACATAGCAAGGTACAAGAAAGCTCATGCCAAAATAAATGCAGTGCAGAAAATAAATGGAATAAATAGGGCAAGTAACCATCTAAGTGAAAATGCAAGTGAGAGCATCACGAGTACTCAGGCTGAGCCACTACAAGCTCTGTATCGGGGAGCCGGTAGCGGTAATAACCGGTAGTGGGTCTAGCTCTGCTCCGAGAGTCTACGACCTCTCAATAATAGAAGATATATATATAAAACAGCCTGTAGCCTGTGTGTCTCTCCCCACCCAATGTAACCACGCATATCATAACCACAACGTCTCATGTCCATGTCAAGCGGGATCATAGCTAATGCAACAAGTCATAATATATCTATGAATATAGTATCTATGTCAAGTCCTGTATCCTATACAGAATCACCACGAATATCTCGGGAAGATCCTGTCTCATGAGGAGTGTCAAGTGTCCTGGGTCAAAGTGTACTTGGTAAGACAAGTACGAGAATATAAAGTGTCACGAATGTCCATCTCTAGATGACAGTACCCAACACCGCGTACAGTATTGGCACCCGACTAATAATCGGACGCTAAGTACGTCACACGGTCCTAGGTTAAGCATGCACAGCAATATAATGAAGTAAGGAAAATATGTAACAATACTGCAGAGTTTGGCAAGGTACACTTGCCTGGGGTCCTGTTGCTGGTATGAATCAGAGTCCAAGTCATAGTCCAAATAGCCTATGTATTACAAATTTATCACGTCAAAAGATAATTTATTTTAATTTATTTAATTCTGGAATAATTACTCTAAAATTCTATTTTAATCTTACTATTCTGATTTTTATGTTAATTCCTAAATTTTGTCCAAAGAAACTGAATTTTATCAACTCGAGACTCATGGCACGCAAATCGAGGCGATCTGTTGACCAAAAAGTCAACCGACACAAACTCAACTTTCATGCATGATTTCCTGTAGATTTCATCATCAAAAATATGCTGGAATTTATGACTCGTCAGAATTTAAATTCGTTTGGGAATTATGCCACCTACAAGTTCCATATCGTGCACCGATGGTTAAATTCTAACCTAGAAGTTCTACAGAATTAACAGTATAAAAATACATCAAATTAAATTCTGGGAAAAACATATATCAATGATCTCGACATTGGCTTTCGGAAACTTTAAACGGTTCATAATTCTGATTCCTGGTTCTCCCGGAATCGCAAAAATATTGAAACACGTTTATTTTCGGACATGCTGTGCTCTACGAATTTTCCAGAATTTAATACTCATAATTTCATAAAAAAATTATACAATCAGAAAGCTAACCTCAATATCGTTCTAACGCAAGAAACTAGGTCTCGTTTGGAGTCCGGAGCTATGCGCAATGGCTTCTGAAAGATGAAGGAACCCTAGATGGTAATTCTCCAAAATCTCTCTCTCTAAAAATATTGGGATAATTAGGTTTATAATAATATATATATATATATATATATATATATATATATATATATATATATATATATATATATATATATAGGGATGTTGAACGGCTGAATGAAAGTTGATAGGGTGACACGTGTCATGATTTGATTGGATGGCTTTGGTTATATTATTTATTTTTTTGATTTGCCTTTATCAAAACATTATTTAAGTCGTTTTAAATCTAAATAACTCAAAATAAACATTAAAAATAATCATAAAAATATGAAAAAATTACAAAAAATCTATTTTGAACCTAAAAACCCTAGAAAAATATTTGGGATAATTATATATTCATAGATTTCCTACTATAATTAGGAGAAGCTCTAAAAATTAGTTTTACCATAAAACTAAAAATAAATACTAACATTATTCCAAAATTTTTGAAATAATTCCAGAAAATATATAATAATATTATAAACCTTAGAAAATAACATGGGTCCATTCTATATTCCTGGGCTTGCACAATAAATTCTACAAATTCTAAAAAAATTAGTTTTAGCCTAAATAACTCCCAATAAATACTAAAAATACTCAAAAAAAATCTCAAAAACTTCTAGAAAATATATTTTATTATTTAGAACCTAAAATAAAAGTTTGGGATATTTTTAATTATATTTGAATCTAAAATAAATTCTTTAAAATTCTAGAAAATTACAGAAAAATGTGAAAAATCCAAATTGAAAATTTCTGAAAAATCAGGGGATTACATCGCCTCCTCCAGTCCGCCAGCAAGCAAGCTCATGTGGCGTACACCGCCAGCCCGTCCGCCATCACCGACCCATGGGTGGTCGACTCTGGAGCGACGAATCACGTCACGGCTGACCTATCCGGCCTCAACCTCCAGTCCGAGTACACTGGCAGTGACCAGTCCCTTTCCATTACGCATACAGGCAATCTTTCTCTCTCTGCTAAACATGTTGCTAAATTCCTTACCCTTAAAGATATTCTCGTTGTGCCTGAAGTATCTAAAAACCTTCTTAGTGTTCATCAATTATGCCTCGATAACAATGTTTTTGTGGAACTTCATGCTAATCATTGTTATGTTAAGGACCTTCAGGGCACGAGAATACTCAAGGGAATCGTTGAGAATGGCTTGTACCGGCTTCCTTTTCGCTCACCCGCTCCCAGAGTTTTTGTTGGTGAACGCGCCTCTGTCTCTTGTTGGCATCATCGCTTTGCTCATCCGCATAAGTCTATCTTGCGTCCTCAATTAGTTACTTTTAATTTGCCTGTTTCTGCAAATAAATTATTGTCTTTGTGTAGTGCTTGTCAATTAGGCAAGAGTCAAAGACATTATCTACCCTCTTGTCATGTTCCCTCTAAAAATCCTTTTGATTTAATTTATTCGGATGTTTGGGGCCCTGCCTCTGTGTCTTCTTTAAATGGAAATCGCTATTTTGTCATTTTTATTGACGATTGCACCAAATTTGTTTGGTTTTATTTCTTCGCGGCTAAGTCTCAGGTTTTGTCTGCCTTTACATCTTTCAAAACTATGGTTGAGACACAGTTTTCCACTAAACTCAAAGCTTTTCAATCTGATTGGGATAGCGAGTACCGAACTGTATCAATGTTTCTTGAAACTAATGGCATACTTTATCGTGTTTCTTGCCCTCACACTCCTGAACAAAATAGTGCTTCTGAAAGAAGGAATAGGATAATCATTGAAAAAGGGTTGGCTCTTTTGGCACATTTCCATCTTCCTATGAAATTTTGGGAACATGCCTTTCATACCGCCATTTACTTGAATAATAGAACTATAACTCCTATTCTTCAGAACAAGTCCCCGTATGCATGCCTCTGAAATCCTTTGGTTGCTTGTGTTTTCCTTATCTTCGCCCTTACAACAGTAGCAAGTTGGAATTTCGTTCTGTGGCGTGCATCTTCTTAGGGTATAGTGCTAAACATAAAGGATATCTGTGCTATCACGTTTCTTTCTCTCGAACGTACATTCCTCGTTATGTTGTCTTTGATGAGTCTTCTTTTCCTTTTCTGGAGCATAATTCTCAGTCCGGACAGCTAGATTCGCCTCGTCCTGACCTCTCTCTTTTTCCGCTTCAAGAAGCTGCATTAACACCACTCTTGGTTGCATCTTCTCCTTCGGATTCTTCTCGACCGACTCCCATTCAGCCGTCGTCTTCGTCTCCCTCCGAACTCACGCCACATTCCCCTACGGTGGTGCCACCTTCCCCACTACTGATCCCTTCGCCGGTTATGCCATATCAACATGCTCCCTCGTATTTCCGCCCCTCCAACACTTCGACCCACGGTATGGTCACTCGAGCCTCCACTATTTCCCTTAAACCTAAAGCCCACACTGGTACCAAACACCCTATTCCCTGTGATTCCTCTGATTTTGAACCCAAAACTTTCTTACAAGCCAAAAAGAACCCCAATTGGCAATATGCTATGCAATTATAGTTTGATGCCTTAATTGCTAATGGGACTTGGGACTTGGTTCTTAGGCCCTCCTCTTCTAATATTGTTGGTTGTAAGTGGGTTTTCAGGATCAAGAAGAAACCAGATGGCTCTATTGACCGGTACAAGGCCCGTTTGGTTGCCAAGGGATACAATCAAGAAGAGGGAGTTGACTACTTCGACACATTCAGCCCGGTCATCAAGCCTACCACGATTCGGGTGGTATTGAGCATTGCTGTCACTCGTCATTGGCCTCTCCGTCAGGTTGACATTAATAATGCCTTCCTCGATGGTGATCTAGCAGAAACTGTCTATATGGAGCAAGCACCGGGTTTCACTTCCCCTGATCGGCCATCCTATGTCTGTCGCCTCAAAAAGGCACTTTATGGCCTCAAGCAAGCTCCGCGAGCATGGTTTCAGAAGCTCAACCAGGCTTTGCTTCGCCACGGCTTCCGACAATGCATCTCCGAAACCTCTCTTTTCATCAAACGTCATGGCTCCGATGTTGTCTATGTGCTTGTTTATGTGGATGACCTCATTATCACCGGTTCCAACTCTTCCTTCATTGATGAGTTTGTCAAGTATCTCAACTCGGTTTTCTCTATGAAGGATTTGGGTGATCTCAACTTTTTCTTGGGAACTGAAGTCCATCGTAATTCAGCTGGTCTTCTACTCTTCCAAAGAAAGTACATTTTGGACCTCCTTGATCGCAGCAAAATGATGGGCGCTAAACCCATAGCCTCGCCGGCTGTTCCAGGTTCTCGGCTCGTTTCGGGCGGTGATCCGTTCTCCGACGTCCATCTCTACCGCAGCATCGTAGGAGCTCTCCAATATGCCACCATCACCCAGCCTGAGATTTCCTACTCAGTCAATCGGGTCTGCCAGTTCATGCACCAGCCGTCGGAACATCATTGGGCTGCGGTCAAACGAATCCTCCGCTACCTCAAGGGTTCACTCGATTCCGGCCTCTTCTTATGTCCTGCTCGTGACACTCGGCTTGTTTGCTTTACTGATGCTGGCTGGGCTTCTGATCCCGAGGACTGTCGCTCTCAACATGGGTTCTCGGTTTACTTTGGAGGCAACCTTGTGAGCTGGTCCTCTCGCAAACAGAATGTGGTTGCTCGCTCTAGCACTGAGGCTGAGTACAGGGCTATTGCCTTTGCCTCGGCTGAACTTATTTGGCTTCAACAGCTTCTTAAGGAAATGGCGGCACCATCTCCTGGTCCTCCCATTCTTCTTTGTGATAATCTCAGTGCCACTTTTCTTACTGCAAACCCGGTCTTTCACCAACGGTCCAAGCACATCAAAATCGACTATCACTTTGTCAGGGAACAAGTTCAGGCAGGTGCTCTGATTGTTAGGCATGTCAAGTCTGCTGATCATATAGCGGACATTTTTACCAAAGCTGTTGGCTCCTCACGGTTTCAAAACTTACGGTCCAAGCTTATCGTTCGTACTCGATCGTGAGCTTGCGGGAGGGTATTAAGTTATTGACTTAGTCTTTCTCTGATTTTGTCTTTGTAATTATCTCTAACCATGATTGTAGGATTCAGTTGTAACCTCATGAGTTAGTTTAGACAATCTTTGATTTTGTCTTTGTAATTATCTCTAACCATGATTGTAGGATTCAGTTGTAACCTCATGAGTTAGTTTAAACAATATTGATGTAAACTTTGCTATATAAAGGCTCATGCATCAAAATAATAAAAGTAACATTTTTCCATATTTATCATTGCTTCACACTTTTGAAAATTTATAATTTTTATTCAAAAAAAAATCGGTGTTTGGAAAGATCCGAAAATTTTGGAAGAAAAATTAAATAATTGGAGGTGGAAAGTGAATCCATTGGGTGAGTTATTTTTTCTCCTATTTTTATTTTTTTTGGAATCAATTTTTTTTAGTGTTTATTTTCTTTGGCAAACAAACACTGGAAAAAAATGATTTTTCTTTTCCAAAATTCTGATTCTTCAAACCAAACATGTACTTATGGGTGCATATGTATACTGACACATGACGAGGTCGTAGGACACTATGTATACGTATATTGACCCAGAATTCACTTAGATATGAAAATTAGCATCTTAAAGTGACAAATATAATCATGTTATTAAATTCTAAAACACCCTAACACAGTTGCAAAGTATAACAAATGAACTGCTAAAATGGGATGCGAAACTAAAACTAGTATTGGGAAATAGTTTGGATGAACGGACTCTTGTGCTTTACATGAAAACGACAGTCCAAACTCGGCTGTATTTGTATTGATTTCTTGATCAAAGAACGAGAAGAGAGTATATGATTGATAAAATTGAGGGTTTCGGAAGTACTTCTCAGTGCAAACTCAAACATCACAACTCTACGATTGTGATGGATTATGCCCCAACCCCACGAGACAGAACCACAATAGCCAAACCAGGTCCACAAAGGCCCATAGTCCGTTGCTTCTGTAGGGCAATTGCAAAGCCTTTTAAAGGGTAACATAGTAATTTCACTTTACTTTCCTTGCTAATAAATGCATCCATGTTGCTGATGGGTTAAGGTCGGCACTACTTCATTGACTGCTAATTTACATTGGACGGACGTCCGAAAGGACACCCATGTCCGGCCTTTGAGTCTTATTGCAGGACCGAATGAGCTAAGGCAGAGGAGTTCCTTCCGGTCCAAAAAGTTCCCGAACCGAGCTGTAGTCCAAGAAGATCCAACTCATCATCCGACCGGTGCAAGGCAGCATTACTTTTACGCCGTCTGTTGGAAGCTTCACCCTAAGCTAGCTCTACCACACAGTCACCATGATGAAAATTAGGTTCTCTAGCCAACACGATCACTTAGAATCTGTTTGGATTAAAGGGAAAAAAAAAAAAAAAATTAAACATGATTAATATGTGAGATAGAATTAAGTGAGTGGGAGGAAAGTCAGTACATATAATTTTGTTTGGATTAGAGGAAAAGTTAATTGGGATATGTTTAATAACTCTTGCTTGAATGAGAGGTTTTGAGTGGAGAAAAGAGTTAAGTGGGATGTATTTATGAGTTTTTAAACAAATTTTTTTATTTCACCCTCGTTAATCCTCGGATTTGAGGGATTGAAAAAATGGACAAAAGAGTGTTAAAACAAACCCCAATTTTACCATCTATTACTTTCTCTCCTAAACACCCACTATAAAACCAAGCATGGTTCTTTTTTTTTCTCACTTAACTTTCTCTCACTTAGCTCTCTTATCCCTCAATCCAAGCAGACCCTTAGTGTTTTCAGAAGTGAAGAACTTTACTTTCGAGAAAATCTTTACACAGTCACCATATTTTTTACTTGGAGTCAACCCAATGAATAAATCATTTAATCTAAAACGATAGGTGAATGATATTGGACAAATTTTGAGTTATCTTCCAATTTATTTACCCATATTCCGGATGTATCCCACATTATTTTCATAATGTACAAGTCCTCCCATTTTTGACGGAATTCGTCCATAATTGACGGTCAACCCATTTGACCGAGAATTTTGGACGAAAATACCCCTATCTTCTCCCATGCACTTGATCCCGCGCCCCGAGCTCGGCCCCGCCCTCCTTCCCCGCCGTCGGGCTCGACCCTACCCCCCCCCCCCCTCCCCGCCGCCACCCTCCTTCCCCACCCGCCCCGCCAACGTCGCTACCCCCCCTATTTTCCCTCACACCCCTCTCCTCCTCCCCCCCTTCCCGACACCGCCGTTGCACCCCATCCCCATCCCCAACCCCACCCTCCCCTCATCGCGATTCCTGCTGCTCCCTCCCCGCCCCCACCCTCCCCAACACCTCCACCACGATTGGTCAAATGGGTTGACCGTCAATTCTTGACGAATTTCGTAAAAAGTGGGGGATCTTGTACATTATGGAAACAATGTGGGGTGCACCCTGAATATGGGTAAATAAAGTTGGGATAACTCAAAATTTCTCATGATATTGTTCATATTCGTATTAAATCATTATTTGGGTTGGTATTTTATAATATTGTTATTCGTGTTAATTCAGTAATATGACATTTGGTATTAATACGAGAAAATTATAAATGTGTTTGTTGTAAAAAAAAATAGTAAGCATCAGGGATGGACACAAAAATTTAAAACAGGGGTCAACCTCAAATATAAAGAAAAAAATTAAAAAATAAAGTTCTCTACATCAAAATGTTAATCCTCCAATATGTATTTTCTCTAAAAAAAAAGGCCAGATAAAAAAACGAATAAGGAAAAAAATGGTTATAAGTTAGAAATACTAAAATTTTGTGCTTGGAGAATGAAAATTATGAAGAAACAAATAAAACCTGATGAAGATATGTAGATATAAATTGATAATTACAAATTTTGGAGAGGTAAAATATAAAATTGATGAAGAAAATTTAAAAGAACATGAATATCTAATTCGGAAGCAAAAAATTCAGTGGGGGCAACTACCCCCTCGCCCCGGTGTAGGTCCTTTCCTGGTAAGCATCGGTCCCCTAGATAAAAGCTCTCGCTACGTATGCCACTGATGTCAACTTGTGCTTCTACAACACTAACTTCATGGTTCCTACGTGTTTCGTTCGAGAAAAATAAACCGTATTAAGAAGAGAATCATTTTTTAACTTGTCACGAGCGGACCGTCTCTTTCTTAATCATTCTTTATTCGAGAAAAAACGTTTGTATTGGTACAAATAAATTGGACAATTTTTCAGTACACAAATAAGTTCTGGGGAGGGACAGCTATAGAGGTCTGATCTGTGGCCGATCACTTTTCTCCTTGGAGTATCAGACACATTTTTATAGAGCCTAAAAACCGATCCCTTTACACTGGGGATGCCCTCATATATATATATAACCGTTTTCAGAAGGTCTGCACCTTGAAAAATGACAACCATAACTGTGTTTTGTCGCCTTACGCGTGCGTGCCTAAACGAGACCAACTTCGGCAATATTGACAAGACTTTTGGCCATGATGGCCAAGCATTAAATGGACATGCCATGCTGACAAAACTTTGGCCAGGATGGCAGAGCATTAAATAGGCATGTCATGCTCATAATACTTTGACAAGAATGGCAGAGCATTAAATGAGTGTGTCTTGCATATGAGGCTCCCTGGTGCATGGAAAACTGGCCATTGTGTCTGTCGTCTTGTGCGTGCGTCCCTGAGCGAGGCAAACTTCGGCTAAGCTGACTGGACTTTGTGGTGTGCGCGTGCCTGGACGAGGCAACTTTTGCCATGATGGTGAGGATTTGGTCATGATGGAGGAGCGTTTAAAATATGCGTACTACGCGTGCCATGCTGACTAAAATGTTTGTCATGATGGCAACGATCTTTTCATGAAAACCGCATTAATTGCCACGATTCTCCAAGGGATAGTGCATTAATTGTGCATGTTTTGTCCTCATACTCTCAACCGCTTGTTGTTGATTTTATGAGAGTAAAGGAGACGCGTGCACTCCTCTGACACGTGCAAAGAATGTGGAGGAAGCTCCGATGGGTTTTGCCCTTTTGTATGCGCATACCCCTATATATAGAAGACTTCGGCCATGCGTATTTTCTATGCTTCTACAAGACCCCCTTCAAACTTTTTAAAACTTGAACAAGTTTTGAAATACTTTGAAAAAATAAGCATGGAGGGTTCTTTCGAGCGGATGTTCTCATGATTTTTAGAAAGAATATGGTTTCTTCATGCCTCATATTTGGGAGGTACGTGGCCCGTAACTCCTGGTCCGTCGTGGCAGATAACGGTTGGTGGGTACCCCTCTGGGTGCTTCGGTTGTTGTAAACACCTGGATTTTTAGAAATTAAAATATGAATTTTTGGGATTTTTCTGCGATTTTTTAATTATTTAAAATTAATGTTTTTCAGGGATTAATATTTTTTGTGAATTAATTAAATATTAAAATATTGTAAAAATTATATTTTTGAGTGTATAATTATATTTTGGATATAGTGTAGTTTTTCTAAAATTTATTGGGCTCAAAAACTATTTTTAAACAGCTAAAAATATCATTTTTAAATAAACCCGACTAAACCAGACTGAACAAGACCAAACCAAACTGAACCAAACCAAAATTAAACCAACCGAACCAACCCTAATGGGTCGGATATGTACCCGTATCCGTACTCGTACCTGCCAACCCGACCCGACCTGACCCGTTAACCCATTTAGTAACAGTAATTATAAAATTAAAAACCCTCGACCGTTGCCGCCACCACGACTCCGACCACCGGTCGACGACCCCTCGGTTCCTCTCCCCTACCCGCCGGCGACTCTCCGATTCACCTCCCCAACCGCCGCCGCCCTCGCCCTATATAAACCCTCAGTGCCGAACCCCACCACCATCATAACCACCGCCATCACCGCGGCGACGACTTCGACAACGACCCAACGACTTCGACGACGACCCAGCGACTTCGGCGACGGCTCCGACGTCCCCTCCGACTCACCTCCGGCCGACTACGACTCCGACGATCGTGCATCGCCGTCCCGCCACCGTCCACGTACAGTATAGACGGATCGACCCCTCAACTTCCGGTGAGTTTTTCTTCTTCCACGATGTGTCGATTCTCGAACGGCATGTTCTGATGTGTTCGTTGTATGACCCTCTCGAACCCTGTACAATTAGATTGGTATATCATGTCCTGTGTCGGTCGCAAATAGCGACGCAAAACAGAAAAAAAAAACCCAATTTCTGGTTCTGGAAATTGTCCCAAAGTCCCATGTTCATGGCCATTTTTCTCCCAACCTAGTTAATAATTCTAAACTCCATTTAAACAGTAAATTAGACAACATAACAAAGTTTTAAACCTATTAATTAGTTTATTTTAATTATTTGTAAGTTGTGTTTTAATCGCGGTTAAAGTTGACCAAAAATTTGGTTTTTAAAACACAAATTTTTCTGAAACTAGGTGCATCCCGCTAAACGAGGCAACTTCGTCGTATAGAAATTGCACCGAAAGGCGCATATCGTCAATGCGGATGTATGGGATTTCGCGGAAGTTGATTTGGATGTGCGTGCACACCAGAATTAACGCGTATCCGTCAAAATTATCCCGTATCGGGCCTTTTTGATACTCGTTGTAACTTTGTGTGTGCTTGTCGTTTCGCAATGAAACTTATGTCATCGGATTCGTAGCGTTACGCTGATCCTGTGACCCAAGTTTGGTTCGATTCTGAGAACGTTAACGAAATCCCGTATCGTGGGTCCCACGGCTCCACTTGACGGGCAATTTTGTGACCGGCTCATCGAAATACAGTTCTGGATATTTCTCTAGGTTCCTATCATCGTTCTGGACTCGTAGACACTAAGTTTGACAAATTTGTAGAACTTTATCTCTGGCATATTTTTTGGTGCGAAGTGGGCCACATGTGGAGCCCGCTTTGACCAGAAACTGTCAATTTTGTCCCTGTGTCCAAATTGGACTTATGGATAGTCAATTCTAGCTATTTTATGTCTTCTGAGAGTGATGGTAATATTTATTTCAGTATCCGGAGGTGTACCTGAAGATTTTGATGTTACTGGAGCAACTGAAGGAGTTCAAAATCCAGGCAAGTGTACCTTGCCAAACTTGCAGTAATTACCTTAATATTATTTGCTTGATTTATTTTTGTAATGTATCTGCTCAACCTAGGACTGTGAGACGTTGCTTAACGTCCGAATAATATTCGGGTGTCGACGTCGTACGCGGAGTCGTGTAACGTCACTTAGAGAGTTGATAACCCGATCTTATATTTTCGTGCTTGCTTTACCAAGTACGTCATACCATAGGACACCTAACACTATTTATGAGACAGAATCTTTTCTGAGTTATTCATGGTGATTCTGTATAGGCTTACACGATTCGTGTCATAGATATTGCATATATATATATATAGATATCATTATGACTCGCTGTAATAGTTAAAAATTACAGATACAGCCAACATTCAGCCAAAAATTGCACGGAACGGGGTGTTACACTTGGTTTGCAGATCCAGCCAACATTCAGCCAGAAATTGTACGGGCATCGAGGAGAAACACTGATGGTTAACCAACAAGCTTTACCAGCACCGAGAGGATATCAGCCGAGGTCACCCTTGGCATCGCAGACAACACTCTTCCAGCAGGCCCAGCAATAGTAGAGGACACCACCACAGGGACGTGGACATGCTTTTGCGATGACGGTAGAGGAGGCATAGACTCGTGGAGTAGTGAATATGAGTAAGATTTAAGTTTATCATAGCTATCTATTCCTAGTAATGCTTTAGCATGTGTTTGTTAGTTTCATTTCCCTAGCCTTATGCCTAGTATTATGTTAGCATGAATTTGTTAGTTTAAGTTTTCATAAGCTGTAGTTGATCCTTGCTCTAATCAGGTTCCTTTACTCTTGAGTTACTTATCTCTCATTGTCTAGGAAAATATTTTTATTCCTTCCCTACATGTTCTGCTTGAACAAAACCCTCACCCTTCATCTTGATTTTTCCTTGTTCATGATTCCTTATTCTTTGTGTCGTGCTTCAACAAACATGTCTTGCAACCGCGTCATCTCTTCTGACCGGTTATGTTTCGTTTTCTTAATTGCGAGAAAGTAATTCTTTTAAGGTTGGTAGATTGTAAACACCCGAATTTTTAGAAATTAAAATATAAATTTTTGGAATTTTTTGTGATTTTTTATTATTTAAAATTAATGTTCTTCAGGGATTAATATTTTTTGTGAATTAATTAAATATAAAAATATTATAAAATTATATTCTTGAGTGTATAATTATATTTTGGATATAGTATAATTTTTCTGAAATTTATTGGGCTCAAAACTATTTTTAAACAGCTAAAAATATCGTTTTTAAATAAACCCGACTAAACCAGACTGAACCAGACCAAACCAAAATTGAACCAACCGAACTGTCACGCCCCAGTCCCAAAATATATGGAACCAGGCCACGTGGCATTGGCCAGCTGACACGACTCCGAGGATATCCCAATTTAATGGATCCTGGCGAAGCGTGCTACGCTGTCCTAAATCTAACAAGTCTGATATCAACAACATATAGTGACTAATCTCATCCACAGACAACAAGTAAAATACTGAAATGAAAGACTGGAATATAAGGACATAGTCGAATGACATAGTACAACTAAAATATGTCCGGTGGGAACAAATCCACTACAAATGTTGGAGATAAAGTGCTGATAGTCTGAAATAAAGTACTGATAAGAAGAGTGACTGGAACAACTGCTAACTAGGTAAGGAGCTCCAGTCATAGGCGGAAGGCCTACCAATGTGATCAGGGGTACTCCGATGGAAGGACCTCTAGCTCCTCGTCAAAAGCAAACCTTGTCTCCACACCTGGCCCGTACACTGTAGGATAAAAGGCCTCGTCCAGATCTGTAAGATAACCAGGTCCTCAGAGGGACGTAACAAGATACAAAATGCATGCCAGATATAGTACTGAATAAAAGTAAAGAGGGTGTGCTAACCATCTAAGTGAATGTAATATAAGGACAACCTCGGAACGTATAGGTAGGTGTAGGCATAACGTCCAACGTCCTCTAGAGTGTGGTATCTGCAACGTCCATCATTTCGAAGAATGAGGTATCTGTATATATATAACGTCCACACTCTAAGGGGCGTGGTATCTGCAATGTATATACGTCCGTAACACTCCGAAGAGCGCGGTATCTGAATATAGGGAGTCACCGGGTCTGTGGTTCCTCTGGATACCACGGAGTCCGATGGGTGTATCCCATACGTTTATCAGTTGTCCTTCCCGCCCAATGTAGATACACAAGTCGAATACACGACGTGAGTGTCTCGTATCTATATGCCAAGTCTCATCTAACTATGCTACTCTAGAATACTGGCTAGTCCGTGATGCATGTCGTACGTACCGATAGCGAATCGGGTATGCGAACCCGCATCCCAATATGAATGTACCATCGTGATACGTGTATAGTGTCATGGTCTAGAAAGATATCAAAATATCCTCACAGTAGATGGTGAGTCAGCTAGCAACTAGGACATGTACACTATTCATCGACGCATTGTCGACTGCACCCGAGTCAATCTCGGACGCGCACAGTTTTATGCATATTTGCAACATTTATCATTTTAATTTTAAGCAGTAAATCAGCAAGGTATACTTGCCTGTCCCGGGTAGCTGCGAAATCCAAAATCCTGCTCCTGATGCCTCGGCGGTACTGTCCAGCAGTCCTATATATGATATAATAATGACACTATTAGTCGCTACAGTAGCACGACTAAACACTCTACTTGTATCTACAACTGACACAGGGTCTGGACTGTATATATATATAGCTATTACAAGTATAAATATATATACACTAAATCATATTTAATTATATTAGAATAATATATATGTTTAGTAGTACAAAATAGTATTTATGTATTATTTAGCAATAATACATATATTAAGTAAATACATATTTTTAAAATAGATAACATT
Organism: Iris macrosiphon; assembly: GCA_036927795.1. Lineage (NCBI taxonomy): Eukaryota > Viridiplantae > Streptophyta > Magnoliopsida > Asparagales > Iridaceae > Iris > Iris macrosiphon. The sequence continues at coordinate 90,455,744 of JAYESA010000007.1, forward strand.
CATAAAGTCATATATATACAAATATTTAGATACTATTTATGTACATAAATAAATATATACAACATTATTTATATGTATTTAAATAGTAATTTTGTGCCTAAGTAAAATATACATAACATACTTATATATATTTAAATATATATATATTCTTACACATATTAATATTCACAGGTTTATATATATATATATATATATAACCATATTTATGTACTAAGTATACAAGTAAATAATAATATATATATGTATATAATACACATACATTTCCCATACTAATATACTAAATATATAAAGTATATATAATTATATATATACACACACATATACATATATATATATATATATATATATATATATATATATATATATATATATATATATATATATATATATATATATATATATATATATATATATATATATATACATATATACTTATATGTATACACAAATAATAAATATACCATTATATATATTTATATACAACATTTAATAATTAGGTAATAATACATATATTACTGTATTTCAGAAATATATACATTATATATATATATATATATATATATATATATATATATATATATATATATATATATATATATATATATATATATACACATTAGGTAATCAATAATTATAAGGTATTTATACCCAAGCATATATATACTATGTATATATACACATTTATATTTATAATTATGTATTTATATATATATATCATATATAAATTATACTCAGAAAATATTAAACAGTATATATACATTTAAATACTACAGAAATATAGGAATTAATATATATAATACTGAATACGTATTTAAATACAGAATTAAATACGGAACTATATATAAATGTGTACACAACCAATACAACTCTAAATAAGTATTTAAATACTAGTATTAATACATGAAATCATGTACCTATACGATGCTCAAGCCGAGGGGAGTCCGGCGGCTGACCGTCGACGGCGGGGGTGGCCGGACGGAGCTCCGGCGTCGCGTGGGGTGTTCGGCTGCTACAGCAGCAGCTGGGAGCTACTGGCGCTGCGGGGGCGACTGTGGCCGGCTGCGGCGTCGACCGACGGCGAGGCTTGACGGGGAGGAAGGGGATTGGCCGGGGAGGAGTTCGGCTGAGTTGGGCGGCCGGGAAAGCTAGGGTGGCGGAGAACGGGTAGGTCGGGTGGTCGGCTGTGTATGCGGGAGGGGGAGGCTCGGGTTGGTGACGGCTGCTAGGGGGGTTGCTCCGGCGGCTAGGCGGCGGGTGGCGGTGGCTGGAGGTAGGGGGAGGTCCGACGAAGGGGTCTGAGTCGGTTGGGGGGTCGCCGGACACGGTGGCTGGCCGGGTGGAGGCGTCGGGTGATGGAAGGCAGGGGTCGGGCTGTGTAGTGAAGGGTTTATGAAAATAGGGTTTAGTTTGGTTTCCTAGGTTTGTGTGCAATACAAGTGATGTAAGTTGATGTATAAGTAGGAGAGAGAGTGGGGGGGCTGCCTAGGGGTTAGGGCCGGCTGGACATAGTTTTTTGGGGAGTTGGGGATGTCCATCATGATGAGGGGAGGGCTAGGAGTGTAGCATTTTGAATGAAGGGCCATGATGTGCCCTTCATAAAGGGGGTACAAGTACATAGGAATGGGGGGGGGGAATAAATGGATACGGTTAGGGCATGACATTCTTTTCTCCATGAGGTTTGGGCCAATGAGGGGGAAACACCTCATTGCAATTTTGCAAATAGGCCCCTGAATAATTTGGTATTTGCACAATTTCTGAATTTGGGGATTTAATGTAAACAAACACCATGTTTGGTGTTCTTCATTGGGCTAGGATGATGTATGGTGTTTTGTATGAGGCTTGTGGGTGTGGGTGTGGGTTTGGGTTGGAGTAGGGTCTAATTTAATTGAGGTTAGGTCGCCACATTAATTAATTCATAATTAATGCACCGGTGTTTCTAATTAAATTTAATAAAAACCCGGGGGTCTAAATTGGGTTGGACAAGGGTCATTAGTGTGGTAGGCTCAGTGTACAATAATGTCAGGATCTGGGTTGGTCAAATCGGATCGAGATGGGATCTCAATTTCGATTGGAACGGACAACGAACGTAATTACGCAATTTAATTAATTTGCGTACGGACGTTTGTAACGACTTTTGTGCGACTAAAATTTGGTACGAAAATCAATATCTGGGGTTTGTTCTAGGTTCAATATGATAGGTTAGCATGTCTAGGCTAAGTATGTGGAATTCGTTTTAGGGCAACAGCTAGGGTAGTATCCTAAAATAACAAATCATTGTACAAGTATTATAACACTATATAATAATCTTAATTATACCTAGTTAACCCTAATTAGGCTAATTTAATTAATTAACCCTAATTTCTGGTCGAGGGGGTTTACAACATACCCTCCTTAGAGCATTTCGTCCTCGAAATTAAAAACAGACATATAGAAAAATATTTGAATGAAATAAATACTATCACATACCTAGGCCTTCGAAGAGATGGGGAAAGCGTTGCTGAATATCGTCCTCTCGTTCCCAGGTTGATTCACCTGGTGCGTGATGCCTCCATGCGACACGAACTAGAGGGATAGTCTGGCCTCGCAGTACCTTCTCGCTTCGGTCTAGGATCTCTACCGGCTCCTCCTGGTATGACAACTTGGACCAATGGTGATCTCCGAGTGGTCAAGCACATGACTCGGATCCGGTATGTACCTCCTCAGCTGAGATACATGGAAGATGTCGTGAACTCCCTTCAGTGTCTGCAGCAAGGCCAATCTGTAAGCAACTTCTCCGACGTGCTCTAGCACATCGAAGGGTCCGATGTACCTCGGACTCAGCTTCCCTCTGCCTCCAAATCTGATGGTTCCTCTGGTAGGTGAAATCTTCAGGAACACATGTTCTCCCACCTGGAACTCTAGGGGTCGTCGATGCACATTAGCCCAATGCTTCTGCCTGTCCTGTGCTGCTCGTAGATGCCCCTGGATCTTCTTCACCTTCTCCACTGTATGGATGATCAGCTCTGGCCCTAGAATCTGCCTCTCGCCTACATTGCTCCAACATATTGGGGATCGACACTTTCTACCATACAACGCCTCATAGGGAGCTATCTGAATGCTCGCCTGATAGCTATTATTGTAGGAAAATTCGACCAAGTGTAAGTGGTCCTCCCATGAACCGCTGAAGTCGAGCATGCATGCCCTCAACATGTCCTCCAGCGTCTGAATGGTGCGCTCGGATTGTCCATCTGTCTGCGGGTGGTACAAAGTACTGAACTTAAGGCGGGTACCAAGACTCTCTTGCATACTCCTCCAAAAGTACGATGTGAACCTCGTATCCCTGTCAGACACGATACTGACCGGCACTCCATGCAATCGTACAATCTTTCTCATGTACATGTCTGCCAAGACTTCCGTAGATTGCCCAATCCTGAAGGGTAAAAAGTGGGCAGACTTGGTGAGTCTATCTACGATTACCCATACCGCATTGCGACCACTAGGACTCCTCGGGAAACCCGTGACGAAGTCCATGGTGATGTGCTCCCATTTCCACTCCGGTATCGGGAGCGGTTGAAGTAATCCGGCAGACCTCTGATGTTCAGCCTTGACTTGCTGACACACCAGACACTTAGCCACGAAGCGGGCTATCTCCCTCTTCATCCCGTGCCACCAGTAGTACTGCCTCAGGTCTCGGTACATCTTCGTGCCTCCGGGATGAATAGAATAGGTCGAACTGTGCGCCTCCGTCATCAGCTCCTAGCGTAGCTCTCCATTCGGAATATAGAGACGATCTCCACATCTCAAAGTCCCGTCCTCGTGTATACGCAGTCCCGTCTATATTCCAGCCTCTGTCCTCTGTCGAAGCCTCTGAAATCTGGCGTCCGTCGGCAAAGCAGCCTTGATTCTCTCCACCAATGTCGATTGCACCTGGAAACTCGACATCTGGCCGTCTACTCCGGGCATAATGACTTCGATATCCAACTGTTCTAAATCTCTCAACAGATGTTGTTGGGTAGTCAGAAAAAATGCTATGGGCTTCCTGCTTAAAGCATCGGCTACCACATTAGCCTTTTCTGGATGGTACTGCAGCTCAATCTCGAAGTCCGCCATCACTTCGAGCCAACGTCTATGCCTCTGGTTCAGGTCCTTCTGTGTGTAGACGTATTTCAGGCTCTTGTGATCGGTGAATATCTCCACGCGCTCTCCGTACAGGTAGTGCCTCCAAAGCTTCAAAGCAAAGATCACTGCGGTAAGCTCCAAGTCATGGGTAGGATAGTTCTTCTCATGGGTCCTCGACTGCCTAGAGGCATAGGCCACAACCTTCCCATGCTGTATCAAGACGCATCCTAATCCTTTCCCGGACGCATCACTATAGATCACGAATCCTCCGGGTCCAGAAGGTATGGTCAAGATGGGTGCTGTAGTCAGACACTTCTTCAGCTCATCGAATGCCATCTGACACTCCTCTGTCCAAGTGAACTCCTGATCCTTGCGGGTCAAGCGGGTCATCGGCTCTGCGATCCTTGCGAAGTTCTCTACGAACCTCCGATAATATCCGGCAAGTCCTAGGAAACTCCTCACCTCCGAGACGTTGGTAGGGGTCGGCCACGTCTCTACTGATGAAATCTTCGCGGGATCTACTGAAATGCCATCTCCCGAGATAACGTGTCCAAGAAATACGACACGATCTAGAAGAAACTCGCACTTGCTCAGCTTGGCATAAAGCCTCTCTCGTCTCAGCGTCTCTAGCACTAGCCTCAAGTGCTCCTCGTGCTCCTCGTGGCTCTTCGAATACACCAAAATGTCGTCGATGAAGACTACCACGAACTGGTCCAGATACTCATGGAAGACTCGGTTCATCAGGTTCATAAACACAGCAGGCGCATTTGTCAATCCGAAAGGTATCACTAAGAACTCGTAGTGACCATAGCGAGTCCTAAATGCTGTCTTTGGAATGTCTTCCCTTCGCACCTTCACCTGATGATAGCCCGATCTCAAGTCGATCTTCGTGAACACCACTGCTCCTGTCAGCTGGTCGAACAGATCGTCGATTCGCGGTAGAGGGTACTTATTCTTGATAGTCAGAGCATTAAGGGCTCTGTAATCAATGCACATCCGGAACGTCTTATCCTTCTTGGGTACAAACAGCACTGGTGCTCCCCAGGGTGATGCACTAGGACGAACGAATCCCTTGATCTACAACTCCTCTAGCTGAAGCTTTAGTTCATCAAGCTCCTTCTTCGCCAACCGGTACACATTTGATGATACCGGTGCTGCTCCGAGTATTAGCTCAATGGTGAACTCCACCTCTCTATCAGGCGGTAGGCCTGGCAACTCCTCTGGGAAAACATTCTCGAACTCTGCAACAATTTCTGGGGGTGCCGTCTCCATCGCCATGTAAGCTCCAGCTGCGTGTCCTACTCCTCGCTCGATGGTGCCTCGCATGAATTCGAACTCCGGGTGTCCTGGCAGTCTAAAGGTAACGCTACCCTTCCGACAATCTAGTACGACATTGTACTGGCTTAACCAGTCCATGCCCAGAACAACGTCGAAAGCTGGCATTGGGAGTACCAACAATCGCGCTCTCATCTTCCTACCACAAACTACTACCGAGCACGTTCTAATGGTGCTGGTAACCGGTACGATGCCTCCTCCGGTAAGTATTCTCCAACTCTTAGGTAAAGGGGAAGTTGTTACTCTATGCATTGCTACGAAGCTACTAGATATAAATGACAGTATAGCTCCAGAATCAAACAGTGCAGTTGCAGGTAATGATGCAACTAGAATTGTACCTGCTACAACCTCTCCCTCTGGTTCCTCCTCGATAGATGCTAAAGCAAAGGCTTGCCCGCGCCTCTGCCCTCCTGCCTGCTGTCGGGCCTGGTTGAAGTGTGCCTCCTGTGGGACCAAGGGTGGTCCTCTCTGCTGTCCTCCGGTAGCTGGTGGACGCTGGCCTCCTGCTGGGGGTAGTATCCTCAGTGGTGCTGCTGGTAGTCTCTGTCCAGTCTGGGGTGCTCCATCTCTGCGCTGGGGGTAGTCTCTAGCAAGGTGCTGGCTGGCTCCACAAACCATGCAGAGCCCGAGCTTCTTCCTGCAGTCTCTGATGATGTGTCCCCTCTTGCCACAGAAGTGACAGGTCGGAAGCTCCTTCTGCTGGTACGGCGCTGTCCTCTGTTGCGCCTGCGCTCCTGGACGGCGGATCGGTCCTCCTGCTCCTTGCTGAGTCCTGGCGGGTACGTTCGCGCTGGAACGTCTCGCTCCTCCTATAGCCTCCTGGATCCTCGCCTCTGATAGGAACTCTTCATAAGAGATCCTCGCCTGGGTAGTGGTGTACCTCTGTAGCTCGTGAGAGAGGCCATGGTGGAATCTCCTGGCTTTCTCCAGGTCATTGGGGATCAGGGCTGCTCCAAATCGACTGAGTCTGCTGAACTCTCCGTCGTAGGCGTCCACAGTCGGGTTCCCTTGCTCCAGGTGCAGGAACTGGGAGTACAGGGCGTTCCTCACCGTAGCTGGGAAATACTTCGCGTTGAAGTATTCCAAAAATTCCTCCCAAGTCTGCTGTCTGCCGATGCTGCACTCCATAGAGTCCCACCAGTGATGGGTGTTGCCTGTGAGTTGGGCCCTCACCGCGGTCATCCAGAGATCGGGGTGTAGCTGCGAACCCTCTAACAGCATCTCAGTGTTGGAGACCCAGTCTGAGATCTCCTCTGCCGTCTCCTTGCCCGAGAAGATTCCCGGGCCCATCTGTCTGAAGCCACGTACCGTGCCCGCTTGCTGGACAGGTGCTGGTGCTGCTGCTTGGGCAGGTGCCCTCTCCAGTACTGCCATCAGACCATGTCTGAGGGTCTCCGTCTGCTGCTACTGGGCCTGCATCATCATCTGGAAGAACTGCATCATCTGGGGCTGTCCCTCCGCAGGTGGCATCTGAGGTGGAAACGGTAGAGGTGGAGGAAGAGGTACCTCCGGCTGTCTCCTTGGTGTCTTCTCGGGTGCCGGCCTCTCGTACTGCGGCATCGGTGTCGCCCTCGAGGTCTATCCCTCGAAGTACTGCCTCGGAATCGTCTGTGACATCTGGCCCTCTGGCTGCTGCGTCCCTTCGTCGGGAGAGACCTGATGCTAGTGCATCATCGGGGCCTGAGGGATCACCTGTGCCTCTGGCTGAGGCTGCTCTCTGGGTGGTCCCTGAGTCGTATCCTCCCTCGGTGCTGCAGGTGGCACTATGGCACCAAGTATCTCATGTCTACTGCGAAGGTTCATCTCGCTGTAAGAGATAGAACTTCATTAGAGAGAGTACGGAATAAATCAAACAGGATGCAGATATATTAAAATTCGGAAGAGGTTCAAAGGCGTAATCAAGTGGATGAGACCTAGTAATTTCTATCCTATTGCAGGCTCGCTGGGCACATTACCATACCACAAGCGATAAATATTTGATGTTAAGACCTGCATGGGCCACCACTAAAACCATGTCACGCCCCAGTCCCAAAATATATGGAACCAGGTCACGTGGCATTGGCCAGCTGACACGTCTCCGAGGATATCCCAATTTAATGGATTCTGGCGAAGCGTGCTACGCTGTCCTAAATCTAACAAGTCTGATATCAACAACATATAGTGACTAATCTCATCCACAGACAATAAGTAAAATACTGAAATGAAAGACTGGAATATAAGGACATAGTCGAATGACATAGTACAACTGAAATATGTCCGGTGGGAACAAACCCACTACAAATATTGGAGATAAAGTGCTGATAGTCTGAAATAAAGTACTGATAAGAAGAGTGACTGGAACAACTGCTAACTAGGTAAGGAGCTCCAGTCATAGGCGGAAGGCCTACCAATGTGATCAGGGGTACTCCGATGGAAGGACCTCTAGTTCCTCGTCAAGAGCAAACCTTGTCTCCACACCTGGCCCGTACACTGTAGGATAAAAGGCCTCGTCCAGATCTGGAAGATAACCAGGTCCTCAGAGGGACGTAACAAGATACAAAATGCATGCCAGATATAGTACTGAATAAAAGTAAAGAGGGTGTGCTAACCATCTAAGTGAATGCAATGTAAGGACAACCTCGGAACGTATAGGTAGGTGTAGGCATAACGTCCAACGTCCTCTAGAGTGTGGTATCTGCAACGTCCATCATTTCGAAGAATGAGGTATCTGTATATATATAACGTCCACACTCTAAGGGGCGTGGTATCTACAATGTATATACGTCCGTAACACTCCGAAGAGCGCGATGTCTGAATATAGGGAGTCACCGGGTCTGTGGTTCCTCTGGATACCACGGAGTCCGATGGGTGTATCCCATACGTTTATCAGTTGTCCTTTCCGCCCAATGTAGATACGCAAGTCGAATACACGACGTGAGTGTCTCGTATCTATATGCCAAGTCTCATCTAACTATGCTACTCTAGAATACTGGCTAGTCCGTGATGCATGTCGTACGTACCGATAGCGAATCGGGTATGCGGACCCGCATCCCAATATGAATGTACCATCGTGATACGTGTATAGTGTCATGGTCTAGGAAGATATCAAAATATCCTCACAGTAGATGGTGAGTCAGCTAGCAACTAGGACATGTACACTATTCATCGATGCATTGTCGACTACACCCGAGTCAATCTCGGACGCGCACAATTTTATGCATATTTGCAACATTTATCATTTTAATTTTAAGCAGTAAATCAGCAAGGTATACTTGCCTGTCCCGGGTAGCTGCGAAATCCAAAATCCTGCTCCTGATGCCTCGACGGTACTGTCCAGCAGTCCTATATATGATATAATAATGACACTATTAGTCGCTACAGTAGCACGACTAAACACTCTACTTGTATCTACAACTGACACAGGGTCTGGACTGTATATATATATAGCTATTACAAGTATAAATATATATACACTAAATTATATTTAATTATATTAGAATAATATATATATTTAGTAGTACAAAATAGTATTTATGTATTATTTAGCAATAATACATATATTAAGTAAATACATATATATAAAATAGATAACATTCATAAAGTCATATATATACAAATATTTAGATACTATTTATGTACATAAATAAATATACACAACATTATTTATATGTATTTAAATAGTAATTTTGTGCCTAAGTAAAATATACATAACATAATTATATATATTTAAATATATATATATTCTTACACATATTAATATTCACAAGTTTATATATATATATATATATATATATATATATATATATATATATATATATATATATATATATATATATAGATATATAACCATATTTATATACTAAGTATACAAGTAAATAATAATATATATATGTATATAATACACATACATTTCCCATACTAATATACTAAATATATAAAGTATATATAATTATATATATACACACATTTATATATATATATATATATATATATATATATATATATATATATATATATATATATATATATATATATATATATACACATATATACTTATATGTATACACAAATAATAAATATACCATTATATATATTTATATACAACATTTAATAATTAGGTAATAATACATATATTACTGTATTTCAGAAATATATACATTTATATGTATATATATATACATATACACATTAGGTAATCAATAATTATAAGGTATTTATACCCAAGCATATATATACTATGTATATATACACATTTATATTTATAATTATGTATTTATATATATATATCATATATAAATTATACTCAGAAAATTTTAAACAGTATATATACATTTAAATACTACAAAAATACAGGAATTAATATATATAATACTGAATACGTATTTAAATACAGAATTAAATACGGAACTATATATATATGTGTACACAACCAATACAACTCTAAATAAGTATTTAAATACTAGTATTAATACATGAAATCATGTACCTATACGATGCTCAGGCCGAGGGGAGTCCGGCGGCTGACCGTCGACGGCGGGGGTGGCCGGACGGAGCTCCGGCGTCGCGTGGGGTGTTCGGCTGCTACAGCAGCGGCTGGGAGCTACTGGCGCTGCGGGGGCGACTGTGGCCGGCTGCGGCGTCGACCGACGACGAGGCTTTACGGGGAGGAAAGGGGTTGGCCGGGGAGGAGTTCGGCTGAGTTGGGCGGCCGGGAAAGCTAGGGTGGCGGAGAACGGGGAGGTCGGGTGGTCGACTGTGTGTGCGGGAGGGGGAGGCTCGGGTTGGTGACGGCTGCTGGGGGTTTGCTCCGGCGGCTAGGCAGCGGGTGGCGGTGGCTGGAGGTAGGGGGAGGTCCGACGAAGGGGTCTGAGTTGGTTGGGGGGTCGCCGGATACGGTGGCTGGCCGGAAGGAGGCGTCGGGTGATGGAAGGCAGGGGTCGGGCTGTGTAGTGAAGGGTTTATGAAAATGGGGTTTAGTTTGGTTTCCTAGGTTTGTGTGCAATACAAGTGATGTAAGTTGATGTATAAGTAGGAGAGAGAGTGGGGGGGCTGCCTAGGGGTTAGGGCCGGCTGGACATAGTTTTTTGGGGAGTTGGGGATGTCCATCATGATGAGGGGAGGGCTAGGAGTGTAGCATTTTGAATGAAGGGCCATGATGTGCCCTTCATAAAGGGGGTGCAAGTACATAGGAATGGGGGAGAAAATAAATGGATACGGTTAGGGCATGACATTCTTTTCTCCATGAGGTTTGGGCCAATGAGGGGGAAACACCTCATTGCAATTTTGCAAATAGGCCCCTGAACAATTTGGTATTTGCACAATTTCTGAATTTGGGGATTTAATGTAAATAAATACCATGTTTGGTGTTCTTCATTGGGCTAGGATGATGTATGGTGTTTTGTATGAGGCTTGTGGGTGTGGGTGTGGGTTTGGGTTGGAGTAGGGTCTAATTTAATTGAGGTTAGGTCGCCACATTAATTAATTCATAATTAATGCACCGGTATTTCTAATTAAATTTAATAAAAACCCGGGGGTCTAAATTGGGTTGAACAAGGGTCATTAGTGTGGTAGGCTCAGTGTACAATAATGTCAGGATCTGGGTTGGTCAAATCGGATCGAGATGGGATCTCAATTTTGATTGGAACGGACAACGAACGTAATTACGCAATTTAATTAATTTACGTACGGACGTTTGTAACGACTTTTGTGCGACTAAAATTTGGCACGAAAATCAATATCCGGGGTTTGTTCTAGGTTCAATATGATAGGTTAGCATGTCTAGGCTAAGTATGTGGAATTCGTTTTAGGGCAACAGCTAGGGTAGTATCCTAAAATAACAAATCATTATACAAGTATTATAACACTATATAATAATCTTAATTATACCTAGTTAACCCTAATTAGGCTAATTTAATTAATTAACCCTAATTTCTGGTCGAGGGGGTTTACACGAACCAACCCTAATGGGTCAGATCTGTACCCGTACCCGCCAACCCGACCCGACCCGACCCGTTAACCCATTTAGTAACAGTAACTGTAAAATTAAAAACCGTTGCCGCCGCCACGACTCCGACCGCCGGCCGACGACCCCTCGGTTCCTCTCCCCCACCCGCCGACGACTCTCCGGTTCACCTCCCCAACCGTCGCCGCCCTCGCCCTATATAAACCCCCAATGCCGAACCCCACCACCATCACAACCATCGCCATCACCGCGGCGACGACTTCGACGATGACCTAGCAACTTCGACGATGACCCAGCGACGGCTCCGACGTCCCCTCCGACTCACCTCCGGCTGACTACGACTCCAACGACCGTGCACCGCCGCCCCCCCACCGTCCACGTGCAGTAAAGACGGATCGACCCCTCAGCTTCCGGTGAGTTTTTCTTCTTCCTTGACGTATCGATTCTCGAACGGCTTATTGCGATGTATTCGCTATATGACCCTCTCGAACCCTGTACAATTAGATTGGGGTATCGTGTCATGTGTCGGTCGCAAACCGTGACGTAAAACAGGAAAAATAACCCAATTTCTTGTTCTGGAAACTATCCCGAAGCCCCATGTTCATGGCCATTTTTCTCCCAACCTAGTTAATAATTCTAAATTTCATTTGAACAATAAATTAGACAACATAACCAAGTTTTAAACCCATTAATTAGTTTAATTTAATTATTTGTAATTTGTGTTTTATTCGAGGTTAAAGTTGACCAAAAACTTGGTTTTCTAAATCCAAATTTTTTCGAAACTAGGTGCATCCCACTAAACGAGACAACTTTGTCATATGAAAATTGCACCGAAAGGCGCGTATCATTAATACGGATGTATGGGATTTCGTACAAGTTGATTTGGATGTGCGTGGACACCGGAATCAACGCGTATCCGTCAAAATTGTCCCGTATCGGGCCTGTTTTGATACTCATTATATCTTCGTGTGTGATTGTCATTTTATAACGAAACTTATGCCATTGGATTCGTAGAGTTATACTGATCCTGTGACCCAAGTTTGGTTCGATTCTGAGAACGTTGACGAAATCTTGTATCGCGGGCCCCACGGCTCCACTTGATGGGCAATTTTTTGACCGACTCATCGAAATCCAGTTCTGGATATTTTGCTGGGTTTGTATCATCGTTCTGGACTCGTAGACACCAAGTTTGACAAATTTGGAGAACTTTGTCTCTGGCACATTTTTTGGTACGAAGTGGACCACATGTGGATTCCACTTTGACCAGAAACTGTTAATTTTGCCCATGTGTCCAAATTGGACTTATTGGTAGTCAATCATAGCTATTTTATGTCTTCTGAGGGTGATGATAATATTTATTTCAGCATCCGGAGGCGTACCTGAAGATTTTGATGTTACCAGAGCAATTAAAGAGTTTAAAATCCAGGCAAGTGTACCTTGCCAAACTTGCAGTAATTGCCTTAATATTATTTGCTTGATTTATTTATTTGATGTATCTGCTCAACCTAGGACCGTGAGACGTTGCTTAACGTCCGAATAATATTCGGGTGTCGATGTCGTACGCGAAGTCGTGTAACGTCACTTAGAGAGTTGATAACCTGATCCTATATTTTCGTACTTGCTTTACCAAGTACGTCATACCATAGGACACCTGACACTATTCATGAGACAAAATCTTTTCTGAGTTATTCATGGTGATTCTGTATAGGCTTACAGGTTTCGCGTCATAGATCTTGGATATACATAGATATCATTATGACTCGTTGTAATGGTTAGAGGTCATGATCTTGCGTGTTATGGACATGAGATATGTGATTATATTGGGTTGGGAGAGACACACAAGCTACAGGCTGATTACATACATACATACATACATACATACACATATATATATATATATATATATATATATATATATATATATATATATTATTGTGGTGCTTTAGCCTCTGTTCCAGAGCTTGGCCCACTACGTGATATTACTGCTACAGGCTCCCCGACACAGAGCTTGTAGTGGTCTCAGCCTGAGTACTGGTGATGCTCTCATTTGCATATCACATAGCTGGTTACATAGTTTGCCCTATTGATATTTATATTTATATACTGTATTTTATTTGGCTTGAGTTATTCTTGTACCTTGCTATGTCCCCTGAGGACCTGAATCCAGATTATGTCCTCAGGTATAGCAGAGAAGATATACAGGACAAGAGCAGACACTGGAGCAGTACCAACACCAGAGGACGAGGTGTTGCCAGATGATTTCTCCTGAGTATTTTGTTATATACTCAGTCATTTCTGTTTCTAGATACTCTATTTCCTGTCTCTTGGATTACTATATTAAACTTATTATCGGGTTGTTCCCCTAGACATTTTTATTGAGACTTATTGTTGGATTATATTTTCTTTTGATTACTCTGACATTTGAATTGTGTTTACCTTCTGTGGATGAGATTAGAATTAGACTATGACATATATCGTAGACCATTAAATTTGTTTTACAGCTTAAGTACACTCTAACGGGTCCATTAAATTGGGTTTGCCCATTGGAGTGTGTTGTTGGCCATTGCTACGTGGCTAGTTTCTTGGTATTTTAGGACTGGGGCGTGATAGTTGTAGCCGCTTTGGGCTCTCGAGGTTCATTCGTGAGGGGCTGTTGTGTCCACCAATCAGCTTTCGAGGAGATGAACTCTCATATCACGGACTACGAGGTCCATCCCGGGGTGTATCGGGTTGTCTCGGGGAGGTGAACCGTCATCTTCGTCACTTATATATACGAGGGAGATATGGGGTCATGGCATTCTTGACCACCGATCATGGAACCCAAGAGAGCTTCCTTCTGGGAGACTTGGTTGTAGGCTGCAGGCACTTCAAAGCGTCTCCTTCATCCTACCATTCCCAGGGTCATAGTGCCCCCACTGCTTCGGCGAGATAAGCGCGGTGTCCAAGTCATCTGCCTCCACTCCAATACCTCCCCTTCATCGAGGAAGAGGGCGCAGGGGGGACGACACTTGGTGCTTGTAAACATTATTCTATCCTCCTTTGCTTTGACGCTGGAGTCAATTGCCCGGCCCGTGGAGCCGATACCAGATTATGACTCGTTGTCGCTGACTTCGAAGGAAAAGGATATGCTAAGATCGAGGGAGGTCGTACGTTGTCTGCAACATCATTCGGGCGTGCGTACGATCCAGGAGTTTATGGTAATCATTGGTGATCTTTGCAAACTCTCCGACTCTGATTCTTGCTAATTATTTTCTCCCCTTTTTCTTTCTTTGTTTTTGGGCCTTGGTGACCGGCTTATGTAATCCCTCTCCTTTTACAAATATATTCTCCTTTGCTCTCAGTAGACACTGTACTATGAGGGCTGTGTGAGGTTTGAAGGAGAACACAGACATGGTGCATGCACCATTCCGTACATAGTATTCTGCGTTTGTGAGAATGGGGCATGGCCCATCATTGGCATATGTATGGGGCCTATTCTTCAAAAGCATAGACTGCCTGGCTTGTGGAACCCTCTTGCATTGCTTTTACTTATCTACGCACATGTCCTTTGAATGGTGTCCCTTGGTCTCTTTGTGGGTGGCATTCTATCAGTGAAATACACAGGCTCCCTTTGTCCAAACATCAGGTCTCTCTCGTGAGTCTTGCCTCGAGTATGTAGGTATGAGTTTTGAGGCCTTGCTTTAATACATAGTTAATGACTAGTCTTTTGGACTGTGTCGACCTTTCATGCGTGCAGTAATCGAGGCATCCATTTTGTACAATCTTTATCATTAATGCACCCTTTATAAATAAAGGGGAGTGAGAAGATATTTTTTTCACAACTGGTCTATTCCTCTATGGTCCTCCCAGTTTATTTTCCTCTTGCGGAGGGGCTCGGTCGGAGCAAGCAATCATTCATCCTTCCATTGCTGCAGACCAAGCGTCTTCGTAGGCGAACATTTTTTAGGTTGTAAAGAGATATTCCGTCTGCGTGTGTCCTTGATCACAAGAGTTAGCACGCAGCCCCTCATGGGGGTAACGGCTCTTCGTGAGCCACTTGTAGACAAGGAGCTCCTTATGGCGTGTATGCCCACTGTTGCAGAGCTACGCCACGGACAGGTGCTAAAGGAAAATAATTTCCTTGTGACGTATATGTGCGCATGGGGAAGAATTCGTCGTAGTAGTAAAGCTACCTCTTTGGAGCAGTGCATGGTGCTTAGCAGCCGATACATGTATTTCTAGAAGCTCGGGGAACCATGTCCCCGGGATGCGCATCTGCCTTTACGAATGGCTGGGGGCATGCCATGTTTACCTTTGCGAGTTGTCTTACGTAGAGGTTGCCTCAGGTTGCTTGGGTTTTCTTAGAGCGTGGGAGGGTATCATAAGCCTTCTTATTCGTCCAAAGAAAGCATATTATCTGAATACCATGACTGTCTTCATCCCCCGTGTGTCGTACGCACCCACAAAACACGACCGTGATGCTGATTGCGGGATTCAGGTCAAATTCTGATCAAAATAATATTTGCGGCACATGATTGGAGACTTACGCCATGTCTGCCTCTCCTATTTTATATCCAATAGTGTGACTGCCTATATGTATTGAGGTCTGCACTGAGAAACTTTGGGATAGGGATGACCCAGAACATGTAAAGATTGCATGAATCATCAATAAAAATCGAGAGTAGATTTCCATCGTATGTAACAATAATTTTTAATATAAAATCCATATATAGTAGATTTTTATTATGTGTAATCATGATTATTAACAATAATCTCCTTTTGCTGGGTCAATATTTATGTGAGAACATTCTCATGGGTACGAAATACAGGTATCCTGTGAGAGGAAATATTTGTTGCATTTCTAAGTCCGTTCCTTTCGAGTATTTTGTGGACTTAATAGTGGATGAAAGTGATAGCTAGATCTGATGCTATGAATTCACTAGTGATTCAAATAGCTAGACGAAGTGCCAAACACTACGGCATGAGTAGTGGACTAGGCTACCATGGATCTGATAGGCTTAGATGACTCCATTAGGGGAGTTGTTGTGGACTTACCGTCCATGATGCACTTGGACTAAGTACGAAAGATAAGTTGAAAAAGGGGATGCAATTAGAGGTGATAGACGAAAAATGGCTCATCTAGGGAAATTTTTCTGTGGACTCGTTAACCCATGGCATACTCGTACTAAGTACGGATAACAAGTTTGAGAATGCAATGCTATCAGAGGTAATATGGACGTGATAGACTAAAAAGATTCCACTATGGGAGTTTTTTCTATGGACTTGATAACCCGTGGCGTACTCGTACTGAGTACGGGTAATAGTTTGAGAATGTGATGCTATTAGAGGTAATATGTATGTGACAGGCTAAAATATTTCCATTAGGAGAGTTTTCTATGTACTTGATAACACGTGACATACTCATACTGAGTACATGTAACAAGTTTGAGAATGCGATGCTATCATAGATAATATGGACGTGATAGACTAAAATAATTTTTTCTCAGAGGTTGTAGGAACGTAGCAAACATGGTTATGAAACACCCCAGTAGGGGGTTATATGGTGGACCTATTATCCGTTGTGTACTTAAGACTAGTTATGGATAATAAGTTGAGAGTGAGGGCATACTAGCTCAAGCGGGGTTTAAGAGTGCTGACTATACATCCTCTGGATAATGCTGTCGGCCAATTGGCACGCTCCATGCTTGTCGGTCCAGTAGTCAGGCATAATATTTTTTAAGGAACTTTTCATTGATGGGTATCATGAGCAAGTCTCCATTAGGCTTTGTGAGCCTATAAGCTCCGTTGGAATAAACTATTTTCACAATGAAGGGGCCCTCCCATTTGGCTTAAAAAAATTCTTTGCTTCTGTGCGTCATGACCATCGGTCTTCTAACTGTTAAGACGAGGTCACCAGCTTAGAATATTCTCTCTTTCACCTTTTTGTTAAAAGTTTTAGAGATGCGTGCTTAGTATAGCTTGATTCATTGTTGCGCCTATAAGCGCTTTTCATCCAACGCTTCTACCTCTTGCAATCGTAGGCGGTCATTGTTCTCGGCAGCCAACCCATTGGCTAGAGCTATCTTGAGAGAAGAAATTTGAATCTAGAGGGGTAAGACTGCCTCACATCCGTTAGTCAGAGAATAAGGCGTGCTGCCAGTCGGGGTCCGTATCGTCATTCGATAGCCCCATAGACACTCCCCGAGCTTTTCATCCTAGTCACATTTGTTGGCCAAAACAAACTTTTTAAGTAGTTTGATTATCGTTTTGTTGAACGCTTCTGCCAACCCATTTGTTATGGGGTTGTATGCTATAGAAGCAATGTTATGTATGTTGATTTTGTCGTAAAATTGATAAAATGACTGGCATACGAATTGGGGTCTATTGTCATGAATGACCCTGCGAGGGAGGTCAAAGCGATGGATGGCGTGATTTTTGAATAATCTAATCACGTTCGACGCCTTAACTTCGACGAACGGCACCGTCTCTACCCATTTTGAGAAGTAGTCGGTTATAGCTAGGATAAACCGATGGCCTCTAGAGGAGGGAGGGTTGATAGGACTGATTACGTCCATACCCCATGCTTCGAATGGCCAAGATGCAGGTGTAAAATGTAAAAACTCCAAAGTCTGGTGGATAAA
This sequence comes from Iris macrosiphon, assembly GCA_036927795.1. Lineage (NCBI taxonomy): Eukaryota > Viridiplantae > Streptophyta > Magnoliopsida > Asparagales > Iridaceae > Iris > Iris macrosiphon. The sequence continues at coordinate 90,473,738 of JAYESA010000007.1, forward strand.
ATTTGTATGTATTTGACACGCTCTGTATCTTCGAGCGTAATCTATAGCGTCTGCTACCATGGTTGGCCAATAGTAGCCCGTATGCCTGAGGTGATCCTGTAACTCGGGGCCAGGTTGGTGTGTACCAAAAGTACCATCATGGGATTTTTGTAGTGCTTGTTTAGCTTCTGCCTCAGATAAGCATCGGAGCAGCAGTCCGTTATATGAGCGGCGGTATAACATCTCTGTCGAGGCATCATAATAGAATCGGAGGGAGCATCTTTTTACATAGGATGCCTCCTTTGGGTCCTCTGGGAGGATTCCATAGACAGCGTAGTCTAAAAATTGGGATATCTAGTTCTTGGAATCAACGTTTGTTCATGCGGCATGATTGTGCTGAACCTGTAGGTTATTCCTAATGCAGGCTAACTCTCGACCTATCACTATGATTGGATGCTATTTTCTGATTGGGGTAGCTAGGAAAGCGGCCAACCTGATTAGAGCATCAGCTTTCGTATTCCGCAACCGGGGTACGTGGTTGATGAAGAACTCGAAGAAAGTAGAGTGTGGTGGTCCATGCAGGTCAGTGTATATCGTTTTGGTTATGTTACTGTGCCAAATAAGCCTGTATTAGAATAATTTTATTAGGATCTCATTCTGCAACTTTTATTGGAACTTCTTATGATTTCCACTATCGTCCTTGAACCTCATATTTGTAGTCGATCATAACCTTCTTGAACTCATTATATTGTTTCTCATTTTTTCTTATTTTGAAGAGACGAATGCTCGTGTGCGGTGATTCCCTCATGAAGTAGATCATCGCCAAAACGAAGACAACATGCTTGATAGAATTTTATACAAGGGGCCCAAGGTAGGAAATGTTGGGGTAGATGCTTTACCCGATACTTGAGCTAAAGAATATTGCCGATATAAGGCTTAAAATAAGAATTTAACCTGTCAACAGGGGCCTAGGACCAAAAGAACCTATCAATTGCCTAAGTTAGAAGTAGTTGAAAGTATTCAAGGCTAGAAAGATGGTGTGATTGCAGCAGTTCAAATATAACAGAATGATTTATGAGGTTGCACAATTAAATGATAAGGTTATTAGGATATCCCTTAATGGTGCAAGTGACTATGTTTGGATTGAGCAAATGAAACTTGATGCTTCCATCTTGGAGAAGGTTATTCAATAATATGTTTGGGTAAAGGCTTTCAAAGGTAGAAGCTATCATAAGGGAAAATATTTTTTTTGGAGTAAACTCGTGCTTAGATGAGATAAATATTTATAATGATGCTATGATGGTTAAGTTACTGAGAAGGAGTAACAACATTAGATAGAGGTGAATCGTGGACTATGCATTTTGAAAAAAACATGCGTCACTATATGATATATGACATAAATTTAAGTCGATATTTACAATGAGAAATAATCATGACAACATAAAAGGATTTTAGAAACAAGATTACTTACTATTCGAGAGTCAAGATCTAAAGAACAAAAATATTTGATTGAGGAGAATTTGAAGATAATACGATGTTATAAGCAAAATGATTAAAAAATTTTGGAGTCTTATGGAAAATGGATGAAGGTTGAAGTGGGGTTAAGGGTTCCTAGAAATTATTAAGACTTAAATAGAGTTTACGGGAATGGACTTTCAAAGGATCTAGGACATGGATTCGAAGCAACTAGTTAGAAAATGGATAGATGTAGTATCTAAGTGGGACACGGATTTGATCCTTTGCCTTAGTAATCAATAGAGGCCGGGTATTAGGGAAGTATACCCTTATTAGGTCTAGAACACTAGATATGACTGGAGAATCTCTTGATAAACTAATTTGGACCTCGAGTCATTATAAAATCTTGCGATTTTGTAAAACGACGACGACAGTTTATGGTTATGATGCAAGAGATATGTAGATGAAAATTTTGACTCAAAGGAAGAGAATAAGTGATAAGGCCATAGTGATTCAAATTTCTAGTTACCTCACGATTTCTAATATCATAATTAGATCCTTACTACCTCTTTATTGATGATAACTAAATGACCAGACCAAATAGACCTTATAAAAAGATGGTTAGATCTAGTTGTTTGGGTGGGTTGATGTTGGGGTAAATGACCAGACCAAATAGACCCTATAAACTCGACTGTTGGGTTTAACATTGACAACTACATATGACTGGACTTAAGAACTTTACCATTAATAACATTAAATTGAGAAATGTGGTATCTGAAATAGGGTAATTTGATTGAAGGATGGGTAAATGCTCATAAATGTCCTAGTCCTAATTTAGATATAGTGGGATTTGTACTTTGGGTACCAAATTCTATCAAAATTGACCATGTATGATTGGATGAGGAGTGTATTAAGGATGCACTAGTCTTGTCAAACCTCAAGCTCAAGGTAAGGAAAGGTAATGGTTGACACCAAGTAAAGGTTCTTGAGGATTATTGTTACAAATTATATATTTCCCTTAAACTACACTACTAATTATTGGTGAAAAAAATCTGGCGGCCAAAAGAATTTCCCTAAAAAATTTTTGGCGCCCTAGTTTCGCCAAGTTCCCTCCAATTTTTTTACATACAACTCTCTCTCTCTCTCTCTCTCTCTCTAAGAAATCTAAAAAGTTTTTGTGTGCACACGGACACGTTGCTTTCTTCCCTAACCAAGTCGTCGGCTTGGTGACTCCGGCAAGTCTGTGGCGGTGGAGGAAGGTCTTGTTGTAAATTCAAACCACCATAAACTCCGATCGATCGGCGGCGTTTGAAACGAATTCGGCGCACCAGTGAGCGCAATCCTACGCCAAGCTCCGGCTGATCTGTAAGTCCTAATTAATTCTTCAATTCTGCTCTCGGTTTTGATCGATAGAGATCAAAATCGCTCAAAACTCTCTATTCAGGTTTTGATCCATTACCTGTTCGATAAAATTCCCCTGAAGACTGTCAGGTCTGATTATCACTTCATCTTCATTCGATATTGGTGTTGGATTGATCGGTTTGGTTTCTGTTGACATTCGGTTGGCAGCAGAACTTCGATCGGGTTCCAGTTTGTTCGAGGAAATCTTTCATTAGCTTGGAGAATACCAAGTCTGCAATTGGAGGATATATAGTTTGCACATGAAAATTGGAGGTGTTTTTTGACATTCTCCTTTTGCAATAGGCCCATGCTTGCCCAACAAATTTGTTTGAGAACATAGGTAAATACTTGACCCGGTGTCACCATAATCAAGCACCCAACCGAATATTATTGATCTGTCAGTCAAAATATTACAAAATATCTGACATAAACTCACAGAGCATTGATTTTAACTGTTTTAACCATACCATTAAATGTACTTCAAATCCACTACTACGAACATCCAAATATACAGTCCTGAAACAAGCTATACTACCAAAACAAACTAATTCCTGGTCAAAAAAAGCTCAAGCACTAAACTCTATCTATTCCCTACTCTTCAATTTCTGTTCATCCTTTATTCTCAACAATCTATTGAGTAGAAGCCACTTGAGTATAATCTCCTGAACCTGAAGAAGTATTACTGCAAGAGGAATTTATTAAATACGACAATTTCACTTTAGTTAAACTATGCCTTATGTGTATAGATAATTCATTAGTTACATTTTCTGATGTCATTCTTTATGATTACATTTATTAGTTATCGACCTGCAAGTTTTAGTTTGAATGATATTGTTTGGTGTGCTCCTTGGATATTGTTAATTAATGGACTAAAGTCCACTCTGTTGAGCCATTAAGGTTGTCGTAGTTTTTTTTGTTTTGTTTTGCATAAATGATGTAGGTTGACCAGTGCTTTTACATGAACAGAGAAACATAAAACAATTTCCATATTGTTATAATTGTTTCAGACCTTCTATCTTACATATAACTAATTTGTCATTTATGTTTCATTTCTCATAAATATTTTTATTTTATATTGTGATAGAGATTTGACTCTCAAGAAGGAGAGAAGTCATTTAGGAGGATCTCTTCAATGCCTCCAGTTGTCACCAATAATAATGAGTCTCAACTGCAGCTTTCAAGAACATCCAACAATATCGTAAGGCGTTGGGGTACTGCCTCTGCGTAGTGGATGTAAGTACTAACAGCTACCCGATGCATAATCCATGCTCTTGTATAGGATTCTTACTGATTTGATGTTATTGATCACATGCTTCTTCTACAAACCTTTTGAAATTAAACATAAAAAGAGAAAAAGGAAAAACTTCCAATTCTTTTAATTCAATAAAGAAGGTTGCAGATATATATATATATATATATATATATATATATATATATATATATATATTCTCACTTTCAATACTTTTACCAGGTCATATCACAGAAGAGCTTGAAAATAGATTTTGACACATGGAGAGCTCGTTAAATAGGCAGGGGATGTTGTGATTTTGTTCCCTCATTTACAACCTTAGTTCTTTTAATTCAATTAAAATTTCCTTATCAAATAAATGATTCTGATATTGTTCCCTCATTTACAACAAATACAATTGACAATCTTAGTTCTGAGGTATTTTTGTAGATTTTTGGAATGTTGTGATTCCATTCTCTGAACTCTTCACCCTGATCTATTATCACAATCAGAAGATAAGGATACTTCAGGATTGTAAGACATAGCGTTCTTAACTTGAAAGAGGAGCTATCCGATCTATTATCACAATTTTGTTGAACATGATAAATCATGCTTTGACAGACTTCATGGTACCGTGCTATCAAGTAGTACATCAATTGAGACGATAACTGTTAGCGTGAGCTATCAATTTGTATATCAATTGGTAACATGTTTTTAGTTAACTATATTTTCTGGTATTTTTGTTGTACTTTGGTTGTGGATAATGTGTTTGATTTTCGACATCTTTAGAGACTTGTTATATTTTATTTAATGAAGCACAATGCTCTACTATTTTCTCTCTTTTCTTGATTTGGCTTCAAGAAGACTCTTGTTTAGTGGAAACTTCAGGTATCCGAATTATAAATTTGATAGTTCTTATTTTTCTAAAATAAGTAAAAATGTTGGTTCCCTTCATGAACTTTTCCTACTAAAATTTAATTGCAGGTGGAGTTTGAAGAGTATGCTGATAAGGCTAAGAATCTCTAGGATAATACTTCTGATACTGCTAAATTGATTCTCCACAGACTTTATAAGCAAACAACCGTTGGACCAGTGAATACCAGTATGTATTTGTTCCTGCATCTAGTTTTAAGCTCTGGAAACAATTCCAAACAGTATAATATAAAGCTTTGATGCTAGATAAAACGTAGTTCAAATAGACTAACCTCAAAAGACTTGTGTTAGGTTCCATTGTACCCATCACTTGTTTGTTTTTCTGTTAATCATGCAGAACAACTATTGTCACTTTGTACTAGGCTGACTTGTTTTACTATGTTTGGTTGCAGGTCAGAAAGAAAGATGTAGATAATACATTCCTGATAAATTATTATTTTAGCAACTCTTACTTGATTGATGAAAGCTGAATTTGAGGAATGGTACGAGAAACAGTATGTATTGGCTTGGAGAATGCAAGTAACATGACTGATAAATAACTTCATTAAAAAGAGAGGTAGAGTGTAAAGAAGAGAAATAACAAGACGTTTGGAGTTGTTTATGGCCTTGCTTTGGGGCTTAGCCCCTTTAATCTACAAAAAAGAAAATACATTCAAGGGGCTAGTGAAAAATCATAATAGTTCTCCATTCGAGAAATGATCACACTTTTAATTGACCCTTGAACATTATAACTACAACATGTGAGGACCTAAACTAATCTAGGTCAAAGTATTTATGTAATGAATAGATAAAGTTCTACGAGAGCTTAAGGTCCATAATACTGGTGGTGAGGTAATACTGCTTATTTTTTAATGAGCTTTGTTAATGCATGTGTTGGTTGTTTATGTAGATAGGTCGTGGGAGAACCTTGTTTCTAATATTTACATGTCAAAATATACCTCATGTAAAATTTAAGATGAGAGAATTGTTGTTCTTGATATTTATATGTTGTTGCTGCTGTTGATATTTATATTTCTAACTGCAGGAATAGAGAATTATATTTTAATGGAAATAAAAAGGTGTCATTTGAAAAATCTACTGTTAGTCAGAGTTAGGTGTATCTTATAGAGAAGGAATTCAAGTTAGTTTTTGGGAGAGCTGCTTTATGAAATATACTGTTATCCAATTAGTGGCTCCTTGTATTGATAATGATTCTTCCATTTCAGTGTTATAGGTTATACTTTACTCCATAGCTTGATTGAATATAAAACTCTTGTGATGCGTAGGGATCTGGACCGCGCCAATGAAGTTCTACAGTCAATTCCCAAGGAACATCACAATAGGTATGTCAACATATCTGCTGCATCTGCTAATGTGAAATACAGAGCAACATATATTTGTAATATAAAGTCCATTTGTGACATGTCATCTGATTAAGTTGATAGTGTATTTATGTGAACTTCCTTACAGAGCAACATATATTTATGTGTCCTTCAGATTGGCAGAACTTACGAGCTGCTTTCTATCAAACCCAATTAATGGGTAAAACTTTGTTGGGCTAATCTCTAACTCTTAAACAATTTATATTTTTGTTCTCCTCCCTTGAACATTTCAAGAATTCAAATGTATTCTCTTTACTATGAGGCAAATGGGATTTTGGAAGTTTTGTATACTAATGTACTGTTATGTCATTTCTTGTACTTCAGAATCAGAATTCTCCCATACTGGAATCTGTATATTATCGTAGGAAGCTGGAAATGAAGCGACTTCAGCTACTATATCGCAAGGTATGTAGAATATATAATTTATGCGTATTTCTGAATTAAAGTTATTAAGAATCAATACACCATCATTTTTTTTGGGACAGATGTTGCTATACCAAAAGTAACAATAACACTTCAGAAATTTATCATAGGGAATAAATATAAATGATTTAAGCTTGAATGCCGTTACATTACAGAGTAATAAATATTGTAAGCTCCAGCAAGCAGCAAAATGACTTGGGTTTCATATGCAAATATAGATTTCCATCTTTAGTTTCATGCAACAATTTGGAGGTGAACATATAATCAATAGAACTGTTAAGCTTTAATTAATCTAATGCAAATTGGACTTCCTTTAAATGTTGAAGAAAATAAGAACTGGAGAATATATGAGTGCTTTAAGAATAATATATAGAAAGGATTCTCAAAGAGAGAAAATCATATAAAGGTTGAGAAATAGGATACACTCCTTATTTTTTACTGACAACTATTGCTGCACAGATATTGAGAGCACCTCAAAATACAAGGTGATGACAATGACATGCCTACGTCAGCTTTGTCAACAGCAAATAAGTGAACGTGCAAAAAATCTGGACACAGGGTTATAGGAAATTTATAAGGGCACTACACTTATTACTTGGGGGTAGCCCAATGTAATTTTTTCCAAAATTACAAGTTTGCCACTCTTAAGTTACTTGGGGCTAGCCCACGCCAAGGTATATAAGTGAACAAAATTTCTATTTTAGGCATTTCACCTTGACTTGAAGAAACTCTCATTCTCCAAGTCTAAACCTAAATTTGGAAATTGATAGTTGTGGTCCCAAGTGGAGGAGAATTTTGCTTTTGTGATTGTCTAACAAATATTCTTCCGGTATGTCTTCGACAACATACGATGAATAAGTTTTGCGATTGTCACAAAAAAATTTAGTTTTTTTGACTATTGTAGGAACAATGCATGAAAATATCTTCGATGACGAAGTCGGATCATCCAATCCATTAAATATGCACTCCGGACGTTCCGAAGAACATGTCGGTTGTTCCGAAGCACGTACGATACGTCAAACGACAACCCTAATTCGACAGTCATTGTGTAAGGACTGTAAAAATTAGACAGTCCTATATAAATATAGGACTATCAATAATTCTACAGTCTTCTACAAATATAGGATTGTCATAATTTCGACAGTCCTATATACAAATAGGACTGTAAAAATAGTGACAATCCTGGATCTTAAAGACTAAATTATTTGAAGTGCCAATTATATGAAGTTATTAATTTTTATATTATTTTATATTGGTTATAGGACCAACCGTTTACAGATATTGTGGTACATCCTGCTATTGGTGTTGATGTGGATAATATATTCTCAACGGATATTCAATTTGCCACCCAAGAAGAAGCATTAGAGTGGTGCAGAAAAATTGGAAGACGACATAACGTAGTAATAGTCATTGCAAGATCCATCAGATCTCGGTCGGACCGAAAATATGTAGAGCTGGGGTGCGAAAGAGGAGGTGTGTTTAGGGAGCATCATAAAAAAAGGGTGTTGAAAAAAAAATCCCTAAGAAAAACGTTGGGACGAGAAAATGTGGTTGTCCATTGAAGGTGCTGATTGTAAAAGTAGAAGATGTGAAGTGGATAATCGAAGTTAAGAATGGAAGAGACAATCATCCTATTCCAGGGACACTTACGGGTCATGCCTACGTGACACGGTTGAGGGAGGATGAGAGAAAGTTAGTTGAAGAATTGTTCCTTTCTGGAGTTGCACCGAAACAAATTTATTCTGCCGTGCGACAAAAAGAAGATGGGAACAATTCTACCATGAGGACGATCTATAATAGTTTGGTCAGAGCGAAATTTAAAAGTATGAAAGGAAGAATGGCGATGCAGCAAGTATTGAAGTTGCTTGGGGAGCATTACTACGTGGAGTACCATAGAAGACATCCACAAACTTATGAACTCCTTATGAACTCCTTTCGTTATAAACATTTACAAATATCAAACTTAAAGTGTAGAAGTTGGCTCACCATCTTGACCAATGCAGTATACAAGACCGATTTGGTAGGAAGATCTGAAGGTACACGTACAATATCGCCTCCGTGTTGGAACAAGGTAGGTAGTCCGACACCGGCGTAGTAGGCGAGGTAGTCGTCGCTACACTCCGTCATATTGACTGCTGCTTGCCGTTCGGTGTCTCTAATAACGTGGCGTTGCCACTCGGTAAAGAAGTCTGATACCCAGTTGAACGCCGCAGGAATATAGTTTAGCGGTTTTGTACCTCGCGGAGGAGTTATCATTTTCAAAGTGCGTTTTGGGACAGTTTGTACGTAGCCAAACTGACGGAGCACTCTATCCGGCATATAAGCCTCCTCGATTTCATGACAACTGATAAGACCGTGATATAAAGCGAGTGGTTGCAATGGACGACTAGTCTGTCGCAAATCATGGTATGGATCCCAAACAACCTGCATCGCATAAAATTTAGCATAACGTCATTTAGCATAACGTAGTCAATTAATATCAATTAAGTAAAAAATTAGGTCTAAATTCACCTCTTCTGTCGTCATATCTTCGAGTGTATTACGTAGGGCAGCCAATGTGTGAGAACGTTTGGCATCTTCCTTAGTTGGCTTCCATCGGCACATTCTAGGAAGGTTCTCGTCATACCCTCGGTTCAGTTTCGCCTGCTGCAGGGTTGGAAAGTGCTCGTATATCCATGCCTTCATATAATCAGGTTAAAAAAACAATAGTCCAAAAATAAATAACAAAATTTAAAATTATGTATACAAGTTGACAAAGATATATCTATACATGGAGTAGAGTCTGGCATCCGGATATTGTCTTCGAACCCACGCGGGATGCCGCACCAAGCTCGCGGTAAAGGTATGCTAGTATACCGCTTCCCCAAGATATTTCTTCCAATGTGTCAATGTTGTCCAAATTGAGGAGATATTTGGCATGTATGGACGTTCCAGACTTATCCGTAATACCGACAGCCCCTAAGATGAACTGCATATATCCGCGGGCCACATTATCGCTATTATCTATTTCGGGGTCTGAATCAACGAATATCTCCTCCAAATATTTTAGAGAAAGTCCGTAGGACTTCTTGAATTCTCGAAGACCGGTAAAACTAGTGGCATCAACTCCCAGACACCCTGATACATAATCCACAATATGGTCGTAAAAGTTGATGCTTGACTCATCAAAAGTTTGATTCATCATGACTCGACCATCAACCCTAAGTCCCAATATATGATGGACGCCATCAAGGGTAATCGTCAACTCCCCATTTGGTAGATGGAAAGTGTTGGTTTCTGGATGCCATCGTTCTACAAATGCTGAAATCAGTGCATTATCCACCGTCGTATATGAGTAGCTACCCAAATATTGTAAACCGGCGGGACTGATTTTTGCCTTCACATCGTCTTCCAATAATTCATACCTCTATGTATTGCATTTTTTTCGTGGTTGATCACTGTCAACATACGAGAACTCTCTTGAAAAGTAAACAATTGGATGAAGTTATACCTCTATGTAAAATGTACTTATCTATAAATAATTGGATGAACTTTGAACTTACAACTATATATAAAATTATCACAACGTAATGTACTTACCGGATTGTTCCATATTTGGTATGCATTATGGTTTTCGATCGACGGTAACATAGAGCTACCGTTTGGACGAGTCTCGACTGGACTATGTGGCTGCTCAGAAGGTCCTGAACCATCAGTAGTCCGGTTTTCGAGGGTTTGTGGGAGACTCTCGACAGGACTATCTACAGGCTGAGAAGGTCCTGAACCATCAGTAGGCCGATTTGGGACATTTGGCATGTCCTCATCGGAGGAGGAAGAAGAACCGGAAGAACTAGGAGGAGCACGTCTCTTCGAACGAGTGACAGTCTTCTTCGTCAATCGACGTTTCCTCACTTCAGGGCGTGCCTCGGGCTCGCGGATAGTGACACCTGGTTCAATAGTACGCGAAATATTGCGTTCCTTACGCATCGACGCAGTAGGGCGTCTTTTGATGATATCTTCATCCACAGTGCCCTTCCGAGGGTCATGACTATAAGACAAAAAATAAAATTTTATTTAACATTCTAAATTAATTTAACACATTCAGGACTGTAGAAATTTCTACAGTCCTATACGTATACAGGACTGCAGAAATTTCAACAGTCCTAATTTTTTAGGACTGTTGGAATTTCTACAGTTCTTTATAAATTTAGGACTATACAGTCCTAAATTTATAAAGGACTGTAGATTTTTCTACAGTCCTAAATCTATATGGGACTGTAGAAATTTCTACAGTCCCGTCCGATACTGCTCGATACTGTCGACGATTGTCGACATTGTATGCCCTAAAATCGGATTCGACTATCCAAGTAAACGTCTAAACTACATCCTAAATTACATTCAGGACTTGTATGCCCTCATATGAAGAATGGAAAGAAAATCACTCAAAATTTTCGAAATGCAATAGGATATTTTAAAATTTTTGGAAAATTTTGTAAATGTAATAGAACAAGGAGAAAGAAGATATGTACCTTGATTCTTTCGAGACTTTGGGAGCCATCGACAAGGAGGAGGAGGACGATGTAAACCCCCTAAAATTTTCAGATTTTTTTAAAAATCAATTTTGGGAATTTTTCTGCAATTTCCAGGAATTTACAATATGTGCTGTGGTGATTGTAGGATTTTTAATTGCTAATAGCTAACATTAAAATGTGATGAAAATATGATTTTATGGTGTAAAATAGAAAACCTGACTTAGGGTATTTTTCTGGGATTTTATTGGGCCTCAGACCTATTTTTAAAAGCCTAAAAACTATTTTTTACTAATTAAAGTAATTAATTATTAATTAATTATTAGTTATTATTATTATTATTATTATTATTATTATTATTATTATTATTATTATTATTAATTGTATTAGGGGCCCGGCCCGGCCCAGTGGGCCGAGCCCAGTGACCCAGCCCAGCCCACAAGCCGAACCTGGCGGGTCGGGCGGGTCCGCCCAACCCGGATCCGCGCCCGACCCGACCCGGTCCCCCTTCCCTTCCCCACGAACCGCTGTAGCCCGATTCGCCCGCGCTACCGCCGGAAAGCGCGCCGCCTCCGCCGGGGGAGGCCACGTCCTCCCCTCCCACCGCCAGAACCGGCTACCCCCTCGGCCACGACCCCTCCCCCAGCCCTTATTTAAACCCCCTCGTCGAGATCCCTCGACCTCCCCAAACCCAAGCCCTAATGCCGGAACCCTAACCCTCCGCCGACCTCCTCCCTCAGCCGCCTAGCTCACCCCCTCACCTGACCCGCCGTCCAGCACCACCTCCTCCGCCACCCGACGCCGTCGCCTCTACAGCCTCCCCCTCCAGAATCTCCTCCGGCCTCCCCAATCTCCTCCGCCACCCTCGCCGTAGCCGCCCTAGCCGGTCGACGACCCCCCTGCCAGCTCCGCCCTAGCCCGGCGACGCCTCGCCGACCGTCGGACAGACCCACAGCCTCCGTCGTGTCCTCCAGCAGCGCCCTAGGCCGGACACGGCGTGGACACAGCGTCCAGGACACGAAATCGCGTGTCGGACACCGAAAACCCCATTTCGAAGGGCCTTGTTCAGGTACTCGTATCTTGCACCCTGTATCTCCGTTTTCGATTCTGTAAATTGCTACGCGAAGCCTGCATGACCCTCTCGGTGCCCGGACAAACCGCTCGGGGCATCGCGTCCTGTGGTGATCGCACACCGCGATCCAAAAACAGAAAAAATCAGACCCTGTTTCACCCCGGAATTGAGTACGTCCCGCCAAACGGGACGACTTGGTCGCGTGCGGTCTTCACAGATGCGTGCGCCCCGTCGATACAGACGTGTGAGATTTCGCGGAAGCTGATTCGGGTGTGCGTGCACACCGGAATCAACGCGTATTTGCGGACATCGTCCCGTATCCGCCTTTTCTGCAATTCACCCTAACTTCGTGCACACACGTCAGATCGAGACGAAACTTGCGCCATCGGACTCGTAGCGATACGCTGGTCCTGTGGGTCAAGTTTGGTTCGATTCTGAGAACGTTGACGAAATCGCGTGTCGTGGGCCCCACAGGCCCCGCTCGACGGGCGATTTCGTGATCGGCTCATCGGAATTCAAATCTGAAAGTTCCGTTGGGTTCGTATCAGCGTTCCTGACCTGTTGACACTAAGTTTGGTGAATTTGGAGACCGTTGACCCTGACACGTTTTCGGTGCAAAGCGGGCCCACCGGTGGACCCCGTTTTGGCCCGAAATTGCCGTTTTTGCCCTTGTCTCCAAATTGGACCCAAGGACAGGCGTTCCTAGCTATTTGACACCCTCTGAGCGTGATGGTACTGTTTATTTCAGCTTTCGGAGACATCTCTGGAAATTTCCGAAACCGGGACCTTAGTGGAATCCAAACATCAGGCAAGTGCACCTTGCCAAACTTGCAGTCTTTATTTTCATAATTCCTGTAATATTACTTTGCTGGATGTCGTGTGTAAATTCATATAAACTTGTTTAAACTGCTTAACCTAGGAAACGTATGACGTACCTAGTGTCCGATCCTAGTCGGGTGCCAACATCGCACGCGGTGTTGGGTTCGTCATTTAGAGAAGGATTACGATACCCTTTACCCTTGTACTTGACCTATCAAGTACCCTACAACCCAGGACACTTGACACTATACATGGACAGAATCTTCCTGAGATATTCGTGGTGATTCTGTATAGGATACAGGACTGGACAGAGATATTTTATTTATAGACATTATGACTTGTTGCATTAGTTATAATCCCGCTGACATGGACATGAGACGTTATGGTCATGGCTTGCGTGATTACATTGGGTGGGAAGAGACACACAGGCTACAGGCTGTTCTATCTATATATCTACTATTATTGTGAGGTTGTAGACTCTCCAGCAGAGCTAGACCCTTTACGTGTTATTACTGCTACCGGCTCCCCGACACAGAGCTTGTAGCAGTCTCAGCCTGAGTACTAGTGTTGCTCTCATTTGCATATCACATAGATGGTTACATAGTTTACCCTGCTGTTTCATTTATTTAATTGCACTGCATTTATTTGGCTTGTTTTATTTTGTGCCTTGCTATGTCCACTGAGGACCTGAAATAGATTATGTCCCCAGGTTAAGCTGAGGAGCAGTATCCCGAGGTATATGGGACCGGAGCTGAAGCTATTGCTGGAGCAGAACCGAACACTGAAGACGAGGTGACTGCCGAAGACTTCTCCTGAGTGCCTGTTCCAGTACTCAGTATTTATTTCATGTTTATCTTTTTTTGTTCTTGGCCTATAGAGCCAGTTTATTCAAACATAAGTCGGATTGTTTCTCCGACTGACTTGCTGTGATTGTCGTTGCTACTTATTTCCATTTCATTATGCAGTTATTCTTTATCTTTATGGATGAGATTAGTGTGACTTGTTGTAGTAGACCTTATTTACAGCTTAAGTATGCCCTGATGGTTCCATTAAATTGGATTATCCATCGGTGCGTGCTGCTGGCCCTTGCCACGCATCTCCAGTCCCTCGGCATTTTGGGACTGGGGCGTGACATGGTTTTTGTGGTGGCCCATGCAGGTCTGTCTAAATTGTTCGGTTTCAACTTAGGGACCGAACAGGCCTGCAATAAGATAGGATAAGTTATAGGATCTCATCCATTGATTGAATCGTTTTTGAACTCTATGTCGAATTCAATTAAATTGCTTGAACTGCATCCTGTTTTGATTCCTCTGTGCGTTCTCATTGTTTTCTTTTGATGCAGAGTAATGGATCCCAGAAGTGGTGACGAGACCCCCTTGGGTACACCGCCTGAAGCGGGGGTTACCTGCGAAGCTGGAACGACGCCAGATACCAGAGGACAATCCTCTCAGAACAATCAAACTGGCCAGCCAAGTTTCAGGTTCAGGCGTGATGACATCCCGCCTCCTCCCCAGTTCCCTCCTACGATGCCTGTCTTTCCCCCAGGACAGGCAATGGACGGCCAGCAAATGTTCCAGATGTTCTACGCCATGATGCAGACACAACAACAGATTCAACAGGAGGCCCAACGTCATGAGGCCGAGAACCTAAGGAACAGCCTAGTCGCAGCATTGGAACATGCAAATCCACCAAATAGGCGGCTAGCGACGGGATCTATCACAGATTTCCGTCAACTCAAGCCCCGTACCTTCTCGGACAAGGAAGGACCAACTGAAGTGCATGAATGGCTTACGAACACGCAGCATCAGTTGGAGGCCGCTGAACTACCAAGGGACAAATGGATGACTGCCGTCAGGATGCAACTGACGGACAACGCGCATCATTGGTGGCTGTCCGAAGAAAGAAGGCTCGGCCATGATCAGGTTACCTGGGAGGAGTTCTCCAGACTCTTCCAGGAAATGTACATCCCCGCTGTGGCTCGGTCAGAACTCCGAGACAGATTCAACCGCCTGATCCAGGGCAACATGACGGTGGAGGAATATAACGCCGAATTCATTCGCCTGAGCCGCTTCGCCCCTTCGCTAATTCCTACCGAAGAGGAGAAGGCGGAGAAGTTCTTTGATGGGCTCAGGTTCGAGCTTCATAAGTTAATCGGATCGGTCGCGCCCACATCTTACTCCGACGTCCTAGCTGCAGCACGTCGGCTGGAGCGCGTTACTCGGAGGGAATCAAGCCTGAAACGTCCCTTCTCCTCAGCACCGTCCAAGTCATCACCAGGGGAACCTGCTAAACGGCCCCAGAAGAGCCCGCCTCCAAGAGCAGCAACTAAGAACCTGCCTACTTGCCATTACTGCGGCAAGGTAGGACATATTGAAAAAGAATGTAGACGCAAGCTGGGACTCTGTCTGGTTTGCGGATCTGGACAACACTTCTCAAAGGACTGCTCGGAACGTCGAGAGGGAGTTCCGAATCGACCAGCTCCACCTGCAGCTCTTCCAGCTGGGGGAGCAACACAGACAGGGCCTGGAGGAGCCAGGCCACCTCTACCACCTCAGGCAGCAATGTTCCAGCAAGCTCGTCAGCAAAGGGGTCCCGCTCAGGGACGAGGTCAGGTTTATGCACTAGCAGTCACTGAGGAAGCTACTGCAGGCGAAGTGATAGCATGTACCATATTAGTAGCTTCAATTCCTGCTGTAGCATTATTTGATTCTGGAGCCTCGCATTCATTTATTGCTGCTAGCTTCGTAGCCACACATAGAATAGCTACCGCACCTCTCTCGAAGATGAAGAGAATTCTAACGGGAGGTGGAATTATCCCGGTTAGTGATACTTGTAGATCATGTTCATTGGTAGTCTGTGGCCGAGAGATGCGAGCCCAATTCCTGATCTTTTCTATGCCTGATTACGATGTTGTACTTGGTATGGACTGGTTAAGTCAGTACCATGCGACACTGGATTGCCGGCTTGGAAAAGTGATATTTAGACCCCCTAGCCTTCCTGAGTTTGAATTTCTCCGAGGAGCTGTAGAGCAAGGGGTCCGGCCAACTCTTAGGGTATTAACTGTAGAAGAGGATTCAGGTTACCCAAGAGTCATCACGGAATTTGTGGATGTATTTCCCGACGATCTTCCAGGTTTACCACCTGATCGGGAGATAGAATTCACAATAGACCTAACTCCAGGAGCCGAACCTATCACTTCATCGGTATATCGGCTAGCACCTAAGGAGTTAGTGGAGTTGAAAGCACAAGTTGACGACCTTCTGGAGAAAGGATTTATCCGGCCCAGTGTTTCACCGTGGGGAGCACCTATACTTTTTGTACCCAAGAAGGACGGAACTGTGCGGTTGTGCATTGATTACAGAGCCCTTAATGCTGTCACTGTTAAGAACCGGTACCCATTACCACGCATTGATGACTTGTTTGACCAATTGAGTGGTGCTAGGGTATTCTCAAAGATTGACCTTAGATCCGGTTATCACCAGATTAGGGTGAAGAAGGAAGATATCCCAAAGACGGCCTTCAGGACTAAATATGGACATTATGAGTTCCTAGTAATGCCGTTTGGTTTAACCAACGCACCTGCTGTATTTATGAGTTTGATGAACGGAGTCTTCCATCAGTACTTGGATAAGTTCGTGGTGGTATTCATTGATGATATCCTAGTCTACTCCAAGAACCACGAAGAGCACGAGGAACACCTAAGAATTGTGCTAGAAACTTTGAGAAGGGAGAAGCTGTATGCCAAACTCAGCAAATGTGAGTTCTGTATGGACAAGGTGCCATTCTTAGGACATATTATCTCGGGTGAAGGACTGTCTGTGGACCCAGAGAAGGTCACTGCTATAGAAACCTGGCCTACCCCTACCTCGGTTGCGGAAGTGAGAAGTTTTCTTGGACTTGCTGGGTATTACCGGCGGTTCGTAGAAAATTTTTCAAGGATCGCAGAACCTATGACTAAGCTGACACGGAAGGATCAGGAGTTCATATGGACGGAAGAATGCCAGAATGCCTTTAAAGAATTGAAGAGGCGTCTAACAACAGCACCAGTCTTGACTCTTCCCTCAGGGTCAGGAGGTTTTGTTGTTTATAGTGATGCGTCTGGTAGTGGACTAGGTTGTGTCTTGATGCAACATGGCAAGGTTATCGCTTATGCATCGAGGCAGTTGAAGGTCCATGAGAAGAATTACCCAACGCACGACCTGGAGCTAGCTGCAGTGATTTTTGCATTGAAGATCTGGAGACATTATCTGTATGGAGAGAAGGTCGAAATATTCACTGATCATAAGAGCTTGAAATATGTTTATACACAGAAGGAGCTCAACATGAGGCAAAGGCGTTGGCTTGAGTTGATGGTGGACTTTGACATTGATCTGCAGTACCACCCGGGGAAAGCAAATGTTGTAGCCGACGCCCTCAGCAGAAAACCCTCGGCTTATTTCTTAACGGAGCAGCCTCAGCTGTTACAAGACTTGCAAGATCTTCAGATAGAGGTTGTTCTACCTGGACAAAATGGTTTGCTGGCTAACCTCGAAGTGAAGTCATCGCTGGTGGAGAGAATCAAAGAAGCTTTGCCTAATGATGCCAGATTCCGAAGGCTGAAAGAGAGAACCGAAGCAGGCATGCAAATGGGACTTCGCATCCACGAGGACGGGACATTAAGGTGCGGAAATCGCCTATATGTTTCAAATGGAGAATTAAGGCAGGAGTTGATGACGGAAGCACATAGCTCCATATACTCTGTTCATCCAGGAGGAACCAAGATGTACCGGGACCTAAGACAATATTACTGGTGGCATGGAATGAAAAGGGAGATTGCCCGATTTGTGGCAAAATGCTTAGTCTGCCAGCAGGTGAAGGCCGAGCACCAAAGGACTGCAGGTATGTTGCAGCCACTTCCCATCCATGAATGGAAGTGGGAGCATATTACCATGGACTTCGTCACTGGATTTCCAAGAAGCCCTAGTGGAAAGGATGCAGTATGGGTCATCGTGGATCGGCTCACTAAGTCGGCTCACTTCTTGCCATTCAAAGTCGGACAATCCACGGAAGTACTAGCCGACATGTATATGCGACAGATCGTAAAATTACATGGAGTGCCGGTTAGTATTGTATCAGATCGAGACTCAAGATTTACATCTCATTTCTGGCGAAGCATGCAAGAGAGTCTCGGCACCAGGCTCAAGTTCAGTACTGCCTATCATCCCCAGACAGATGGCCAATCAGAGCGTACAATTCAGATCCTGGAAGATATGCTGCGATCATGTATACTGGACTTTGGAGGATCTTGGGAAGATCATCTGCACTTAGTGGAGTTCTCCTACAACAACAGCTATCAGGCAAGCATTCAGATGGCACCTTTCGAGGCGTTGTACGGAAGGAAGTGCAGATCGCCAATATGCTGGAGCGACGTTGGCGAACGTCAAATACTGGGTCCAGAGTTGGTAACGGAGACAGTGGAGAAAGTAAAACAGATTCAGAACCATCTCCGTGCAGCCCAGGATAGACAGAAACATTGGGCCGATGCGCACAAACGTCCCCTGGAGTTTAAGGAAGGAGAGCATGTATTTTTGAGGATCTCGCCCACTAGAGGTACTATCAGATTTGGCAGCAGAGGCAAGTTAAGCCCAAGTTACATTGGGCCATTCGATATCTTGGAGCGCATTGGTGAGGTGGCTTACCGTCTTGTATTACCTCCATCCTTAGAGGGAGTGCATGATGTATTCCACGTCTCACAACTGAGGAGATACGTGACGGACCCAAGTCATATAGTGGATCATTCTGAGATTTCGGTGGGACCTAGCCTGAGATACGAGGAGCAGCCAGTGGGTATACTCGACACCAGTGAGAAGACACTGCGAGGGCAGACAATCAGACTGGTTCGAGTAGCTTGGAAACAACACTCTCCTGGCGAATCGACCTGGGAACGAGAGGATGTTATGCGCCAGCGTTATCCACACTTATTTGCAGAATCAGGTAGAACCTAAGCATTCTTTAAATTCTGTAGAATTGTGCCTTTATAGTTTATCCTTCGATTGCGAGGACGCAATCCTCTTAAGGGGGGTAGATTGTAAACCCCCTAAAATTTTCAGATTTTTTAAAAATCAATTTTGGGAATTTTTCTGCAATTTTCAGGAATTTACAATATGTGCTGTGGTGATTGTAGGATTTTTAATTGCTAATAACTAACATTAAAATGTGATGAAAATTTGATTTTATGGTGTAAAATAGAAAACCTGACTTAGGGTAATTTTCTGGAATTTTATTGGGCCTCAGACCTATTTTTAAAAGCCTAAAAACTATTTTTTATTAATTAAAGTAATTAATTATTAATTAATTATTAGTTATTATTATTATTATTATTATTACTGTTATTTTTAATTGTATTAGGGGCCCGGCCCGGCCCAGCCCAGTGGGCCGAGCCCAGTGACCCAGCCCAGCCCACAAGCCGAACCTGGCGGGTCGGGCGGGTCCGCCCAACCCGGATCCGCGCCCGACCCGACCCGGTCCCCCTTCCCTTCCCCACGAACCGCTGTAGCCCGATTCGCCCGCGCCACCGCCGGAAAGCACGCCGCCTCCGCCGGGGGAGGCCACGTCCTCCCCTCCCACCGCCAGAACCGGCCACCCCCTCGGCCACGACCCCTCCCCCAGCCCTTATTTAAACCCCCTCGTCGAGATCCCTCGACCTCCCCAAACCCAAGCCCTAACGCCGGAACCCTAACCCTCCGCCGACCTCCTCCCTCAGCCGCCTAGCTCACCCCCTCACCTGACCCGCCGTCCAGCACCACCTCCTCTGCCACCCGACGCCGTCGCCTCCACAGCCTCCCCCTCCAGAATCTCCTCCGGCCTCCCCAATCTCCTCCGCCACCCTCGCCGTAGCCGCCCTAGCCGGTCGACGACCCCCCTGCCAGCTCCGCCCTAGCCCGGCGATGCCTCGCCGACCGTCGGACAGACCCACAGCCTCCGTCGTGTCCTCCAGCAGCGCCCTAGGCCGGACACGGCGTGGACACAGCATCCAGGACACGAAATCGCGTGTCGGACACCGAAAACCCCATTTCGAAGGGCCTTGTTCAGGTACTCGTATCTTGCACCCTGTATCTCCGTTTTCGATTCTGTAAATTGCTACGCGAAGCCTGCATGACCCTCTCGATGCCCGGACAAACCGCTCGGGGCATCGCGTCCTGTGGTGATCGCACACCGCGATCCAAAAACAGGAAAAACCAGACCCTATTTTACCCCGGAATTGAGTACGCCCTGCCAAACGGGACGACTTGGTCGCGTGCGGTCTTCACAGATGCGTGCGCCCCGTCGATACGGACGTGTGGGATTTTGCGGAAGCTGATTCGGGTGTGCGTGCACACCGGAATCAACGCGTATCCGCGGACATCGCCCCGTATCCGCCTTTTCTGCAATTCACCCTAACTTCGTGCACACACGTCAGATCGAGACGAAACTTGCGCCATCGGACTCGTAGCGATACGCTGGTCCTGTGGGTCAAGTTTGGTTCGATTCTGAGAACGTTGACGAAATCGCGTGTCGTGGGCCCCACAGGCCCCGCTCGACGGGCGATTTCGTGATCGGCTCATCGGAATTCAAATCTGAAAGTTCCGTTGGGTTCGTATCAGCGTTCCTGACCTGTTGACACTAAGTTTGGTGAATTTGGAGACCGTTGACCCTGACACGTTTTCGGTGCAAAGCGGGCCCACCGGTGGACCCCGTTTTGGCCCGAAATTGCCGTTTTTGCCCTTGTCTCCAAATTGGACCCAAGGACAGGCGTTCCTAGCTATTTGACACCCTCTGAGCGTGATGGTACTGTTTATTTCAGCTTTCGGAGACATCTCTGGAAATTTCCGAAACCGGGACCTTAGTGGAATCCAAACATCAGGCAAGTGCACCTTGCCAAACTTGCAGTCTTTATTTTCATAATTCCTGTAATATTACTTTGCTAGATGTCGTGTGTAAATTCATATAAACTTGTTTAAACTGCTTAACCTAGAAAAGGTATGACGTACCTAGTGTCCGATCCTAGTCGGGTGCCAACATCGCACGCGGTGTTGGGTTCGTCATTTAGAGATGGATTACGATACCCTTTACCCTTGTACTTGACCTATCAAGTACCCTACAACCCAGGACACTTGACACTATACATGGACAAAATCTTCCTGAGATATTCGTGGTGATTCTGTATAGGATACAGGACTGGACAGAGATATTTTATTTATAGACATTATGACTTGTTGCATTAGTTATAATCCTGCTGACATGGACATGAGACGTTATGGTCATGGCTTGCGTGATTACATTGGGTGGGAAGAGACACACAGGCTACAGGCTGTTCTATCTATATATCTACTATTATTGTGAGGTTGTAGACTCTCCAGCAGAGCTAGACCCTTTACGTGTTATTACTGCTACCGGCTCCCCGACACAGAGCTTGTAGCAGTCTCAGCCTGAGTACTAGTGTTGCTCTCATTTGCATATCACATAGATGGTTACATAGTTTACCCTGCTATTTCATTTATTTAATTACACTGCATTTATTTGGCTTGTTTTATTTTGTGCCTTGCTATGTCCACTGAGGACCTGGAATGGATTATGTCCCCAGGTTAAGCTGAGGAGCAGTATCCCGAGGTATACGGGACCGGAGCTGAAGCTATTGCTGGAGCAGAACCGAACACTGAAGACGAGGTGACTGCCGAAGACTTCTCCTGAGTGCCTGTTCCAGTACTCAGTATTTATTTCATGTTTATCTCTTTTTGTTCTTGGCCTATAGAGCCAGTTTATTCAAACATAAGTCGGATTGTTTCTCCGACTGACTTGCTGTGATTGTCGTTGCTACTTATTTCCATTTCATTATGCAGTTTATTCTTTATCTTTATGGATGAGATTAGTGTGACTTGTTGTAGTAGACCTTATTTACAGCTTAAGTATGCCCTGATGGTTCCATTAAATTGGGTTATCCATCGGTGCGTGCTGCTGGCCCTTGCCACGCATCTCCAGTCCCTCGGCATTTTGGGACTGGGGCGTGACAGACGAAGTCGAAGAGAACGTCTCCGGTGGGAGGAAGGAGGGCTCCGGTGGCTTTGGGAGGGTTTGGGAGGAGAGTTTCAAGTTTGGGCTAGTATGAGTAAACAAATGGGCTAGTGTGAGTAAACTTTGTTCATTAATGGGCTACCCCAATCCTGGGCTACCTCTGAGTAAACTTTGTAGTGCCCTTATAAATTTTCGGGTTATAATACATGGACAGGGCCACCAAGGCAAAAACAATACTTCAGCTTTGTCAAAACAAGTGTTGTTGCAGTTTCCTGCGGAGATGGTCAGATGCAGAGTGATCTACCTTTTCTAATTTCTATATTGTGCATGGGTCTATTGTTCTCAATGATATTCAATGAATTTATTTATTTTAACATTATATATGTAATTATTAGTGATTATCAATGTATTTATAAGAGTTTAGATACAATATTGTATTTTTTTAGAATTGAGAAATTTGTAAATTTATGGATGTAAGAAAACAAAAGGTTTAATATAAAAAGGATAATTCTAAAATTATTTTTGTCCACATTTTTTAAATATACTAACGGGTAAAGTCTGTTAGTATATGCCTGTTACTATCACTAATATAGATTTTTTATACATGTTAGAAAAATAATACTAACGACTATAGCCGTTAGAATTATTATAATACTAACGGGTAGGAGCTGTTAGAAAAGTAGTTAGTAATATTACCTACGTCCATGTTAGCTATGCTTGAGCAAAAGCTCAACTTCTCTTTTTCCTTTAGTCCCACATCGATTGGACCACCCCTTCCTTGTATGTATATATTAGTTCTTCTTCATTGCTCTCTAAAAGATGTTGCGTGGGGACCCCTTGGGCCACACGCGAGTGCCGTCGTCCGGCCCTGCTTGGCTCGGTTCGGTTCGGCGCGCGTAACGGGTGCGGATACGTGCCCACACCTGCGGGCGCCAAATGCCGATCCAATTTCCTCTTCGGGTTCGGGCTGGGATCCAAAAATCATTTTGCTCCTTTTTAATTTTTGAACCATTTGACTCATTCAATTTTTGAACGTTGAGGCTCTATGTCCAGGTTCTGCAACAGCTCATTTGACCGCTTTTCTCCACGTTTTTTTCCTTTTGTAATTGCTCCTTAATGGCCTGTTTATGAGCCATTTACTGTCCTGTCCAGTGGCTGTGTCTTGGGACTGCCTATATATTGTTGTCTCATCCTTCTTCATTTTTTACAGAAAATCCTCCTACGTGAAACCTCTCTCTCTCTCAAACTACATTCTGTTTTCTAAATCCTTGCTCTGGGCAGAGCTAAGTTCTGTCTCTCTCTCCGAGTTGTGTGCAACGAAGAGAACCCGGTAGTCGGGGTTTTACTACTAGGAGCTTCCGAGAAACGTCTGCACATAGACCTCGGATCAACTCTTAGGGCAGTGCTTCGCCCGGAGGCCGGTAACGATTTTTTACTTTCTTTGTTCTCTTATCAATCCCTGGAAAAATATATATATTATAAATATTAACAACAATCTAAGAGTTGAGCCCGATTTCCTGTTAGGTAAAATAATTGTTAATCGTAGAATAACAAGTTCATAGTTGTTTAATTTGGTTATCTGCAATAATTTTTTTTTCTAACAATGAAATTATTTCTACTGTAGCAATAGAATAACAAGTTCATAGTTGCTTATTCTGGTTGTTTGCAATAATTTTTTTTCTAGCAATAAAATTATTTCTACTGTAGCAATAGAATAACAAGTTCATAGTTGCTTATTCTGGTTGTTTGCAATAAAATTATTTCTAGCAATAAAATTATTTCTGCTGTAGCTTAGTTGCTTAATCTGGTTGTTTGCAACTATATTGTTCATAGTTGTTTAAAGGCACTATAGCAATTTTGTGACTAGCAAATAATTAAGTAACTTTAGTAGTTTTTCATTTGAATAAGATTCTGAAACAACTTGTATCATTTTTAAATTTCAATTATAATTGAACAATTTCTTACATATCAAGTTGTTTAAATACCTTGCCTTGTGAAAATAGTGTTTGAGCATATTTCTACTGCATCTTAGAACAATATAAATTATTTTCTAGAAGTAAATAAATAGTTAAAGTGAAACTGCAAATTCCTTTGAGTCTTAATTCTAAAAGTAGAGATAAATTTGGGAATAAGCCGAAATGGTCCTTCTTTCAACCGGGTGTAAATAGCCCTAAGCGACACGGTATTTAAGTGTCTCCGGACCACCGCTAGCTGGGAACCGGCCCCTACAGCTAACCCAAGTTAATCTACACTTGATAGACTAAATATTTTTAGATTGATTAGCAAAGTCACTTGAACTATTTTTTAAATCATTGGACATTGTTATTGAGTAAATACATATATTTCAATTTCAGTTTTTTCTCAATAGCAATCATGACTGGCAAGGATGAGACTTTCACTGCTAAACCTGCTAAGTTCAACGGGACCTACTTTAAGAGATGACAGAGTCAAATGAAGTTTTGGCTCACAACTTTAGGGCTGGTCTCAGCCATTAATGGTTCCACATCAATCACAAATGATTCTGTTGACACCGAGTCTGACGTAGGAGTGTCCAAATCCACCAGCTCCTCTAAACCCAAAACACCTAAGGAAATAGACTACCACTGCTTCCATAGAATTCTTTGAATAGACTACCACTGCTTTGTCTGCTTTGTTTGAATCATTATATGACATATTCTTTGAATATAATAGTGCTCTTTGAATATAATAGTGCTAAAGAACTTTGGGAAGCTTTGGAAGATGAATATAGCTGTTATGATGCTGGAATCGAAAGATTCAATTCCTCCTCATTCAACAGATATTTTATGGTAGATAATAAACCTATGAATGACCAAATACATGAATTCCAAGAATATCTTAGGCATATTCAAGCCAAAGGTACTTTCTTTTCTACTGAGTATAAAATAGCATGTTTGGTAGACAAGCTCCCTCCTTCTTGGTCTGACGTTAAGAAAGATCTTATTCATACACAAGGTGACCTTACCTTTGCTCAAGTACTAAAAGAAATTAGAACAGAAGAACAAATTAGGCTAAGGTCTAACCCTAAGTCTGAGTCTAAAGCTAAGGTAAACCTAGTAGAATCCCAAGGCAAACCCAAGTCTCATCATCACTACAAACCCAAAAGGAACCTCTTCAAGAAGAAGCAGAACCCTCAGCCTCACTACCAAAACCATCACCACAATAAACCAAGAAACTTCGGTCAAACTCAGGATCAGAAGAGATTTTGTTTTGTGTGTGGTAAAACAAACCATATAGCCACCAACTGTTTCCATAGGAAGAAGGAAGCTGTCCAGACTTCTTACAAAGGGAAACGTCCAGCCAAACCAGAAGCAAGCATGCTCTCAACGGCTCTTCTAGTTCCTTCAGGTCTGTAAGCTATCAACCCTTAGTCAACATTTCTTACCATTCTGACGATTGGTGGTTGGATTCTGGAGCTAATGTTCATGTTTTCTTTGACCGCTCCTGTTTTTCAAACTATCAGGAATCAGGTGGAGGAGATGTAACTCTAAGAGATGGCTCAGCAGCACAGATTATAGGAAGAGGAAGAATAGATCTAAAGATGACATCAGAAAAAACTCTGACTCTTCATGATGTGTTACATGTGCCGTCTATCAGAAGAAATTTAGTTAGTGGGTCTCTTCTTGTAGCTTAAGGGTACAAGATTGTTATGGAAGCAAATAAAGTAGTATTTTTTAAGAATGACTCTTTTATTGGAAAATGATTTGTAAGAGATGGTCTTTTTATTTTGAGTACCGTGAATAAAATTTCAGATCCTTCCTTTGTTGTTTCAAATGTAGAATCTTCAAATGTGTGGCACAATAGATTAGGTCATGTGAATCTAGGTTCCCTAAGAAGGATGATGAACTTAGATCTTATTCCTAAGACTCCAATAGATGATAAACACAAGTGTGAGATCTGTGTTCAAGCCAAACACACTAGGCAACCTTTCAAATATGTAGAAAGAAACTCTGGCCTTCTAGAGCTAGTTCATAGTGATGTGTGTGACTCAAATAGGGTTTTGACCCGAGGCGGTAGAAAATACTTTGTTACCTTTATAGATGATCATTCAAAGTATCGTTATACATATCTTCTCAAAACCAAAGATGCAGTACTAGACAGATTTAAGGTCTATAAATTTGAAGCTGAGAACCGGTTAGAGAGAAAGATTAAGATTCTTAGATCAGATCGTGGTAGAGAGTATACATCAAATGATATGACCAATTTCTGTGAAGAACACAGAATAATCCATGAGGTAACTGCTCCATATTCACCACAGTCCAACGGAGTTGCTGAAAGGAAGAATCACACTCTTTTAGATATCGTGAATGCCATGATCCTCAGCTCAGGTGCTCCCGATAATTTGTGGGGAGAAGCACTATTATCGGCCTGTTACATCCTTAATAGGATTTCTAGTAAGTCTAATGATAATACTACCTATGAATTATGAAAAAGTAGAGCTCCTAGGATCCATTATCTCAAAGTTTGGGGATGTCTGGCTAAAATAGGAATTCCTGAACCTAAAAAAAGGAAGATTGGACATAAACTGTAGATGCTGTATTCATAGGATATGTCCCAGATAGCAATGCCAATAGATTTTTTGTTACTCACTCAGAAGTAAATAAAATCTCTAACAATACTATTATAGAAGTAAGAGATGCAATTTACTTTGAGAATATATATCCTTTCAAAGATATGATTTCTTCCTCTCCCTCCAACTCCTCTCTTGCTCCGTCCACTAGCTCTCATGTTCAAATATCTAGTTCACAACCTGAACAAAATATAGAACCTAGGAGTAAAAGAGAAAGAATTGAAAAGAACTTAGGAGAAGGTTTCTTCACCTTTTTGATAGAGGGTGATCCCTCAACTTATGAAGAAGCAGTATCTTCTCCTGATACCCCTTTTTGGAAAAAAGCCATTAACAGTGAGTATAACTCCATCATGGAGAACAACACTTGGTTTCTAGCCGACCTACCTTTAGGTAGTAAATCCATAGGTTTTAAGTGGATATTCAAAAAGAAACTTAGAGCCGATGGTACCATAAAGAAATACAAGGTTAGATTAGTAGCCAAAGGTTTTAACCAGAAAAAGGGACTAGATTATTTTGATACATACTCTCCTGTAGTTAGGATCACCTCTATTAGAACCCTTCTAGCCTTAGCATCCATTCATAATATGTTAATCCATCAAATGGATTTAAAGACAGCATTTCTAAATGGGGACCTAGAGCAAGAAATCTACATGGAGCAACCTGAAGGTTTCATTACTAAAGGCCAAGAAAAGAAAGTTTGCAGATTAGTTAAATCTCTTTATGGCCTAAAGCAAGCTCCAAAGCAATGTCACAACAAATTTGACATAGTCATCTCAGAATATGGTTTCATGCCAAATGAGTATGACAAATGTATATACTCCAAAATTTTAGATAAAAGTTGTGTCATCTTATGTTTGTATGTAGATGACATCCTTATTTTTGGATCATCACTAGAATTGATTACTAATACCAAGGACCATTTATCCAGCCAGTTTGATATGAAAGATCTAGGTGAAGCCAATTTGATTCTAGGCATGCAACTGTCCAAATACATGGAGGGCTATACTCTATCCTTAGCACACTCTATCGAGAAAATGCTAAGAAAATTTGATTATTTTGATAAGAAACTTGCCCTTACTCCTTATGACAGTAGTGTTATTCTCAAGAAGAATGAGGGTTCTCCCATGGAGCAACATAGATATTCTCAGATGATAGGTTCTCTCATGTATATATCAAACAGGACCAGACCTGATATTGCATTTGCTATTGGGAGACTAAGTAGATATACTAGTAACCCAAATCAGTTATATTGGACAACATTAGAAAGAGTATTTAGATATCTTAGGGGTACTCTAAATTATATGCTGCACTATACTAGACACCCTGATATAATAGAAGGTTATTCAGATGTAAACTGGATAACTGACTCACATGATGTAAAATTCACTACTGGTTATGTTTTCACTATAGGAGGAGCTGCAATCTCCTGGGGCTCATGTAAATAAACTATCATAGTTAGGAGTACGATGGACTCCAAAATGATAGCCTTGGACACTACATGCACAGAAGCCGAATGACTAAGAAACCTTATTATGCATATACCTGTTTCTATTAGTCCTGTTCCTGCAATTTCTATAAACTGTGATAATAAATCTGTTATGGAACTACTAAAGCATGATTCTGTGAATGCTAAGATGAACAGGCACCTGCAGCTGCGCTTCAAGTCTATAAAGAGCCTATTGGGCAAATATGTGGTTTTTGACTATATAAAGTCAGAAAAGAACCTTGCAGACCACTTGACGAAGGGTCTGTCTAGGACTTTGATGCTAGAATCATCGAGGGGGATGGGGTTAAGCCCATAAGTAAAGTCACCAGCAGTGGCAACCCAACCGAGTCTGACTGGAGATTCCAAGAAGCCGGTTCAATAGGTAGGAACAAGCTGGACTTAGGTGACTTTTATGGAACACTGACCCGAGATTAAAATCTTATTCTATAATGCCCAAGTGGCTGTACATGCGTACAATGATTCCCCATCCCTATGGTGATCGTGTTCTTGAGTGATATGGTTATGATGAGTTTTAAAACTCTTAATAGGTCCAAGCTGATATGCGGGGTTGAAACCTATCACCAACCCTTAAGGACTTACCTATATGAGAGGTCGTGAAGGCCACGACTATGTGACAGGGCGATCCCAGACAACTCTCATGAATTTGGGATTAGTGCGCATGGCCAACCAAAAGTGCCACCCGTTAGACCCAGAACCTCTAGCGTACTATGTGTACTATTTTTATGAATCTGGTAAAAGAAGTCTGATTCAAGGCATAGTCCATCAAGTATTTCTTCAGACAAAGATAATAGTCACTAAGTGAGATTCAAGGCTGTAGTCCATCTCATCTATGCATAGTATATACCTGCCCAAAAACTTTCTTTTAATTTCTTTGTCACTTCTATTTCGGAACTTGACCTTTTTGGGGGGGGGGGGATTGTTAGCTATGCTTGAGCAAAAGCTCAACTTTCCTTTTTTCCTTTAGTCCCACATCGGTTGGACCACCCCTCCCTTGTATGTATATATTAGTTCTTCTTCATTGCTCTCTTAAAGATGTTGTGTGGGGACCCCTTGGGCCACACGCGCGCGCCACCGCCGCCGCCGCCTCCCGGCCCGGCTCGGCTTGGTTCGGTTCGGAGTGCGTAACGGGTGCGGGTACGTGCCTACACCTGCGGGCGTCGAATGCCGATCAAATTTTCTCTTCGGGTTCGGGCTGGGATCCAAAAATCTTTTTGCTCCTCTTTAATTTTTGAACCATTTGACTCATTCAATTTTTGAACGTTGAGGCTCTATGTCCAGGTTCATTGAAACTAGTGACAGCTTCTGCATGTAGTGCAAGGTGTACTTACCTAATGATTGCATGTTAAAATGCAAGAAAAAGCAAGAATCGAAAATCGAGAGGTTTCTCCCATAGTTTAAAGTATCGGCCGATACCGATCCGATACGGCCGATACCGATACAGTTTGGCATGTCCCGATCCGATATCGACCGATATCCGATACTGACCGATACCGACATTAGAGGTCTCTTTTCCGGTCAATTCGGCAACAAATATTGAATTAAAAAACCAATTGGCAAGGGTGTAAAAGCATAGCAAGGTTCTAAAAACATATAAAAGAGGAAAATTTATCTATCACATATAAATCAATCGACAAGGATGACTACTATTTCATTCAATATCAAAAATACTAAGAAACAATACTGGAAATACTTTAAATTATGCATAAATGTATAAAATATATTCTCTAAAATGTTAATAATTTACTAATAGTTGTTTGCTTTCCGATACAAAAAAATTCGATACTCCGATCCGAAACCGCCGATACTACCGATACCGCCGATCCCGATACTCATAGGAATGATCCGATACCGATACCGATACTTTGAACCTTGGTTTCTCCATGTAGTGCAAGGTGTACTTACCTAATGAAGGAAGAAGAGAAAATGGAGAGAATGAGGGAAGAGAGAAAGATGTTGGGTTTTATAGTTAGGGTTTGAGGTTTAGACCATGGGTTCACTCATGATTAAACCAAACCAATAATTAAACCATGAGTTTAATTGAACCAAAGAATGGGTCTAGTCTCCATGACATGTAACCTAATTAACATGCAATCAACAAATATAATAAACAGAAAAACTAACATGTTCCAAATACGTATATCGGGAACGAGGAGTGACAGTGTACGACATGTACCGAGTTTGCACTATAACTTGATTTCGGTAGGGAGGCTGGAGGATGACGGTTGTCATAGTTTGTTTGGGGACAAAGATTTGATGCTTATGAAGGATTCCCAACAGCTGGCTCAAGAAGATTTATATTTTGGCATGTACAGGCTCAAGCCTCTGAGATGTACATGCAAGACACAAACATTGAATGGAGGCTCAAGGGGTATTCGGCAGGAGTTAGTGGATCGTAGGGAACTTGATGAGGAGGATCTTCAAGATACTTTGAGAATTACGGAGGATTCGGTTCGTCGAGATAAAACGATGAATGGTGATGAGCTAAAATTTGAGGGTCAGTTTGTCGGTCCCATGACAGCTGGTCGGTCTCCAGGTGGGAGTTGTTCCAAGGATCCAGTTTTGGAGAGTGGTGGTTTGCCAAAATTTCACGGAGCGTCATCGATTTTAGCAGATCGAAGTCAGGGAGGAGATCAGGTGTGCATCAACTCAATCTGAGACGGGTAAATCTCCATTCACACAGTTCCGGGGGAGCTGCAGGTCATTGACGGCGTACACAGTGTATGATATTCTGCTCAAGGATGTATGTGTACGGGAGAGCTTCAGTGTCGGATATGAAGGTGGGTAGGTTCATGAGTCCGAATCTCGAGGAAATCGCACTGTCTGCTTGGTTAGGCCAACCAAGGGTGAAGAAGCTAGTTGGAACGGTAGCACGTTCCGGTGGAAAACAGAAGTCGAGGACATGCAGCCAAGGCTTACGGTGCGGCTGATCGTCAATGACTTTGGTTTTGGTCGTGCCATCGATATCGACAGGATCCCAGTGGTGCAAGAGGTACTACGCATGGCAGCTAGCATCGGTGTGACGGTCGAGGAGCTGGAGATGAAGGAAGATGCAAAGCAACTTAGGGGATCATAGATCGGTGTTATGGGGAGCAAAAACTCTGTCGCAGGACTAAAGGTATGGAGTCCAGTTGAGGAGCCATGGGGTCAATACCCTCTCATCAGACTGGAGGGGGAGATTGTTGGAGTCCAGTCTGGATTTGGTAAATTTTGGAGCCAAAATATAGTCAAAGATTTGATTTGATATAATTTGGAAATCTACATTAAATGTAAGATTTGATTAGATTTTAAATTTGTATCAAATATTTAATCTGACAATATTTGGACGTCCATAATTAGTGTTTCCTATTTTTGATAATGGGTTCTTCTATTTAGGAATTTCTATAACCTAAAATTTGGGTTTTTCATCCTATTTATATGGTTGAGGGTGGAGGCACAAAGAAATAGCACAAAGTTGAGATTCATGGTGCTTATCAACAGAAAAATCTAAGAGAAAGTTCGTGCTTTTCTTTTAGGGTTATTCGTTATCCAAAACAGAAGGAAGAAGAGATCTAATCGAGAAGTTTTCAACTTCGGTTAGAAAAATTATGGTGAGTGATTTTAATTGTAATATCTGTCTTTTCTTCTTGAGTATGATGAGGGGGTTGAACATATTAGGGCAAAGGGTTCAACATTAATTTTGTCAATCTTGTAATTTCACCTGAGTTATATAGATTAAAATTTGTCCAGGTGGCGTAGTCACCGCCATATACTTATCTTTATCTAGCTGTGCTTGGTGTTTGTTAGACAAGGGTTGGTTATCTCAGATAGGTTGTCCTAACTTTTTGCTGGATCTATCTCAGACAGGGTATCGGAGCGCTTGCAGAGCGTGTCCGATCCCAACACTATGTTCCAGGACCACGATACGAAATGGACATGGGTTTGTCATAACATATGTTGTCGAAACTTACTTTGGTGTGTCCTATTATATTTTGAAGTTTTGGAATGTTAGTCGGTTCCTTCAATTTAATTGGGTGTATTATATTATATTTTGGAGTATCTCTTGTCCTTATGCCATCAATTACTATATATAAAAAAAAATTCTTCCTCAAATTCAACTAAGGGTCATATAGAATTGTAGCCATTTACAGAAGTACTATCACACTTCAAGTTTGTTAAGTATACATTGTTCTTGCAATTTATCATTTATCATAACAGTTAAATATAATGTCGATACTAAGATAAGTTTTCTCATCTTATCCTTGGTTAGTATTATTTTTATTTTTTTATCACATTTTTAAGTATTCGCTCTCGTGTTACATTATTGTTTTAGCTATTCTTATTTTCTAGATACTAGAATATATGAACGTGCAACACACGTATTTTATAGATTATTATTTGAAATACTAATAATTATTCTAATATTTATTAAAATTATTTTTAAAAAAAAACTAAAGACGACAGTTTCAATAATTATCTAACATTTTCTATTATATAGTAGTAGAGATATTTGTTTTCTAACTGTCTAACACTGACTAAAACTAATAAAAAAAAAACTACATATTCTAGGTGTTAGTCTCAATGAGAGCTTGTTTCCCATGTTGGTTTAAGAGGTTCTTTCTCTGATTAAATGCTGTGGATATGTATAAATATATATCACTTTAGCTCTCAATATATACCAACACTCCATTACTCTCTCTACTAACATTTGGCCTCTCCAGTTTGTCTTTTACCTACCTAATTTTTGCTGTATAGTGACTACCCGCAATGGGAGACCAACAAGAGGAGGTTACAGAGGAGAAAAAAACTGGAGGAGGAGAAGAGAGAAACGGAGGGTTCTAGTTCTGGAGGAATGGAAAGGGAGAAGAGAGTGGCAATGGTGGTCAGCAGCAATACTGATCATACTTCTCAACATCCTCATCATCATCACCATCATCATCCCTACAGACTGTATCCTCCTCCTCTGCTCTCCCATGTTGATGCCTCCACGGACACAGCAGCCTTCTTTGATGCCCTCCAGAAGTTCCATTCTGCAATGGGAACCAGGTTCATGTATGTGATCACTTCAACTAATTTTGCATGTCACTTTTTATTTCTTCATTGTTGTTAATCCACATGCATTGGTATGTATAAATTTTCTTGTGATGGAATGAAGGGTTCCTGTGATTGGAGGGAAGGAGCTGAACTTGCATCAGCTGTATGTTCAAGTCACACAGAGGGGAGGCTTGGAAAAGGTGGCAGTGTTATTTATATGATATATGCTGATGATCACAGTGACTATGTTTAATTACTTGTTAGTCTATAATTTTTTTTTTCCTTCATGGGTGTTGATGTAGGTGATAATGGAGAGGATGTTGAGGGAGGTGATTGCAACATTCAACTTCCCACCAACCACAACAAGTGCATCCTTTGTGCTGAGGAAGTACTACTTGAACCTCCTCTACCACTTCGAGCAGGTCTACTTCTTCAGGGCCCAGGGCCCTCTCATCCCTCCTTCAGGTGTAGTTGTAGTTGTCAAATTAATTTGCATTTAGGCCCCTTCAAACTCTGTGGTAGTTGCTATTTTTTCTATTATTTTCTTTCATGGAATGGATTCGTTTTTTTTCCCCCAGGGATTCTTCAGACAAAGACTCCTCTAAGCAAGCTTGACCCAGGTCTTCATCATTCTTCTTCTGTAAGTGATTCTACAATGAGAAGGAAGATGGCCATTCCCCTGAGCTCTGGTGGAGGTACATGTTTTTTCTAACTTTGGAATTTCAGAGATTTACCGGGATTTAGTATTCACATCCGACAAAATCGAAGTAACAATAAATATGTTGGTAGATATGAGTGAACAACCTCTCTTGCTAGAACTTAGTGACATGTAGAGAGGATGGCCTCATTGGGCCAGACACAAGCTAGTTTTCTTGAGCCAAGGCTTAGCCATCAAAATTGGATATAGGATGCCTTTGTAAATCTTATCGAGTGTTACAAAGGTGTTGACATTATTTTCCTGGCCATTGAAGAAATCATTTGGCTTGAATGAAAGGTTAACAAGGATATTTTTGACATGTATTGTTCACGATAATCGGAATGACACGAGACACAAGAGGTTTAGAGGGATTAATTCCTGTTCAGCCGATAACTTGCCCAAGCCCTTCTGTCAAGGGTTACAGGATTATTTCTTCTGCAATGTAACAACTTTTAAGATGATGTCGAATGGAAGACACTTGAAATCACGACTGAAATGCATTGCAATGTAGGCTGTAAGTGCAACTGTTCCTTTTGCTAACTAGAACTCATGGTGAAGCCACAGAAAAATGAATGTAACTTTACTTACAGACTGATAGAACATGGATAGGACGTATGGTTCTATCCTTCGACCAGGCTGATATAATTAATTAGTCGAAAACCTTTTCTATCCTCCACTAGTTACTTTCACCATTTCAACGCAGCTTTTCTTACCTGCAACAAAATATCTGAAGTGCAATAACACTGGCTGCAGTTGTTGATACACTGCAATTATTTGGTTTATTATACCAATTGATAATGAATCTTGCTACTTCTTAAGGTTGCCACTCTTTTTTTGCATGTTTCCAAATACCTTTGCAGCAGAACTTGTCAGAATGATGCTCTGCTGCAGGTATTTCGTATATTAGACCAATTTATAACTAACTACTGGATAACCTTTTTTACGCCTCCATAATTAGTTCTGCCAATTTCAATGCATCTTTTCTTGCATGTAACAAAATACATGCAGTGTAGTAACAAGTGTTGCAGTGTAGCAACAAGTGCTGCTGCACTGCAAGTATTTGTTACACTAGACCAATCTATAGTTAACTACCCCCTAATTGTTTCTACATCCTTTCTAATTGATTCCACCACTTTCAAAACAAAATTTGTTGCTTGCGATCAGATATCTGCAGTGTAATAACACTTGCTGCAAGACATTGTTTGCTCTTCTTGCATTGCCCCAGCCACCGTATGTATCCTGTTAGAGAGTGTGTTTGATTGTTTGAGTTCAACAGTGGTAATTCTTTGCTGATTTGTTTCATTAAGAGCTGCTTGCTATGAAAATAGATTCAAAAAACAGGTTTTCATTAGGGACAAGGATAAAGTAGATTGAAAAAGTCAACTGCAATTTGTTAAAAGTAACATCTGCAACTGAAAAAATGTGATAACTATAGATTACTTTATCCATTAGTGTATGTAATTGGTGAAAGACAGTCAACTGGAAGAAGATGTCAACAACTTTTATGATATTAGTTTTGCCCAAGTATATGTAAAACTGACTACCTTGGCTTGCAAAAACTAGTACTTCGAGTTTCTTAAAATTGGATACTAAATGGTCTTAAACAATAAGGTGAAAGTAATTCATTCAAAGTAGAGAGGGAAAGGGATAAATTGTTTGAATAATATCTGTAGAATGTTAAATCCCTGCTTTGAAGGAACAGCGATGAAATATTGTAAAAGTCAAGTCGAAAGTTGATGTAATGGGATGCCCTTTGTTTGTTCTTATATTCATGAATATAGTAAAATTTGATTGCAAGTGGCATTGTGAATGAACAGTATTGCAAAATTGGGAAAAGCTCACTTCTCTTAATCTGTCTCCTCTCCTTATCTAGTGGTGCCTCTACCACTTCAAACTGTCAATGGCACTGGGTATGTGTCATCCGGTAGTATCCAACGATTTCCTGCTGCAGGTGAAAGCATCCCAGAAACAGGTGAAACCTCTCTCTACTCATAAGTTTGATGTTTAGTAAAAAGAAACTTTATCTTTCATTAATATGTTCATAACGTCAACTCCAAGGAAATAAAACTTACATTTTATTCTTCCTATCATTTCTATAGGAGGACATCTTCTTCTAAATGGACATGACAAAGGTGTTGGAGCATCTGGTTCTGTTCCAATTGCTACTGGCTCAGGAGATAGGACACCAACTGGTGAGATTACACTGCTACATCTCCCTCCGAACTATCTGTGGTTCACAACTTGTGTAAAAAACAAATGATGTGGTCCTTTTAGCTATTGAGCAATCAGTTAGTATACGATATCCAAGGGATTTTAGAACCAACATTTTTGTCGAATGCTATAATTTCGACATTTCCTAACATCAAAAGCAAATGTGTATCGTAATTTGGGCACATTTGCCTCGTGTTCAGAAATTAGTTGATGATAGGAGCTTGAAGGATATTGTTATAAATGCACCCACCCTCCATTTGTCAAACTCATTAGGTTATTCAGTACAAGTATGTTTGTGATGAATAAATGATCTGCGACCATGTTAGCATGTAAATCACTAATTTAGTTGCTGGTTCCTTCAGGGACTCATCGTTTCACTGTCACGGGCACTATAGATGGCAAATTTGAGCATGGCTACTTGGTTACTGTCAAGATCGGCTCCCAGGTCCTCCATGGTGTACTGTATCATGTTCACCCGGAAACAGCATCATATTCCTCTCTTCAGCCGCCAGGAGCACCATCTTCTTCTGCAGCGGTCTCATCCACAGCCACAGCCACAGCCACAGCTATCGTTCCTTACATACCCCCTACACGATCAGTCAGGAGGCGGCTTAGGCACAGGAACCGTGATCCTTCCCACCCGAAACCCAACAGGAGCGCCTACAACTTCTTCTTTGCCGAGAAGCACTCCAAGCTCAAGGATCTCTACCCTCAACAGGAAAGACAGTACAGTAGGATGATCGGAGAGTCCTGGAGTAAGCTTACTGAAGAAGAGAGGAAGGTGAGCTTCAAGTCTAATCTCAATCCAAGTGATCCAATGTACATAGTCAAATGTTTTTTTTACGTGCATTTACTTGCTTTGTTCTTTTGTGCAGGTATATGATGCCTACGGTAAGAGGGACAAGGACAGGTATAGGAGGGAGCTGCAGGAATACAAGGAGAGGCTGAGGCTTGTGTCGCCGAGGGAGACTGTGAGGCCAATGGATGTAGTTAGGGAGGAAGTGAGGAAGAATGAGATTGTGAGGCCAATGGTGAAGGAAGTGGAGATGGGGGAGTCATCTCACATCTGAAGTGAAGAATGAAGACTGATGTGATGAAGTTGGTTTCTCAGTTCGTTATCAATTTTCCGTGGACAATTCTGTTAACAATATGGTATACTTGAAGGAAGACCTATATGTATGTATAAGAACAAAGTGTTCTGTAGAACCTATGTTCTAGTGCTCCAGTTTATAGTCTATTTGCTGATAGAATTTTGTCTGTCAGGTATATGTTTTCTCTATTTTCATGAATAACATAGAAATATTGCTCTGTTGATCGAGCCAATAGGACAGACTTTGTTCTTTAGTATTGACCTATTTCCTGTTGCTCACTTCCTTTTAGGCTCGCCGAAAGGAAATGACTTTCTTTTGAAAATTTATAATTTTTATTCAAAAAAAATTCGGTGTTTGGAAAGATCCGAAAATTTTGGAAGAAAAATTAAATAATTGGGGGTGGAAAGTGAATCCATTGGGTGAGTTATTTTTTCTCCTTTTTTTTTTTTTTTTTGTTGGAATCAATTTTTTTTACTGTTTATTTTCTTTGGCAAACAAACACTAAAAAGAAATGACTTTTCTTTTCCAAAATTCTGATTCTTCAAACCAAACATGTATACTGACACATGACGAGGTCGTAGGACACTATGTATACGTATATTGACCCAGAATTCACTTAGATATGAAAATTAGCATCTTAAAGTGACAAATATAATCATGTTATTAAATTCTAAAACACCCTAACACAGTTGCAAAGTATAACAAATGAACTGCTAAAATGGGATGCGAAACTAAAACTAGTATTGGGAAATAGTTTGGATGAACGGACTCTTGTGCTTTACACCAAAACGACAGTCCAAACTCGGCTGTACCTGTATTGATTTCTTGATCAAAGAACGAGAAGAGAGTATATGATTGATAAAATTGAGGGTTTCGGAAGTACTTCTCAATGCAAACTCAAACATCACAACTCTACGATTGTGATGGATTATGCCCCAACCCCACGAGACAGAACCACAATAGCAAAACCAGGTCCACAAAGGCCTACAGTCCGTTGCTTCTGTAAGGTCAATTGCAAAGCCTTTTAAAGGGTAACATTGTAATTTCACGTTACTTTCCATGCTAATAAATGCATCCATGTTGCTGATGGGGTTAAGGTCGGCACTACTTCATTGACTGCTAATTTACATTGGACGGACGTCCGAAAGGACACCCATGTCCGGTCTTTGAGTCTTATTGCAGGACCGAATGAGCCCGAGGCAGAGGAGTTCCTTCCGGTCCAAAAAGTTCCCGAACCGAGCTGTAGCCTAAGAAGATCCAACTCATCATCCGACCGGTGCAAGGCAGCATTACTTTCACGCCGTCTGTTGGAAACTTCACCCTATCTAGCTCTACCACAGAGTCACCATGATGAAAACTAGGTTCTCTAGCCAACAAGATCACCTTTGAGAAAGAAAAAAAATAAGCATAATTAATAAGTGAGATAGAATTAAGTGAGTAAGAGGGGAGTCAATACATATAATCTTGTTTGGATTAGAGGAATAGTTAATTGGAGTATGTTTAATGACTCTTGTTTGGATTTTAT
Organism: Iris macrosiphon; assembly: GCA_036927795.1. NCBI lineage: Eukaryota > Viridiplantae > Streptophyta > Magnoliopsida > Asparagales > Iridaceae > Iris > Iris macrosiphon. The sequence continues at coordinate 90,512,576 of JAYESA010000007.1, forward strand.
GTTTTGAGTGGAAGAAAGAGTTACGTGGGATGTATTTATAATTTTTTAAACAAAATTTCCCACTTCACCTTCGTTAATCCTCCGATTTGAGTGATTGAAAAAAAGGATAAAAGAGTGTTAATCAAACCCTCATTTAACCATCTATTACTCTCCCTCCTAAACTTCCATCATCAAACCAAGCATGGTTCTTTTTTCTCTCACTTAACTTTCTTTCACTTAGCTCTCCTAACCCTCAATCCAAGCAGACCCTTAGTGTTTTCAGAAGTGAAGAACTTTACTTTCGAGAAAATCTTTACGCAGTCACCATATTTTTTTACTTGGAGTCAACCCAATGAATAGATCATTTAACCTAAAATGATAGGTGAATGATATTAGAGAAATTTTGAGTTATCACCCACTTTATTTACCCGTATTCAGGGTGTATCCCACATTGTTTGCATAATGTACAAGTCCCTCCATTTTTTACGGAATCCGTCCATAATTGATAGTCAACCCATTTGACCGAGAATTTTGGACGAAAATATCCCGCTCTTCTCCCTTGCACTTGATCCCGCGCCCACGAGCTCGACCCCGCCCTCATTTCCTGCCGCCGCGCTCGTCCACACCCCCCCCCCTCCCCGCCGCCGCCCTCCCTCCCCACCCCGACCCTCCCTGCCAATGTCGTTGCCCCCCCCCCTCCTTCTCACCCCTCTCCTCCTCCCCCCTCCCGGCTACCACCGCCGCCCCCTTCCCCACCCGCACCCCCGCCCTCCCCGCCATCGCGATTGCTGCTGCGCCCTCCCCGACACCGCCACCACTATTGGTCAAATTAGTTGACCGTCAATTCTTGACGAATTTCGTAAAAAGTGGAGAGTCTTGTACATTATGAAAATAATGTGGGGTACACCCTGAATATGGGTAAATAAAGTTGGGGGTAACTCAAAATTTCTTATGATATTGTTCATATTCGTATTAAACCATTTTTTGGATTGGTATTTTATAATATTGTTATTCGTGTTAATTCAGTAATATGACATTTGGTATTAATACGAGAAAATTATAAATGTATTTATTGTAAAAAAAATAGTAAACATCAAGGATGGACACAAAAATTTAAAACAGTGGTTAACCTCAAATATAAAGAATTTTTTTAAAAAAAAAGTTCTCTTCATTAAAATGTTGATCCTCCAACATGTATTTTCTCTAAAAAAAAGGCCAGATCAAAAAAAACAAATAAGGAAAAAATGGTTATAAGTTAGAAATACTGAAATTTTGTGCTTGGAGAATGAAAATTATGAAGAAAAAAAGTAAAACCTGATGAAGATATGTAGATATAAATTGATAATACAAATTTTGGAGAGGTAAAATATAAAATTGATGATTTTTTTTAAAAGAACATGAATATCTAATTCGGAAGCAAAATATTCAGTGGAGGAAACTACCCCCTAGCCTAGGTGTAGGTCCTTTCCTGGTAAGCATTGCTCCCCTAGATAAAATTTCTCGCTACATATGCCACTGTTGTCAACTTGTGCTTCTACAACATTAACTTCGTGGTTCCTACGTGTTTCGTTCGAGAAAAATAAAACGTATTAAGAAGAGAATCATTTTTAACATGTCAAGAGCGGACGGTCTCTTTCTTTATCGTCCTTTATTAGAGAAGAAACGTTTGTATTGGTACAAAGGAATTGGACAATTTCTCGGTACACAAATAAGTTTTGGGGAGGAACAGCTATAGAGGTCTGATCTGTGGCCGATCACTTTTCTCCTTGGAGTACCAGACACGTTTTTTATAGAGCCTAAAGATCGATCCCTTTACACTGGGGATGCTCTCGTATATATAACCATTTTCAGAAGGTCTGCACCTTAAAAAATGACAACCTTAATTGCGTTTTGTCGTCTTACGCTTGTGTGCCTAAACGAGACCAACTTCGACAATGTTGACAAGACTATTGGCCATGATGGCTGAGCATTAAATGGACATGCCATGCTGACAAGACTTTGGCCAGGATGGCAGAGCATTAAATAGGCATGCCATGCTGATAAGACTTTGACTAGAATGGCAGAGCATTAAATGAGCGTGTTTTGCTAACGAGGCTCCCTGGTGCGTGGAAAATAGGCCACTATGTCTGTCATCTTGTGCACGTGTGCCTGAGAGAGGCAAACTTCGGCTAAGCTGACTGGACTTTGTGGTGTGTGCGTGCCTGGACGAGGCAAGTTTTGCCATGCTGACGAGGATTTGGTCATGATGGAGTAGCGTTTAAAATATGCGTGCCACACGTGCCATGCTGACTAGACTGTTCGTCATGATGGCAATGGTCTTTTCATGAAAACCGCATTAATTGCCACGATTCTCCAAGGGATACTACATTAATTGTGCATGTTTTGTCCTCATACTCTCAACCGCTTGTTGTTGATTTTATGAGAGTAAATAAGACGCGTGTACGCCTCTGACACGTGCAAAGAATGTGGGGCAGCTCCCCTGGGTTTTTCCCTTTAGTATGCGCATACCCCTATATGTGGCAGACTTCGGCCATGCATATTTTTTATGTTTCTACAAGACCCCCTTCAAACTTTTTTAAACTTGAACAAGTTTTGAAATACTTTGAAAAAGAAGCATGGAGTTTCTTTCGAGCGGGTGTTCTCATAATTTTTAGAAAGAACATGGCATGCCTCATATTTAGGAGGTACGTGGCCCGTAACTCCTGGTCTGTCGAGGTAGATAACGGTTGGTGGGTCCCTCTCTGGGTGCTTCGGTTGTAGCCGCTTTAGGCTCTCGAGGTTCGTTCGTGAGGGGCTGTTGTGTCCACCAATCAGCTTTCGAAGAGACGAACTTAGATATAGCGGACTACGAGATCCATCCCGGGGTGTATCGGGTTGTCTCGGGGAGATGAACCATCATCCTCGTTACTTATATATACGAGGGAGATATGCAGTCATGGCATTCTTGACCACCGATCATGGCACCCAAAAGAACTTCCATCTGGAAGCCATGGCAGCAGGCTGGGGGCATTTTGAAGCGTCTCCTTCGTCCTACCGTTTCTAGGGTCACAGTGCCCCCACTGCTTCTCGCGAGATAAGCGCGGTGTCCGAGTCATCCTCCTCTACTCCAACACCTCCCCTTCATCGAGGAAGAGGGCGCGGGGGGGGGGGGGGGCGACAACTTGGTGCTTGCAAACAATATCCTATCCTCATTTGCTTTAATGCTGGATTAAATTGCCCGGCCTGTGGAGCCGGGTACCAGATTATGACTCGAAGGAAAAGGAGATGTTAGGATCGAGGGAGGTCGTACGCCGTCTGCTACATCGTTCGGGCGTGCGTACGATCCAGGAGTTTATGGTAATTGATGAGAACATAAAATATCATATTTTTATTCCTTAATGTATACTCATTTATGCTCATTTGATGTCTAAAGATACTCATTATTTTTATATTTTGATCTAGGATGCAATTGGAGTCACTAAATGCAAAATTGAGCTAATTATCAATTCTGGACCGTTTTGACACCTTGTAGAAAAATAGTCATAACTTGCTCATCCGAAATCCAATTGAGTTGATCCAAATTGATTCGGAAAGCTAAGTGATAGAGGTACAATTTGTCTGTTTTGTGTCTTCGTAGGAGAACATTTCCTTGTGACGTATATGTGCGCATGGGAAAGAATTCACCGTAGTAGTAAGGCTGCCTCTTTGGAGCAATGCGGGGTGCTTAGCAACCGATACGTGTATTTCCAGGAGCTCGGGGCACCATGTCCCCGGGATGTGCATCTTCCTATACGAATGGCTGGGGGTGTGCCATGTTTACCTTTGCGAGTTGTCTTACGTAAAGGTTACCTCTGGTGTAGAAGCATGAAAAATACGCTGGATGGCTATACGCAGCATATTGATGCAGAGCAGCGTAAAACAGAGGCCTTCAGAGCCATCAAGCGTGCAACAGAGCTTTCTTCGCCAAATACAGCATGAAATATAAGCTCAACGTAAGGCAGTACGTCCAAACCGCTTCAGCGTAAACAGGGTGCTTCATCGACTCCTGGGCGTGAAACCCATCCTCTTGCAACGCAGCATTGAAGTGTACGAGAGACGCTTCGTATTCTCCGAAGTGAACCTGTCAGATCCTGCAATGAACCTGACGTCTGGACTTCTGACAAAGTGATACTGCTCGACTACCCAGGGATAGTGCTCGACTACCCAGACGACGGCTATAATGATGGCACGGCACTACGACCCAGGCTGTCATTTACCGCCATCTCTTTTGCGTAAACTGCTTTTACGTGCACGAAGGGATACGCTGCCTTGTTTTACACAGGCAGACATGAGCTGTTTACGCTCTGCAGTAGACAAACCGCCTGCCACATCAAAAGCTGCACTCCGTACGGGGCTCGAGGCACGTCTCTACGACCAATGCACAGAGCGGTGACAGTTTCTCAAGGCACGTCTCTACGTCTAATGTACAGAGCGATGACAGTTGCTCGAGGCACGTCTCTACGTCTAAAGCACAGAACGGTGACAGTTTCTCAAGACACGTCTCTGCGACTGATGCGCAGAAGGGCTGCAGACCTTCAAAAATACGCCTCCACATTTAATGCACAGGATGGTGGCAAATCTCTGCATTTAATGCAAGAGATTTGATTATATCTTCAAAAGCCGTAATTCCGGCTAAGATGTCCACATCAGCACTCTGGCACGGTGCGCAGCGACTTCTACGCCCATTCAACTCCTGTGCTCACTCGGCTTCTACGCCCACTCGGCCTCTATGACCACTCGGCTTCTACGCCCACTCGGCCTCTATGACCACTCGGCTTCTACGCCTATTTTCTGCTCCTATGCCTACTTGGCTTCTACGCCATGGTGACAGACATTGGCTTCTACGTCCACCTCTTCTACACGAGGGATACCTACCTACGTGGCTTCTACGCCGTGATCTTCGTAGCGATTATATGCGTTTTGTCCCTTAGTTGGACCCGTGTCACACGCTCATTCAAAGGATCATCTATACGCAGGCATTGGTTATTTTAACCGTTGTGTAAAAGGGTGCTGTACTTTCCACTCCTCGGTTTCAATACCGACGGAGTGGTCACTGTCACTAAAACTCTATAAATAGAGACCTCTATCAATGAGGAACAAGGTCGGGGAAAAATTGGTCAAGAAAACCAATATCAGATCCAAGGTCGAACTTCCAAGAAAGATCGAACCAGAGGTCAAGAGAGAGAGAGAGAGAGAGAGAGAGAGAGAGAATCCGGAGCTCAGGCAAAGAGTAGGGATCGACGACTTTGGCATCGTACATCCACCCTCTTTTGCAACCTTCGAAGCTGCTTCCTGTCTTCTACGGCACTTCTTCATCATCGTGTGGTCCAAGGGCTAAACTGATCGACTGCAGATCAGACACCTATAGCAATATTTACCCAGATTAAATAAATTATACTCCCACATCCTCGTATAGGATCAAATTGTACAAGTTTGTTTGTAAACCAAAGAAGGCGGATTTCGTGTAAACCCCATCTTGAATACATTTTCATTCTTTTGTTTTCCATCACAAACAAGATGGCGACTCTGCTGGGGATGTCTTTCTCTTCTGATGAGGAAGTAATTCCTCAACACGATGCGGTATCTGTAGGAACCATGAAGAAGACACTGGTCGTCCAATTCGACCAGTCTGCCTACGAAGACATGCTTCGAACCGGGGGTAGCTCTCACCCTCTCTCCGTCCAAGACAACAGGAAGCTGCGCAAGGTCTGGATGCCCAAGACATCCTCTACCATTCCTGTGGACTCTCCGATCTCTCCGACCAATGAGGTTGTAGCATTGCTCCCTCCGTGCCCTGCACGTAAAATTTGGTCTTCCGCTACGCGCGGTACAGACGAAACTTTGGGCAAAGCCTCAGCGCTAACCCAGAAGTATCCACTATGCTCTACGCGTAGAAACCAGTCTTCCGCTACGCACGGTACCGACAAAACTTCGGGCAAAGCCTCAGCGCTAACCCAGAAGTATCCACTGCACTCTACGCGTAGAAACCAGTCTCCCGCTACGCGCGGTACAGACAAAACTTCTGATGATGCCTCAGCGCCAAATCGGAAGTACAAATCACGCTCCGTGCGTAAGACAACATCTGACCTCTACGAGGAACCAGATGAGCGCTGTGATCTCCGTAAGGGAAAGCAAGCGGCAAAGTACTCAACTTCTCGGCCTTTACGCCCACGAGGGAGCAATCTGCCTACCCTCCGGATTACGCGAGAAGCCGATGGCCGACTGAGGACCTCTTCAGCTTTACGCCAGTCTGAGCAAATCTCCAAATTATGCCAGGCGAAGTCCCACGGCGTAAAGCAAGCTCAAGTTGCGAAAAGACACCCTCCCCGGGGATTATCCGCCACCCAGGTAGCCAACCTGTTGTACACAGGTGGCACAAGGAAAACCATGGTGCCCAATCTCCGCATGCCCACTGATGGGAACAGAAGGAACAAGCCATCGTCTTCTTCTTCTACTCCTCCTGACTTGCGCAAATATCTAATCCAGAAGCGTAAGGAAAGGGGACCTTCCAAAATATCTATTACGCCCCCTGGCGAGCAATGTTGTAATAGTCATAAGATTGTGATTGACTGCTGCTGTTCTAAAGCAAAACGGTTGGTTTTTGACCGGTTGAGCTACTCTTTGTCTTTCTAGGAAGAAGAGCCCGCGCATACATCCGTGAACATGGCTTCGCATATACTTAGAGGAAGCTCAGGCTCAAGACGTCCGTCCTCTAGAACTCCGAGCCGAAGGAGATCCAACATGCTCCTCAGAGACACTGAAGATGGGGTATTCCAGAACACTCGTTCAAGGTCACAACAACTGACTTCGTACTCCTCTGATTCCGACGCTGGGATTTGCCATTCTCCCGAATCAAATACTGAGAGTATAGAGTCGACTTCTACAGCAACCTATACGCATCCTTCGACGATGCCTAGGGAAATGGGAGTTTATGCCGTTGAAGATGAACGCGAGGAAGCTTTGCCGTCAGGAAACGCGGAACAACACATCACTATACTGGAGACATCTCTGAAACAAATACAATCCATAATGGAGAACATGCACCGGATAATGCTAACTCAGCACGCGACTGCCATGGCTCAAGCATCGGTCCCGCCAACTCAGATACGTGTGGGGGTGGACTTACCACCATCCAACCCGAGCCAAGAACCTGCTCTAGATCAAGAGTCAGCAGTTCCTCCGCTTCCTCACTCGGAGAATGCATTACCTCCCGTTGGAGTTACGATACAACCAACTCCGCACTACACCGTAGTCCCGCTTCTGACTGAAAATCTGATGCAGGCAGTACGGGAGTTCAAAGCCCAGTTTGACGCCTTGAAGCACAAAGATCAGCTCAAGAAACTAGGAATCAACCAGCCTTACCCAGCTATCTGGGAAGAGGTCCCTTTCCCTCCGAGGTACAAACCTCAGACTATGGCTCTGTTCGAGGGAAAAATATCACCAAGTCAGTACATGAACTATTTTAGTATGATGACGGTATTGCTACAAGGGAACGACGCCCTCCTCACTCGGGTGTTCAAAGGCTGCCTCTCAGGAGTAGCCTATCAGTGGTACCGTAGCTTAGCGGACAACTGTATTACTTCCTTCGAAGACTTCAAAGCTTTATTCTTTACACGATTCTACGAGGGAGGAATGGACATGTCTATGTCCTCTCTCATCGAAGTCAAGCAGAGGGAAAATGAAGACATTCGCACCTTCGTCTAACATTTTCGTCAGGCCACCTTAAAGATGCCTCCAGGAGTTCCAGACTCTGCATTAGTAGACATTTGCAGGAAGAACCTCCTTTCCGTAGTCTCGGTGTTTACAGGACCATATCAGTTCCACGATTGGCCCTCGTTCATCATCTCGGCAGTAGCCGCCGAAGACAACAGTCGCAAGGCGCGCGACAATGGCATTATGATCTCCGCCTCTGACAGAGGTAAAAGGTCATCTCCCAGCAGCGACCATCCTCGCAGCTCCAAAGGAAAAGAAGCTCTGGCGATCAATACGGCCAGACAAAAGACTGCGACAACCGCACAAGCGAGACCCGGGACCTCCAGGTCCGTCGAAGTCTACTCTTTCGACAACGACGATATCCCAAGTATATTCGAGTGTCTCGTCAAAAGTGGCAAGATCACCCTTTCGGAGCTAAGACGGCCCTAAGAAGTCGGCAGTACAAACGACCCCAAATATTGCATCTTCCACAGATACGTGCACCACCCGACAAAGGCGTGTTACATACTGAAAAGGAAGATCCAGGGTCTGATCGATGCTAAAGCCATCACCCTGCACAACACCGAGAAGACGGTCACGGCCAACATGATCTCTCTGCGGTTTGGCAATCTGCCTTCCCAAGAAGTCTCGAACGGTGTCACACCCATTTCTCGGACCTACGACGGACTGCTACTGAGATGTCTCTCTAACGACGAAGCACAACATATTATCCGGGAAGCTCACAACGGAGTGTACGGAGCACATCAACCCGGTCCTAAGCTATAGGATCGTATCAGAAGAATGGGCTATTACTGGCCCACCATGATCGCAGACGCGATCAACTATGCAAGACAATGCAGAGCCTGTCAGGTTCATGCAGACTTCATACATCAACCGTCTGAATATCTACATCCTACGGTTGCATCCTGGCCTTTCAAAGCATGGGGTATGGATATCATTGGTCCTATTCACCCGTCTTCTTCCAGAGGTCACCGGTTCATACTGGCCATCACGGATTACTTCTCCAAATGGGCAGAGGCAATCCCTCTTGCTGAGGTAAAGGCGTCTAATGTAATCAGCTTCATCAAGTATCACGTTATTTATCGCTTTGGGATTTCTCGAAGGATTGACAATGGGTCTCAGTTTATCAGCCAAGCGTTTCATCGATTTTGCGATAAAAATCGGATACATAATATTGTCTCTACGGCGTATTATCTAGCTGCTAATGGTTTGGCGAAAGCTTTCAACAAAACCATTATCAAACTCTTGAAGAAATTCGTCTCTTCAAACAAAAGAGACTGGAATGAGAAGCTGGGCGAATGCCTCTGGGCATACCGTACAACGGTACGAACACCGACAGGTTGTACCCTATTTTTACTGGTCTACGGGAGCGAAGCAGTTCTCCCTATTGAAATCCAGATCCCGTCGCTCAGGATAGCCGTGACTAATGAGCTGACTCAAGAAAAGAATGACCTGTTAAGGCTTCAAGAGCTAGAAGGTTTAGACGAGAAATGCCTCCAAGCTCAACAGCGCATCGCGCTCTACCAAGCACGCATTTCCAAAGCTTTCAATCATAAAGTAAAGGAAAGAGTGTTCAAAGTCGGCGAGCTAGTTTTAGCCATAAGAAGGCCGATGATCCTTACTCACAGGAGTAAAGGCAAATTCCAGCCCAAGTGGGAAGGCCCTTATGTGATCGAGACAACGTTCTCAAACGGCGCTTACCGGTTAGCCCAGCCTAATGAAGACCTGTTAATGGCTCCTATCAACGATAAATTCCTGAAAAGGTACTATGCTTAACCTACTCTACTCAAGTGGAATATAGCGAGAATCTCAATTCTGACAAAACTACTTCCAAAACGAAACTAGTTGGGTCATATTCTATCATGTCCGTATGACCTCTGAATAGATATGTCCTGCTAAAAGGTTATCAAGAGTCTATCACGTTCATACTACCTCTGATATCACTCTCGCCCAAACCTGTCATTTATATTCTGAAATGATGGGTCCATAAAGTCAGAAAAGAGTCGCTTTTATTTATTCCCAAAAAGAGCAGAATTATATTTGGGAAGCAAAAAGAAGAAATGGTACATCATTGTGGGGGAGCGGTCAGATCGCAAATCAGCTGTACCAGTGCAGCTATCCTCTCATCCCTGGAAACCAAGGCATCAGCACGGGCCCGCTCCAGCCGTGCCTCGGGATTGTTCAAAAAGGACAGCTCGGCCCTTGCCCAAAGAGAGCCAGCACGGGCAGCTTCTGCGAGCTCCAGATCCCGTCGTGCCGTGCTCAGTCAACCAGTCGCTGCATCTAGACCTGCCAACGACTGAGAAGCCCACTCCTCTGCCACAGCGAGTTTTTCTTTCAACTTGCGGGCCCTCGCTACATTCCCTTCATGCTCGGATTGACACTTCGTCTAAAGAGCAAGAGCTTCCTCCACGACAGCTTTTCTTTCATCCATCTCCAGCTTATATGCTTTGATGGAGTCATCTAGGCTTTCCAGCTGTTTAGTAAGCCGCGCAGTCATGAGGTCATATTTGGCCTGGACCTGAGCTTCAAGGCTACCCCGAGCCAGCTGCAAGTATTCGTTAATAGGTTGCTCCAAACCATTAACCATCGCCTCCAGGGTGTCAGCTACCCCAGAATCGCCGAACTCCCTGACCGCCCCGATCGGAAACTGAGAAGCCTTCTTCAGACGCTCGAAGTCTAGGTTCTTCGCCAACACCATTGATATCAGCGTTTTCAAACTAGTGTAAAAAAGGCTGGTGTATTGCTCGGTCAGCGCGACTAGATCCGATTGGACGCCAGGAGTGGCCGCGATATTGGCGAGTCCCCCTCCAGGAATGATTGCAGACGAGGTGGCCACAGCCGCCGCCTCGACGGGTGGTGCGACCGAAGGAGGTGCGACAACGACGGTCGAAGTCATCGGCATCCTCGCGAGAGGCAAGGTCACGACAATGGGTTCCTCCTCCTCTTGAGGTGACAAAACCACTCCGGGCGAGCTGGCCCCCGAAGATATTTCCTCTTCGAAGTCGGGCGCCTCCGTGTCGTCGCCAAGCGCCCGAGCAGAGCCAGAAGGCGCTTCAACGCTATACTCCCCGTGGACGCCGTCCCTTGAGAAGAGGACAAGAAAGTTGATATCAATATGATGGTAATCTTTCTAAAAAGGAGACATAAAGATGACATTTACCCGTAGCCAATGGTATATATGTCGCATCTGCAGCCCACGTAGCTAAATCATGCCTTAATGACGCAATGCGAACTGTCATACCTAGAGAAGAGGGTGGGCCCACCGACACCGCCAGGTGCTCTACCGAGCCTTCACTAAGACGCAGTCGAGGCTCGTCAGCCGGAATCTCGCTAGACATGCTCACGGACGCGGCAGAAGTTTCATCCGTAGCTGGTCCAGGGAAAGATTCTCTCATTTGCCTCGGCCACGCAGGCTATTTTGTTCTACTACCGGAGGCGGTGGCAGCAACGGCAGCCTCAGGCAGGAGTTCTCCGGCATCGCCAGCCGAAACTAATGGTCCCTCTCCGAAAGGCGAGGAACCTCCAATCAAAGAGACATCCCCAACAGAGGAGACAGCAGGTTCCTCTCTAGGAGCCTCAATACCAGGAATCTGGAGAGAACGAGCAACCGTCTTCTTCTTCCTCTTGCGAGGGAAAGTCTGCTTCGAAGTAGGAGCCCTTCGCTTCCCAGAGACTGCCAAAGCCCCCGCAGGAGGAGGCACTTCAGACCTCGGTACCGACACCAGAGGCTCATCCGGAGTGACGGACCCCTCACCCTCGTCAGACGAAACCGAGGGGACTTCGACTCTTCCCCCAGACTTGGGAGAAGGCACCCTAAAGCTTCCACGTATGTCAAAATTACGATGGAAGGTGTTGATCGCCACATAGAACTGGGCATACGAATGGAGGATGCGCAGCTCCGTGGAGAGTGTGACGACCGGCACGATAAAGATTGCTCCCGTGCAAACCATGATAAAATACCGCCATCCTCTGGCTCCATCAATGAGTCCGCCCCTGGACCTGAAGCTGGTGACGGCATTGCCCACGTGCAGCTGATCGTACCCAAACTGCCTGGCGAACCGACTGCGCAAGTAGGGCTCGAAGAAACAATGATCTTTGCTTCTATACAGCAAATGGGAGGGTCTGATGCAGACCAACCAATTAAAAGCTTTCGGAGAAAGATTGGTCTTCTCTCCACCTAAATCCTCAAGCCTAATCCCCGACTGATTGCGATGTATAGAGGGGACAGTACAGAGGAGCTTCCAGCAATGACCGAGGCTCAGCACCAGCCAACAGTCTAAAACTGTGTTCATGTTCCAGGGAGAGTCCTTGTAGTTCAGCAAGAAACTACCCCCCGAGCTACTACCAGGGCCGGGAGACATCACCCGGGGGTTGTGGAGAATTAACCATCCCATCAAATACAGGTATGGTAACTCTACCTGGGGAAAGCTATCACGCCGAGCTTCATCGATGAGCAGTCCATCAGTCATGGCTCTCAGGCCAGCCTGTATACGGCACACCATGGCAGGGAGCAAGCCCAGTCTTGCCCCGAACACCAGGGGCACGGCAGGCCACAGGATGTTCCGATGAATGCGGTTCGCGGACCCGATACCGGGCACCACTACTCGACTCAGCCATATGGAGAGAAAGCCAGCCAGCCTGGCTTCCTTAGACAGAGGCCTGCGGCAGCGTCTTAAGTAACTATAGGCCTTAGTGCCTTCAGGGTACTTTCCTACCCCGTCATTGAGAATCTGATCTGGAGCTTTAGCATCCTCCATAAGATCCTCAACGACCTGGGCACTGAGCACGCCCAAATAGTTCACAGGCTCATTCTTGCCCCCCGAAACTTTCTCCGACTTGACGGCCCTGGCCCGGTAGAAGAAGAGGTAGGACATCCACTTAGTGGTGTGAGCCAAATTAGAAGGCTCATCATAAAAAGCAGTACACGCGAAGTAGTGGCACATCAGCTCCTGATACACCTCCATAACCCGAGGGTCCGAGTCCTCCAACTCCCGGTTGGTGGGAACATACTCTTCATATGGGGTGTCCCCCATCGGCAGTCTCGAGATCACTGCCATCTCATGGAGGGCCAACCCCAACTCCCCCAGTGGAGTAGCGAAGGTCCCGGTGAGCGAAATGTATCGCTCCATCAGTGCCAGAAACAGGTTAGGGTTGGGAGGCAACCCAACACTCGTCGCACTCACAGCAGCATACAGTCCGATGACCTCCAGCTCTCTCCGAAAATATTTTAAGCCCCAGTCAACTAGGCAAGCCCATCGGAGGTTTGTTGGGGTGATCCACCCATTGCACCGAGGATTCTCCTTGGGGTATACACCCCCTCGCCCCATGAAGTCGTTACAGAAAGTCGACAACTGGACCGGCTGGATCACAGAACTGTCTTCACTCGGGACGCTGCCCGGACACAGTCCCCTGAACAGCGTCACAACGCCGGAAGGGCGGCTGACAAACGATCCCTGGTCAGCTCCTTTCAGATGAAAGATCTTCCCCGGCTTGCCGTAAAGATCGGGAGTCAGCATCCACGATATCCTCCTGGAATGTGTCGCATGGGAGAAAGCCGAGATGGGATAATCTCTCGGCATCGTTGGCAGGTACAAGACCACACTCTCAGCGGGGAAAACCCAGGGTTCTCTCTTGGGCTTCGTCTGGGACTGTTTGTCAATCATGTCCCCAAAAAGAAAAGCCGATTTGATGTACTGGTCCCCGTCTATGTACGTCAGGGGCTCCCCGTTAATCATGTTCAGCAACGTCTGCTCGCCCTGAGCCGATATCAATATCTCCCTTCCTTCAGGATACTGGGGTCCGGAGATCGGAAATATCACGTGGGACAGATCCTCCAGATAGTTTGAGTGCAGCATCCCGACAGCGGAACCCATCACCTCGGCCAGAGGAGACTCATGCAAGTTAACTGCAAAAGTGCAAGAAAAAAACGTCATTACAAATCTTGCAACATAAAGACCAAGAAACGACAGTCTGTGCTTTACGCCAAGACTGTACAAAATTTGGTCATTTTAAGCTGGAGGTCCCATCCACAAGCGTAAAACTAAAATTTTATAGTATACACCAAGTTTTCGGCAGTCAGAGCTTTTACGCTCAAAACTGCGAAAAACATGGAGTTTTTACGCTGGCACATTAGAAATGTGGGCGTAAAAGATAAAAACGTCTCCGTGCGTCATCTTCCTCAAAGAGGCTATCAGCACAGAAGATGACCTAGCGCGGTTACGTTTAACGTGTGCAAAGGATTTTTCGTCATTCTTTGTTATCCCAAAGGCTCTACCTCTAAGGCCGGGTGCGCTACTCGTCGGCGAGATACTTCGCTCAGAAGAACGTTCACCTTGCCCGACCGAAGACTCTCTCGCTGGGGCAGAAGAACGAGAAGAAGAACCTATACTCTTTCCCTTAGCGGAGGGGATTTGTTTCGGCGCTATTTCTGAAAACTCAGAATGCTCGGAGAAAAAATGAGAGAAAAAACTCAAACAGTCGAAGGCTCTCTTTCGCAGAAGACAGATGAAAAATTTTTCTCTCAAAAGCTTGGGATATATATAGAGTTCGGGTCGACTCCTCGAATCCTCGGACGAAATCCTCGAAACTCGAACCAAATCTCCTAATTAATATTTGGTTATGATTGGGTCCTACGTCAGCCTATTATTCAGAGAAGGCGGACAGTCAGCAAATTCGAAGAGTTTTTCGTGCAAAAATAGGTCAGCGGTTCCTACGCTAAGGAGATTTCTACGCTCGACAGCAACAGATCTACGATTTTACGCTCGCAAGCTACAAGTCTATGATTTTATGCCCGGATGCCTTTGTGCTCGGTAGCTTTTATGCTCGAGAGGCTACAAACCTACGACTTTACGCTCAACAGATACCAAATCGATGATCTCACGCTCGGTGGCATTTAGTTTACGCTCGGAGGCAACGAATCCACAACCTTACGCTCGAAATATTTCTATTATTCACAGGCTACAAATCTACAGTTCTACGCTAAGGAGCTTTCTACGCTCGACAGCTACAGATCTACGGTTTTACACTCGCAAGCTGCAAGTCTATGATTTTATGCCCGGATGCCTTTGTGCTCGGTAGCTTTTATGCTCGAGAGGCTACAAAGCTACGACTTTACGCTCAGCAGATACCAAATCGATGATCTCATGCTCGGTGGCTTTCTACGCTCAATAGGTTACGAACTCAGGATTTTCAGCTCATCTACACTACGGATCTCTGACTTTCCGCATATCCGAACAGTTCTCGAGGTAGTCGATTACAGGAGTTCACACAGAAGATACTCCTTCTTGACCTCAAGATATCCCAAGTACCCGAAGCATACAGAGTTCTACATTAAAAAATTACTCTTCTTCTTGGGTCAATTGGAGGTTCATCCAGACTCCAGTCTGAATATCTCGTCTATCAAGATGGCAACTCAGTTTGACAGCCATTTCTCGACCCTGTTCCAAGGGATTTTCGAGAAATCATTCTTGAAGATGAAGTCTGAACAAAAATTTTGTTCATCAGAAGTAAAAACAACAGTTAAGAGCTCTACGCGGTTCCTCAGTCCTAGCAGCAGGACAGTTCTAAATGTTCAAAATGCTCAACAGCGTTCTATGGACTATTCGCTATGCGTAAAAGACTGGACTTAGCACTCTTTCTATACAGAGTCGGCGTAAAGAATCAGACATGTCGAAGCTACACATATTCAGACTTCACAGCAACGTATGGCAAGATGATCATATGAAGAAGCAAGACAATTTTATTAAAAGATTAAAGTCATGATTACATATGAGGGAAATTTAAGGATTTTTCTTTATTTTTGTGATTACATCTGAGGGAAACTCCGTCGACAAAAGGGCTTCCAAGAAGATGATCAGTGGCGGGAGGATACAAAACTGGGCATAGACCCATCCTCCAACAGAAAATCAGGGTACTGCTTTCCTACGCCCAACGCCATGGCAGATTGAGTTGAGGTATTTCACCCAACTCAATACCCGAGGTCAGAGCTAGTTGCTGCTCTCATCCCCGGAGGTAACGGGAGAAGTCTCCCGAAGAACAGCCATATAAAGTTGCTGATTATCCCGAGCAAGGGAGGCTAAGATATCCTTCCATGATCCATCGTTGCAGTGGACACTTGCTCGAAGACGCCGTCTTTTTTGGCTCCTTACACGCTGGAAGAACATGATCTCCTTCTTCCTCAGGTCGACCCGGCGAACTCCGGTGATCATCTATGCGTGGTGATGGGAATGTGGGGAGAACGGGTTAACCCCCCAGCCTTTTTATAGGCGAAAGAGATCACACCGGTCCCCAATAAATTTGCCATAAAGTCAGCATCGACCATTTTAACGCTCCATTCAGAAATGTTTCGAGTTACGAGGAGCGGTTCATGCTTAATTCAAAGTGTTTCAAATTTCGAAGAATTTAAAAGCTTTGAAGGGGGTCTTGTAGAAGCATGAAAAATATGCTGGATGGCTATACGCAGCATATTGATGCATAGCAGCATAAAACAGAGGCCTTCAGATCCATCAAGCGTGCAACAGAGCTTTCTCCGCTAAATACAGCATAAAATATAAGCTCAACGTAAGGCAGTACGTCCAAACCGCTTTAACGTAAACAGGGTGCTTCATCGACTCCTGGGCGTGAAACCCATCCTCTTGCAACGTAGCATTGAAGTGTACGAGAGACGCTTCGTATTCTCCGAAGTGAACTTGTCAGATCCTGCAATAAACCAGACGTCTAGACTTCTGACAAAGGGATACTGCTCGACTACCCAGGGATACTGCTCGACTACCCAGACGACGGCTATAATGATGGCACGGCACTACGACCCAGGCTGTCATTTACCGCCATCTCTTTTGTGTAAACTGCTTTTACGTGCACGAAGGGATACGCTGCCTTGTTTTACACAGGCAGACATGAGCTATTTATGCTCTACAGTAGACAAACCGCCTGCCACATCAAAAGCTGCACTCCGTACGGGGCTCGAGGCATGTCTCTACGACCAATGCACAGAGCGGTGATAGTTTCTCAAGGCACGTATCTACGTCTAATGCACAGAGCGATGACAGTTGCTCGAGACACGTCTCTACGTCTAAAGCACAGAGCGATGACAGTTTCTCAAGACACGTCTCTGCGACTGATGCGCAGAAGGGCTGCAGACCTTCAAAAATATGTCTCCACATTTAATGCACAAGATGGTGGCAAATCTCTGCATTTAATGCAAGAGATTTGATTATATCTTCAAAAGCCGTAATTTTGGCTAAGACGTCCACATCAGCACTCTGGCACGGTGCGCAGCGGCTTCTACGCCCATTCAACTCCTGTGCTCACTCGGCTTCTACGCCCACTCGGCCTCTATGACTACTCGGCTTCTATGCCTATTTTCGGCTCCTATGCCTACTTGGATTCTACGCCATGGTGACAGACATTGGCTTCTACGCCCACCTCTTCTACACGAGGGATACCTACCTACGTGGCTTCTATGCCGTGATCTTCGTAGCGATTATACGCATTTTGTCCCTTAGTTAGACCCGCGTCACACGCTCATTCAAAGGATCATCTATACGCAGGCATTGGTTATTTTAACCGTTGTGTAAAAGGGTGCTGTACTTTTCACTCCTCGATTTCTACACCGACGGAGTGGTCACTGTCACTAAAACTCTATAAATAGAGACCTCTATCAATGAGGAACAAGGTCGAGAAAAAATTGGTCAAGAAAACCAATATCAGATCCAAGGTCGAACTTCCAAGAAAGATCGAACCAGAGGTCAAGAGAGAGAGAGAGAGAGAGAGAGAGAATCCGGAGCTCAGGCAAAGAGTAGGGATCGACGACTTTGGCATCGTACATCCACCCTCTTTTGCAACCTTCGAAGCTGCTTCCTGTCTTCTACGGCACTTCTTCATCATCGTGTGGTCCAAGGGCTAAAGTGATCGACTGCAGATCAGACACCTATAGCAGTATTTACCCAGATTAAATAAATTATACTCCCACATCCTCGTATAGGATCAAATTATACAAGTTTGTTTGTAAACCAAAGAAGGTAGATTTCGTGTAAACCCCATCTTGAATACATCTTCATTCTTTCGTTTTCCACCACAAACATCTGGTTGCTTGGGTTTTGTTGGAGCGTGGAAGGGTATCATAAGCCTTCTTATTCGTCCAGAGCAAGCATATTATCTGAATACCATGACTGTCTTTATCCCTTGTGTGTCGTACGTACCCACAAAATACGGCCATAATGCTGATTGAGGGATCCAGGTCAAATTCTAATCAAAATAATATTTGCGGCACATGATTGGTGACTTACGCCATGTCTACCTCTCCTATTTTTTATCGAATAGTGTGACTACCTATATGTATTGAGGTATGCACTGAGAAACTTTGGGAGAGGGGTGACCCAGAATGTCTGGAGATCGCATGAATCATCAATAAAAATTGAGGGTAGATTTCCATCGTATGTAACCATGATTTTTAATATAAAATCCATATGTAGTAGATTTCCATTATGTGTAATCATGATTATTAATGATAATCTCCTTTATTTGGGTTAATATTTGTGTGAGAATATTCTCATGGGTACGAAATACAGGCATCCTATGAGAGAAAATATTTATTGTATTTCTAAGTCCGTTCCTTTCGGGTATTTTATGGACTTAACAGTGGATGAAAGTGATATTAGATCCGATGCTATGAATTCACTAGTGATTCAAATAGCTATACGAAGTGCCAAATACTGCGGCATGAGTAGTGGACTAGGCTACTATAGATCTGATAGACTTAGATGACTCCATTAGGGGAGTTTTGTGGACTTACCGTCTATGATGCACTTGGACTAAGTACGAAAGATAAGTTGAAAAAGGGGATACAAATAGAGGTGATAGATGAAAAATGGCTCATCTAGGGGAGTTTTTCTGTGGGCTCGTTAACCCGTGGCATACCCGTACTGAGTGCGGATAATAAGTTTGAGAATACAATGCTATCAGAGGTAATATGGACATGATAGACTAAAACGGTTTCACTAGGGGAGTTTTTTCTATGGACTTGATAACTCGTGGCATACTCATACTGAGTATGGGTAACAGTTTGAGAATGTGATGTTATTAGAGGTAATATATACGTGATAGACTAAAATGTTTCCATTTGGAGAGTTTTTCTGTGTACATGGTAACCAGTGACGTACTCATACTGAGTACAGGTAACAAGTTTGAGAATGCGATGCTATCAGAGGTAATATAGACTTGATAGACTAAAATATTTTTTGCTCAGAGGTTGTAGGAACGTAGCAAACATGGTTATGAAACGCCCCGGTAGGGGGTTATATGGTGGACCTATTATCCGCTGTGTACCTAAGACTAGTTATGATTAATAAGATGAGAGTGAGGGCATACTAGCTTAAGCGGGGTTTAAGAGTGCCGACTATACATCCTTCGGATAACGGGGTCGGCCAGTTGGCATGCTCCGTGCTTGTCGGTCCAGTAGTCAGGCATAGTATTTTTTAAGAAACTTTCTATTTATGGGCATCATGAGCAAGTCTCCATTAGGCTTTGTGAGCCTATAAGCTCCGTTGGAATAAACTATTTCCACAATGAAGGGGCCTTCCCATTTGGCTTAAAAAATTTCTTTGCTTCTGTGCGTCATGACCATCAGTCTTCTGACCATCGGTCTTCTAACTGTTAAAACGAGGTCACCAGCTTGGAATATTCTCTCTTTTACCTTTTTGTTAAAAGTTTTAGAGATGCGTGCTTGGTATAGCTTGATTCATTGTTGCGCCTACAAGCGCTTTTCATCCAACGTTTCTAGCTCTTACAATCGTAGGCGGTCGTTATTCTCGACAGTCAACCCATTGGCCAGAGCTATCCTAAGAGAAGGAATATGAATCTCGATGAGCAAGACTACCTCGCATCTGTTAGTCAGAGAATAAGGCGTGCTGCTAGTCGGGGTCCGTATCGTCATTCGATAGGCCCATAGACACTCCCTGAGCTTTTTATTCCAGTCACGTTTGTTGGACAAGACAAACTTTTTGAGTAGTTTGATTATCGTTTTGTTGAATGCTTCTGCCAACCCATTTGTTGTGGGGTTGTATGCTATAGAAGTAATGTTATGTATGTTGATTTTGTCGCAAAATCGATAAAATGCCTGGCATGCAAATTAGGGTCTATTATGGTGAATGACCCTACGAGGGAGGTCGAAGCGATGGATGGCGTGATTTTTGAAAAATCTAATCATGTTCGACGGCTTAACTTCGACGAACGACACCTCCTCTACCCATTTTGAGAAGTAGTCGGTTATAGCTAGGATAAACCAATGGCCTCTGGAGGAGGAAGGGTTGCTAGGACCGATTACGTCCATTCCCCATGCTTTGAATGGCTAAGACGCGGCTGTCAGATGTAAAAACTCTAAAGGTTGATGGATAAAATTTGTGTGTATTTGACACACTCTGCATCTTCGAGAGCAATCTATAGCGTCTGCTACCATGGTTGGCCAATAGTAGCACGTATGCCTGAGGTGATCCTGTAACTCGGGGCCAGGTTGGTGTGCACCAAAAGTACCATCGTAGGATTTCTATAGTGCTTGTTTAGCTTCTGCCTCAGATAAGCATCAAAGTAGCAGTCCGTTATATGAGCGACGGCAAAACATCTCCTTCGAGGCGTCAAAATAGAATCGGAGGGAGCATATTTTTACATAGGTTGCCTCCTTTGGGTCCTCTGGGAGGATTCTATAGACAGCGTAGTCTAAAAATTGGGATCTCTAGTTCTTGGAATTAACGTCCGTTTATACGGCATGACTGTGCTGAACTTGTAGGTTTTTCCTAATGCAGGATAACTCTCGACCTATCACTATGATTGAATGATATTTTTTGATTGGGAAAGCTAGGGAAGCGGCTAACCCGGTTAGAGCATCAGCTTTCGTATTTCGCAACCTGGGTACATGGTCGATGAAGAACTCAGAGAAAGTAGAAGTATGGTGGCCCATGCATGTCAGAGTATATCGTTTTGGTTAAGTTACTGTGTCAAACGAGCCTGTATTAGGATAATTTAGGATCTCATTCTGCAACTATTATTGGCACTTCTTTTGATTTCCACTATCATCCTTGAACCTCATATTTGTAGTCGATCATACCCTTCTTGAACTCATTATTATTGTTTCTCATCTTTCCTTATTTCAAAGAGACGAATGCTCGTGTACGGTGATTCCCTCCTGAAGTAGATCATCACCAAAATGAAGACAACATGCTTGATAGAATTTTATATAAGGAGATGGTTGCCCAAGGTAGGAAAGGTTGGTGTAGATGCTTTACCCGATACTTGAGATAAAGAATATTGTCGATATAAGGCGTAAAATAAGAATTTAACCTGTCAACAGGGGCCTAGGACCAAAAGAACCTATCGTGCCAAAGTTAGAATTAGTTGAAAGTTAGAAAGATGGTGTGATTGTAGTAGTTCAAATATTATAGAATGATTTATGAGGTCGCACAATTAGATGATAAGGTTATTAGGATAGCCCATAATGGTGCAAGTGACTATGTTTGGATTGAGCAAATGAAACTTAATGCTTCCATCTTGGGGAAGGTTATTCAATAATATGTTTGGGTAAAGGCTTTCAAAGGTAGAAGCTATCATAAGAGCAAATGAATTTTTGGAGTAAAATTGTGCTTAGATGAGATAAATATTTATAATGATGCTATGATGGTTAAGTTACTGAGAAGGAGTAACAACGTCAGATAGAGGTAAATCGTGGAGTATGCATTTTGAAAAAAAAACATGTGCACTATATGATATATGACATAAATTTAAGTCAATATTTATAATGAAAAATAATCATGGCAACATAAAAGGATTTAAGAAACAAGATTACTTACTATTCGAGAGTCAAGATCTAAAGAACAAAAAAATAAGAACAAAAAAAAATTGGTTGAGGAGAATTTGTAGATAATATGATGTTATAAGCAAAGGGATTGAAATTTTTTGGAGTCTTATGGAAAATGGATAAAGGTTGAAGTGGGGTTAAGGGTTCCTAGAAATTATAAAGACTTAAATAGAGTTTACGGGAATGGACTTTCAAAGGATCTAGGACTTGGATTCGAAGCAACTAGTTAGAAAATGGATAGATGTTGTATCTAAGTGGGACAACGATTTGATCGTTTGCCTTAGTAATCAATAGAGACTGGGTATTAGGGAAGTGTACCTTTATTAGGTCTAGAACACTAGATATGACTGGAGAATCTCTTTATGAACTATTTTGGACCTCGAGTCATAGTAAAATCTTACGATTTTGTAAAACGACGAGGGCATTTTATGGTTATGATGCAAGGGATATGTAGATGGAAATTTTGACTCAAAGGAAGAGAACTTTAAGTGATAAGGCCATAGTGATTCAAATTTTTATTTACCTCACGATTTCTAGTATCATACTTAGACCCTTACTACCTTTTTATTGATGATAACCTAATGACCATGCCAAATATACCCTATAAAAAGATGGTTAGATCTAGTTGTTTGAGTGGGTTGATGTTGGGGTAACTAAGGTGTATCTTTTAAATCCATATTAGATAAACTCGACTATTGGGTTTAAACATTGACAACTACAGATGATTGGACTCAAGAACTTTACCATTAATAACATTAAATTGAGAAAGGTGGTATCTGAAATAGGGTAATTTGATTGAAGGATGGGTAAATGCTCATAAATGTCCTAGTCCTAATTTAGATATAGTGGGATTTTTACATTGGGTACCAAATTATATCAAGGTTGGCTATATGTGATTGGATGAGGAGTGTATTAAGGATGCACTAGTCTTGTCAAACCTCAGGCTCAAGTTAAGGAAAGGTAATGGTTGACACCAAGTAAAGGTTGCTGAGGATTATTGATTTTGAATAAGTATTAAGTTAGGAAGTTGTTTTAGAGAAACCTAGTAACTCTATTATCTAATTTTTGGAAGTCGGTGGTTGCCTGGAGATCTTTACTTGAGGTTGGAAGTACTCGATCGGGACTGGAGAAGCTTCTAGTTGGAGCAAATATGTAATATCCTTGTGAGATATGAAGAGTTGTATAAATGAGAATAAAAGGAAGGCATTATGGTCATAGTCTAAAAATAAAATAAAATTAGCGAGTCAAGGAATACATGCATGAGCGATAATAATTTTAGTGGTTGTAAAGTATAAATTGCTTTTGGAAATTTAAGGATTTAGTATAAGTACAATTAATTTGGTGACTAAATCCTGAGGTTGTGCGTATTCGTGGATTTGAATATGGCTTTAGACCACACTTTGGCTCATTGATCATCTTTATGGGATAAATGACAAGAGTTTAAGAGTTAAAATTATGATGGAGAAAGGTATTCGATAAATCTAGACTATAAAATTTAACCACTAGCGATCAATGAAGCAAATAGTTGAGGCCTTTGTTGTAGTTGAGGCCTTTGTTGGTCTTCCAGTCATAGCCCATATTGCAAATGATGTCTTTGGTTGTTTGACTATAATGATGGAGTTGTATTTTCCTTGTGTCGCTTTCGGAGTCGTTAGGATATACGTATGTTCTTACGTGAGTCTTGCCGAAGATTATTGGCTTTTCTCCGATTTTCCTTGCTGTGATTATGAAGTAGGCCCTTCGCAGGAATGGAAAGACGCAGCTATCCTAGAGTGTTTTACGATTGGTATAGAAAGGGGTCTGTTGGCAGCGAGAGCCTCCAAGAACTCCTCCACAAAGTAACTGACACCGTGATAGTGGAAAGGCATGACTTCTTCATTAATGTAGTACATAATCTCTTCCTCTTCTAGATAATTGACATTGGTCATCGCTTTAGTCTTTGTCTCGGTCAGGTTTATGACCAAAGGTGTGATATTGAAGACATAACGATTCCTACAGCGGAGATCGATAACTAGAGGCTATGCCTTCTGAGCAACTTTGTTGGGATCTATCGCATATGGGTTCCTGACTTGCCTTCCGAGAGTCAACTTGCGAAGGTCGATTACGAGAGGCCCATGTAGGTTAATGACTCTACTTTTGACGAGGATGACAAGCGGACCCTCTAGGGTCAAGATGGATGCGTCCTCCTCGTTAGCTTTGTTGTGCTTTATATTGAGATTTTCTGGCGCGTGCAGTATTGAGTCAGAATAGTAGGCCTCGACTCCTTTAAAGGGATTGCAGGCTGCAACCTCAGTTTTGACTACCTCCTGACTGTTTACATATTTGAAACATTGATGTAGAGTAGAGGGCACTATCAGGTTTTTGTGTATCCATGGTCGTCCTAACAAAACATTGTAGGATACTTCGGAGTCAATCACATAACACGTGACTTCTGTTCAAATGTTGCCTATATGACACTTGAGGCGTATCTTACCCAGGGGGCGGCTCTTTCTGGCGTTGAATCCATAGATCGTCGTGTTTGTCGTTGATAGATCGTGCATCGATATTCTCAGGGCCTTTA
Source organism: Iris macrosiphon (assembly GCA_036927795.1). NCBI lineage: Eukaryota > Viridiplantae > Streptophyta > Magnoliopsida > Asparagales > Iridaceae > Iris > Iris macrosiphon. Next base: position 90,536,695 of record JAYESA010000007.1, read on the forward strand.
GATGGCTTCTGGGAATGATACTGAGCGATGAACCTGGATCAATATGTATACAATCTACCCTGACTGAACCAACGTAACTTGTATAGTATAATGGTCGGTCATGGCCATTATCTTTCAATAACATATCTTCTTGGGAGAAGGTAATATCGGGGATCACTTTTATGATGATGTGGCAATGAGGACATTCCATGGGGTTGTCCTCTAGCTCTTTAATTGACGTCGGATATGAGTCTGCGTGTAACAATGCCTCGCTTAAGACATCACGAGTTTGCTTCGAGAGGCGAAGGAGTTCAAAAATGGAGAGCCGTGCAGGTATTGGCAAGCTGGGCTAGTTTGTCAAAGTTATATGGTTTGTTAAGTCTTAGAGGAGGATCCTTTTTTGAGATCTTATCGAACCAAACTTTATTTCATTTTGCCTTGTCTGCCACCATGGGCTCTAATGGACCTGTTTCAGTAGGAACTGGTGTAGCGGGCGTGGAAAGCGTTAGAGCAACGTCCTCTTGGGCTGGCTCATAGGTTCATAAATAGGTCTTACCAGACCTAGTTCTCCAGACATGGCTTCATCTATGTTAGAGGTAAGGACCATATGACATTGCCAGATCTTCTTCTTTACCTTCAGAGTTTTGGAAGTAAGAGGAATACCTTCTTGTTCCCAATATCTCCAAATATCGGGGTGGACCCACATAATTTCACCTTGCAGTGTAGTGAGAGGGATCAATCCTTCGTTGGGAGCGGGCGGCAGGTTGTTAATCTCCATTGTTTCCTTTGGTATCAGGATAACGCTACACGGGACTTCTTAAACCAAAAAAATGTCGAACTATGAAGATACCATGTTTGCAGTAACTGTCTTTTCGTCGATATAGAACGTGATAGCTTTAGTATCCACTAGTTATTGTTTTCTTCACTTCAGTACATAGTAGTCCCTGGTTGGGTGATGTACGTATTGATGGAACAGACAATACTTTGGGTCATTAGTGCGACCTACTTCTTTCGACATCTTGACATCAAGAAGTTTTAATTTATTGCCCTGTATCAGCATATTGAAGATAATGACCACCTCGTCGTCATTGAAGGAACATTCTTCCTTCGATCTCTGACCGTCCGGAGCTTTTTGTCTAGACGGAGAGGCATTCTTGGAAAGGACTACTGCGAGAGACTCTTTCCCTTTACCACTGCGGTTGGGGTTGCTGATACTGTTATTTTGGGGATGCTTGCCCTTGTCATCAGTGCCAAGTAACTTGATTGAACCATCACCTTTCTTGATATGGGTATTATTATTATTTTATTATATATATATATATATATATATATATATATATATATATATATATATATATATATATATATATATATATATATATTGTGTTATTTATTTATTGGATACTAGCCTATTTATTAGACTTGGTGTTAGTGGACCCAACTAGACTTGATATGACACATGAACCCAATATTTAGACTGGCCATATTAGACTCAAATTTAAGTCATTCTCTTTCATTAATTAGAAATTAGATTAACTCTTCATTAGGAATAGAAGCTTCCATTAATTAAACCTTTTTTATGACAACCCAATAGGGATATTCATGATATTTTATATTGCTTGGGAGAGGGGTTACTTGGTCGGCCCAAATAGGGGGGATATTTCTCTCTCCTCTCCATTCTTCATCTCAAGTTCATCCCCAAATTGAGTATTTTCACAAATTGACTCATTTTTCCACCAATACCTCTCAAATCACTCTCAATCCCTTCCATATTCATCATCTAAGGAGACTAGAAGCTTGGATTGCAAGGAGCATATGGAAAGGAAGGATTTGGCTAGGAGCTTGTGTCTTAATTGTGTCTATTGAATATTGCATTGGAAATCCATCTTCCAATAGGTATAATACCTATTTACTAGTAATTTCTATTCTAATTATTTTATTTGATCCTTAGGAACCCTCTAATATCTAAGGACTACCCATAGGAGGAAGAACTAGGTTCTTATGACCCCTATTATGATAATTACATTGAGTTTTGTGTCCAATTTGAAAAAAAACCCAGATTGGTGTACCAAGTATTTGACATTGGGTCAATTAGGTCTAATCAGATTTATATTGGTTGTGAGAGGCTAGTTATGTGCCCACAATTAGATATGAGTAGGTTGTATCATGATACACCATGACACAAGATGATTTTGGAAATTTTTCCTTCGACATTTGTGATACACATGTCAATTCCTTTAACTATATGATATATAGTTAATATAATTATTATATGGTATTATATATCTATATTAGGATGTGTTTGATATATTTTAAGGGGTGGTATCACAATGGATTGGATATTTGGAGGTTGTATCATAAGTATCATGGGTATCTTCATATTGCACTTGAGGTGTTTGTTTAATTGCCATAATAGGTGTTTATATAGATATATATGCTATATATAGTGTGAAGTGTATGTATCCTCATATATATATATATATATATATATATATATATATATATATATATATATATATATATATAAAATTGTGTGTGTGCAAATAGAGTATCATATAGCTATTGGATACATATATTAGTATATGTATGTATGGGTAGTTAGTGTGTTTATATGAGAGAACTTAATATCTGTTTTCCACCCTCAATGTGTTGTATGGGAATAAGGAATAACATGGGAAGAATTATGTGATGTGGGTACCTAGGAATCGATGTATACTATAGATTAGTATACCATGGAGTGATATATGAGTGTATCTTGCATATAAGACCAGTGCTAATTGGGGGCAGTGCGATTCAGTTGAAGCTAGAGGCTCGGGCAAGTTGGCCTGCAGGAGGAACCAACAATTGAGCACCAACAGCTGTGCACACATTGTTGTGCATAGTATCAGTCACCAACATCAGCAGGCATAAAGAGTACACAACAGCAGCAGTTGGTAGGTTTTGGTTGTGCTTGTGTGTATGAGGCCTCGTGTGGGTTGTGCAATAAATATGTGATCTCACTGTGTACACATATATGCTAGTAGAGGTATTGTATTGGTGTGGGTAGCAGTTGTTGTAAGGCATGTTAGGGAGTGTGTGTTTGATTATCGTTTGAGTGTATGATCAGTTGGTGTTGTATGAGCTTGAGTCTGTAGGAACTTAATTATACAAGGTATGGCATTGTGGTATTTATAAGGTGGTGTATTGTGTAGTATCTTCTTGTTATCATATTCTGTTTTAGTGTCAGTAGTGTTACAAAGGGAATAACTGTTGACTATGTTCAGTGCTAGAAGTGTACCAATAGGTAACAGGTATGTAAGTGAGTGTGTGGTGAGTTCCTTGATAGGAGTATAACAGATTATCAGTTGAGTTAAGTGTGTTGAGGGTTGAATAGGTGTAACCTCCGATTTCCAATTTCCAAAATAATTAGATTTTAATTTATTTTAAAATATCAAGTTTTATAAAATATTTCTCCTTGAAAATTTTTATTTGATTTTGAACGATGTCTGATTTTAGAAGGTAATTTAAAAATCTTTATAAAAATTATTTTTCCTAGATGACGATGTATTACAAAATAAATAAATAAATAATAATATATATATTTCTAGTTTCAAATATTTATTGGCTTGAGTCATAAAATTATTGTTTTAACTAAATAGTTATTTAAAAGACTAGTTGATAAAATAAAATAAATTTTTATTTATTGGGATAGTAAATAAATAAATGTCATACATTCTAAGATTTTGCAAAATGTATTAATTAGTAGCTAATTGAAAATTAGCTAGCTTTCCTAAAAACATTTTCTGAAATTATAATCTTTATTTTTATTTTTACAAGTTGCCGTTCCTATTAACTAGCCCACACCCTCATTTTTTCCCGCATGAGAAACCCTTTTATATTAATTCTGGGCCATTCATTATTGGGCCAACCCGCAACCCTTTATCCCACACTATCTCTCCCTATTTAAGTCCCTCATCACATCTCCCTAGAAACCCTAATCTCCTAATTATTAGCTAGCCTCCACAATTCCCAAGCCAACAAGCCATCACCATCATCTTGTGTGCTCGTGTCCGTGTGTCCAGCATCACCGTGTCAGCCGTGATGGCCTCGGGTCCGACCCCGGGTGTCCCACAGTATCCATTCATTTTCTGTGTCCAGTTACAACGTTACAATCAGATTCCGTGTCCAACACACCCGGACACAACCCCCACACCAGTACATTCAACCTGGACACGTCCACTGTGCATCGAGTCCCCGTGTCCAGCCCCGGACACGTCCCCCACAACAAACCCTCGTGTCCATCCCGGACACGTACCCAGACCCCGATCCGCTGCCGCCTCGACCAGGAGCGCCGACGCCCTGCCCGACGGACCCCCACCGCGCCGGCGAAGGGAACCCTCCCCATCGTGAGCCCCTTTCTCCATTCCCTCTTTCCCCCTTTCTGTTCTGTCTATAGTTAGTAATTGAATTAGTATAATTAGTATTTAATTAACTTAGTGTTAGTTAATTTAATTAATGGTTAAGTAATTAATCATTTAGAATAATTAAATTAGTTAGTTAAGTGTGATTAGTTAAGTTAATTAATTAATTAGATTAATTAGTTAATTAAATTGTAATTAGTTTAAGTATTTAATGTATTGTAATAGTTAATTTATAATTAGTTTAATTAACTCAAAATAGGTTTCATTAATTCATAATTAGTTAAGTAAATTCTTAATAAATTAGTTTATTTTATATAATTAGTTATTTATATAATTAGTTTATTTTATATAATTAGTTAATTGAATTTATAATCAGGAATTTAATATAATTAGTTAAGTTATATTTAAATAGTTTAGTTTTATTTTAGTAAAATATAAGGATTTTGGTTGTATACACAAAAATAATAAGTTTTGGGTTATATTATTATTAAGAAATAATTTCAATAATAAAACTTAGTTCAAAATTGTTTATTTGGGGCTGGTGACCAATTTTACTATAGATGCATAAATATATTGGCTTTTACGTAAATTCTAAATTTGTATATAGTATAATTCTTATTTTTGGTATATATATATAAATATATATATATATATATATATATATTTTAAGGGTATATGTTTAATAAATGTGTATTTTAGTATATGTATGAGCATACATATATAATGTTCAACGAGTATAAATCAAATATGCATTTTAAAAGGCATAAATATATATATATATATTGTAAATACATTTAACTCGGTATATATATATATATATTGTAAGTATTAATGATAATTAATGATATGTGTATTTATATACTTATCCCTACTAGATGACCCTAGTTGACTAGTGCCATACCTGGCAGAGCCCCTGAGTTCATGTATTTGTGATGTGTTAGTGTAGCACCTGATGCAAATGTTGTATTTGATATATTTTAGGACTGTTGGTTCCTCCAGACGATACTCTGGGACAGGACCTCGGTATATTCACCAGCTAAGGACCCAAGGCAAGTACATTCTCTGATTAGTTTCTAATTTATGATATCTCCTATGTTCACTGTATCTAGAGTAAATATCCATGTTCTTGACACATTGGTTACACGGATTGGTATACACGGATCTCGTCATGAGATGTTATTCCTTATTCATGGTGTAGCTTGTACAAGACTGGTTTTCCTTGTTATCTTGTGCATGAACAGACACTGATTCCCGGGGAGATTTGCTACCTTCTTAGGGAATCCCGTGCCATAGCGTACCATGATTGGATCTACTATACCAGTCGGGGGTTTGGGGAGTACTTTAGTGTAGATATGTGATCATACCCAACTTTATATGCACCATAGCTCACCCCACATCTCACGTCGGGTGCGGCCTGACCATTTATATGCTCCATAGCTGTTACGTGTGATTAGCCTGATCTCTACATGCACCATAGCTAACCAACGGTTAGCCTGACTTTATATGAACCATAGCTAATCACATGTAACCAGCCTGATCAAGTTTCCAAGCCGATCACATGTTGAAGCTAGTATTCACACACTTAGTCATAGAACTCTTGCTCATTGACATATTGCTTCTTTTCCTGCATTTACTTACAGTATTTTCCAGTATTTCTTTCATTGTACAATTCTCGTACCTATACATGCATCTGGTATGTTTCCATCTAGAACTGCTACATAGCTTATGTCATTTATATAGAACTGCTATTTAGAGATGTACTTTGCTCCTTCCTGACTGGAAAATATTTTTCCAGACTGTGACCATAGTAGACTGGTTTCTGACACTTGGGGATTGGAAGTTAAGGATTGCAGGTATGATTATGTTGTCATTAGACTTGTATTGTATTCTTTTATTTCTTTATTCCCTATCGTGCTGTAGTTGTGATTGAGTATTTCTAGATTTATTTTTATCCCCGTCTCCTTATGGAGTGGGATACTAGAGTGAGACTGTTCAGATAGTACTTGACCTAGACAGCGTTCTACCGCCGATGCTGCGGCGTAGGCTGGACGTACCCACGCTCTTGTGCCCTAAACCGGGTGCGGGTCGTGACACGTTTTTAGTGGTGGCCCATGCAGGTCTGACTTCGCGAGATGTGCGATGTCGTAGTAGTGTGGCATCTTTGTTATACTACTGCGTACCTGCTATTGAATATAGGACATAGGATACTAGGATGAGAGAGGATACTCAATCACAAATTCTTGAAAGATTTCCTGGGATGACCCCATGAGAATCTTATTTTCAATTTAAATCTTTCCTTGTTTCCGTCCGCTCTCGCTTGTTGCTACTGAACTTGATTCTTGTTGAGCAGTTTTTAAAATCTTGGTATCATTGTTGAGTTTGATTCTTGTTGACCAGTTGTTAACTTTAATTCCTGGTATCGTTGTTGAGTTGATTTCAAATTGAGATGAATTTTTACGGACTAGGATTTATGGTATCATCTGATGACATATGTTGATGAGGACAGTGAGGAAGGTAAAACGTCTACTTTGGTTATGGAACCTAGAATTTATCGCAGCCATATTAGCTGTGGTGACGAGAACGTAGGAACCTGACTTGGATGTACATACTATAGTTATGAAGCTTAGAGTCTTTCGCAGCCATACCGGTTGGCGTGGCGAAGATTCTAGACGACATGATTATAGAGTGCATACCTTAGTTACGAAACCTATCGTTTATCGCATCTATGCTTACTGGCGTGGCGAGGATTCTGAGTGTCATGATTTCAGACAGACGTGTATGATTATCAGGTTGTATCCTAAATTGGTTCCTAAAATATCATCTCAAGACTTATCTATTTCTGTTATTCCAGGACTTTGTTCCACCGCTTCTTTCTTTACTAGCAGTAAAGATACCTTCTGTCCTCAATTCAGTCTTTGAGCTCCTATTCCTTGAAGATTTCTTGTTAAGTATGATAATTGGTGGCTTGTAATTTTGTTGTGTCTTGTATTAGTATTGACTGTGTTGCTAGTGAGTTGTAAGTGTTCTTAGTTGGACATGTGAGCAGTAGGCTTTAATCTAGAGTTAGCCCTTAGCATAGTACCTTGTACCAATGATTCTAGGAGTAGTGTCATTAGAGACTGAGAGTTAAGGAGAGTATAGAGTATCAGTGATAGTTCTCAGAGTTAGTATCAGAGCCAATTACCCGTCCTGGATAATCATGATTATGTAATTGAGTGATCTATGTAAACGATTAAGTATCCGGGAAATTGTGTTAAGGATTTATGGAGCATGATGTCCAATTGGATGATTGATATCGAAAATGTTAAAGGTAAATAAATGTATATGTATAAAGGGTTTAATGAGATGTCATAAGTAGAGAAATATCAGGATTAGTAATGGAAGTTGTGAAGCGTATCACGGATTAGTTTAATAGGCTTTAAAGGATTGAAGGAAATACATATACAACCATCGAGATGAGGAACCATACACATACCCATGAGAGTAAAGAAACATGAGTGTTACAGAGGATACAGGTGATCATGAGTCTAATGAGCTTGATGAGATAACCCATTAATGCAGCTAGTGATATAATACCAAGAGTGCTAATGATTCTATATCGAGGATTAGTCAAGGATGACGTTAATAACCGTAAGCACTCTGTGTGTTGATAATTAGATGATATACCAATTGACACAAATTGAAATCATGAAAGAAAACACAGTTGATGATAACTTTGATCATTGGAGGTAACAGTGCAAGTGATTCGGGCAGTACGAATTTAGTACACAGTTCTAGACGATAGAGGTATTGAGTGCACCTTGAGTATCAGAGACCGTGAGCACTAACATGTACATTCAGGAGTTATAAATTAAAAGGTGGAAATAAATTTTAAATTTCAGAATTTTTAAAGGAGTTGAGATTTTATGTTGTTAAAATATTGAGAATTTAAATTTGATTCACTAAACATAGTTAAGGCTACAAAGGTTTTAGAAGTGATTAAATTTTATTTCGATGTGAAGTACCTAATTTTGAGGAGGTATATGCATTTTATTTTAAGTTGATCGGGAAGTTAAACCTTGACGATTATTTTGAGGATTTATTTTTGGTAGATGAGAGATATGAATATTAATATATGATTAGTTGATATGGGTACCAGTGTACATGAATAGGAATTTGTTAGTGTACTAGAGTTAAGTGTTTGTTAGAGATAGTGGACACTACAAGTAATATGTTAACATGATCCTTCTTCCTTCCTAATGTTCCTTTTCTTTCGCCTTTTGATTGATTGATTGATTTTCCTAGTACTGTGGTTCACATGCATGATTTTTTTTGTTAAAATATAACTAGTAGTACCCCTAACCGAGACTGAAATACCATGACAAAAGACACATGACCTATATATTTTCTCAAATTGCATGGCTGTAAGTAGAGTTTTCTTAAACCATGATCATTGGGGTTTTGACCATAGCGAAGATCTATGACAAGGTTATGACTGACAAAAAGGGACAAGATGATTAAACTTGTGGATAAGCATTTAATTAAATAAAGAGTTAAGGCGTTAATAAAAGAATTGGCGGATCATTAATTTTACGAAGATTGAGGATGATTGAAACTCGAGGATAAATATTGACTTGAAAGGAGAGTTAAGAAATTGACAGAACCAAAAATTTGAGGATTTAATTAATTTTAAGGAGGTCTTGATATGATTGAATTGATTATTTAAAATTTGAGAAATTCGAGAGATTATTATTTTATCTATTTGATTGCAAGATAGAAATTTTATATATTATGAATGTTGCATTGAAGATTCTGGAAGCATCGCATCGTTGAATATTTGAGGAAAACGAAAATCAGAAAATAAAATCGTAAATGGAATAGTGTCGAATTAAATTCTTGGGATGAGGAGTTAGATTGGAATAAGCATCAATTGAAATTGAGTTAGAGGAGTAAGATGATTGATGAGTGTTTAAAGTTAAATTTTGGGATGCAGATTTTTAAGTTTTATAAATATGCATCGATTGGATTTCAATTAAAAGGATTGGATAGTAAATTTTGTATTTAGTTATTTACTCAAAATTTGAGGAGATTATGATACGACTGGAATTCAATTAAAATATTAAGGATTGAGTAGTAAATTTTACATTGGGATAATAAATTCAGAGGAGGAAAAAAAAAATATTGGTTCAAAATTCGGAAACATTATACATACGGATAAAGAAATATGGAATGAAATGAAGCTCATGGTAAAGAAGATTATAATATAATTGATTATGGGATCATATAATTGAAGGTCGTAAGGTAAGATCATGGTATATTGAGGTTGTGATTTAAATTAAATCTTGACCATGACAGTAACATTTGAAATCGAAGAAAACAATTGAGGTATAGTTAATGTTAAGATAAACAAACTCGAATTTGATGATAAGGATTTTGGACATGTAATAAATTTTGATTCAGAAATTCTAAGATCAAATCTAATAAAGTTGGTAGAATTTGAAACTTTTATAGATATTAGTTAATGATGAATCACAAGATTGAGAAAAGTAAAATGAACGAGGATAAAAGGAAGGATTATTTTCAGATGGTAGTAAAGACTACTCTTTTCCTAGAAATCAAGAAAGGCGATTAGATGTCTCTTGATTACATTCTGAAGGATGTATTTAAGTTCTTAAATCTTCGAAGTAGCTATAACTTTCATGTCTATATCATTCATTATACTGGGTCTTCCTTGGTTTAGTTACTTTGAAAAGGTAACGTGCATTATTCCAATTATCTGTTTTTGTGATCGTGTCTACTCCCCAAACCTAAACTTTCTAGAGGATTCAAGGCCGAGCCATGATTCCTTCAAGTTATTCCTGTCTTAAACCATATTTTCTTTTTCTTCATGTTTCCTTCTGTTTGGTAAATATTTTCCTTATAGAAATATTTTCTTCAATGATATATTCATCATTATGAACAACAATTTTTCTATCCTAGTCATCCCTAAAATTTCGAGGACGAAATTTTTCTAAGGTGGATAGACTTGTAACCTCCGATTTCCAATTTCCAAAATAATTAGATTTTAATTTATTTTAAAATATCAAGTTTTATAAAATATTTCTCCTTGAAAATTTTTATTTGATTTTGAACGATGTCTGATTTTAGAAGGTAATTTAAAAATCTTTATAAAAATCATTTTTCCTAGATGACGATGTATTACAAAATAAATAAATAAATAATAATATATATTTCTAGTTTCAAATATTTATTGGCTTGAGTCGTAAAATTGTTGTTTTAACTAAATAGTTATTTAAAAGACTAGTTGATAAAATAAAATAAATTTTTATTTATTGGGATAGTAAATAAATAAATGTCATACATTCTAAGATTTTGCAAAATGTATTAATTAGTAGCTAATTGAAAATTAGCTAGCTTTCCTAAAAACATTTTCTGAAATTATAATCTTTATTTTTATTTTTACAAGTTGCCGTTCCTATTAACTAGCCCACACCCTCATTTTTTCCCGCATAAGAAACCCTTTTATATTAATTCTGGGCCATTCATTATTGGGCCAACCCGCAACCCTTTATCCCACACTATCTCTCCCTATTTAAGTCCCTCATCACATCTCCCTAGAAACCCTAATCTCCTAATTATTAGCTAGCCTCCACAATTCCCAAGCCAACAAGCCATCACCATCATCTTGTGTGCTCGTGTCCGTGTGTCCAGCATCACCGTGTCAGCCGTGATGGCCTCGGGTCCGACCCCGGGTGTCCCACAGTATCCATTCATTTTCTGTGTCCAGTTACAACGTTACAATCAGATTCCGTGTCCAACACACCCGGACACAACCCCCACACCAGTACATTCAACCCGGACACGTCCACTGTGCATCGAGTCCCCGTGTCCAGCCCCGGACACGTCCCCCACAACAAACCCTCGTGTCCATCCCGGACACGTACCCAGACCCCGATCCGCTGCCGCCTCGACCAGGAGCGCCGACGCCCTGCCCGACGGACCCCCACCGCGCCGGCGAAGGGAACCCTCCCCATCGTGAGCCCCTTTCTCCATTCCCTCTTTCCCCCTTTCTGTTCTGTCTATAGTTAGTAATTGAATTAGTATAATTAGTATTTAATTAACTTAGTGTTAGTTAATTTAATTAATGGTTAAGTAATTAATCATTTAGAATAATTAAATTAGTTAGTTAAGTGTGATTAGTTAAGTTAATTAATTAATTAGATTAATTAGTTAATTAAATTGTAATTAGTTTAAGTATTTAATGTATTATAATAGTTAATTTATAATTAGTTTAATTAACTCAAAATAGGTTTCATTAATTCATAATTAGTTAAGTAAATTCTTAATAAATTAGTTTATTTTATATAATTAGTTATTTATATAATTAGTTTATTTTATATAATTAGTTAATTGAATTTATAATCAGGAATTTAATATAATTAGTTAAGTTATATTTAAATAGTTTAGTTTTATTTTAGTAAAATATAAGGATTTTGGTTGTATACACAAAAATAATAAGTTTTGGGTTATATTATTATTAAGAAATAATTTCAATAATAAAACTTAGTTCAAAATTATTTATTTGGGGCTGGTGACCAATTTTACTATAGATGCATAAATATATTGGCTTTTACGTAAATTCTAAATTTGTATATAGTATAATTCTTATTTTTGGTATATATATATAAATATATATATATATATATATATATATATATATATTTTAAGGGTATATGTTTAATAAATGTGTATTTTAGTATATGTATGAGCATACATATATAATGTTCAACGAGTATAAATCAAATATGCATTTTAAAAGGCATAAATATATATATATATATTGTAAATACATTTAACTCGGTATATATATATATATTGTAAGTATTAATGATAATTAATGATATGTGTATTTATATACTTATCCCTACTAGATGACCCTAGTTGACTAGTACCATACCTGGCAGAGCCCCTGAGTTCATGTATTTGTGATGTGTTAGTGTAGCACCTGATGCAAATGTTGTATTTGATATATTTTAGGACTGTTGGTTCCTCCAGACGATACTCTGGGACAGGACCTCGGTATATTCACCAGCTAAGGACCCAAGGCAAGTACATTCTCTGATTAGTTTCTAATTTATGATATCTCCTATGTTCACTGTATCTAGAGTAAATATCCATGTTCTTGACACATTGGTTACACGGATTGGTATACACGGATCTCGTCATGAGATGTTATTCCTTATTCATGGTGTAGCTTGTACAAGACTGGTTTTCCTTGTTATCTTGTGCATGAACAGACACTGATTCCCGGGGAGATTTGCTACCTTCTTAGGGAATCCCGTGCTATAGCGTACCATGATTGGATCTACTATACCAGTCAGGGGTTTGGGGAGTACTTTAGTGTAGATATGTGATCATACCCAACTTTATATGCACCATAGCTCACCCCACATCTCACGTCGGGTGCGGCCTGACCATTTATATGCTCCATAGCTGTTACGTGTGATTAGCCTGATCTCTACATGCACCATAGCTAACCAACGGTTAGCCTGACTTTATATGAACCATAGCTAATCACATGTAACCAGCCTGATCAAGTTCCCAAGCCGATCACATGTTGAAGCTAGTATTCACACACTTAGTCATAGAACTCTTGCTCATTGACATATTGCTTCTTTTCCTGCATTTACTTACAGTATTTTCCAGTATTTCTTTCATTGTACAATTCTCGTACCTATACATGCATCTGGTATGTTTCCATCTAGAACTGCTACATAGCTTATGTCATTTATATAGAACTGCTATTTAGAGATGTACTTTGCTCCTTCCTGACTGGAAAATATTTTTCCAGACTGTGACCATAGTAGACTGGTTTCTGACACTTGGGGATTGGAAGTTAAGGATTGCAGGTATGATTATGTTGTCATTAGACTTGTATTGTATTCTTTTATTTCTTCATTCCCTATCGTGCTGTAGTTGTGATTGAGTATTTCTAGATTTATTTTTATCCCCGTCTCCTTATGGAGTGGGATACTAGAGTGAGACTGTTCAGATAGTACTTGACCTAGACAGCGTTCTACCGCCGATGCTGCGGCGTAGGCTGGACGTACCCACGCTCTCGTGCCCTAAACCGGGTGCGGGTCGTGACAATAGGAGCTAAGGTATTAACTTGATAGTTGATAAGTATATGAGTATATATTTATTAGTAAGATATTGGTTATATATATATATATATATATATATATATATATATATATATATATATATATTATAAGATACTTAGGATATTAGCTAGTTTAGTCAATACCTTTAAGGTATTGACCTAGAAACCTAGGTACAATATAGTATCAACTAGTATGAACTTGTAATCAACCTACAAGCTAGGTATGACCCTAGAACCAAGATAATGACCTAGATTAGCCTAGTTTGACAAATATGACCTAGTCTTGACCTACAAAACCATATTTTAGTTCATTTAAGCTTGATATTACTTCATTACACCCAAATAACATAGAATTTCATATATAGGTCTGTGTGACACCAGTTTGGACACAGAGTCGTATCATTTGCTCAGGACCACATGCGAGTACATCCTCTGATAGTTTACTTATTTGATAGTTCTATGTTACATGTATTTGGTATTGAGATATTTGATTCTTGACGAATTGATTACACGAATTGGTATACGTGGATCCCCGTCATAAGATATTATTATTCATGATTACTCAGTGATTATCGTATCATTCTTTGTGATTACTTAGTGATTACTATGATATCTTCGTGATTATATAGACCATGATCATCGTGCATGATATTTTAGACTATGCATCGTGATTTATATGTTATAATGTGTCATGATTTGGATTCGTGTACTAGTCGGGGGCAGGAAAAGTATTAGTAGATATGTGATCATACCTTATAGCCCGTAATGTAGTGTAGCCCGTGATAACTAATTGATCATGTAATGCCCGTGTGGTCGAGCTAGTTCCCTTTATTTGTAGACCGTATTAGACCCAAGCCGATCATATATCGTAATAATATTTTAAGGCACTTATTGTTATCGTCCTTTTTATTTCCAGTTTATTTCAGAGATGTTCTTATCATATTGCTCTCAGTTATTTCTATTACTTGTCGTGATATTTCCTTGGCTTAATGTTTACTATCTTAGTAGCACTTAATTATTTATTTTTATTACTATTACTGTTTCATAGTTTCTATCATTTATTGGAACTGCTATTGGGTTATACTTTGCTCCAATCCTGACTGGATATACTTTTCAGATGATTGTTTAGAGGACTGGTATCCTACACACTACGGCTACATGATGGTGAGCCAGCTGAGGTAGCACCCATAGTGTATGATGATCTAGTACCAGCCGTTAAGGAGGCTCAGCCAGCATAGCAAACATAGCTATTTCCCTTATTGTACTGGATATGTCTCCAGCTTAGACATTTGGCATTTATATATATTTGAGACTTATTATGCTTTGTTGATAGACTATTAGACTTGGTATTATGATGATGTCTAGTTGATACTTTATGACCATTTCTTCTATTTAATATCGTGCCATTATCCTCCTCTAGTTTATTATGATTGAGTATTGTTTATCATTATATTATCATCTTGTCCTCCATATGGAGTGGAGATATCATTGACAGGTTTCATATATATATTTTGTGAGATGGTTAGATAGTGTTGTTGACCTAGACAGCATTCTACCGTTGATGCGGCGGCGTCACGTACTCCTGCCCTCGACCGGGTGTGGGTCGTAACATATTTTTGTGGTGGCCCATGCATGTCGAGGTCACAACTAGTACGATATCGTAGTAGTGCTCAGACTTTGACTACTATTACGAACTTTCTATAGAATATAGGATGAGAGAATGCTCAATCACAACTAGGAACATTTCCAATCTATTAATTTTGCTATCCTTAATGATTCTGAATATTTCTTTCTTTGAATATTGTCGTCCTTCTTTGATGATATCGTATCTTATGTCTTATTGACTTCTTTTGTTTCGATCTGTTTTCAGGATGCCATCGAAGATTAGGTCACAACGCTCTGGAGCAGCTTCTGTGAGGTCGGCGACTTCTCCACCTCCGATGCGGGCAACAACTAATATTGTTTTGCATCCTCCAGCTCAGAGGGTTGCCTCACCATTTCAGGGGAGGGCCTCAGCTATTTTCAGAGGTCCTCCTCCACCTGTTCAGATGACTGCCTCTGTCGCTTCAGAGGGACTTCCTCCACTACCTCCAGTGCTAGTGGACGCCGCGTAGTTGTTTGTGATCTTTAGAGAGATGATGGAGGCCTAGAGGGCCCAGGCCAAGGGACAATACTGACAGTCAGATGTGATGCGACAGGGCATCAAAAATGCCCACCAGGTTGCCATAGCAGCAGTTGAAAGGGTGCCTCCTCCACAGCCACGGGTTATCTAGCCCAAACCCGGTAACATCCAGGATTTCAAGAAGCTGGGTCCCTGCGACTTTAAGGGACGGAGGGTATTATTTATGCTGACGACTGGCTCGAGGACATCGAGCGTATCATGTGCTTGTCCCGCCTAGCAGAGGACCTGAGGGTAGAGGTGGCATAATTGTAGTTAGTGGATATTGCTCGCACCTGGTTCTGGAACAAACCAAAAATGACTAATCCAGGGTTGAGATGGGAAGGCTTCAAGGATCTGTTCAAGAAGTTCTTTTCACCTACGAATAGACTCAATCTCGAGCGGTATTTCTAGAACCTCCAACAGGGGAGTATGTCGGTTGAGGAGTATACCGCGACATTCGGCAAACTGAGTAGGTATGCAAGGTATATGGTATGAGACCCAGAGATTAGGGCAAGTCACTTCAGATAGTGCCTAAACTAGGAGGTAAAGGCTCCTATTTCTTTGAGCCATGAGACATATGCAGCGATTCTTGCAGAGGCCCGTAGGGTCGAGAGGGACCTGAGTTTGAGGTCCATGAGAGACCAGAAGATATTCAGTGGCAGTAGAAATATGGGTCCATCCAAGCGCCCCCATTTATGGTCGCAAGGGACCATCCAACCACCGAATCAGTAGTTTCTCGTGCCATTTAGGGCACTAGTGCAGCAGGCACATCAAATACAGAGACCGACACAGCAGGCCCCACATAACACTCATTGTGGAAAGATTGGTCACACATGGGAGGTTTGCAGGAAGAGACTTGGAGTGTGCCTCTATTGTAAAGCAGCAGGGCACCAGTTAAGGGAGAGTTTGTTGGCTCCGGTTCGAGCAGCTCAAGTTGCGACACCGGTTCAGAGAGCACCAGCAAGGTCACCTGTAGTTCATCAGTGGGGACCTCCATTATCGACATAGCAGCATCGGTTCATCCAACACCAGCAGCAGATAGGTGCACCGCAGGGGCGAGCATTCGCCATGTGATGGTCAAGAAGACCGAGCCGATTAGGGACGTGATCACAGGTTCAGTTCTTCTCGATTCTATTCCAGTATTAGCTTTATTTGATTCATGTGCTTTCCATAGTTTTGTATCTGTATCTTTTGATCTTAAGCATCATTTAGAGGCTGAACACTTGGATAGAACTTGCAAGATCATGACTGGGGGAGGCAATATCTTGGTCAGTGATGTTTGCAAGGATCAGAGAGTTACACTGGGAGGTCAGGAGTTTAGTATGTGCTTACTCGTAATGCCACTTTCGAGCAACGACATTGTACTCGAGATTGATTGGTTGAGTAGACAACAAGCTTTTATAGATTATCGCAGAGCCAGGGTGTTATTTCAACAGCTAGGAGAGCCAAAATTTGAGATTGCCAGAGGAGCAGCAGAGCAGAGCGATGGTATCATCTGTGGAGTTATGGTGGAAGAGAAGGAGCTGTCACATCCTTTGATACCATAGTTTATGGATATTTTTTTGGAGGAGTTGTCGGGCTTGCCCCTAGACCGAGATGTTGAGTTTTCTATAGACTTGGTGCCAAGTGTGTTGGCCCATCCGGTCTCAGTCAACTTGATTTTGATAGTTAACTAAACCATGCATTGATATATCGCGATCTGAAGCCTCAACACTGTTATTACATGTCGTCTGTATTACGTCTATTCAAATGTAATATTTTATTTATTTGAGTCTAGGACTGATGTAAGCAGAGTCGCACTGGCAAATCTTTAGTACCTATAACCATATACCTAGTCCACTCAAATAAACCAAAGAACCTATCCACCAAATCAGGCCACATTCATTTACAAAGTCTACCATACTTAGAGACCGAACTTGTGCTGAACTCAGACCAAACTCAGACCGAACTCGGTTACCCTTTTGGTATGAAATCAACTAGTTCAATTAGCTCCTTATTTCTTGGCCCAACGATTGAAAATTTGAATTAAATTCCATCCGAATTCTAGCCGAATTATGTTTGCCTTCACCCTATAAATAGGATTGGAATTTTTCATTCTTACTCACTCAACCATTCTTAAGTCTTTTATCCCATTGTGAGCAAACCCCTAAAGCCTTAACTTTTCTATCTCAAAGAACAACTCTCTAGCCTTTCTAGTGCCAAGTGCGATCTTGGTCTAGAAGTCTTCTGAGTTGTAAAGAGCTTTGTTCCATCAGTTACTCTCTCTCTCTCTCTCTAAGTTGTGAAGTTATGAGACTTCAAATCAAACCTCGTGGTATAAAAAATTGGAAAGCTTTCCGATTAAAGCTTGTGATTCACTATTGGTGATTATAGTGGATTAAACTTTGAGCTTAAGTTCTCAGGACTGGACTAGTCCTCTCAGAGGAAAATCAGTATACATCTTGGTGTTTGCGTTTGCTTTCTCTCTCTACTTTGCTTCTTTACTTTACTGTCTTTATATACATTGTTAGTTAGCAACTGCCTTCATTATGACAATCTTAAATTGCGTAGATTATACCGCTGTACTATATTCACCCCCTCTAGAGTTGCCTCACGGTCCTTCAATTGGTATCAGAGCTAGTTCTCTTGATATTTGGCTGAACATCCTAAGAGACTTATGGCAACTGTTAGATCTATCCATACCAACAATGGTGAAGGCCAATCCACAAATAGGCTACGCTTATTTGATGATACTAACTACACGTACTGGAAGACACGTATGAGCTTCTACCTAAAGTCTCTTGATTTTGACCTTTGGGTTATAGTAGTAGAAGGATACAAGAAACCACCTAGAATAGTCATAGATGGTAACCTTGTAGAGAAGCCTCATGATAAGTATACAAATACCGAAAAAAGCTAGTCTTGATGCTAAAGCTATTAACGCTCTATTTTGTGCGGTAGATAGAATTGAATTTAACAGGGTCTCCACTTGCAGAACTTCGCACGAAGTATGGAAACTTCTTGAGGTCATTCATGAAGGAACCTCCCAAGTAAAGTAATAAAAAATAAGTCATCTAACACAAGAGTATGAAACATTCAAGATGAAGCAAAATGAGACGATCACTCAAATATTTACGAGATTCCTCGATATCGTCAACCCTCTATTATAACTTGGCAAGGAGTATAACAATCATGAGAAGATTCATAAGGTACTCAAGGGACTCACCAATAATTAGAATCCCAAGGCCACTACAATCATAGAAGGGAATAATTTTACCACGATGACCCTCGAGACGCTCATGGGCAAGCTGATGACTCACGAGCTGGATCTCAAGAAATTTGAAGAGTCCCACTCCCAAGGAGAAGATAATTGCTCTTAAGGCACATCACAAAAATGTCACAAAATATAACTCCGACGACAATGAGTCTCAAGATGAGAAAATTGCCCAGACCACCAAAAACTTCAGAAAATTTAAAAATCTTGAGAAATTAAAGAAGAAGGAGCCAACTGACAACAGTGATGAAGAGACTATATGCTACAACTGTAAGAAGATATGGCATATAAATAAAGATTGTCTAACCCTAAGAAAATAAAATTACCACAACTACTCATCAAGAAGAACATCATTACAAAAATATGCAAATAGTAGTATTTGGCACGAAAGTGAAGCTAGTGAATCCGAAGAAGAGAATCCTCGAGAAGCAGCAAACCTATGCTTCATGGCGTTAGCTGATCAGGTAACGGATAAAAACTCTTATGATTATTTTACTTTTGATGAACTAGGTAATGCTTTTAGTGATTTTTTTGATGATTTTAAGAAACATAGAAATAAGTATAAGCATGCTAAAAAAGATGTTCAAGAATGCCAGACTGAAATAGAGAGACTAACATCTCTACTAAGTGAAGTAAATGATACCTTTAACGATTCAGACGAGAATTCTAGACTTAAGCTTAACCTCAACGAGGCACTTGCCAGTCTTGACAAGAGCTCTCAGGAGAACGCTAAACTTAAGAAAGAACTTGAATCTAAAAAGAAGAAGTATTCAATTGCTGCACGTAGAATAGATGCTCTTACTGCTAAATATGATGGATAATATGCTACCTCTAAAAAGTTAGAGATTAGATTGGGTAAACAGGTCGAATAAACCTCCACCCAACCTAAAGTGAGACACGTAGCAAAATAAAAGAACACTCACAGCAATGATCCTACCTACATGCATAACAGTTCTTACAATCATATGTTTATCATGCACATAAAACCAAATATAATCATGCATTCTATTATAAATATCCACGAAGACCATAAAGAAATGTCCCACACAATCATGCATTATATCCACAAAGACCACAAAGAACTGCTTCACACAATCATATCTATTATGCTGCACCAAGCACCAATCACACAGCTATATGTCACTGCTGTGGTAAGAAATGACATATATCTAGATTCTGTAAAACAAGGAAGTTAGTAGATATGAATGTTTATGCATGGGTACCAAAGACTAACACAGCAGGACCCTCAAGGAAATAGGTACCAAGGGTTACATCTCCAACTCATTTTGTAGGTGTACCAATCCTCTCATTCTAGAAGCAAGTGGATTCTCAATAGTGGTTGCTCACGATATATGACTGGTGATGCTAACCTATTTGCAATGCTATCGATGAAGAAAGAAGGTGATATCTCCTTCGACAATAACATCAGAGGACACATTATTGGTAATGGTAATATATGTGTTCCTCCCTATCCTGTCATAAAAGACCTTTGTCTAGTAACAAAATTAAAATATAACCTACTCAGCATCAGTCATCTAGCTGACCATGGTTATGGTATTAAATTTATTAAAAATAAATATTCTATTTATGAAAGATTCACTGGTAAGGTTATCTTTAAAGGGATCAGGGAAGACAATATGTATATTTTCTATCTTACAAAAGACACTTACAATGCAGGCAAATATTTATACGCCAACAAAGATGACAGCTGGCTATGGCATATGCGTCTAGGACACGCAAACATGGACACTATTGTAAGACTATCCACAAAGAAACTCGTAAGAGGCTTACCAGAGATTACTTTCAAGAAAGATATGGTATGTGCTGACTGTGAAAAGAATTAAGCTACTAAATCTTTCTTTAAATCAATTAACTCTGTAAGTACCTCCAGACCTATATAACTCTTACATATGGACTTGTTTGGACCCAGTAGAGTTGCCAGTATTGTTGGTAAGCTTTAGGCTTATGTTATTATTGATGATTTTTTTAGATACACATGGGTTTATTTTTTACAAATAAAAATAAAGCATTTTCTGAGGATTGTAAATCAAACAAGATTCACAAGAAACTTTTATCCATCAGGCTAAGTACATGAAGGATTTGCTCAAAAAGTTCGACATGGACAATGCAAATCCTATCGGAACTCCAATGGCAACATCCACTAAGCTTGACCTTGATGAAAGTAGTAAACCAACAGACATACATAAGTATCGAGGTATGATTGGTAGTTTGTTATATCTAACCGCTAGTCGTCCAGACATCATGTTTGTTGTATATCTTTGTGCTAGATATTAGGCTAATCCTAAGGAATCATATTTGTGCGCAGTTAAGCATATTTTTAGATACCTTAAAGGGACTTTGTCGTCTGGCTTATGATATCTCAAAACCACGTCCTTTGACCTTGCTGGTTACTCGGATGCTAATTTTGCTGGATGCAAAGTCGATCGAAAAAGTACCAGCGGCACGTGTCATTTTCTAGAAAAGTCTCTAGTCTCCTGGTTTAGTAATAAATAAAATTCTGTTGTATTATCAACAACTGAGGCTGAGTATATCACCGCAGGACGTTGTTGTACTCAAATTTTGTGGATGAAGCAAACCCTAGAAGACTTCAATCTGCACTATAAGAACATTCCTATTTTTTGTGACAACACTAGCACCATTAATCTCACCAAAAATCCAGCATGCCACTCACGCACTAAGCACATAGAAATCCGTCATCATTTTCTAAGGGATCATAAATTACACGAAGATATTTGTTTAGAGTATGTGGACACGGAACATCAATTAGCAGACATCTTTACTAAACCTTTAGCTGAAGATCGATTCAACTTTATCCGTCGAGAATTAGGTCTTTTGGATTCTGATAAAATATATAAATCATAAGATGCTTTACAAATTTTTTTGTCACCCTTTTTAAAAGTTTTAGTTTTTTGGGATACAAGCCGAAATGGCCCTTTTGTCAAAAAGGTGTAAATAACCTTAAGCGACACGGTATTTAAGTATCTTCGGACCTCCGCTAGCTGGGATCCGGCCTCTACAGCTACTCAAAGATGCTTTAAACTCTTGAAAACGTATGATTTAAGTTCAGCACTTATTATTCTGTATTTATATCAAGTCAAGAAAGGCATAATATTGATTAAAGTTACATTGAGATTCTGGAAATAAATGTCAACAGAATTCAGACCGAACTCGGGTCGAGCTCGGTTAGTTTAATTCCAGAATATACTATGTCATTTAATTGTAGAATATACTATGTTATTTAATTCTCTTCATATTTTAGGTTTCTGCTACTCTATATATAGATTATTTCGTTGCTCATTCATTCAGACCAACGAAAATTATCCCTCCTCCACAAATAAACTTAGCTTTTTCTCCTACATCCTCTCCCAATGGCCCCTAAAAGGAAAATAGATTCCTTTTTCGACTCTCTTTTTTGTCACATTATGCCAAACATAGGAGAATTCGATGGTTTTACCTTTTGAAGCCTCAAAATTTTAAATGATTGGTTTAATAACTTCTCCAAAATACACATCTGTTTTGGCCATCCTATTTTTTTTTTCCCAACACAAAGACTATCTACCTATTCTTCAAAAACTTTAACTTGAAGAATTTGTTACGACCCGTACCAAAATTTATACCAATGCTATTCAAATTTTCTATTGTAACTTAACATATGAACATGATACTATTTTATTTAGAATTTATGGTATTCCAATTGAATTTGATGCGGATGACTTGGGTAAAATCCTAAGCATTTTTGCTGATAGACAAACCTTAGTCAACATCATGCAAGTTCAATTCGACCATGGTTTAACTCTATATTCTTTCAAAAATATCCTTTGTCACCCTCTTGAATGTCCACTTGGAAAATTTTATGTTAGATATTTTAATGGTCACTTCTTTGAAATGCATCGTATTATCTTTTTAATGTTTCTACCTAAAAAGACTTACTTTGATGAGGTCTCTTATCTAGAAATGTTAGCTTTATATCACTTACATTTCGGCATTAACTTCAATGTTCCCTAGACCATCTTATCTCAAATGGCTCAACCTCTCAAGAAAGGGTATCCACTACTATACGCTATGTACTTGCCAACCATTTTCAGCTATTTTGACATTTCATTGGACACTTGTCCAAATCTTGAGGAACCTTTATACCTCAATAGAATTCGGAGAATTGAGCCAAATATTCTTCTACCTTATAACTCATCATCAAACTCCAACCCTCATCCTGTTGATTCTGTCCCTCCTATTGATGAACAATTATAAACCTTAGAGTCTATTTTTAATCCGTTGCATGATCGCTTCTACAATGAAGATATACGCAATCGTGCTACTGATCATCGTCAAACTCTTCAGACTCAGGCTCTTGGCAACACTTTGATAGACATCTAGTACACCCTATCGAAGCATCCAATCGGACCTTTTTCGATTCTTCCGAATCCAATCAATAAGGATTTCATATTGATCACCCCTATGTTTAGCGACATTTGGATCCAGCTGATGCCTTCTTTGATCTAAACATAATAGTTGAACTTGATGATGAAGATGAAGAAAATGACAACTAGTTACTCAATAAATTTGAATGTTTTAAAAGTTTACTTTTAGATGCTCTACTATGATTTTTCTACTACACATCTGCTTTTGTATGTTTTCTTTTCAAATGAATAAAGTTTAAAGCAATTTTTTTTGTCATTATATATTATACTGTATACACTTTACTCTCTTATTTTTCTTGTCATCTCACCGATTTTGGGGGAGCATGCCATTTCGATCAAATGATAATGGGGAAGAAAGACATACATGATACTAGCATACAAAATAATACTTGACAGGCGTTGTCTTCAGCATATCTACTGCTCCACAGTTACGGGAGAGCCTTGCATATCAAAGACTTGCAGTATCATTCATAGTTTATTAATTATCAAAATGGGGGAGATTGTTGGCCCATCCAGTCTCAGTCAACTTAATTTTGATAGTTAACTAAACCATGCATTGATATGTCGTGATATGAAGCCTCAATACTACTATTACATGTCGTTTGTATTACGTCTATTCAAATATAATCTTTTATTTATTTGAGTCTAGGACTGATGTAAGATGAGTCGCACTGGCAAATCCTAAGTACCTATACCCAGATACCTAGTCTACTCAAATAAACCAAAGAACATATCCACCAAATTAGGCCACATTTATTTACAAAGTCTACCATACTTAGAGACCAAAATCGGGTAGAACTCGTGCCGAACTCGGACCGAACTCGGTTACCCTTTTGGTATAAAATTAACCAGTTCAATTAGCTCCTAAATTCTTGGCCCAACGGTTGGAAAATTGAATTAAACCCCATCCAAATTCTGGCTGAATTTTGTTTGCCTATACCCTATAAATAGGATTAGAATTCTTCATTCTTACTCACTCAACCATTCTTAAGTCTTCTATCCTATTATGAGCAAACCCCTAAAGCCTTAACTTTTCCATCTCAAAGAGCAATTCCCTAGCCTTCCTAGTGCCAAGTGCGATCTCGGTCTAGAAGTCTTCTGAGTTATAAAAAGTTTTGTTCCATCAGTTACTCTCTCTCTCTCTCTCTAAGCTGTGAAGTTGTGAGACTTCGGATCAAACCTCATGGTGTAAAGAAGTGGCAAGCCTTTGGATTAAAGCTTGTGATTTACTATTGGTGATTATTGTGGATAAAACTCTGAGCTTGAGTTCTCGGGACTGGACTAGTCCTCTCAGAGGGAAACCAGTATACATCTTGGTGTTTGTATTTGCTTTCTCTCTCTACTTTACTATTTACTTTACTGTCTTTATATACACTGTTAGTTAGCAACTGCCTTTATTCTGATAATCTTAAATTAGGTGGATTATACTGCTGTACTCTATTCATCCCCCTCTAGAGTTGTCTCACGGTCCTTCAAGGTGCAGAAACAATATTTAAGCATATCTATAGGATCAACAACAGCAAACTGGCAGAGTTGAAGAAGCAGGTGGATGAGTTGCAGGATAAGGGCTTTATCAGATCCAGTTCATCACCTTGGGGTGCTCCAGTATTATTTATACCGAAGAAGGATGGCTCAGTACGCATGTGTATTGACTACAGAGCTTTGAACAACCTCACTATTAAAAATAAATACCCGCTGTCAAGGATAGATGATCTCTTCTATCAGTTGAGTGCAATGAAGGTATTCTCGAAGATAGACTTGAGATCAGGATACTACCAGGTGAAAATGAAGAAGAAGGATATTCTGAAGACAGATTTTTGGACTCGGTATGGCCAGTTTGAGTTCATGGTGATGTCGTTTGGGTTGACCAATGCCCCTACAGTATTCATGAACCTGATAAATAAGGTATTTTACTAGTACCTTGATAAGTTCGTGGAAGTGTTCATCGATGATATTCTTGTGTCTTCGAAGACGCCAGAGGAGCATGAGGAGCACCCGAGGATAGTTTTGGAGACTCTCAGTGTAACCTCCGTATCCTGAAATTCTTGCATAAATGTTGTTATTAGGTTAATTTGTGGCTATTGGAATTTTCACAATTTTTGGTTAATTTAAAACTAGTAACAGTAAACTTTTTTAGGGCTTTCAAGAATTTATTATAGTGTTAAACATAATTAAAAATATTTTAAACTTTTATTTTGGGTTCTAAATAAAAAATATATTTTCTAGAATTTTCTGAGAATTTTTTGAGTATTTTTGTATTTATTGGGAGTTATTTAGACTAATAACTAATTTTTTAGGACTTTTAGAATTTATTGTGCAAGCCCAGGAATATAGAATGGACCCACATAAATTTTTTAGTGTTTATAATATTATTATATATTTTTGAAATTATTTTAGAATTTTTGGAATATTTTTAATATTTATTTTTATTTAAATAGGTAAAACTACTTTTTAGAGCTTCCCCTAATTATAGTAGAAAATCTATGAACATAAAATTGTCCCAAATATTTTTTAGGATTTTTAGGTTCAAAATATATTTTCTATAATTTTTCCAGATTTTTATGATTATTTTTAATGTTTATTTTGAGTTATTTAATTTTAAATCGACTTAAATAATGTTTTGATAAAGGCAAATCAAAAATAAATAATATAAATAAAATCATCCAATCAAATTTTGACACATGTCAACCTATAAATATTCATTTAGGCGCATGTATATCTATATATATATATATAATATAATAACCTTAATTATCCTATTATTTTAGAGAGAGAGAGATTTGAGGGGATGTCATCTAGGATTTCCTTCATCTTCCAAAAGCCATTACTCATAGGTCCAGAATCCAAACGTAGCCCAATTTCTTGCGTTAGAACTATATTGAGGTTAGTTTTTTGAATATATAAATTATTTCAAGAAATTCTAAATATTTAATTCTGGAAAATTCATAGAGCACAACATGTCCGAAATTAGACACATCTCGGTGTTTTTGTGATTCCGGGAGACCAGGAATCAGAATTACTAACCGTTTGAAGTTTTGGAAAGATAATTTCGAGATAATTGACATACGTTTTTCCTAGGATTTAATACGAAATATTTTTATGCTGTTAATTCTGTAGAACTTTTAGATTAATAATCAACCACCGTTGCACATTGCGATTTTAGGTATGTGCAATAATTTCCAAATGAATTTGAATTTGGTCGAGCCATAAATTCCAGCATATTTTGATGCTAAAATCTACTGAAAACCATGCATGAAAGTTGAGTTTGCATCGGTTGACTTTTTGGTCAACAGATTGCCTCGATTTGTGTGCCATGAGTCTCGAATTGGTAAAATTCAGTTTCTTTGGAAAAAAAATTAGAAATTAACCTAAAAATCAGAATAATAAGATTAAAATAGGATTTTAGAGTAATTATTACAGAATTAAATAAATTAAAATAAATTATCTTTTGACATGGTAAAATTATAATACATTGGCTATTTGGACTGTACTTGGACTCTGATTCATACCAGCTAAGGACCACATGCGAGTACATTCTCTGATAATTTCCATTATTTAATAATTTCTATAATTCAAGTATTTAGAAATGTTACATCTGATTCTTGACACTGTGCTACACGGACTAGTATATAGATTGGATCTGCAGTCATGAGATTTTATATTGGTTATCGTATTGACATTGTATACGACATTGATATTAGATATTGATATTAGACATTGTACATTATATACTGGACATTGATCGTGTATCGTGACGTGTCATGGTTGGATCCACTATACTAGTTGGGGGCGGAGAAATTGCTAGTGAGAGATGTGATCAAATTCCTATCGTACAAGTGTAAAATATTGTTAGTGTTAATCATGCACCTCACGTATGATTAGCCAGGCCATGTAGCTATCGTACAAGTTTCCAAGCCGATCACATTTCAAAACTACTATTTCAAACACTTAGAATAGTTACAGTTCTCCATTTCAGTTCATATAATACATCACCCTGTATATGATATTGTAGCTCTTTCTTTTCATTTCATATATGCACCGACTGTACCATATTGCCTATATTGCATGTTCTCTTTATTTTGTCATTGTATCTATTTATTATTTTCTCTCAGTATATAGCATCATCTATTTATTATTTTATAGTCCTTATCAATTAATTGGAACTGTTATTTGGGTTATACTTCGCTCCATCCTGACTGGAAATATTTTTTCAGACTGTGACTTAGAGGACTGTTGTCCGACATATTATGGACCACAGGGAAAGTAGCTGCAGCCTTGGACCTTATAGCTCAGGTGTGATTCCGAGAGGTCTAGCCGGGATCACTAGTTATTTAGTTTCTTTTAGCAGATTATTGGTACCAGATTTATTTCCGGCATACTTTGAGACTTGGATGTTATTATTTGAGTCACTACTAGAATAAGCGGGATTAGCGACGTTTTTTAGCGACTCCATATAAAAACGTCGTTAATTTAGCGACTCAATGTGAAAACGTCGCTAGACATCGCTAATTGGCGATATTTAGCGATGTTTAACGACTTTTATTCAGTTTTTCAAAGATTAGTCGCTATAAGTTCAATTTAGGTCGCTAAACGTCACTGTCACTACCACGTTCCGAAAACAGGGGTATTTTTGACTTTTTACAATATTTAATATTATGGTAGTTACAATAAATTAATTGCAGGATAGTATATTTAATTTAAATAATTATGTGTGATGTGTAATTTAAATATAGTATTATATACAGTGATCATTTGTGTTTGAGCTAGTAGACTTAACCTAGAAGCCAGTAGATGAGCACCTGTCGAAATTATGGAATTTTGAGGTTAATTATTTTATTTTAGAATTAATTTATTGGAGGTGTAATTAATTACCGTATTTTATTTAATATTTTTGCGCATTTCCTTTGCTTCGATATTTGGAGCACTACCCTAGCTTTTGCCTCCCAACAAGTTTCACAATCTTGCCCTAGACATGCCCGCCTTCAATTCTGCTATTTTTGCAACTCGTAATTTTGCTCCCTGTGCATTGTTTCTGGCCGCACAAAAATCGTCGCGGACGTTATTTAATAAATCTCTATTTTTGTATCGTTGTGCGTTCCAATTTAAATTGGAGACAATCTTGACCTATTTTTCGTGCGGCCCAAATTAGGGTAATATCCTGTTCTGAGTCTTCTTCATTATTGGTATTGATGACCTGACCTGATTTTGGCCCCATGTACTCCTAATTAATTTTAGAACACAACTTGCATTTAATTCTAATTAAATTGAGGATACTATTTTAACCAATTCTGAAATTCCAAATTAATTCCAGTGCGCTGCTATTTTAGCCCACACCAAACTTACAGCACCCCCTGACCCTACAAATACCGGACACCGAATCGCCTGCCAAATTTTCGTCATTTCATGTGTCTGTGCAAATACCCAAATTTAAGGGGGCTAATTTGCAAATTTGCATTTTTGGTGTAAAAACACATTTGTTTAAACCAATGAGAAATCCTTAATATTTTATCACCCTCATTCCCACATGAAAATTCCTCCATGTCCAATCTGGACCCCTCATTTAAAGGGGGTCAATCACAACCCTTCATTTCAACAACCTCTCTCCCTATATAATGTCACATCAACCCATTTCCCTAGAAAACCCTAATCCCCAAGCAAGCCTCCACCTCCCTCTCTCCTACGTATGTAATTCTCCTCTTTTCTTTCTTCTTCTTTTCTTTTTCTCTTCTCCTTCCTTTTCTTCTCCTTCTTTCTTTCTTCAAAAATTTGAATTTAAAAAGAGATCAAAGGGGGGGGGGGGACACTATTCATCACCCCTATATACTGTTCACCGGTGGCCGGCCATTTCTCCGGCCTGTTCAGCCCGACACCCGCAGTACTCCGTCGGCCAACTCCTCTGGCCCGGCGCCCCACTACACCAGGTCGACCCCACCTCCGGCGCCGGTGCTCCACGGCTCGACCATTGCTCCTCCCCTCGCCGCTGCTGTGCCCGGCCAACTTCCCATCCCCGCTGCGACTGCCTCCCTGCTACTACTCCGGCGGCGGCCTACTCCCTCGACCGAACTGCACCATCCACCTCTCCCTCAACTCTCCTCCTCGGCTCCACCTCACCCTGCTCCTCCCCGCAACTTCCTCCGGCGAGCGGCCCGACCCCTCACGAGTTCCTCCTCCCCTCATGAACTCCGGCGGGTCACAGCTCCCCGCTGACTGCTCCCAGGCCGCTGCCCCCATCTCCTTCCGCTGACAACTCCAGTCCGGCCACCTCTATCTACATCCACTGGACAGCTCTCCATTCCCTCTGCTGCAGCCGGCTCCAGAGCACCTCCGACCAACTGTTCCCGGCCATTCCCCGTACTCCGGCGAGCCCAAACTCACAGTGAGTTTCTCCTCTTCCCTTTCCCTGTTAGTTAGTATGTGTTGATTTATTTAGTATACATATGTAAATTAGTGTAAATTATATGTATAAGTATATAACTTAGTATATTATACCATATATTGTATATATATACGTATATGTGTATTCATATGTATACATGTATATTTCCGTATATTTTCGTATAGCAAATGTGCTTTAAAATATATGTACGTATATCTGTGTGTGTGTGTATATTAATATACATGTATATAGTATAGTTATTATTTTGGTATAAATATAGATGTATAGTATATATATTTTGTATATGTATTAGTATATGTTAGTTAATGTGTAGATACTATGTATATACATGAATATTGGTTATTTTCATATAGTATAAAATTAATAAATGTATGTTTTGTGTATGCGTATTAAATAGTAAATGTTTATATGTATTTTAATATATATATATATATATATATATATATATATATATATATATATATATATATATATATATATATATATATATATATACGTAGTATATGTATAATTATTTTGGTATATAGGTATATATATATATATAGTATAAGTTTATATATATTTTGGTACATGTATGTATATTAGTTTGTATATATGTATAAAATATATATTCTTATAATGGGAGTTATGTACATTTTTCTTAAACATAAATAAAATATATTTCCACTTATGTACATACAGTTATACCTATTTGTATACTTTGGAATAACTATATATATATGTATTAATTTATTTATTGATAATATGATTAATTGGTAAATATACTAGATGACCCTAGTTGACTAGTGCCCTGCCTGGTATGGCCCTGAGGCCAGTGTTTTGACTGTGTGTTAGCGTAGTATCTGATGCAAAAAGTTATATTGTGTTGTGTTTTTAGGACTGTTGGTTTACCCAGGGGATACTCTGGAACAGGACATCCATAATTACCAGCTAAGGACCCGAGGCAAGTACATTCTCTGATAATTTTCAATTTCTTGATAATTTCTATAAATTCAATAATCTTGAAATGTTACAACTGAATCCTTGACACTGTGCTACACGGACTAGTATAGCTTGGATCTGCAGTCATGAGATGTTATCTTGATTATCGTATTGACATTGTACACGACATGTATATTAGACATCGTACATGATAGACTTGACTTGCTCGTGTATCATGACGTGTCATGGTTGGATCCACAGTACTAGTTGGGGGCGGGGAAGTAGTTAGTAAGAAATATGATCATAACCTCTTATTGTAGTGTAGAAATTGTAAGTGTTAATCATGCTCTTCACCCATGATTAGCCAGGCCCTATAGCTATCGTACATGTTCCCAAGCCGGTCACATTTTAAAACTACTATTTCAAACACTTAGAATAGATTATGGTTCCCTAATTTAAATCATATACTACATCACCCGTATATGATACTGTACCTTGTTCTTTCCATTTCTTTATGCACTGACTATATCACATCGCCTATTTTGCATGTCTCTTTACATTGCTTGTCTCTCTTTAATTGCCATTACATTTATTTTACTGTCTTCTCAGTAGCTAGCATGACATGTTTATTACTTTATAGTCCTTATCAATTAAATGGAACTGTTATTTGAGATTGTGCTTTGCTCCTTCCTGACTGGAAACATTTTTCCAGACTATGCCTTAGAGGACCGCTGTCCGACACTTTATGGACCATATGGTGAGTAGCTGGAGACTTGGTAGATTAGTTGTGATTCCGGGAGGACTAGCCGGAAATTTCTATTTTTTAGTTTGTTCTTTAAGTAGACTATTTGGTACCGGATTTGTCTCCGGCATTTTTGATGAGACTTGGTTATTTGTTGAGTTAGATTATTATTTTGACTTGTGTTGTATTTAATTAAATTTCTGTTCGTTATCTTATCGTGCTGTAATCCTGTGATTGAGTATGTGCTCGTTTATTTGTGTCATCCGTGCCTCCTTATGGAGATTGGATGTTGTGTGACATTAGCTAGATAGTATCAAGACCTTGACAGCGTTCTACCGTCGATGCTGCGACATAGGCTGGACGTACCCACGCACTCGTGCCCCTAAACCGGGTGCGGGTCGTGACACGTTTTTAGTGGTGGCCCATGCAGGTCAGACTTCGCAATTAGAGCGATGTCGTGGTAGTGCGACAACTTAGTTGTACTACTGCGTGCCTGCAATAGGATCTAGGACATAGGATACTAGGACGAGAGCGAGTACTCAATCACAAATTCTTGAGAGATTCCTGGGACGACCCCTTGAGAATCTTATTACAATTTCTAATTTTAATTCCTTTCCCCTTGTTTTCGTCTGTTCTCGCTTGTTGATATTGAGCTTGATTCTTGTCGACCAGTTGTTAAATTTAAATTCTTGGTATCGTTGTTGAGTTGATTTTATATCGAGATGAATTTTACGGGCTAAAATTTATGGTATCACCTGATGACATATATTGATGAGGACAGTGAGAAAGGTAAAACGTCTACTTTGGTTATGGAACCTAGAGTTTATCGCAGCCATATTAGCTGTCGTGACGAGAACGTAGGAACCTAACTTGGATGTACATACTTTAGTTATGAGATTTAGAGTTTCTCGCAGCCATACCGGTTGGCGTGGCGAGGATTCTAGATGACATGATTATAGGGTTGCATACCTTAGTTACGGAACCTGTCGTTTATCGCATCTATGCTTACTGGCGTGGCGAGGATTCTAAGTGTCATGATTTCTGACAGACGTGTATGATTATCAGGTTGTATCTTAAATTGGTTCTTAAAGTGTCATCTTAAGACTTATCTATTTATGTTATTCCAGGACTTTGTTCCATCGCTTCTTTTCTTTACTAGCAGTAAAGATACCTTCCGTCCTTGATCCAGTTCCTTTTGAGCTTCTATTCTTTGAGGGTTCCTTGTTAAGTATGATGATTAGTGACTTGTAAGTATGTTTGTGTCTTGAGTATTAGTATTGACTGAGTGTTGCTTGTGAGTTGTAAGTGTTTCTTAGTTGGACATGTGAGCAGTAGGCATTAATCTAGAGTTAACCCATAGCGTAGTGCCTTGTAGCAATGGTTCTATGATAGGTGTGTTATAGTTAGTATTGGCACTATAGATAGAGGAGAAAGAGTATCAGTGATGATGATCATTTGGAAGCAATAGTGCAATTAATTCGGGCAGTACAATTTTCGTACACAGTTGAGGTTGTAAATAATTGGTGTATTAGTGTGCACCTTGAGTATCAGAGACTGTGAGTATCTATATGTATACTTGAGGATTTAAATTTATAATTTGAAGAGTGGGAATAAATTTTAATTTTTAAGAAATTAGAGGAGTTAAGATTTTATGTTATTAAAACTTTTGAGGATTCAGGTTCGATTCAATAAACCTAGACAAGTCTGTAAGGATTTTGTGTGATTAAGTTTTTATTTCAGTATTTAAATAATTAACCTTGAGGAAAGTGTATGCATTTTACTTTAAAATTTATTCGAGGAGTTATTTTGAGGAATTTTAATGGAGGATAAAATTTTATAGTAAGAGAGATATATTAGTATATAAGTAGATGAGATGCATGTGTAAGGATCTGTTGGTTTGAGCATGATTGAGATTTCACTGCCAACTGACTTGGGTGTTCATCTAGGATTGTATTAGAGAGAGCAGTACTTAGTATGATGTGTTGTATCTGATATGCCCTTAAGTGATAAGGATAATTAGTATCAACAGTTGTAGTAGGTAAGGAAGCTAACAGTGAGTATGTTTCTAGTAGAACTGTGGTACCTAGGGGATAGAGGTATCAAACCTTGGATTCATCTTTGACCTGTGAAATCACAACTAGGAATTATTATTCTGATCTATTTATCTTGAATGTTGCTTCTTTAGAACTTTACTGTCCTTTCTTGATGACATCGCATTTTGCCTAAATTGATTCTTTGGGATCTGTCTTCAGGATGTCACCGAAGACACAGTCTATGAGAGCGGGAACATCAGCTTTAGAGAAGTCTTCCACCTCTCCACCTGAGGGACAGATAGCCGTAGCTCCTCCTACATCTCCGATGCATGTAGGAGTATCTGCACTTTTCGGGGATCCTCCTCCCCCACCTGTTCAGAGGATAGCCGCAGCTGTGACGGACAACCTTCCTCCTCCACCGACTTCGATTCCCGGAGGTTTGCCCATTGACGGGGCGCAGATGTTTACCTTGATCCAGGGCATGGTAGATGCCCAGAGAGTGGCGGCAGATGCTCAGCGAGTTCAAGCTGAGGCTCAGAGGGTGCAAGCAGAAGCGCACCAGGCACAAACCGAGCTGATGAGAGAGAGCATGGAGAACGCTCACCGGATGGCACTACAGGCAGTTGAGAGAGTTGCCCAGCAGTATCCTGGCCAGTGGCAGCCGAGGGCATTTCAGTATCAACAGCAGTACCCGGCACCAGTTCGTGTACAACAAGATCAACGGACTTGTCATTTCTGTAAGAAGCCAGGTCACCTTTGGGAAAGCTGTAGAACGAGACTAGGACTTTGTTTGCACTGCGGCGCTGCGGGACATCGAGTAAGAAATTGTCTTCGAGTTCCTTATCTTTCCGACCAGCGCGCAGCTCCAAATTATAGAGATCCAGTTAGGCTCCCTGTGGAACCGCATATTGCTCAGCACCGCAAAGGAAACAACCCCAGCAGGGCGGGGCATTTGCGATGACTGTCGAGAAGACCGATACTGCAGGTAATGTGTTAGCAGGTTCTTTCCTTCCTCCATTCTGTTCCTATCTATTTGATTGATTGACTGATACCTTAGTACCGTAGCTTGTATGCATGATTTTGTTAGAAGGTAGTTAGTAGTACACCCTGATACCTAGACTGCAATACCATGGCAAAAGACACCATGACCGTACATATTCCCCTTAGGTTGCATGTTGTATGATTGTAAGAAGATTCTCTTGGACCATGATTATCGAGGTTTGACCATGACGAAGATTCATGAAGGAGTTATGACTTGACAAGATAGACAAGATGATTAAAATTCAAGGATAAACATCGATTTAAATAAAGGGTTAAGAAATTAACATGGCATAATTGGTGGTTTATTAATTCCAGGAAGATTATGACATGATTAAATTGGTTATTAAAATTTGGAAATTGGGAGACTATCATTATATTTATTGATTGCAAGTTATGAATTTTAGAGAATTTCCTCTTTCCTAAAAACGTTTTGTGGATGTTGCATTTGGAGAATCCTTAAGTATCGTATTGTCGAGTATTTTAAGGAAGGGAAAATCGAGAAATAAAAATTTTGATGGACTAATGTTGAATTCAAAATTTGTGGGACGAGATTACAATTATATATGTGCATTGATTAAATCAAATTTGAGGAGTGGATATTAAATTTCGAGTATTGAATTATTAACTAAAACTTTCAAGGAAATTTTTGATAAAAATAGACCTTGATTTTCATTTCGAGGATTTTTCAGGAATGAAATAATATCAGAATTTTTGACAAATTGTGAAAAGACCTTGTGGATTATTAATTGATTCGTGGTTGATGAATTTAAATTGAAGGAATAATAATGTGTATGAATAAACGCTACCTTGAGGATTTTAAATTTCGAGGACAAAATTCTTTTAAGGTGGGTAGACTTGTCACTACCACGTTCCGAAAACAGGGGTATTTTCGACTTTTTACAATATTTAATATTATGGTAGTTACAATAAATTAATTGCAGGATAGTATATTTGATTTAAATAATTATGTGTGATGTGTAATTTAAATATAGTATTATATACAGTGATCATTTGTGTTTGAGCTAGTAGACTTGACCTAGAAGCCAGTAGATAAGCACATGTCGGAATTATGGAATTTTGAGGTTAATTGTTTTATTTTAGAATTAATTTATTGGAGGTGTAATTAATTACCGTATTTTATTTAATATTTTTGCGCATTTCCTTTGCTTCGATATTTGGAGCACTACCCTAGCTTTTGCCTCCCAACAAGTTTCACAATCTTGCCCTAGACATGCCCGCCTTCAATTCTGCTATTTTTGCAACTCGTAATTTTGCTCCCTGTGCATTGTTTCTGGCCGCACAAAAATCGTCGCGGACGTTATTTAATAAATCCCTATTTTGTATCGTTGTGCGTTCCAATTTAAATTGGAGACAATCTTGACCTATTTTTCGTGCGGCCCAAATTAGGGTAATATCCTGTTCTGAGTCTTCTTCATTATTGGTATTGATGACCTGACCTGATTTTGGCCCCATGTACTCCTAATTAATTTTAGAACACAACTTGCATTTAATTCTAATTAAATTGAGGATACTATTTTAACCAATTCTGAAATTCCAAATTAATTCCAGTGCGCTGCTATTTTAGCCCACACCAAATTTACAGCACCCCCTGACCCTACAAATACCGGACACCGAATCGCCTGCCAAATTTTCGTCATTTCATGTGTCTGTGCAAATACCCAAATTTAAGGGGGCTAATTTGCAAATTTGCATTTTTGGTGTAAAAACACATTTGTTTAAACCAATGAGAAATCCTTAATATTTTATCACCCTCATTCCCACATGAAAATTCCTCCATGTCCAATCTGGACCCCTCATTTAAAGGGGGTCAATCACAACCCTTCATTTCAACAACCTCTCTCCCTATATAATGTCACATCAACCCATTTCCCTAGAAAACCCTAATCCCCAAGCAAGCCTCCACCTCCCTCTCTCCTACGTATGTAATTCTCCTCTTTCCTTTCTTCTTCTTTTCTTTTTCTCTTCTCCTTCCTTTTCTTCTCCTTCTTCCTTTCTTCAAAATTTTGAATTTAAAAAGAGATCAAAGGGGGGGGGGGACACTATTCATCACCCCCATATACTGTTCACCGGTGGCCGGCCATTTCTCCGGCCTGTTCAGCCCGACACCCGCAGTACTCCGCCGGCCAACTCCTCTGGCCCGGCGCCCCACTACACCAGGTCGACCCCACCTCCGGCGCCGGTGCTCCACGGCTCGACCATTGCTCCTCCCCTCGCCGCTGCTGTGCCCGGCCAACTTCCCATCCCCGCTGCGACTGCCTCCCTGCTACTACTCCGGCGGCGGCCTACTCCCTCGACCGAACTCCACCATCCACCTCTCCCTCAACTCTCCTCCTCGGCTCCACCTCACCCTGCTCCTCCCCGCAACTCCCTCCGGCGAGCGGCCCGACCCCTCACGAGTTCCTCCTCCCCTCACGAACTCCGGCGGGTCACAGCTCCCCGCTGACTGCTCCCAGGCCGCTGCCCCCATCTCCTTCCGCTGACAACTCCAGTCCGGCCACCTCCATCTACATCCACCGGACAGCTCTCCATTCCCTCTGCTGCAGCCGGCTCCAGAGCACCTCCGACCAACTGTTCCCGGCCATTCCCCGTACTCCGGCGAGCCCAAACTCACAGTGAGTTTCTCCTCTTCCCTTTCCCTGTTAGTTAGTATGTGTTGATTTATTTAGTATACATATGTAAATTAGTGTAAATTATATGTATAAGTATATAACTTAGTATATTATACCATGTATTATATATATATACGTATATGTGTATTCATATGTATACATGTATATTTCCGTATATTTTCGTATAGCAAATGTGCTTTAAAATACATGTACGTATATCTGTGTGTGTGTGTATATTAATATACATGTATATAGTATAGTTATTATTTTGGTATAAATATATATGTATAGTATATATATTTTGTATATGTATTAGTATATGTTAGTTAATGTGTAGATACTATGTATATACATGAATATTGGTTATTTTTATATAGTATAAAATTAATAAATGTATGTTTTGTGTATGCGTATTAAATAGTAAATGTTTATATGTATTTTAATGTATATATATATATATATACGTAGTATATGTATAATTATTTTGGTATATAGGTATATATATATATAGTATAAGTTTATATATATTTTGGTACATGTATGTATATTAGTTTGTATATATGTATAAAATATATATTCTTATAATGGGTGTTATGTACATTTTTCTTAAACATAAATAAAATATATTTCCACTTATGTACATACAGTTATACCTATTTGTATACTTTGGAATAACTATATATATATGTATTAATTTATTTATTGATAATATGATTAATTGGTAAATATACTAGATGACCCTAGTTGACTAGTGCCCTGCCTGGCATGGCCCTGAGGCCAGTGTTTTGACTGTGTGTTAGCGTAGTATCTGATGCAAAAAGTTATATTGTGTTGTGTTTTTAGGACTGTTGGTTTACCCAGGGGATACTCTGGAACAGGACATCCATAATTACCAGCTAAGGACCAGAGGCAAGTACATTCTCTGATAATTTTCAATTTCTTGATAATTTCTATAAATTCAATAATCTTGAAATGTTACAACTGAATCCTTGACACTGTGCTACACGGACTAGTATAGCTTGGATCTGCAGTCATGAGATGTTATCTTGATTATCGTATTGACATTGTACACGACATGTATATTAGACATCGTACATGATAGACTTGACTTGCTCGTGTATCGTGACGTGTCATGGTTGGATCCACAGTACTAGTTGGGGGCGGGGAAGTAGTTAGTAAGAAATGTGATCATAACCTCTTATTGCAGTGTAGAAATTGTAAGTGTTAATCATGCTCTTCACCCATGAT
Source organism: Iris macrosiphon (assembly GCA_036927795.1). Lineage (NCBI taxonomy): Eukaryota > Viridiplantae > Streptophyta > Magnoliopsida > Asparagales > Iridaceae > Iris > Iris macrosiphon. The sequence continues at coordinate 90,575,081 of JAYESA010000007.1, forward strand.
TAGCCAGGCCCTATAGCTATCGTACATGTTCCCAAGCCGGTCACATTTTGAAACTACTATTTCAAACACTTAGAATAGATTATGGTTCCCTAATTTAAATCATATACTACATCACCCGTATATGATACTGTACCTTGTTCTTTCCATTTCTTTATGCACTGACTATATCACATCGCCTATTTTGCATGTCTCTTTACATTGCCTGTCTCTCTTTAATTGCCATTACATTTATTTCACTGTCTTCTCAGTAGCTAGCATGACATGTTTATTACTTTATAGTCCTTATCAATTAAATGGAACTGTTATTTGAGATTGTGCTTTGCTCCTTCCTGACTGAAAACATTTTTCCAGACTATGCCTTAGAGGACCGCTGTCCGACACTTTATGGACCATATGGTGAGTAGCTGGAGACTTGGTAGATTAGTTGTGATTCCGGGAGGACTAGCCGGAAATTTCTATTTTTTAGTTTGTTCTTTAAGTAGACTATTTGGTACCGGATTTGTCTCCGGCATTTTTGATGAGACTTGGTTATTTGTTGAGTTAGATTATTATTTTGACTTGTGTTGTATTTAATTAAATTTCTGTTCGTTATCTTATCGTGCTGTAATCCTGTGATTGAGTATGTGCTCGTTTATTTGTGTCATCCGTGCCTCCTTATGGAGATTGGATGTTGTGTGACATTAGCTAGATAGTATCAAGACCTTGACAGCGTTCTACCGCCGATGCTGCGGCGTAGGCTGGACGTACCCACGCACTCGTGCCCCTAAACCGGATGCGGGTCGTGACAGTCACTAATATATTTTATTTAGCGACGTTTAGCGATGTTTTTTAGCGACGTATATATTTTGGACATTTAGCGACATCATTAGCGACGTTTAAGACGTTGCTAAATTAGCGACATCATTATTGGCGTCGCTTAAACGTCGCTAAATTCTAAATTAGCGACATCATTATTGGCGTCGCTAAAACGTTGCTAAATTCTAAATTAGCGACGTCATTATTGGCGTCGCTAAAACGTCGCTAATTTTTTTACTTAGGGCTGATTCCCCCATTTCTTTCGATCTCTCCCTCTCCCTCTCCCAAATTTCAAACCCGCTCCGGCCCCCTCCTTCCTCCCTCCGACGACTCCCCTCAGACTCGTCCTCCCCCTCCGGCTCCCCTCCTCCCTTCGGCGCCCCCTCCTCCCTCCCGGCGACCCCCTCCAGCCGCGTCCTCCCCCCTCCGACCGCTTCCTCCCCCCTCCTCCTCCTCCTCTAGGTAAACCCTAACTCTCTCTCTCTCTCTCTCTCATAGGACACACATGTGACACTGATACAGACACGACACACACACACACACTCACACAGATACTGATCAGGACCTAGGGTTAGGGTTAGGTTTTTTGACCTTGGTCCTTGTGTTAACAGTGCAGAGATGGTGTATAATGGATCTTGTGAGGAGTGTGCAAGAGTGAACACTGCTCTATGATAGTGTGTCCTTGTGTTAACAGTGCGTATATGTGAACTGTGTTAGATAAGTGTCATGGTGTATCATAGACACTCGTGTGTCTGCAGTAAAGGGGATTCTAGTACAGTGTGTATCAGAGATTAGGTAGTTCTCTATGTGTGTGCATAACTTAAACACGGTAACCTACAATTTCCTGTATGCATATTGGTATTCCAGTATGGTGTGTGGTCTGGATTTGTGCAACTGCTCAAAGTAGTAAGTGCAGCAGTGCCCTGCAGTATGTGCAAGACTGTAACTGCAGCAGTGGCATTTGAAACTGTACAACCTTGCACATTGCTTCTGTATTGATGAACAACATTCCTTGCATGTGTGTATGTCTCTAAAGAGACTATGGAGTGCAAGAATCCCATGTGTGCATCAGTGCAGTAGAAGTCTGCAGCAGTGTCAAGGATTAACCACAGAACAGGGGTATCAATATGTGTGTGCACCTGCTATTTGAGTATAGAATTATAGGAATTGAAGTATTATGGGTTTGAACTTAAGAAATTTGTTCAATATTAGAATATAAGAGGGTGTGTAATCTGTGCATTGATATGTGCCTGTCTAGTGTATGTAGGTAGTGATGTGTATCATGTGATGGTGTCAAGAGTGCCTGTGTTAGTGTGCAGACCTTGGGGTATTTGTGCTGCAAACTGGTAGTGAGATGAGTGTGTTGTGTTCAGATTTTGAGTGCAAAAAATAGTGTAGCAATCAGTGGGCAACCGGTCAATACCCGACCCTTCTCTTATTGGAGAAGCTTGGATAATCGTGCTATAGATTTGGTAACCTCTTGTTATGGTTTGGTCATTTATGCATGTTTTAGCTCTTTATCGTAGAATATTAAACAATCAACTGTTGGGAACACCTATTACAGGTCCAATTTCTTAGAAGCATATGAACACTAATCTTAATAATCTTTTGTTGCTTCAGTATAGTAAGTTTCTACAGTAGCAACCTTAGATGGAAGTTATTTTGTATGTCTCATCACAAGTCTTCTATTGCGCCTAGTTGGTAGCATGAGTGAGATGCTGATTAGACAAAATCATATTCCATGAATCTTGACATGTCTAATAGTTTGACATGATTGATGCTCTTCCTTGTAGAAGACATCATAGAAGTATCTTGTTATTACAATTTAATGTGTCTGACATGTCGTTAAGGTTTCTAATCTGGCAGTTCTTAATCTAAGAAGATACTTCTATGACTTAAAGTTTACATTGTGCTACTGTAGTCCAGTGGATATATTCACTCTTGAGGAAAGAAAGCAGAAACTTGAATCACATCAAAAAGTGTTGCTTATCAAATTCGTTTTGACTTAAAAATTTATTATCTTTTTTAATTTAATCCTACCATCTTATAATAAACTTTAACAATCCCAAACCAAGCCTAACAAAAAAGAAACCACAGCTTCTGTCCTGGCCTAGGCTTGGATTTGGGTTTGCTATAGTTACCGGGATCTAGCATGCTGATGTCCTACAAAATATTGTACCTACACTGGTGTGCACACACTCTGCACAGGATCTAACATGCTTCTTCTATGTGACTTCAAATATAGATTACCTAGCCAACTAATTGTCAGCTTCTTCTTTAGAGAATTATACTATATGTAATGATTTATATGATACATACTGTTATTTTTGCAGAAGTATCTAGAAATAGATATGAATTACTATCTGCGTCATCGTTCGTGGATGTACAACCGTCATCCTAATGACATGTGCGGTGTGCTGGATGAATTCATTGAGGGTGTACAATATTTCCTGTAGTTCGCCAAGGCGTTCCCTCAGTACATAGACGGTACCAAAATTAAGTGTCCGTGTGTGAGATATTGCAACAGAAAATATCATCCAGAAGTGGAAGTCACATATTATTTGTACTCGAAGGGCTTCATGCCGAATTATTATCAGTGGACCACGCACGGAGAACTTGTATCTTTAGCATCAGAGTCGGAGCCCTATGTGGAGCCGTCTATGGATGTCCACGACCACGATGCTTACGACGACGGGTAGGTGAACATGGTTTATGATGCGACGGGGCCTAGTTTCAATCCGGACAATTATGATGCGGCGGGACCTAGTTTCAATTCGGACAATTATGATGCAGCTGAGGAGGCACCGAATGTCGATGCTGCAAAGTTTATGGAGTTGCTAGAGAATGCAAGGACTCCATTATATCCTGGTTGTGAGGATCATTCACCGTTGGAGGTGGTTACAAGATTATTGAGCATCAAGTCCGATTTTAACATGTCGCAAGAATGCTATAATTGATTGATCGATTTGATTATAGAGATATTGCCCGAGGGTGCAAAGTTGCCTAAAGACTTCTATCGATCTAAGAGGATGGTGAGATCGCTTTGGATGGGATACGAGAAAATTGATGCATGTCGCAACGGGTGCATGTTGTACTACAAAGATGACAAGGATGAAGGTGCGTACAGATTCTGTGGTGCTGATCGCTACAAGGCCACTGTTAGAGGAAAGTCTGTCGGGGCAAGGAAGCCTACCGATTCGATGCACTACTTGCCTTTGATGTCGCGGTTGTAGCGGTTATTTATGGTTAAGAAGACTGCAGAAAATATGAGTTGGCACAGGCGAAAACAGATCGAAAGAGTATTGGATCATCCGATGGAGAAGCATGGAAGCACTTTGATCGAGAGTATCCATATTTTGCCGAAGATCCACGTAATGTCTGATTGGGGCTCTCCTCTGACGGTTTTATCACATTCGAACTTTCGGGCTCCCAGTATTCGTGTTGGCCTGTGATCGTCACTCCGTACAATCTACCACCTTGGATGTGCATGAAGACTCGGTATATGTTCCTAACCGTTATTATCCCGGGTCCGAACAATCCGAAGAGGAACATCGATGTGTATTTACAGCCTTTGATAGATGAGTTGAATCAGCTGTGGAAAGTAGGTTCCAACACGTACGATGTTTCTACAAAGCAGAATTTTTAGATGAGGGCAGCATTTATGTGGACCATCAACGACTTTTCGGCCTATGGAATGTTATCAGGATGGAGCACCCATGGTCGTCTCTCATGTCCGTATTGCATGGACCATACTAAGGCTTTCCGTTTGAAACATGGAGGTAAACCGTGCTTCTTCGATTGTCATCGACAATTTCTGCCGAAGGATCATCCGTACCGGAGAAAGCATAATGCTTTTCATGCGGGAGTTGTAGAGAAAGCCAATCCACCCCCAAGGTGGCCTAGATATACGATATGAGAAGAGGTAAAAGATTTACCAAGTGTTATCGAAGAGCCTGCTAAGGAGTACAAGTGTGACGGATTTGGTCGCACCCATAATTGGACGTAGAGGAGTATATTCTGGGATCTGCCATATTGGAGCACCAATCTGATCAGACATAACTTTGATGTCATGCATATCGAGAAAAATGTGTTTGATAACATAATTAATACTGTAATGGAGGTAAAGGGGAAGACAAAAGATAATCTGAAGGCCAGGTTGGACTTAGAAGAAATATGTAGACGTCCTGTATTGTATTTGATAGAGGAGGGGAATGGAAAGTTAAAGCAACCTAAGTCAATTTTCTCACTGGAGAAAGAGGATAAAGGAAGACTTTGTAGGTGAATTCAGGGTCTAAAGTTTTCAGACAGGTACGTGTCGAACTTGAGAAGATGCGTCGACCTCAAGGAGAACAAACTGGCGGGTATGAAGAGCCACGATTGTCACGTATTCATGGAGAGGTTAATTCCGATTGCATTTTGGGAATTCTTACCACAGGTCGTTTGGGATCCATTGACAGAGCTCAGCATATTCTTCAGAGATCTTTGTTGTACTAAGTTGCTCGTCGATCGTCTAGAAAAGCAAGAGTAGGACATTGCGGTAATACTAAGTAAGCTCGAGAAGGTGTTTCCTCCTGGATTCTTTGACTCTATGGAGCATTTGCCAATTTATCTTTTCTATGGGGCACGTGTTGGTGGTCCTGTCGGTTATTGATGGATGTACCCCTTCGAGCGGCATCTGAATCACCTAAAGAGAAAGGTAAAAAACAAGGCATGGGTTGAGGGTTCTATTTGTGAAGCTTATGTTCTCGAGGAGATTACAAATTTTTGCTCGACGTATTTCAAACCGCATGTTGCTACTAATAGAACGAAAGCTCCGAGAAACGACGACGCATATCAGGAATCTAATGATGCAATACTCAAAGTATTCAATGTGTCCGAAAAGCCTTCAGGAAAAATAAGAAGAGATATTTGAATGACGACGAACTAAGGCCTGCTCAGTTGTATATATTACTCAATTGCGACGAGGATGAAGTGGAGAAGCTAGTGGGGTAAGTAATTAATACGTCCACGTTTATATCATCTCAATGTAATAGTATAAGATACTATTATGCTACTAATAAACAGTTGCTTTATTGTTTTTTAGCACATATAATGATGAGTTGAGGTCGATTAGACCCTATATAACAGACGAAGAAGTAGAACAAGAAATGAGATGCCATTTTCCTTCTTGGTTGAGCGCATATGTAAGATGCTTGGTAATTACTTTTTAATTTTGCACTTGCAAAACAAATAACTTACTATCGCTACTTTGGTATTTAGGTCGATCGTCTAATAACACCCGAGACTGAATCTATTCGAACTCTAGCCAAGGGACCAATTACTGTCGTTAAAATATGGCCAAGTTTCTGTGTGAATGGGTTCAGGTTCAAGTCAACAAATGCTCCTATCAGAGACAGCTTTCTGGATCTTGATTCCACGAAAAACAGTTGTTTGTGTATCAAATCTTCAAACTACAAAGACGTTGATCCAGGCAATAATTTCTTTGGCATCTTACGAGAGATTGTAGAGTTGACATATAATTATGGCACAGAACCTGCTAATATGGTGCTATTCAAGTGTGAATGGTTCGATCCGATTCAAGATCAAGGTTGGAAAATTGACAAGCATGGTATTGTGGATATAAACTACAAGCGTAGATATCAATGCTACAAACCATTTGTCCTATCAAGTCAGGCTCAGCTCGTGTACTTCATAACTTATCCTAGACGGGGGACAGCGAGGTCGGATTGGTGGGCAGTATGCAAGACTAAAGCTAGAAATACCTTTGACATTGACGAAATAGCTTATTAGGAGGACGATCTACCTCTTGTAATAAATATTATAGATGTGGACTCAACGGAAGTTACTCATTACACGAGTAATAATGTAGAAGATGTAGAATTATCTGAAGAGAAAGACGAAGACGAAGACGAAGTAGATGAAAGTGAAGACGTGGAGGAGGAAGAGGGAGAGGAGGACGATGAAGGCGAACAAGATAAATTTTCTGAAGATGATTGAAAATAAAATATTTTACCTGTAGAATATAACTATATTTTGACTGTAGAATGTACTATTTTAACGAATATATGTATTATATTTTGACTGTAGAATGCTGTGAGATATGCATCATATTTTGACTGTAGAATGTACTATATATTTGTGTTTTTCTTTATTCATCGTATATTGACTTTTTCGATCAAAATAATTATGTCTGTATAGATATCGTCCATCGTCGGTTCAGAGACGCCTGGGCCAATTTCTGAGGAACAACTACGGTGGCCCTTGGATCAACTACTCTGAGGCTCCGGAGGAGAGGAAGGCATTCTGGTTTGCGCACTTTCAGGTAAAAGTATATTAAATAAATCCTCTAATTTATGCATATTATATAACTTATCCGTGATGCTCACTTACTAAATTATTTATTGTAGCAAACGTATTTCTATCCTCGGCACCGGGCCGAGTTGATCGAGCGGCTCTTTCCTACTATTGCCGCCAAGCTTATCCGAGATGCTCTGGATGATCAGAAGGCTCGTGATCGTGCTGGAAAACTGATCCAAGGTTGGATCACGCCTGAGCAGTGGACTGCGATGAGGGCTAGATTCGACGATCCGAGCTACAAGGAAAGGTCTGAGAAGGTCAAGGCGGCTAGGCGAAATGCTGCCAAGTGGTGTGGTGGCTCGATTTCGATGATAGAATATTTCCGTCATTTGGTATGTTTTTTATTTAAGATATATTATTTTAATGTAAGTACTATAAAATGGTAGTAGAAAAAATGTTTAAGTTTAGTACTAAATAATATATTTTTAATAGGTACAGAGGGGTGAGGATGCAAACATGGTGACCGTCTTCTTGGCCACCCATCGTAAGGACGAAAATCTCATTGATGAGAGGGCTTCGCAGACCTATTTAAGTATTACTTTACTTTGTGTTACTTTTAATATAATTTAGGCAATTATCGAGTTTCCAAACCTTTATAGGCTGAGTATCTTAGGCGGCGTTAGCGGGCGACTGCTAGTGCACCTACACCTGGAGAGGCTGGTACTTCCTCGCAGCCCGCTCCAGCTCCGTCGGTGGACGACCTGTGGGTGACCGCAGCTGGTGGTCTCCAGAGGGGTACGTACTATGGTACGAGATCCTTTGGCACCTTGGTTGCGATGCAGTCATCTAGGGCCTCCCCGACAACTGCGCATTCCATACAGCCCTCGTAGTTGTCGGCCAGAGTCCAGGAGGTCGTTGACCGTCAGATTGTGTCTCTCCGTGACGAGTTGCTGCGAATGATGGAGGAGCAGCCCCGGTCCCAGCCACAGGCGGACGATCCGACGCTCATCGCACGATTCGATATGCTCGAACGCAGCATCACGGAGCTCCGGGATTTGACAAATAATATTACAGCCTCGACAGACCGCAACATCATGGAGCTACAGGCATCACAGCTATCATTGGGCGAGAGGCTGACGATGATGCAGGATTTAATGGTTCATAGCAGTACGAGGCTATTATCTACCATGGATTCTTACAACCAGCGACTCGCAAACTTGGAGCGGGTACGGCCTCCTGGTGCGCCTACATCGACACAGACTCCACCGACGTCACTGCCTTCTCCATCGACATCGGGTGTCGATTCCACGGGACCAGTATGAGCTGTTCTTATCCTTCATGCGCGCTGGTGGTCAGCCTCCTGCAGATCCGCAGTAGTATAGCTAGTTGCTGGATATTTGTATTTTTATTATTATTTAGGATGAGATTGTATGGATATATAATTGCCGTATTCTTTACGATGAGATTTACTGGATGCTTTCTTTTCTTCAAATTTTATTATATTATTCATATTAAATATGTTATTTTATCGGTGTTGAGTGTTCAACCCAAGGGGGTTGGCAAACCCAGAAATTCAACGGAGGGTTGCTCCGGGTCTATTTGTACAGATTGTGATTTAATAAACTGCAGGAATAATAGTTTGGACATAATTCAGAATTCTTTTTTTTATGTAAAATTAGCGACGTTCTTAGCGACGTTTAGCGACGTGTATACACGTCGCTAAATACGTCGCTAATTATCGATGTTAATACACGTCGCTAATGACGTCGCTAAATATGTCGCTAAAAACGTCGTTGTACATCACAAATTACTGACATGGCAGTATTGCCAGGTCATTAAAGACGTCGCTGTAACATCTCTATATAAGTCGCTAATTAGCGATGTTTAGCGACGTTAATTAATGTCGCTAATTAGTGACGCTGCGTTGCTAAACGTCGCTAATTTTAGCGACACATTTAAGTCGCTAAAAAATGTCGGCATAGTGACGTTTAGCGACATTTTTTCTTTTAGCGACTTGCTTTGTTCCGACTTCTTTAAAAAGTCGCTAATTACGTTGTTAAATATGATTAGCGACATTTTTTGGTCATTTAGCGACGTTTTTAAACGTCGCTAATTTGACTTTTTTTGGTAATGAGTTAGATTATTTTTGTTTAGACTTTTGTTGCATTTCATTATTTTCTTCGGTATCTTATCGTGCTTTAGTTTCTGTGATTGAGTATTTTCATATTATATTGTGATATCTGTGTCTCCTTATGGAGTTGGATACTCGTGTGAGATTGACTATATAGTATTGTGACATAGACAACGTTCTACCGCCGATGTTGTGGCGTAGGCTGGACGTACCACGTACTCGTGCCCTAAATTTTGGGTGCGGGTCGTGACACTCAGGAAGGAGAAGCTTTATGGGAAGCTTTCGAAGTGTGAGTTCTTCCTAGACAAGGTTGAATTTCTTAGTCATGTGGTGACAGGAGATGGGATCTCAGTTGACCCGAAAAAGATTGTGGCAGTGGAGTCGTAGGCTACTCCAAGTTCATTGGTAGAGATCAGGAGTTTTCTAGGGCTGGCAGGTTATTAGAGGAGGTTTGTACAGGACTTCTCTAGGATTATAGAGCCGATGACTAGGCTGACCAGGAAGAATGCAGATTTTGTTTGGACAGAGGAGTGTTAGGCTACTTTTAATGAGCTGAAGAAGAGATTGACGATAGATCCACTGTTGACGTTGCCATCGAGGTCAGGTGGATTCAGTATCTATAGTGATGCTTCAGAGAAGGTTTTGGGTTGTGTTCTGTAGCAGAACATGAAGGTGATTGCCTATGCTTCCAGGCAAGTAAGTCATCATGATAAGAACTACACTACCCACGATTTGGAGTTGGCAACGGTCATCTTTGCTCTAAAGCTGTAGAAACACTATCTATACGGATAGCGCATAAAGATCTTCACAGATCACAAGATCTAAAAGTATGTGTTTAAACATAAAGAGCTAAATATACGACAGTGACGGTGGTTGGAGATGATAAAGGATTTCGACATATCATTGCAGTACTATCCAGGGAAGGCCAACGTAGTCGCCAATGCCTTGAGCAGGTATCCGGTGGCTATGTACTTGATATCAGACAAATAATTATTGGCCAAACTTGAAAGCTTGGGTATTGAAGTAGTGGTTCCTGGTATCTAAATGCAGATGTGGGGATTATAGATATAGTCAGAATTGATGGACATGATCAGGGCTACGCAGTATATGATGTGACTCTCAGGAGCATCAGAGAACAGGTTTAGGCAAGATTATTGGAGGACTTCACCATTGTTGATGATGGTTGGTTGCAGCATGATACCAGAATATGTATGCTGGGTGGGGAGTTGAACGAGAAGGTTCTGCAGGAGGCACATCGCTCTCAGTACTTTATACATCTAGGTATCAATAAGATGTATAGGTATCTGAGGGAGCATGTGTGGTGGTATGGTATGAAGCAGGAGGTGGTGTGCTTCGGATCCAGGTGTTTAGTGTGCCAGCAGGTGAAGGCAGAGAGGAAGAGGCCAGGTGGTTTGTTTCATCCTTTACCCATTCCAGAGTATAAGTGGGAACATGTTACCAAAGATTTTGTTTCGGGGCTTTCGCCTTCTTCGGGAGAAAAAGACGCGATTTGGGTCATCGTAGATAGGATAACAAAATCGGCCCACTTCTTGCCATTCCAAGTGGGTATGTCTACGGAGAAGCCGACGAAGATGTATGTACGACAGATTGTCAGATTGCGCGGAGTTCATTTGAGCATACTCTCAGATCGGGATAGTCGCTTCATGTCCCACTTAAAGAGGAGTTTGTAGGCTAGCATTGGAAATTCATATCCCAATAGATATAATCCCTATTATTCTACTAATTTATATTATAATTATTATATTTGACCCTTATGAACCCTCCCATGGCTAAGGACTACCTATAGGAGGAAGAACTAGGTTCATATGACCCCTATTGTGATAGTTATATTGAGTTTTGTGTCCAATCTGGCACTACCAGAAAAAGTCAAATTAGCGACGTCAAAAAATATCGTTAAATGACAAAAAAATGTCGCTAATCACTTTTAGCGACGTAATTAGTGACATTTTACAGAAGTCAGAAATCAGCACGTCGCTGAAAGAAAAAATATCGCTAAACATCGCTATACCAACATTTTTTAGTGACTTAAATGTGTCGCTAAATTAGCGACGTTTAGCGACGCAGCGTCACTAATTAGCGACGTAAACAAACGTTGCTAAACGTCGCTAATTAGCGACTTATATAGCGACGTTATAACGACGTCTTTAATGACCTGGCAATACTGTCATGTCAGCAATTTACGACATACAGCGACATTTTTAGCGACATATTTAGCGACGTCATTAGCGACGTGTATGTATTTAGCGATGTGTATCAACGTCGCTAAACGTCGCTAAAAATATCGTTAATTCTATAGAAAAAATAAAAAAATGAATACTGAATTGTTTCCAAACTATTATTCCTGCAGTTTATTAAATCACAATTTGTACAAATAGACCCGGAGCAACCCTCCGTTGAATTTCTGGGTTTGCCAACCCTCTTGGGTTGAACACTCAATACCGATAAAATAACATATTTAATATGAATAATATAATAAAATTTGAAGAAAAGAAAGCATCCAGCAAATATCATCGTAAAGAATACAGCAAATTTATATTCATACAATCTCATCCTAAATAATACAAACAATACAAATATCCAACAACTATACTACTACGGATCTGCAGAAGGATGACCACCGGCGTGCATGAAGGATAAAAACAACTCATACTGCTCCCGTAAAATCGACACTGATGTCGATGGAGAAGGCAGTGACGTCGGTGGAGTCTGTGTCGATGTAGGCGCACCAGGAGGTCGTATCCGCTCCAAGTCTGTCACTACCACTTTTCCAGGCAAGGGCATTTGTGTAATTTTACTATTTGAATAATTATACGTAATTAATCTGCTGAGTTTTAAAACTAATTATTTGATGTTGGTTGTGTTGGGTTAGGTTAAACCCTAGAAGTCAGTATAGCTAAACCCTAATTTGAAGACCAATTCTAGAGAAACCCTAGAATTCTAATTTTAGGGTGGAACCTCAAACCCTAGAAGGCCTAAACCCGAGTTAATTAGGTTCTACATGACCTAACCTGGGATTTTAACCTAAAACTATGCTTTGGAAACCTTAAAATAGTTTTAATATAAAAGGGAGCCACCATTCTTAATGTAGAAAGAAGAAACCCTAGCCTCCATCAAGAAAGCCATCTCCCCACCCCAAATTCGGAATTAAAACCCTAGGTTTCCGTTTTTCCTCCTTCAAAGCAAGGGAAGCAAGGAGCTTGGGTCAAGGAACCTTGGGGAAAAAGAACTTCCATTGGAGAAACCATCTCGATAGGTAAAACCCTATTTTTTAATTCTTTTATTTCTGTTTTCTGATGTTAATGCTCATTAGGAACCCACCCTTGCTGTTAGATTTTGGTTTTAGGGTTTTGATTAGGTTTTGGTGTTCATACGTTTGTTATTCCCAATTTTCGTGAACCCTAACCCTAAGGGGTTTGCTTGTAGACTGATTTCATCCCCAAGATGAAGCTTAGATTTTGTTTTAGGGTTTTGTTTTGGGTTTCTCATGTGTTCTTATGTAAATTTATTTTCTGCACTTCTTGTGCTTGATGATATGATTAGTAGGGTGTTTAGCTTTTAAATCTATTCGAAATCTTGCTAGGTTTGATGTATATATATATATGCATATGTGTAGATGTGTTGTTGTTTTGATTTCACTGTGCAGTTAGGATTTGGGGATTTCTGTGCAGTCGAGTGTTTGTGGGTACTGTGGTGTGCATTGGGGAGAATTTTGTGCACATTCGGGTATTTTACTTGAAACTGTGTCTACCTGTGTGTGTGTCACAGAATGAACCTGTGTGCAATTCTGTAGGGTGATACTGTGCATCAGTTTCATTCCAGTTCAGTTAGTGTGTGTCGGGTTAGAGGGTGCCAGTGTCAGTATCTGGGTGTATCACAGTGAGAAACCTGTGTTTCAGAATATGGGGTGGCCAGCACAAGCAAGTGCATCAGTGTTGGGTTCCAGTGTCCCTGTGCCTAGGTATTAGTATGAATAGTGAGTGAGTGAGTAGCTGTGTCCAATTCCTATACTGTAAACCTGTGTGTGTAGAGTGTTTTGTTCCAGGTTGTAACTAGGCATAGCCTGTGTGTGCTGTGCAGTGATTTAAGGTATCAGTGAGCAGGGAGAACCCAATGTGTGTTCCTGTGTATCTAACTAGTGTATGCAGCTGTGTAATTCAGTGAGTGAACCTTAGGTATCTGTGTATTGGAAATACCAGTGTGTGTGCAGGATTTGTAGCCTGTGTGTCAGTTATGATACCTACATGAATTCTGTGTAATAAGGGTGTATGTGTGTGAGTTCAGGGAAGGGAAACTGAGATGCAGTGATGGTAGTAACTTGGACAGTAGCAGGGGCCTGTGTATCAGTGAATTGAGTTCATAGAATTCTATATCTCTGTATTTTGTAAATTCTGAGAGTGTAGCCTTGTGTCAACTTATGTATCTGTGTGTGTAACTAGTGAGTGAGTGAGAGGTATTTGAGTATGAGAGTGGTTGTGTGTGGGAAATGCTGCACTGAGTGAGAACCCAATGTGTTGTGTATCAGTGGGCAATTTACTGACACTGTGGGTTAGTATCAGTAGGAATTATGGGTTTAGATGCTGTGTCAGAGAGTTTGCTGCTGTGTTCTTGCATCAGTGCTTCAGGTATTGGGGGATTAAGTATCAGTGAGGTGTGAGTATAGAATTTCACTAGTAGTATTAGTAGTTGGGTAAGAATTAGTATGTATATACAACTATTAGTCTAGATAGTTAGTGGTGGATTAAAATCTATGCTAGCATATAGTTTAGCTATATGTATATATATATGTATATATATAGATATATATATAAATATGCATGTATTGTATTATAGTTAGTTCTATATAGTATTGATGTATATTATAGTGTTAGTATCTATGACCTAGTATAAACCACATCAGTTAGAATGTCCTAGTACAAACCTAGTATGACTAGTATCATCTTGGAGAAGACCTACCACAAAAGAAATTATGAACCTTAAACCTTAGTATGACCTAGAAACCTCGTATTTAATTAGTTAATCATGCTCATTCCCTTAATTCATTAATTAACATTGATATCTTATATATAGGTCATTGTGATCCCACTTTGGACATCGATCCTCACACTTTGCTCAGGACCACAGGCGAGTACATGCTCTGACAGTTTTCATTGTTGATTACTTCTATAAATTATAGTGTATTACATACTTGATTCCGACACTATGGATACACGAGTTAGCACCATAGATCCCCATCATGAAGAGTCGTGATTGGAATCCATCGTGCTAGCTGGGGGATGGGGAACTATTAGTAGATTATGTGATCATATCCAAACTTGCCATGCATCATAGCTCATCCCACTTCTCACGTCGGGTGCAGCCTGACCATTATCATGCTTCATAGCTGTTATATATGATTAGCCTGACCATTATCATGCATCATAGCTAACCATATGGTTAGCCTGACCTTCAAGAATCATAGCTAATCATATATAACCAGCCTGATCTAGTCCCAAGCCGATCACATAATAAACTAATATTTCAAACACTTAGCTAGATGTCTATTTTATTCAGATTCACTTGTTCTAGCATTCACTATCTATTGTTCATTGCTAGATGCTCTATTGCCTATTTCCATTTTTTCCCGTACTTTATATTTCCAGCATTTATTTCCATCTCGTATTCTTACACTGTTTATAGTCTTGGTCAATTTAATGAAATTGCTGTTAGTGCTTGTGCTTCGTTCCAATCCTGACTGGATAACATTTTTCAGAGGACCTGGAGGATCTTTGCCCCACTCATTAGGCCCAGGATATGAGGGTGATTTCACTCCAGAAACCCCAGAGGAGTTGCCTAGCCTAGAGGAGAATTTACCTGGCTGTTCTTAGATTATTTTTCTGCATTTATTGTTTTAGACTGAGACTGAGTTGTATTTATTATTTTATGACTTGTGAGGTCTTTTAGACCCAGGATTTGAGTTGGATTATTGTGAGTGTTTTTTATTTAAACTCTTTTCTATTCCCATCGTGCCATTATTTCTTATAGCTTGTAATTGAGTATATTATAGAACTATGGATTGTTATCATTGTCCTTCGTGCGGAGTTGAGACTTTTGACAGGATATAATATATATTGAGACCTAGACAGCGTTCTACCGCCGATGCTGCGGCGTAGGCTGGACGTACCCATGACTCATGCCCAAATTTCGGGTGCGGGTCGTGACACATTTTTAGTGGTGGCCCATGCAGGTCAAGTCCTAGATTCGCATTAGAGCGATATCGTAGTGGTGCTCGCTTAGAGTATTACTACGAGCCTGTTTTAGGAAATAGGAATTAGGCCGAGGATATGCTCAATCACAAATAGGGAATTCTGATTCTTATGATACTACTCTTAATGATTTTCCCTTAGAAATTTACTGTCCTTCCTTGATGATATCGTATCTATTGCCTTAATTAAATCTTTCGATCTGTCTTCAGGATGCCGCCGAGGAGGTCCCAGAGACTCGGAGCAGCAGATTCAGAGAGGTCTGCCACCTCTCGCCCTGCCGGACAGACATCCACAGCACCTCCTACATCTCCAGTACATGTGGGAGTGTCTACAGCATTCGGGGGTCCTCCACCACCAGTTCAGAGGGTCCCCACAGCTACGACGGGGCCTCTACCACCACCACCAGTTCAGCATCCAGGAGGTGTGCCAGTCGATGGGGCACAGATGTTCGCCTTGATTCAGGGCATGGTCGATGCCCAGAGGACGTCGGCAGAGGCCCAGAGAGTGCAGGTTGAGGCACATCAGGCTCAGACAGAGATGATGAGGGTGAACATGGAGAATGCTCATCAAGTGGCTCTCCAGGCTGTGGAGAGAGTTACTCAGCAGCAGCAGCGTCCTGATCAGCACCACCAGAGGCCGGGCACCATTGTGGATTTCAAGAGGATGATGCCTCGGGAGTTCAAGGGGACAGAAGGGATACTCTACGCCGATGATTGGCTAGAGGACATCGAGAGGAACTTGCAATTGGCACAGCTTCCAGAGGCCCTCCAGATCGAGGCCGCTGGCAGCCAGATGTTCGACATTGCCTTGACGTGGTTTCGCACGGAGCCGAGACTCTTGCGCAGGGGACTCACTTGGGAGGATTTCAAGGAGCTCTTCAAGGAGAAGTTCTTTCCTGATGTTGCCCTGGGAGCTTTGGAGAGTCAGTTCCATGACTTAGCCCAGGGGAGCTCGTCCGTCGATGAGTATGCCGCGGAGTTTTCCCGCCTGAGCCGCTTCGCGCCATCGATGATTAGAGATCCGGGGGACAGGGCCCGGAAATTCAGAAAGGGGCTGACAAGGGAGATTAAGTCTCGCACGTCGGGATGTCGCACAGCTACCTACGAGGGCATATTGATGGATGCCCAAATAGCCGAGGACGACTTGGGCCTCAGGCCCAAGAGGGGACGCGATGGTTCCGGAGGAGCAAACAGTAGTACGGGACCGGGCAAGCGTCCACACTTTCAGCAGCAACAGCAGAGACCCTTTCAGCAGCAGCATCAGGCACCAGCCCGAGGGCAGGTCCAGCAGCAGCAACAGAGACAGACTCAGCCCGCCATCCAGTGTGCGTACTGCAGGAAAATGGGACATACTAGAGATATCTGCAGGAAGAGATTGGGCTCATGTCTGTCCTGCGGATCGACGACACACCAGCTGAAGGATTGTCCTACCATTCGTCCAGGTCAGGGTGGAGCAGCCGCCCAGAAAGGACCAGACAGGGTACCTGCCGTACCAGGAGGCCAGCAACAGAGGGCACCACTTCCACCACAACATCAGAAGTTTGCCCAGCACCAGCAGCAGAGAGGTGTACCCCAGGGGCGAGCGTACGCCATGGCAGTCGAGGAGATCGAGCCAGCAGGAGACTTGATCACAGGTTCGGTTCTTCTCGATTGTATTCCCGCATTTACCTTATTCGACTCTGGCACTTCCCATAGTTTTGTGTCTGTATCTTATGCACTTTGACATCATTTAGACACAGAACCATTAGCTAGGACTTGCAAGATCACGACTGGTGGAGGTATTATCCTAGTCCGTGATCACTGCAAGGACCGGAGAGTGTCAGTAGGAGGCCGAGAGTTGAGCGTGAGCTTACTCGTCATGCCACTTCTGGGGTACGATAACGTGCTCGGAATGGACTGGTTGAGTAGGCATCATGCTACTATAGATTGTTATAGAGGCAGAGTATTATTTAGACCACCAGGAGAGCCGGAGTTTGAGGTCGTCAGAGGAGCAGCGGAACAGAGCAGGAGCACATTTTGCGGAGCCAGGGCAGAAGAAGAGGAGTTGCCACATCCTCTGATAGCGGAGTTCCTGGATGTATTTCCAGAAGAGTTGCCAGGCTTGCCGCCAGACAGAGATACTGAATTCTCTATAGACTTGGTTCCAGGAGCGGAGCCCATTTCTCAACATGTCTATAGAGTCAACAACAGCGAGCTGGCAGAACTGAAAAAGCAAGTTGAGGAGCTGCAGGACAAAGGCTTCATCAAATCCAGTTCATCACCATGGGGAGCTCCGGTATTGTTCGTACCGAAGAAGGACGGCACGGTGCGCATGTGCATTGATTATAGAGCTTTGAACAATATCACTATCAAGAACAAGTACCCGCTGCCGAGGATAGATGATCTTTTCGATCAGTTGAGCGGGGCGAGGGTATTTTCAAAGATAGATTTGAGGTCAGGCTATCACCAGGTGAAGGTGAAGAGAGAAGACACGCCAAAGACAGCTTTTCGGACCAGATATGGCCAATTTGAGTTCATGGTGATGCCATTTGGTTTAACCAATGCACCGGCAGTATTCATGAACCTGATGAACAAGGTGTTCCACCAGTACCTTGACAAGTTCGTAGTGGTGTTCATCGACGATATTCTTGTGTATTCCAAGACCCCGGAGGAGCACGAAGAGCACCTGAGGTTGGTCTTAGAGACTCTCAGGAGGGAGAAGTTGTATGGGAAACTCTCTAAGTGTGAATTCTTCCTTGACAAGGTTGAATTTCTTGGGCATGTGGTATCGAGTGACGAAATCTCGGTTAACCCACAGAAGATCGAGGCAGTGAAGTCGTGGGCTACCCCCAGTTCGGTAGCTGAGATCAGGAGTTTTCTCGGGCTAGCAGGATACTACAGGAGGTTTGTACAAGACTTCTCCAAAATTGCAGCGCCAATGACCAGATTGACTAGGAAGGATGTGGATTTTGTCTGGACGGAGGAGTGCCAGGCTGCATTTGATGAGCTGAAGAAGAGGTTGACAACAGCTCCCATTTTGACGTTGCCAGCAGGGACAGGTGGTTTCACCATCTACAGTGATGCTTCAGGGAAGGGTCTGGGATGTGTTCTTCAGCAGCACGGAAAGGTAATTGCCTATGCTTCCAGGTAGTTACGCCCTCATGAAAAGAACTACCCTACCCACGATTTGGAATTGGCAGCAGTTATCTTTGCTCTAAAGCTGTGGAAACATTACCTGTACGGAGAGCGTGTGGAGATCTTCACAGACCACAAGAGCTTGAAGTACGTGTTCACACAGAAGGAACTAAACATGAGGCAGAGGAGGTGGTTAGAGTTGATGAAGGACTTTGATATTTTATTACAGTACCATCCAGGGAAGGCCAACGTAGTCGCCGATGCCTTGAGCAGGTATCCGATGGCTATGTACTTAACGACAGATAGACATTTGCTGGCGGATTTGGAGAGCTTGGAGATTGAGGTGTTAGTTCCCGGTACTGAGATTCAGATGTGGGGATTGCAGATACAGTCCGAGCTGATGGACAGGATCAGAGCTGCGCAGTACGATGATGAGGCTCTGAGGAGTATCAGAGCACAGGTTCAGATAGGATTGTCGGACGACTTTACTATCGCAGAGGATGGTTCCTTACGGCACGGCACGAGGATGTGTGTGCCGAGCGGGGAGTTGCGCGAGGAGGTTATGCAAGAGGCACACCGCTCTCAGTACTCGATGCATCCCGGTGCCAACAAGATGTATCGAGACTTGAGGGAGCACGTATGGTGGTATGGGATGAAGCGCGAGGTAGCACGCTTCGTATCTCGGTGTCTAGTATGCCAGCAGGTAAAGGCAGACCGGCAGAGGCCAGATGGTTTGCTTCAACCTTTACCGATTCTAGAATAGAAATGGGAGCACGTGACCATGGATTTTGTTTCAGGGCTTCCACGTTCTCCAGGAGGGAAGGACGCGATTTGGGTCATCATGGACAGGTTGACCAAATTAGCCCATTTTTTACCTTTCAAGGTGGGCACGTCGACAGAGAGGCTAGCAGAGATGTACGTGCGACAGATCGTTAGACTTCATGGAGTTCCTGTAAGCATTATCTCGGATCGGGATAGCCGTTTCACTTCCCACTTCTGGAGGAGTCTGCAGACTAGCTTGGGCACTCAGCTCAAGTTCAGTACCGCATATCACCCCCAGACAGACGGGCAGTCTGAAAGGACTATTCAGACTCTCGAGGATATGCTATGTACTTGTGTTCTAGATCTCGGAGGTTCTTGGGAGGATCATCTACACCTGGTAGAGTTTGCTTATAACAACAGCTACCAGGCCAGCATCGAGATATCACCATTTGAGGCTCTTTATGGAAGGAGGTATCGTACACCGTTATCTTGGGACGACGTTGGAGAGAGAGCCTTGCTAGGACCAGAAATGGTTGTGGATGCAGCAGAAAAGGTGAAACTCATCAGAGACAGACTGCGAGTGGCGCATGACAGACAGCGGCATTGGGCCGATAGCCACCGTAGACCCCTTGAGTTTCAGGTATAGATTGTTATTTTCTGGTTTGTGTTGTTTGTTTAGACTGCGTGTTGAGACTGTTTTGTTTTAGGTTGGCGATCTAGTATTCCTACGGATTTCTCCGACGCGTGGCATGATTCATTTTGGTAGAAGCGGGAAGCTTAGCCCACGCTACATCGGACCCTTTGGTATTCTTGCGAGGGTAGGTGCAGTGGCGTATAGACTGGACTTGCCGCCTGCATTGGAGGGAGTTCATGATGTGTTCCACGTGTCGCAGCTAAGACGGTACATGGCAGACCCTAGTCATGTACTTGACCACTCGGAGATTGAGGTTGGTCCGACGCTCAGCTATCCCGAGCAGCCCGTAGAGATCTTGGACCGCAGAGAGAAGGTGTTGCGGAACCAAACTATTCCTTTGGTTCGTGTTGCATGGAGACATCACTCTCCAGGGGAGTCGACCTGGGAGAGAGAGGACGAAATACGCGAGCAATACCCGTACCTCTTCTAGACTCGAGGTATATCCCTTTCTGATTTATTCTTATTCTGTTCAGTCCAAATTTCGAGGACGAAATTTCTTTTAGGAGGGTAGACTTGTCACTACCACTTTTCCAGGCAAGGGCATTTGTGTAATTTCACTATTTGAATAATTATGCGTAATTAATCTGCTGAGTTTTAAAACTAATTATTTGATGTTGGTTGTGTTGGGTTAGGTCAAACCCTAGAAGTCAGTATGGCTAAACCCTAATTTGAAGACCAATTCTAGAGAAACCCTAGAATTCTAATTTTAGGGTGGAACCTCAAACCCTAGAAGGCCTAAACCCGAGTTAATTAGGTTCTATATGACCTAACCTGGGGTTTTAACCTAAAACTATGCTTTGGAAACCCTAAAATAGCTTTAATATAAAAGGGAGCCACCATTCTTCATGTAGAAAGAAGAAACCCTAGCCTCCATCAAGAAAGCCATCTCTCCACCCCAAATTCAGAATTAAAACCCTAGGTTTCCGTTTTTCCTCCTTCAAAGCAAGGGAAGCAAGGAGCTTGGGTCAAGGAACCTTGGGGAAGAAGAACTTCCATTGGAGAAACCATCTCGATAGGTAAAACCCTATTTTTTAATTCTTTTATTTCTGTTTTCTGATGTTAATGCTCATTAGGAACCCACCCTTGCTGTTAGATTTTGGTTTTAGGATTTTGATTAGGTTTTGGTGTTCATACGTTTGTTATTCCCAATTTTCGTGAACCCTAACCCTAGGGGGTTTGCATGTAGACTGATTTCATCCCCAACGTGAAGCTTAGATTTCGTTTTAGGGTTTTGTTTTGGGTTTCTCATGTGTTCTTATATAAATTCATTTTCTGCACTTCTTGTGCTTGATGATATGATTAGTAGGGTGTTTAGCTTTTAGATCTATTCGAAATCTTGCTAGGTTTGATGTATATATATATATGCATATGTGTAGATGTGTTGTTGTTTTGATTTCACTGTGCAGTTAGGATTTGGGGATTTCTGTGCAGTCGAGTGTTTATGGGTACTGTGGTGTGCATTGGGAAGAATTTTGTGCACATTCGGGTATTTTACTTGAAACTGTGTCTGCCTGTGTGTGTGTCACAGAATGAACCTGTGTGCAATTCTGTAGGGTGATACTGTGCATCAGTTTTATTCCAGTTCAGTTAGTGTGTGTCGGGTTAGAGGGTGCCAGTGTCAGTATCTGGGTGTATCACAGTGAGAAACCTGTGTTTCAGAATGTGGGGTGGCCAGCACAAGCAAGTGCATCAGTGTTGGGTTCCAGTGTCCCTGTGCCTAGGTATTAGTATGAATAGTGAGTGAGTGAGTAGCTGTGTCCAATTCCTATACTGTAAACCTGTGTGTGTAGAGTGTTTTGTTCCAGGTTGTAACTAGGCATAGCCTGTGTGTGCTGTGCAGTGATTTAAGGTATCAGTGAGCAGGGAGAACCCAATGTGTGTTCCTGTGTATCTAACTAGTGTGTGCAACAGTGTAATTCAGTGAGTGAACCTTAGGTATCTGTGTATTGGAAATACACAGTGTGTGTGCAGGATTTGTAGCCTGTGTGTCAGTTATGATACCTACATGAATTTTGTGTAATAAGGGTGTGTGTGTGTGAGTTCAGGGAAGGGAAACTGAGATGCAGTGATGGCAGTAACTTGGACAGTAGCAGGGGCCTGTGTATCAGTGAATTGAGTTCATAGAATTCTATATCTCTGTATTTTGTAAATTCTGAGAGTGTAGCCTTGTGTCAACCTATGTATCTGTGTGTGTAACTAGTGAGTGAGTGAGAGGTATTTGAGTATGAGAGTGGTTGTGTGAGGGAAATGCTGCACTGAGTGAGAACCCAATATGTTGTGTATCAGTGGGCAATTTACTGACCCAGTGGGTTAGTATCAGTAGGAATTATGGGTTTAGATGCTGTGTCAGAGAGTTTGCTGCTGTGTTCTTGCATCAGTGCTTCAGGTATTGGGGGATTAAGTATCAGTGAGGTGTGAGTATAGAATTTCACTAGTAGTATTAGTTGTTGGGTAAGAATTAGTATGTATATACAACTATTAGTCTAGATAGTTAGTGGTGGATTAAAATCTATGCTAGCATATAGTTTAGCTACATATATATATATATGTATATATGTAGATATATATATAAATATGCATGTATTGTATTATAGTTAGTTCTATATAGTATTGATGTATATTATAGTGTTAGTATCTATGACCTAGTATAAACCACATCAGTTAGAATGTCCTAGTACAAACCTAGTATGACTAGTATCATCTTGGAGAAGACCTACCACAAAAGAAATTATGAACCTTAAACCTTAGTATGACCTAGAAACCTCGTATTTAATTAGTTAATCATGCTCATTCCCTTAATTCATTAATTAACATTAATATCTTATATATAGGTCATTGTGATCCCACTTTGGACATCGATCCTCACACTTTGCTCAGGACCACAAGCGAGTACATGCTCTGACAGTTTTTATTGTTGATTACTTCTATAAATTGTAGTGTATTACATACTTGATTCTGACACTATGGATACACGGGTTAGCATCCTAGATCCCCATCATGAGGAGTCGTGATTGGAATCCATCGTGCTAGCTGGGGGATGGGGAACTATTAGTAGATTATGTGATCATATCCAAACTTGCCATGCATCATAGCTCACCCCACTTCTCACGTCGGGTGCAGCCTGACCATTATCATGCTTCATAGCTGTTATATATGATTAGCCTGACCATTATCATGTATCATAGCTAACTATATGGTTAGCTTGACCTTCAAGAATCATAGCTAATCATATATAACCAGCCTGATCTAGTCCCAAGCCGATCACATAATAAACTAATATTTCAAACACTTAGCTAGATGTCTATTTTATTCAGATTCACTTGTTCTAGCATTCACTATCTATTGTTCATTGCTAGATGCTCTATTGCCTATTTCCATTTTTTCTCGTACTTTATATTTCCAGCATTTATTTCCATCTCGTATTCTTACACTGTTTATAGTCTTGGTCAATTTAATGAAACTGCTGTTAGTGCTTGTGCTTCGCTCCAATCCTGACTGGATAATATTTTTCAGAGGACCTGGAGGATCTTTGCCCCACTCATTATGGCCCAGGATATGAGGGTGATTTCACTCCAGAAACCCCAGAGGAGTTGCCTAGCCTAGAGAAGAATTTACCTGGCTGTTCTTAGATTATTTTTTTTGTATTTATTGTTTTAGACTGAGACTGAGTTGTATTTATTATTTTGTGATTTGTGAGGTCTTTTAGACCCAGGATTTGAGTTGGATTATTGTGAGTGTTTTTTATTTGAACTCTTTTCTATTCCCATCGTGCCATTATTTCTTATAGCTTGTGATTGAGTATATTATAGAACTGTGGATTGTTATCATTGTCCTCCGTGCAAAGTTGTGACTTTTGACAGGATATAATATATATTGAGACCTAGACAGCGTTCTACCGCCGATGCTGCGGCGTAGGCTGGACGTACCCACGACTCATGCCCAAATTCCGGGTGCGGGTCGTGACAAGTCTGCGGGTCGCTGGTTGTAAGAATCCATGGTAGATAATAGCCTCGTACTGCTATGAACCATTGAATCATGCATCATCGTCAGCCTCTCGCCCATGGATAGCTGTGATGCCTGCAGCTCCGTGATATTACGGTCTGTCGAGGCTCTAAGATTATTTGTCAAATCCTGGAGCTCTGTGATGCTGCGGTCGAGCATATCGAATCGTGCGATGAGCGTCGGATCGTCCGGCTGCGGCTGGGACCGGGGTTGCTCCCCCATCCTTCGTATCAACTCATCACGGAGAGACACAATCTGACAGTCAAAGGCATCCTGGACTCTGGCCGACGACTGCGAGGGCTGTGTGGAATGCACAGTTGTCGGGGAGGCCCTAGATGACTGCGTCGCAACCAGGGCGCCATAGGATCCCGTACCGTAGTACGTACCCCTCTGGAGACCACCAGCTGCGGTCACCCACAGGTCATCCACCGACGGAGCTGGAGCGGGCTGCGAGGAAGTACCAGCCTCTCCAGCTGTAGGTGCACTAGTAGTCGCCCGCTCACGCAGCCTAAGATACTTGGCCTAGAAAGGTTTGGAAACTCGATAATTGCCTAAGTTATATTAAAATTAACACAAAATAAAGTAATACTTACATAGGTCTACGAGGCCCTCTCATCAATGAGATTTTCGTCCTTGCGATGGGTGGCCAAGAAGACGGTCACCATGTTTGCATCCTCACCCCTCTGTACCTGTTAAAAATATATTATTTAGTACTAAACTTAAACATTTTTTCTACTACCATTTTATAGTACTTACATTAAAATAATATATCTTAAATAAAAAATATACCAAATGACAAAAATATTCCATCATCGGAATCGAGCCACCACACCACTTGGCAGCATTCCGCCTAGCCGCCTTGGCCATCTCAGACCTTTCCTTGTAGCTCGGATCGTCGAATCTAGCCCTCATCGCAGTCCACTGCTCAGGCGTGATCCAACCTTGGATCGGTTTTCTAGCACGATCACGAGCCTTCTGGTCATCCAGAGCATCTCGGATAAGCTTGGCGGCAACGGTAGGAAACAGCCGCTCGATCAACTCGGTCCGGTGCGGAGGATAGATATACGTCTACAATAAATAATTTACTAAGTGAGCATCACGAATAAGTTATATAATATGCGTAAATAAGAGGATTTATTTAATATACTTTTACCTGGAAGTGCGCAAACCAGAATGCCTTTCTCTCCTCCGGAGCTTCAGAGTAGTTGATCCAAGGGCCACCGTAGTTGTTCCTCAAAAATAGGCCCAGGTGTCTCTGAACCGACGATAGACGATATCTATACAGAGATAATTGTTTTTATCGAAAAAGTAAATATATGATGAATAAATAAGTACACGATATATATGATGCTAAACCATCTAATTGACTTACTTTGTACCGTCTGCCCAAATCTCTGTCCTCGTCTCCTCCGGAGGTGCGCATGGAGGATCTTGCTGATGCTGGGACAATGTGGGCACGACCTCCTCGATATGATCATCTGTCTCTATGGTTCCGTCAGAAGGAGGAACGCTGGACGAGGGAGTACTATCACGCCTGGAACTACTCGTCCTAACAGTCGAAGATGTGAGTGATTGATATACTGGAGTACTGGGCGACGATGATCCGAAACCAACGGTAGGCAGTACCGGAGGAGCACTCTTTCTACCTCGGGACCTGCCGAATCCTCCGCGTCGTCCTGTCATACCTGATAACAACATATGATGAATAAAGAAAAACACAAATATATAGTACATTATACAGTCAAAATATGATGCATATCTCACAGCATTCTACAGTCAAAATATAATACATATATTCGTTAAAAATAGTACATTCTACAGTCAAAATATAGTTACATTCTACAGGCAAAATATTTTATTTTCAATCATCTTCAGAAAATTTATCTTGTTCGCCTTCCTCGTCCTCCTCTCCCTCTTCTTCCTCCACGTCTTCACTTTCATCTACTTCGTCTTCGTCTTCGTCTTTCTCTTCGAATAATTCTACATCTTCTACATTATTACTCGTGTAATGAGTAACTTCCGTTGAGTCCACATCTATAATATTTGTTACAAGAGATGGATCGTACTCCTGATAAGCTATTTCGTCAATGTCAAAGGTATTTCGAGCTTTATTCTTGCATACTGCCCACCAATCCGACCTCGCTTTCCCCCGTCTAGGATAAGTTGTGAGGTACACGAGCTGAGCCTGACTTGATAGGATAAATGGTTCGTAGCCTTGATATCTACGCTTGTAGTTTATATCCACAAGGCCATGCTTGTCAATTTCCAACCTTGATCTTGAATCGGATCGAACCATTCACACTTGAATAGCACGATATTAGCAGGTTCTGTGCCATAATTATATGTCAACTCCACAATCTCTCATAAGATACCAAGGAAATCATTACCTGGATTGACGTCTTTGTAGTTAGAAGATTTGATACACAAACAACTATTTTTTGTGGAATCAAGATTCAGAAAGCTGTCTCTAATAGGAGCATTTATTGACTTGAACCTGAACCCATTCACACAGAAACTTGGACAAATTTTAACGACAGTAATTGGTCCCTTGGCTAGAGTTCTAATAGATTCAGTCTCGGGTGTTATTAGATGATCGACCTAAATACCAAAGTAGCGATAGTAAGTTATTTGTTTTGCAAGTGCAGAATTAAAAAGTAATTACCAAGCATCTTATATATGCGCTCAACCAAGAAGGAAAATGGCATCTAATTTCTTATTCTACTTTTTCGTATATTATGTAGGGTCTAACCGACCTCAACTCATCATTATATGTGTTGAAAAACAATAAAGCAACTGCTGATTAGTAGCATAATAGTAGCTTATACTATTATATTGAGATGATGTAAATATGGACGTATTAATTACTTACCCTTCTAGCTTCTCCACTTCATCCTTGTCGTAATTGAGTAATATATACAACTGAGCAGCCCTTAGCTCATCGTCATTCAAATATCTCTTCTTATTTTTCCCGAAGGCTTTCCAGACGCATTGAATACTTTGAGTATTATATCATTAGATTCCTGATATCCGTCGTCGTTTCTCGGAGCTTTCGATCTATTAGTAGCAACATGTGGTTTAAAATACGTCGAGCAAAAGTTTATAATCTCCTCGAGAACATAAGCTTCACAAATAGATCCCTCAACCCGTGCCTTATTTTTTACCTTTCTCTTTAGGTGATTTAGATGTCGCTCGAAGGGGTACATCCACCGATAACCGACAGGACCACCAATACGTCCCTCATAGGAAAGATGAATTGGCAAATGCTCAATAGAGTCAAAGAATCCAGGAGAAAACACCTTCTCGAGCATACATAGAGTTACCGCAATGTCCTTCTCTTGCTTTTCTAGACGATCGACGAGCAACTTAGTACAACAAAGATCTCTGAAGAATATGTTGAGCTCTGTCAATGGATCCCAAATGATTTGTGGTAAGAATACCCGAAATGCAATCGGAATTAACATCTCCATGAATACGTGACAATCGTGGCTCTTCATACCCGCCAGTTTGTTCTCCTTGAGGTCGACGCATCTTCTCAAGTTCGACACGTACCCGTCTGAAAACTTTAGACCCTGAATTCACCTACAAAGTCTCCCTTTATCCCCTTTCTCCAGTGAGAAAACTGACTTAGGTTGCTTTAACTTTCTATTCCCCTCTTTTATCAAATTCAATGCCGGATGTCTACATATTTCTTCTGAGTCCAACTTGGCCTTCGGATTATCTTTCGTCTTCCCCTTTACCTCTATTACAGTATTAATTATTATCAAACACATTCTTCTCGATATGTATGACATCAAGGTTATGTCTGATCAGATTGGTGCTCCAATATGGCAGATCCCAGAATATACTCCTCTTCGTCCAGTTATGGGTGCGACCAAATCTGTCACACTTGTACCCCTTAGCAGGCTCTTCGATAGCACTTGGTAAATCTTTTACCTTTTCCCATATCGTGTATCCGGGCCACCTTGGTGGTAGATTGGCCTTCTCCACAACTCCCGCACGAAAAGCATTATTGTTCCTCCGATACGGATGATCCTTCGGCAAAAATTATCGATGACAATCGAAGAAGCACGGTTTGCCTCCGTATTTCAAACGGAAAGCCTTAGTATGGTCCATGCAATACGGACATGAAAGACAACCATGGGTGCTCCATCCCGATAATATTCCATAGGCCAAAAAGTCGTTGATGGTCCACATAAGTGCTGCCCTCATCTGAAAATTCTGCTTTCTAGAAATATCGTACGTGTTGGCACCTACTTCCCATAGCTGATTCAACTCATCTATCAAAGGCTGTAAATATACATCGATGTTCCTCTTCGGATTATTCGGACCCAGGATAATAACGGTTAGGAACATATACGGAGTCTTCATGCACATCCAAGGCGATAGATTATACAGAGTGACGATCACAGGCCAACATGAATACTGGGAGCCCGAAAGTACGAATAGGGTAAAACCGTCAGAGGAGAGCCCCAATCTGACATTATGCGGATCCGAAGCAAAATTTGGATACTCTCGATCAAAGTGCTTCCATGCTTCTTCATCGGATGGATGATCCAATACTCCTTCGATCTGTTTTTGCCTGTGCTAACTCATGTTTTCTGCAGTCTCCTTAACCATAAACAACCACTGCAACCGCGGTGTCAAAGGCAAGTAGTGCATCGAATCGGTAGGCTTCCTTGCACCGACAAACTTTCCTCTAATTGTGGCCTTGTAGCGATTAGCACCACAGAATCTGCACGCATCTTCATCCTTGTCGTCTTTATAGTACAATATGTACCCGTTACGACATGCATCAATTTTCTTGTATCCCATCCAGAGCGATCTCACCATCCTCTTAGATCGATAGAAGTCTTTAGGCAACTTTGTACCCTCGGGCAAGATCTCTATAATCAAACCGATTTGTTGATTATAGCATTCTTGCGACATGTTAAAATTGGACCTGATGCTCAATAATCTTGTAACCACCTCCAACGATGAATGATCCTCATAACCAGGATATAGGGGAGTCCTTGCATTCTCCAGCAACTCCATAAACTTTGCAGCATCGGCATTCGGTGCCTCCTCGGCTGCATTATAATTGTCCGGATTAAAACTAGGTCCCGCCGAATCATAATTGTCCGGATAGAAACTAGGCCCCGCCGTATAAAAAACAATGTTTACCCACCCGATGTCGTAAGCATCGTGGTCGTAGACATCCATATATGGCTCCACATAAGGCTCCAACTCCGATGCTAGAGACACAAGTTCTCCGTGCGCGATCCATTTATAGTAATTCAACATGAAGCCCTTCGAGTACAAATGATATGTGACTTCCACTTTTGGATGATATTTCCTGTTGCGATATCTCACACACAGACACTTAATTTTGATACCGTCCATGTACTGAGGGAACGCCTTGGCGAACTACAAGAACTGTTGTACACCCTCAATGAATTTATTCCGCATACCGCACATGTCATCAGGATGATAGTTGTATATCCACGAACGATGATGCAGATAGTAATTCATATCCATTTCTAGATACTTCTGCAAAAATTTAGACAAGGTCACAAGCCATCTCTTATTTAGTGTAAAACATATTAATTTTACGCATTTATTTAACTAAAGAACTTATCAATGCAATGGCCAAGTAACTGATTACTGCTATGCTTTGGTAATCACAAGGTCTTATGCAAAGTAGCCATCAACCTTTTTAGACAGTAAGCTGGATGACATACACATCACTCATTATTTCTTCTTAAATGTCACTTTGTTTGGGTGGTTGCTGCTTGTGCCATTTTGTCAACCCACAAACTTTTCAAGTTGGATGTGTACTGTTATGCAGTTATGACACTAGGCCACTTACCTAGGATACTCAATTACCTAGTATACTTAATTACCTAGTGTTATAACTCATATCTTAGTACCTATACAAAGTTTATGGATGCAACAAGTAGTTGCTACTGCACAGGGTATTGGTATTTACTTTATGGGTTTAACTTAAGAGTTCACCACCTCTGATACCTCTTGAATCACCCTTAAAAGTGTTTTATGTTGTCCAAACATTACTCTAGACACATATCCATATACCCCATAATCCCAACTTCAGGCCCCAATGCCAACAACTCAACTCCTTCCAACTGCATTCCACATGCAGTCCCCTAGCACTGCTGCTTACTGTTCTGAGATGTGCAAGGGCACATCTCAGTGCAACACTGCAGGCCTAACTCGATACTCCCCCCTTCAATACTAAACCCGAGCCCCTAATAACCCTCTGCCTGTACTGACTTCCCTCCCCCACAACTAATACACAAATCAGTTCCAATCATGCACTCAAGGTATCTCAAGGTATCTCATATATCTACACTTTGACACTTGGTATCTTGATACTAACACAAATTCATAATGATACAACTGCTAGACTGGACACTTAACTACATTGATATGTACTGTTGTGGTACACATAGTTATCACAGTTCACTTGTTGCAAATAGGTTATATATTCCTCTTATTAATATACACCAGATACTGATACATAGATACATTGATACACATTAACACTTACCAATTGATACATATATTGACAGCACTTGCTCTTAATTCCATATCCCCTTGCTCAATGAACACACCAAATACACATTATGCACAGTTCTTCCAAAGACACACATGTGCAAAACTTTGTACACTCCCCCTAGTTGCTACTCTCTGGAGCTCCATGCCCATGTTGTAACCTAATACAGCTGTTGTTGCCCACATGCTCTACAGCCTGTATCCAAGTTGCTACTGCTGCTATCTGGCCTGCAGTTGCTGACTGTAACTTGCTACTGTTACAACAACAGAATACTGCTACTACTGTCGTTCTACCTATTGCATCTGTTGTGCAGTCTGCTGCTAAGTGTTGCTGTGGTGCAAGCTACTGCATGTACAAGAATTGCTGCCTAATGCACAGAATCCCCCCTACGTTGAACAATGACTCATGCATACTAGGTTACCTATACTATCATAAAAGGACACACCTAAACCCTCAAAGAAGAAAGAAGACCAAGAAAAATAAATTAAAAGAGCCCCAGTTCTTAAACCCTAAATCCAAACATGATCGATGAAAGAACATCAAAATCAACACCCATTGGACACCAAAAAAGGGAAAAAAGATTTCGTGTCCCTGACGTGACGCAAACGTGTCAGACATGGCACTTATACTCTGAAATATCACTATACATGCCAAACCATACCCGTGTCCATGTGTCCGTGCAACTATTATATATAGAGGGAGAGAATGAGAAAGACTTACAGTTGTGAATGAGGAGCCGGAGGTAGGAATGTCACTACCACATTCGGAAAACAGGGGTATTTTCGACTTTTTACAATATTTAATATTATTGTAGTTATAATTAATTAAATTGCATGATAGTATATTTGGTTTTAAATATTTATGAGTGATGTGTAATTAAATATAGTATTATATGCAGTGTTTATTTATTTTTAGCTAACAGACTAGACCTAGAAGCCCAGTGGATGACCACCTGTCCGAATTATAGAATTCCGGATTTTATTATTTTATCTAGAATTTAATATTTGGAGATTGTAATTAATTATTGTATTTTATTTAATATTTTGCGCATTGCCTTTGCTTCGATATTTGGGGCAGTATCCTGACTTCTGTCTTCCAACAAATTTCACAATCTTGCCCTAGACATGCCCGCCTTCCATTCTGCTATTTTTGCAACTCATAATTATGCTCTTTGTGCATTATTTCTGGCCGCACAAAAATCGTCGCGGACGTTTATTTTAAAATCCCTATTTTGTATCGTTGTGCGTTCCAATTTAAAATTGGAGGCCATCTTGACCTATTTTTCGTGCGGCCCAAATTAGGGTAACATTCTGTTCTGAGTCTTCTTCATTTTTGGTATTGATGACCTGACCTGATTTTGGCCCCATGTACTCCTAATTAATTGTTGAACACAACTTGCATTTATTTCTATTTAAATTGAGGATACTATTTTATCTGATTCTGAAATTCCATATTAATTCCAGTGCCCTGTTATTTGAGCCCATACCGATCATACAGCGCCCCCTGACCCTACAAAACACCGGACCCCGAATCGCCCGCCAAATTTTCGTCATTTCATGTGTTTGTGCAATTTTCCGAATTTAAGGGGGTTAAATTGCAAATCGGCATTTTGTGCCAACACCCCATTATTTAAACCAATGAGGGAGCCTATTAATTTTTAATTAAAAACCCTCATCCCTACATGAATTATTTCCCTCATGTTCAATCTGGACCACCCATTTAATTGGGTGCATCCTCACCATTAGATTCACAACCCTCTTCCCTATATAATGTCACATCTACCCATTTCCCTAGAAAACCCTAATCCCCAAGCAAGCCTCCACAATTCCTCAAGCCTCCAACGTAGGAAGAAATTCCTCTTCCTTTCTTCTTCTCTTTTCTTCTTTTCTTCTTTTCTTCTCCTTCTTCCTTCCTCCTCCTTTAATATTTTCTTTCATTTAAAATTTCAAAAGGAAGAAGGGGGGAATACTGTTCATTCCCCCCCCCACAGTTACTGTTCACCGAGCCTCAGCCGGCGGCCCGGTCAGTCACCCGAGCTCCTTGCTGTGAGCCCCTCCTCCGTCTCAACTCCCCTCCTCGTGGCACATTCTCCGGCCCGGCGGCCAACCACCCGATCGGCCATCTCCGACCCGCCGGCCTACAGCCGGAGCTCCCTGCTCCGTCGACTTCTCCCCAACCTCGGCGGCCCATCCGACGACCCTCACGAGATCCTCCCCGACTTCCCCTGCTGATCGGCCACCCGACCGAGTCCCCCACTCCGGCTACTCCTCTCCAATCTCCTCCCTACAGCCGAACTCATCCACCGTGAGCCCGCCGGATAACCTCCCGCTGTCAACCCCTCCATCACCATTCATCAACACCACCACCATCATCCACCATTACTCCCAGCCGGCCGAAATCCCTCCGCCGCGTGCTGGAGCGGATGACGCAGATCCGTTGCGGCGGCCACCGTGCTCTGGAAGTCCCTCACATCCGTGCTGTCCTCAGCCAACCACGAGGTCCGGTCCGGCTTTGAGCTTCGCGTGGCTGCCCTGCTTGCTGACATATCCGCAGCCAGCGTGCCAAGAACTCCCCTCCGGCGATCTTTCCGGCGAGCCTCCCTGCAACCCACTGTAAGTCTCCTTCTTCCCCTTCTTTCTTTATATATATATATATATATATATATATATATATATATATATATATATATATATATATATATATGTATATATACATACATGTATACGTATGAGTAATTAGTGTAATTAATTTGTATATGTATATATAATAAATGTAAGGTATTGTATGTATTTAAATAAATGGTATAAATATGTATTTTATTTAATGTTTAATAGTATATTGGTATACGTATAAATATATATTTCGTATATACTTAATATATTTTAATAGAAAAAGGGAATACATGTATATATGTATATATATTTTGTAAATGTATAAATATGCATATATATATATAAATACGTATACGTGTATTTGTGTGTATATGTGTACATATATATATTTCTATAAATATAGTGTATTTTCTCTGTTCGTATATAGTATACATATTTTGGTGTATGTACAAACCTATATATATGTAATTTTTGGTATAATTATATATTGGTAAGATATATATATTAATTAATACATTTTGGTATAAAAATGTGTACCCATATATATATATATATGTATAAACATATTTTGGTATGTAAAAATATATAGTATATATATAAACTGTATTGATATATATATATGTACTTGTAAAACATATTTTTGGTATATGTAAACAAATGTATATTTCACTAGTACATATATATGTATACATGTATATTTTGTATATGTATTTAATTTGAGATATGTTTATATGCACATACAGGTATTAGTTTTATTTAAAGTGTATATATTTTACTTATATCTATTATTGTAATTAAGGGATATTAATATATAGTTGGCCTATCTAGTAGATGACCCCTACCGTACCTAGCGTAGCCCTAAGGCCAGTATATTTCCATTGTGTGTTAGTATTGCCCCTGATACAAGTGTTATTGTGATATGTTTTTAGGACTGTTGGTTTACCCAGGGGATACTCTGGAACAGGACATCCATAATTACCAGCTAAGGACCCAAGGCAAGTACATTCTCTGATAATTTCCAATTCTTGATAATTTTTATAAGTTCAATGATCTTGAAATATTACAACTGAATCTTGACACTGTGCTACACGGACTAGTATATAGCCTGGATCTGCAGTCATGAGATGTTACCTTGATTATCGTATTGATATTGTACACGACATGTATATTAGACATCGTACATGATAGACTTGACTTGCTCGTGTATCGTGACGTGTCATGGTTGGATCCACAGTACTAGTTGGGGGCGGAGAAGTAGTTAGTAAGAAATGTGATCATAACCTCTTATTGTAGTATAAAAATTGTAAGTGTTAATCATGCTCTTCACCCATGATTAGCCAGGCCCTGTAGCTATCGTACATGTTCCTAAGCCGATCACATTTTGAGACTACTATTTCAAACACTTAGAATAGATTACAGTTCCCTATTTTAAATCATATACTACATCACCCGTATATGATACTGTTCCTTGTTCTTTTATTTCCATACATGCACTGACTGTATCATATTGCCCATTGCCTGTCTCTTTATATTGCCTGTCTCTCTTAAATTGCCATTGTATTTATTTCACTGTCTTCTCAGTAGCTAGCATGACATGTTTTATTGTATTATAGACATTATCAATTAATGGAACTGTTATTTGAGATTGTGCTTTGCTCCTTCCTGACTGGAAACATTTTTCTAGACTATGCCCTAGAGGACCGCTGTCCGACACTTGTGGACCATATGGTGAGTAGCTGCAGACTTGGTAGTAGTTGTGATTCTGGAAGGTCTAGCCGGAATTATTATTTATTGTTAGTTCTTTAAGTAGACTATTTGGTACCGGATTTGTCTCCGGCATTTTGATGATTCTTGGATATTGTTGAGTTAGTTATTACTTTTTGACTTGTGTTGTAATTAATTTTTGTGTTCGATATCTTATCGTGCTGTCATCCTGTGATTGAGTATGTGCTCGTTTATTTGTGTCATCCGTGCCTCCTTATGGAGATTGGATGTTTGTGTGACATTAGCTAGATAGTATCAAGTCCTTGACAGCATTCTACCGCCGATGCTGCGGCGTAGGCTGGACGTACCCACGCACTCGTGCCCCTAAACCGGGTGCGGGTCGTGACACGTTTTTAGTGGTGGCCCATGCAGGTCAGACTTCGCGAGTTGTGCGATGTCGTAGTAGTGTGACATCCTTGTTACACTACTGCGTGCCTGCTATAGGACATAGGTCATAGGATACTAGGACGAGAGCAAATACTCAATCACAATTCCTTGAGAGATTCCTGGGATGACCCCTGAGAATCTTGTTAAAATTTCCAATTTAAATCATTTCCTTGTTCTGTCCATTCTCATTTGTTGATATTGATTTGATTGTTGTTGATTAGTTATTAAGTTAGGATTTTTGGTTCCATAGTAGGGCTGGATTTCATATCAAGATGAATTTATAGACTGATTTATGGTATTATTTGGAGGACAGTGAAAAATGATTAACATTAGAGCTATTGGAATACAAAAGGTGGATTTAAAATTTTTAATTGAAGATTGAAAATAAAATTCAAGTTTTAGGATTCTGAGAAGATTGAGATTGTTATTAAAAGTTATTTTGAAGATTTCAATGAATTGCAAAATTTTGAAATTTGAGGAATTGAAATATTGTTATTAAAATTTTATTTTTGAGGATTCCGATTCGATTCAATAAACCTAGACAAGTCTGTAAGGATCTTTAAGGTGATTAAATTTTCATTTCAGTATTTAAATAATTAACCTTGAGGAAAGTGTATGCAATTTACCTAAAAATTTTTATTCGAGGAGTTATTTTGAGGAAAATTTATCTGAGGATAAGATTTTATAGTGGGAGAGATATATTAGTATACAATAGATGAGATGCATGTGTAAGGATCTGTTGGCTTGAGTATAATTGAGATCTCACTGCCCACTGACTTGGGTGTCCATTTAAGATTGTATTAGAGAGAGCAGTATTTAGTAAAGAGTGTTGCATTTGATATGCACTTGGGTGATAAGAATAACTAGCATCAACTGTTGCAGTAGGTAAGGAAGCTAGCAGTGAGAGTGTTTGTGATAGAACTGTGATACCTAGGGGATAGAGATATCCGACCATGGATGCATCTTTGACCTGTGCAATCCCAACTAAGGCTTCTTTCCAATCTCTTTATCTTGAATGTTGCTTCTTTAGAACTGTACTGTCCTTCCTTGATGATATCGTATTTTTGCCTAAATTGATTTTTTGGGATCTGTCTTCAGGATGTCGCCGCAGACAAGGTCTATGAGAGCGGGAACATCAGCTTTAGAGGGGTCTGCCACCTCTCCACCTGATGGACAGACATCCGTAGTTCCTCCTATATCTCCGATGCACGTAGGAGTATCTGCACTTCCCGGGGATCTTCCTCCTCCACCTGTTCAGAAGATTGCCGCAGCTGTGACGGACAACCTTCCTCCTCCATCAACTCCGATTCTCGAAGGTTTGCCCATTGACGGAACGCAGATGTTTACCTTGATCCAAGGCATGGTAGATGCCCAAAGAGTAACGGCAGACGCTCAGCGAGTTCAAGCTGAGGCTCAGAGGGTGCAAGCAGAAGCGCACCAGGCACAAACTGAGCTGATGAAAGAAAACATGGAGAATGCTCATCAGGTGACTCTCCAAGCTTTGGAGAGAGTAGCACAGTACCAGCAGTTTCCTGACCAGCAACAGCAGAGATCAGATACTATAGTGAATTTTAAGAGGATGATGCCTCGAGAGTTTAAAGGTACCGAAGGGATACTCTACGCTGACGACTGGCTAGAGGATATAGAGAGAAGCCTGCGATTAACCCAGATTTCGGAGAACTTGCAAATAGAAGCCGCTGGCAGTCAGATGTTCGATATCGCACTCACGTGGTATCGCACGGAGCCGAGAATTACTGCGCAAGGACTTACTTGGGAGACCTTCAAGGAACTCTTCAAGGAGAAGTTCTTTCCCGACGTAGCATTGGGAACCTTGGAAAGTCAGTTTCATGACTTAGTTCAAGGAAACATGTCGGTCGACGAGTACGCTGCAGAATTCTGTAGATTGAGCCGTTTTGCATCGTCCATGATTCGAGACCCAGGAGATCGAGCCCAAAAATTTAGAAAGGGACTGACGAGAGAGATTAAGTCACGCACTTCTGGTCGTCGTACCGCTACCTTTGAGGCTATCTTGATGGATGCTCAGATTGCAGAAGAGGATTTGGATCTCAGGCCTAAGAGGAGTCACAATATTTTTGGAGATACGAATGATAGCGCAGGACCAGCCAAGCATCCCCGTATTCAGTACCAACAACAGTACCAAGTACCATTTCATAATCAGCAACAACCATGGATATTTCAGCATCCACCGCAGTACCTAGCACCAGTTCCTATCCAACAACATCCATGGGCGTATCAGTATCAACAACAGTACCAGGCACCAGTCCGTGTTGAGCGGAATCAGCAACAGCCTCCAAGAGAGACACAGCAGACTTGTCATTTCTGTAAGAAACCAGGTCACCTTTGGGAGAGCTGTAGAACGAGGCTAGGACTTTGTTTGCACTGCGGCGCTGCGGGACATCGGGTAAGGGATTGTCTTCTAGCCCCTTATCTTCCCAGCCAACACGCAGCTTCAGATTATAGAGATCCAGTTAGGCTACCTGTGGAACCGTACATTGCTCAGCACTTGCGAAGGGAACCACCCCAGCAGGACGGGCATTTGCGATGACGGTCAAGGAGACCGATACTGCAGGTAATGTGTTAGCAGTTTCTGTTCTTTTCTTTATTCTGTTCCTATCTATTTGATTGATTGATTGCTTAGTACAATAGTTGTATGCATGATTTTCTTGTTAGAATGTAGTTAGTAGTACCCCTGATACATAGACTGCAATACCATAACAAATGAGACCATAACCATGTATGTTCCCCCTAGATTGTATGTGGTATGACTATAGATAGAATTTTCTTAGACCGTGATTATTGGTGTTGACTGTAGTGAAGATTCATGAAAGAGCTATGACTTGACAAGAGGAACAAGATGATTAAAATTCGAGGATGAATATTGATTTAAATAAATGGTTAAGAAATTAACATGGCATAATTGGTGGTTTATTAATTCCAGGAAAGATTATGACATGTTTAAGTGGGTTATTAATTTGGAAATTTTGGGAGATTTATCAATGTATTTATTTAATTGCAAGTTATGAATTTTAGAACTTTATAATTGGATGTTGCATTTGGAGAATCCTTAAGTATCATATTGTTGAGCATTTTGAGGAAGAGGAAATCGAGAAATAAAATTTAGATGGATAAATGTTTAAATTTAAATTTGTGGAACGAGATTTCATTTTATACTTGTGCATTGAAAAATCAAATTTAAGGAGTGAATATTAAATTTCGAGTATTGAATTATTAACAAAAACTTTCAAGGAAATTTTGATGGACTTTGATTTTATTCCGAGGATTTTTCAGGAATGCAATAATTTCAGAATTTTTGAACAAATTATGAAAGGACATCATGAATTATTACCTGATTTCGTGGATTATGAATTTAAACTTTGAGGGAAATAATAATGTGTATGATTAAACACTACTAGGAGGATTTTAAATTTTGAGGACGAAATTCTTTTAAGGTGGGTAGACTTGTCACTACCACATTCTGAAAACAGGGGTATTTTCGACTTTTTATAATATTTAATATTATTGTAGTTATAATTAATTAAATTGCATGATAGTATATTTGGTTTTAAATATTTATGAGTGATGTGTAATTAAATATAGTATTATATGCAGTGTTTATTTATTTTTAGCTAACAGACTAGACCTAGAAGCCTAGTGGATGACCACCTGTCCGAATTATAGAATTCCGGATTTTATTATTTTATCTAGAATTTAATATTTGGAGATTGTAATTAATTATTGTATTTTATTTAATATTTTGCGCATTGCCTTTGCTTCGATATTTGGGGCAGTATCCTGACTTCTGTCTTCCAACAAATTTCACAATCTTGCCCTAGACATGCCCGCCTTCCATTCTGCTATTTTTGCAACTCATAATTATGCTCTTTGTGCATTATTTCTGGCCGCACAAAAATCGTCGCGGACGTTTATTTTAAAATCCCTATTTTGTATCGTTGTGCGTTCCAATTTAAAATTGGAGGCCATCTTGACCTATTTTTCGTGCGGCCCAAATTAGGGTAATATTCTGTTCTGAGTCTTCTTCATTTTTGGTATTGATGACCTGACCTAATTTTGGCCCCATGTACTCCTAATTAATTATTGAACACAACTTGCATTTATTTCTATTTAAATTGAGGATACTATTTTATCTGATTCTGAAATTCCATATTAATTCCAGTGCCCTGTTATTTGAGCCCATACCGATCATACAGCGCCCCCTGACCCTACAAAACACCGGACCCCGAATCGCCCTCCAAATTTTCGTCATTTCATGTGTTTGTGCAATTTCCCGAATTTAAGGGGGTTAAATTACAAATCGGCATTTTGTGCCAACACCCCATTATTTAAACCAATGAGGGAGCCTATTAATTTTTAATTAAAAACCCTCATCCCTACATGAATTATTTCCCTCATGTTCAATCTGGACCACCCATTTAATTGGGTGCATCCTCACCATTAGATTCACAACCCTCTTCCCTATATAATGTCACATCTACCCATTTCCCTAGAAAACCCTAATCCCCAAGCAAGCCTCCACAATTCCTCAAGCCTCCAACGTAGGAATAAATTCCTCTTCCTTTCTTCTTCTCTTTTCTTCTTTTCTTCTCCTTCTTCCTTCCTCCTCCTTTAATATTTTCTTTCATTTAAAATTTCAAAAGGAAGAAGGGGGGAATACTGTTCATTCCCCCCCCCCACAGTTACTGTTCACCGAGCCTCAGCCGGTGGCCCGGTCAGTCACCCGAGCTCCTTGCTGTGAGCCCCTCCTCCGTCTCAACTCCCCTCCTCGTGGCACATTCTCCGGCCCGGCGGCCAACCACCCGATCGGCCATCTCCGACCCGCCGGCCTACAGCCGGAGCTCCCTGCTCCGTCGACTTCTCCCCAACCTCGGCGGCCCATCCGACGACCCTCACGAGATCCTCCCCGACTTCTCCTGCTGACCGGCCACCCGACCGAGTCCCCCACTCCGGCTACTCCTCTCCAATCTCCTCCCTACAGCCGAACTCATCCACCGTGAGCCCGTCGGATAACCTCCCGCTGTCAACCCCTCTATCACCATTCATCAACACCACCACCATCATCCACCATTACTCCCAGCTGGCCGAAATCCCTCCGCCGCGTGCTGGAGCGGATGACGCAGATCCGTTGCGGCGGCCACCGTGCTCTGGAAGTCCCTCACATCCGTGCTGTCCTCAGCCAACCACGAGGTCCGGTCCGGCTTCGAGCTTCGCGTGGCTGCCCTGCTTGCTGACATATCCGCAGCCAGCGTGCCAAGAACTCCCCTCCGGCGATCTTTCTGGCGAGCCTCCCTGCAACCCACTGTAAGTCTCCTTCTTCCCCTTCTTTCTTTATATATATATATATATATATATATATATGTATATATACATACATGTATACGTATGAGTAATTAGTGTAATTAATTTGTATATGTATATATAATAAATGTAAGGTATTGTATGTATTTAAATAAATGGTATAAATATGTATTTTATTTAATGTTTAATAGTATATTGGTATACGTATAAATATATATTTCGTATATACTTAATATATTTTAATAGAAAAAGGGAATACATGTATATATGTATATATATTTTGTAAATGTATAAATATGCATATATGTATATAAATACGTATACGTGTATTTGTGTGTATATGTGTACATATATATATTTCTATAAATATAGTGTATTTTCTCTGTTCGTATATAGTATACATATTTTGGTGTATGTACAAACCTATATATATGTAATTTTTGGTATAATTATATATTGGTAAGATATATATATTAATTAATACATTTTGGTATAAAAATGTGTACCCATATATATATATATGTATAAACATATTTTGGTATGTAAAAATATATAGTATATATATAAACTGTATTGATATATATATATGTACTTGTAAA
The DNA here is from genome assembly GCA_036927795.1 of Iris macrosiphon. NCBI lineage: Eukaryota > Viridiplantae > Streptophyta > Magnoliopsida > Asparagales > Iridaceae > Iris > Iris macrosiphon. The sequence goes on from JAYESA010000007.1 coordinate 90,616,384, forward strand.
ACATATTTTTGGTATATGTAAACAAATGTATATTTCACTAGTACATATATATGTATACATGTATATTTTGTATATGTATTTAATTTGAGATATGTTTATATGCACATACAGGTATTAGTTTTATTTAAAGTGTATATATTTTACTTATATCTATTATTGTAATTAAGGGATATTAACATATAGTTGTCCTATCTAGTAGATGACCCCTACCGTACCTAGTGTAGCCCTAAGGCCAGTGTATTTCCATTGTGTGTTAGTATAGCCCCTGATACAAGTGTTATTGTGATATATTTTTAGGACTGTTGGTTTACCCAGGGGATACTCTGGAACAGGACATCCATAATTACCAACTAAGGATCCAAGGCAAGTACATTCTCTGATAATTTCCAATTCTTGATAATTTTTATAAGTTCAATGATCTTGAAATGTTACAACTGAATCTTGACACTGTGCTACACGGACTAGTATATAGCCTGGATCTGCAGTCATGAGATGTTACCTTGATTATCGTATTGACATTGTACACGACATGTATATTAGACATCGTACATGATAGACTTGACTTGCTCGTGTATCGTGACGTGTCATGGTTGGATCCACAGTACTAGTTGGGGGCGGGGAAGTAGTTAGTAAGAAATGTGATCATAACCTCTTATTGTAGTATAAAAATTGTAAGTGTTAATCATGCTCTTCACCCATGATTAGCCAGGCCCTGTAGCTATCGTACATGTTCCCAAGCCGATCACATTTTGAGACTACTATTTCAAACACTTAGAATAGATTACAGTTCCCTATTTTAAATCATATACTACATCACCCGTATATGATACTGTTCCTTGTTCTTTTATTTCCATACATGCACTGACTGTATCATATTGCCCATTGCCTGTCTCTTTATATTGCCTGTCTCTCTTAAATTGCCATTGCATTTATTTCACTGTCTTCTCAGTAGCTAGCATGACATATTTTATTGTATTATAGACATTATCAATTAATGGAACTGTTATTTGAGATTGTGCTTTGCTCCTTCCTGACTGAAAACATTTTTCCAGAATATGCCCTAGAGGACCGCTGTCCGACACTTGTGGACCATATGGTGAGTAGCTGCAGACTTGGTAGTAGTTGTGATTCTGGAAGGTCTAGCCGGAATTATTATTTATTGTTAGTTCTTTAAGTAGACTATTTGGTATCGGATTTGTCTCCGGCATTTTGATGATTCTTGGATATTGTTGAGTTAGTTATTACTTTTTGACTTGTGTTGTAATTAATTTTTGTGTTCGATATCTTATCGTGCTGTCATCCTGTGATTGAGTATGTGCTCGTTTATTTGTGTCATCCGTGCCTCCTTATGGAGATTGGATGTTTGTGTGACATTAGCTAGATAGTATCAAGTCCTTGACAGCGTTCTACCGCCGATGCTGCGGCGTAGGCTGGACGTACCCACGCACTCGTGCCCCTAAACCGGGTGCGGGTTGTGACAAGAAAGGAGGAGCCGGAGGGGGAGGACGCGACCGGAGGGGGGTCGCCGGAGGGAGGAAGGAGGAGCCGGAGGGGGGTCACCGGAGGGAGGAAGGAGTAATGGGTTTCTAATTTGGGAGAGGGAGAGGGAGAGGGAGAGGGAGAGGGAGAGATCGAAAGAAATGGGGGGAAGCAGCCCTAAATGAAACAAATTTAGCGATATTTTAGCAACGCCAATAATGACGTCGCTAAGTTAGCGACGTCGTTGATGTCGCTAATGACATCGCTAAATATCTAAAAGATATACGTCACTAAATACATCGCTAAACGTCGCTAAATAAAACATATTAGCAACGTTTAGCGACCTTAATTGAACTTATAGCGACTAATCTTTTAAAAACTGAATAAAAGTCGCTAACCGTCGCTAAACGTCCCCAATTAGCGACGTCTAGCGACGTTTTTATATGGAGTCGCTAATTTATATTATATTAGTGATGTTTTTCGTTGACGTCGCTAAAAAACGTCGCTAATCTCTCTTATTCTAGTAGTGTGGAAGAAATTCGAGATTGGTGCACCAAGTGTTTAACATTGGGTCAATTAGGTCTAATTAGACTTAGATTAGTTATGAGAGGCTAGCTACATGTCTATAATTGGATACGAGTAGGTCGTATCCTGATACACCATGATACGGGATAATTTTGGGAACTTTTCTTCGACACTTGTGATACACATGCCAATTCCTTTAATTACATGATATATAGTTAATATAATTATTAGATGGTATTATATATCTATATTAGGATGTTTTTGATATATTTTGGGGGGTGGTATCAATGGATTGGATATTTGGAGGGTGTATCATAAGTATCATGGGTATCTTGATATTGCAGGTGTTTGTTCAATTGCCATGATAGGTGTTCATATAGATATATATGCTATATATAGTGTGAAGTATATGTATCCTCATATGGATATATATGCATATATATAACTAATTGAATGTGTGCAAATAGAGTATCATATAACTATTGGATACATATATTAGTATATGTATGTATGGGTAGTTAGTATGTTTATTTGAGAGAACTTAATATTAGTTTTCTACCCTCCGTGTGTTATGTGGGAATAAGGAATATCGTGGGAAGAATTATGTGTTTTGAGTACCTAGTAATCGATGTATACTATAGATTAGTGTACCATGGAGTGATATATGAGTATATCCTGCATATAAGACAGTGTTAATTAGGGACAGTATGATTAAGTTGAAGCTAGAGGCTCGGGCAAGTTGGCCTGCAGGAGGAACCTATAGTTGAGCAGTAGCAACAGTTGTGCACACATTATTATGTACAGTATTACTCACCCACAGAAGCATGAATGAAGAGTACACAACAGTAGCAGTATGGAGGTTTTAGTTGTGCCTGTATATATGAGGCCTCGTATGGGTTATGCAATAAGTGTGTGAGCTCATAATATACACATACATGCTAGTAGAGGTGTTGTATTGGTGTTGGTAGTAGTTGTTGTAAGGCATGTTAGGGAGTGTGTGTGTGTGTGTGATTATCATTTGAGTCTATGATTAGTTGGTGTTGTATGAGCTTGAGTCTGTAGGAAGTTAATTATCCAAGGATCTGGCACTGTGGTATCTATGAGGTGGTGTATTGTGTAGTGTCTTCTTGTTATCCTATTGTGTTTTAGTGTCAATAGTATTATAAAGGGAATATATGTTGATTGTGTTCAGTGCTAGAAGTGTACCAGTAGGTAACAGGTATGTGAGTGAGTGTGGGGTGAGTTCCTTGATAGGAGTATAACAGATTATCAGTTGAGTTAAGTGCGTTGAGGGTTGAATAGGAGCTAAGGTATTAACTTGATAGTTAATAAGTACACACACACACACACACACACACACACACACACACACACACACACACACATATATATATATATATATATATATATATATATATATATATATTATATATATATATATATATATATATATATATTAGCAAGATATTGGTTATATACATATATCTATATGTTATAAGATACTTAGATATTAGCTAGTTTAGTCAATACCTATAAGGTATTGACCTAGAAACCTAGGTATAACCTAGTGTCACGTCCCAGTCCCAAATTACGTAGGACTATGATTACATAAGCATGTTAGCTGTATAAATGAAAACTCCAATATATGGAAACCATAACACATACATACGCTGTATTATGAATAACAATTCACAAGTGGCATATATATATTATCAAATAAGTCAGAGGCAACTAGATCTCATTCACAACACAAGTCAATAAATAAACTAAGCTAATAGATCAAAATAATCAAGTATGAAATATCGAGGAAGTAAATAAGTAGGGTGGATACAAATCTACTACTAACGACTATATCAAAACTAAAATAAGAGAGGAGGATGAAACTCCAATATAAAATAAAATGCTAAATAAAGAGAGTAGCCACTAATAATTCCATCAACTAAGAGATAATCATGGATGCTCGGAAGGTAAGACATCCTCGACAGAAAATGATGCGTCAAGCCCTGGACCGTACTCCTGCGGATAGTCAAGATCGTCTACTGTAACCTCCGATTTCCAATTTCCAAAATAATTAGATTTTAATTTATTTTAAAATATCAAGTTTTATAAAATATTTCTACTTGAAAATTTTTATTTTGATTTTGAACGATGTCTGATTTTAGAAGGTAATTTAAAAATCTTTATAAAAATCATTTTTTCTAAATGACGATGTATTACAAAATAAATAAATAAATAATAATATATATTTCTAGTTTCAAATATTTATTGGCTTGAGTCATAAAATTATTGTTTTGACTAAATAGTTATTTAAAAGACTAGTTGATAAAATAAAATAGATTTTTATTGGGATAGTAAATAAATGAATTACATATTTCCTAATATTTTGAAAAATGAGTTTAATTAGTAGCTAATCAAAAGCTTCTTAAAAACATTTTCTTAAATTTCTTTTCTATTTAATTTATCGTTTTCCGTCTCCCATTCACGCCCCATTCTTCCCACATGAAAAGCCCTTTATATTTAATTCTGGGCCATTCATCATTGGGCCAACCCGCAACCCTTTATCCCACACCATCTCTCCCTATTTAGGTTCTCATTCTCACATTTCCCTAGAAACCCTAATCTTCAATTCATTGGCTAGCCTCCACAATTCCCAAGCCAACAAGCCATCACCATCATCTTGTGTGCTCGTGTCCGTGTGTCCAGCATCACCGTGTCAGCCGTGATGGCCTCGGGTCCGACCCCGGGTGTCCCACCGTATCCATTTCATTTCCTGTGTCCAGATTTACAGTTTACAACCAGCTTTTCCGTGTCCGACACACCCGGACACCACCTCCACATCCACCACTGTACACAGCATCTCCGTGTCCGGCAAACCCGGACACGTCCACAGTAAAGCACCCATCGTGTCCTGCCCCGGACACGATCCACAGACCCAACCCCGACACAAAACCCTAACCCTAACCTACTCCGGCGATCGCCGTGGCCGCCCAGCCCGCCGAGACCTCCGCCGCTGGAACGAAACCACCGCAGCCGCCTCGAAACCCCGCCTCCTCGAACCCAGCGCAGCCGTCCTCGAGCGCCGAGCCGTCTCCTCGAGCGCCGAGCCGCCTCTCGAGCTCCACGCCGTCGCTGCAGACCGCCGACCGCCTCGACGCCGCCGCCGCTGCCCTCGAACAGCCGCCCAGATCTGTCGTGTTCCACCACCGCTGGAGCCGCCTCGGACACCACCTCCACCTCCGCCGAGAAGAACCACCGTGGCCGCTGAAGCCGGTAGCCGCCGTCGAGCAGCCGCCGCTGCTTCCGAGACCCGCCTCGAGTCGAGCCGCCGCAGAGGATCCCTTCGCCGCCGAGTTCCTGCTGCGCCTCGGGCCGCCTCACCTGCGCCGACGCCCTGCCCGGCGGAGCCCCGCGCCGACCTCGACGGAAAAGCCCGTGAGCCCCTCTTCTCTTCCCCCTTTCTTTTCCTGTGTAGTTAGTAGAGAGTAAATTACGGATTAGAGTATTCATATAATTAGTATAAGTTGGGTATGATTAGCTTAGTGTTTAACTAATTAGATTAATGGTTAAATAATTAATCAATTAGTATAATTTAATTAGTTTAGTAAAAATGATTAGTTAGTTAATTAATTAATCAGATTAGTTTAATTGAATTATAAAATCAGGTTAGTATATATAAATAATTATTTTATATAATTAGTTTAATTAATGTAATTAGTTATGTAATTTGATTATATTAATATAATTAGTTTATACTAATATGTAATTTGGTTAATTTATATGTAAACAGTTAGTAATATAATTAGTTCAGTATCTATATTAGTTAAATATAATTAGTTTGATTCATGAAATTAGTATATATATAATTTGGTTATTTTATATAATTTGGTTATATTAATATGTAATTAGCTAGTTTATGTAATTAGTTATTTTTATGTAACAAATTAAAAGGGTTTTGATATGTAAAAATAATAATAATTTTTGGTTACATTATTAAATTAAAAATTAGTTTCAATAATCTAAATTAGTTCAAAATTAGTTTATTTGGATCGGTGACCGATTTTACCATAAATGAAAAATATTAGCTTTTACATAAAGTCTAGTTTTTATAAATAAACTTTTATTTGAAATTATTGTTCAAAATAAGTTCGAAATGATTTATATACGTAAATACGTATTTCTAGTATATGTAATCAATTTAGTATTTATATATATATATTTTAAAAAAGGTATTTTAGCATATGCACGAGTATACATATATAATGTTCAACTAGTATAAATCAAATATGTGTTTAATAGATATATATATATATATATTGTAAATACATTTAAATTGGTGCGTGTATAAATATTGTAAGTGTAATAAGTGTAATGTATATTATATACGTGTCCCTACTAGATGACCCTAGTTGACTAGTGCCCTGCCTGACATGGCCCTGAGACCAGTATTTTGACTGTGTTAGTATAGCATCTGATGCGAATGTGGTTTGCTTGTGTTATGTTTATAGGACTGTTGGTTTACCCAGGGGATACTCTGGAACAGGACATCGGTTTTACCAGCTAAGGACCCAAGGCAAGTACATTCTCTGATTAGTTTCTAATTTATGATATCTCCTATGTTCACTGTATCTAGTGTAAATATACATGTTCTTGACACGTTGGTTACACGGATTGGTATACACGGATCTCGTCATGAGATGTTATTCCTTATTCATGGTGTAGCTTGTACGAGACTTGTTTCCTTGATATCTTGTGCATGTACAGACACTAATTCCCGGGGAGATTTGCTACCTTCCTAGGGAGTCCTGTGCCATAGCGTACCATGATTGGATCTACTATACCAGTCGGGGGTTGGGGAGTATTTTAGTGTAGATATGTGATCATACCCAACTATCCATGCATCATAGCTCACCCCACATCTCACGTCGGGTGCGGCCTGACCATCTCCATGCCTCATAGCTGTTACGTGTTATTAGACTGACCTCTCCCTGCATCATAGCTAACCAACGGTTAGCCTGACCTTCCATGAATCATAGCTAATCACATGTAACCAGCCTGATCAAGATCCCAAGCCGATCACATGTTAAAGCTAGTACTCACACACTTAGTCATAGAATTCTTACTCATGGACATATTGTTTCTTTTCCTGCATTTACTTACAGCATTTCCAGTACTTCTCTCATTGTACATTTCTCGTACTTATACATGCATCTGGTATGTTTCCATCTAGAACTGCTACATAGTTTATGTCATTTATATAGAACTGCTAGTTAGAGATGTACTTTGCTCCTTCCTGACTGGAAAATATTTTTTCCAGACTGTGACATTAGTAGACTGGGTTCTGACTCTTGGGGATTGGAAGTTAAGGATTGCAGGTATGTTATGTTATCATTAGACTTGTGCTGTATTCTTTTATTTCTTCATTTCCTATCGTGCTGTAGTTGTGATTGAGTATTTCTAGATTTATTTTAGTGTTATCCGTGTCTCCTTATGGAGTTGGATACTAGTGTGAGATTATCTAGATAGCACTTGACCTAGACAGCGTTCTACCGCCGATGCTGCGGCGTAGGCTGGACGTACCCACGCTCTCGTGCCCTTATACCGGGTGCGGGTCGTGACACGTTTTAGTGGTGGCCCATGCAGGTCAGACTTCGCAAGTTGTGCGATGTCGTGGTAGTGCGACGTCTTAGTTGTACTACTGCATACCTGCTATAGAATATAGGACATAGGATACTAGGATGAGAGAGGATACTCAATCACAAATTCTTGAGAGATTCCTGGGACGACCCCTTGAGAATCTTATTCCAATTTAAATCTTTTTCCTTGATTTCGTCCGCTCTCGCTTGTTGTCACTGGACTTGATTCTTGTTGAGCAGTTATTAAATTAATTTTGGTATCATTGTTGAGTTGATTCTTGTTGACCAGTTGTTAACTTTAATTCCTGGTATCGTTGTTGAGTTGATTTCAAATTGAGATGAATTTTTACGGACTAGGATTTATGGTATCATCTGATGACATATATTGATGAGGACAGTGAGGAAGGTAAAACGTCTACTTTGGTTATGGAACCTAGAATTTATCGCAGCCATATTAGCTGTGGTGACGAGAACGTAGGGACCTGACTTGGATGTACATACTATAGTTATGAAGCTTAGGGTCTTTCGCAGCCATACCGGTTGGCGTGGCGAAGATTCTGGACGACATGATTATAGAGTGCATACCTTAGTTACGAAACCTATCGTTTATCGCATCTATGCTTACTGGCGTGGCGAGGATTCTGAGTGCCATGATTTCGGATAGACATGTATGATTATCAGGTTGTATCTTAAATTGGTTCTTAAAATATCATCTCAAGACTTATCTATTTCTGTTATTCCCGGACTTTGTTCCACCACTTCTTTCTTTACTAGCAGTAAAGATACCTTCTGTCCTCAATTCAGTCTTTGAGCTCCTATTCCTTGAGGATTTCTTGTTAAGTATGATAATTAGTGGCTTGTAATTTTGTCTGTATTTTGTATTAGTGTTGACTGTGTTGCTAGTGAGTTGTAAGTGTTTCTTAGTTGGGCATGTGAGCAGTAGGCTTTAATCTAGAGTTAACCCTTAGCATAGTACCTTGTACCAATGATTCTAGGAGTAGTGTCATTAGAGACTGAGAGTTAAGGAAAGTATAGAGTATCAGTGATAGTTCTCAGAGTCAGTATCAGAGCCAATTACCCGTCCTGGATAATCACGATTATGTAATTGAGTAATCTATGTAAACGATTAAGTATCCGGGAATTGTGTTAAGGAGTTATGGAGCATGATGTCCAATTGGATGATTGATATCGAAAATGTTAAAGGTAAAGAAATGTATATGTATAAAGGGTTTAATGAGATGTCATAAGTAGAGAAATATCAGGATTAGTAATGGAAGTTGTGAAGCGTATCACGGACTAGTTTAATAGGCTTTAAAGGATTGAAGAAAATACATATACAACCATCGAGATGAGGAACCATACACATACCCATGAGAGTAAAGAAACATGAGTGTTATAGAGGATACAGGTGATCATGAGTCTAATGAGCTTGATGAGATAATCCATTAATACAGCTAGTGATATAATACCAAGAGTGCTAATGATTCTATATCGAGGATTAGTCAAGGATGACGTTAATAACAGTAAGCACTCTGTGTGTTGATAATTAGATGATATACCAATTGACATAAATTGAAATCATGAAAGAAAACACAGTTGATGGTAACTTTGATCATTGGAGGTAATAGTGCAAGTGATTCGGGCAGTACAAATTTAGTACACAGTTCTAGACAATATAGGTATCTGAGTGCACCTTGAGTATCAGAGACCGTGAGCACTAATATGTACATCGAGGAGTTATAAATTAAAAGGTGGAAATGAATTTTTAATTTTCAGAATTTTTAAGGAGTTGAGATTTTATGTTGTTAAAATATTGAGGATTTAAATTTGATTCACTAAACATAGTTAAGGCTACAGAGATTTTAGAAGTGATTAAATTTTTATTTCGATGTGAAGTATCTAATTATGAGGAGGTATATGCATTTTATTTTAAGTTGATCGGGAAGTTAAACCTTGACGATTATTTTGAGGATTAATATGAATATTAGTATATGATTAGTTGATATGGGTACCAGTGTACATGAATAGGAATTTGTTAGTGTGCTAGAGTTAAGTGTTGTTAGAGATAGTAGACACTACAAGTAATATGTAACATGATCCTTCTTCCTTCCTAATGTTCCTTTTCTTTCGCCTTTCGATTGATTGATTAATTTTTCTAGTACTGTGGTTCACATGCATGATTTTCTTGTTAGAATATAACTAGTAGTACCCCCTAACAGAGACTGAAATACCATGACAAGACACATGACCTATATTTTCTTAAATTGCATGGCTGTGGGTAGAGTTTTCTTAAACCATGATCATTGGGTTTGACCATAGCAAAGATTTATGACGAGGTTATGACGGACAAAAGAGACAAGAGGATTAAATTGTGGATGAGCATTAAATTAAATAAAGGATTTAAGGGTTGTTATAACGGAGTTGATGGATCATTGATTTTATGAAAATCGAGGTATGATTGAAATTCGAGGACAAACAATTACTTAAAGGGAGAATTAAGAAATTCACAGAGCCAAAAATTTGAGGATTTGTTAATTTTAAGGAGGTCTTGATATGATTGATTTGATTATTAAAAATTTGAGAAATTGAGAGATTATCATTTTATCTATTTGATTGCAAGATAGAAATTTTATATAGTATGAATGTTGCATTGAAGATACTGGAAGCATCGCATCGTTGAGTATTGAGGAAAAAAAGAAAAGCAGGAAATAAAATCGTAAATGGAATAGTGTCAAATTAAATTCTTGGGATGAGGAGTTAGATTGGAATAAGCATCAATTGAATTTAGTTAGATGATTGATGAGTGTTAAAGTTAAATTTTGGGATGCAAATTTTTAAGTTTTATGAATATGCATTGATTTGGATTGGATAGTAAATTTTGTATTCAGTTATTTACTCCAAATTTGAGGAGATTATGATACGACTGGAATTAAATTAAAATATTGAGGGACTGAGTAGTAAAAATTTTACATTGGGATAATAAATTCAGAGGATGAAAAAAAAAAAATATATATATATAGTTCAAAATTCGGAAACATTATACATACGGATAAAGAAATATGGAATGAAATAAAGCTCATGGTAAAGAAGATTTTAATATAATTGATTATGGGATCGTATAATTGAAGGTCGTAAGGTTAGATCAGGGTATATTGAGGTTGTGATCTAAATTAAAATCTTGACCATGACAGTAACATTTGAACCGAAGAAAATAATCGAGGTATAGTTGATGCTAAGATAAACAAACTCGAATTTGATAATAAGGATTTTTGGACATGTAATAAATTTTGATTCAGAAATTCTAAGATCTAATCTAATAAAGTTTGTGGAATTTGGAACTTTTATAGATATTAGTTAATGATGAATCACAAGATTGAGAAAAGTAAGATGAACGAGGATAAAAAGGAAGGATTATTTTCTGAAGGTAGTAAAGACTACTCTTTTTCCTAGAAATCAAGAAAGGCGATTAGATGTCTCTTGATTACATTCTGGAAGATGTATTTAAGTTTCTTAAATCAAATTGTCGACTGTATCTTTCGAATTAGCTATAACTTTCATGTCTATATCATTAATTATACTAGGTCTTCCTTGGTTTAGTTACTTTGAAAAGGTAACGTGCATTATTCAAATTATCTGTTTTGTGATCGTGTCTACTTCCCAAACCTAAACTTTCTAGAGGATTCAAGGCCGAGCCATGATTCCTTCAAGATATTCCTGTCTTAAACCATATTTTCTTTTCTTCATGTTTTCTTCTGTTTGGTAAATATTATCCTTATAGAAATATTTTCTTCAATGATATATTCATCATTATGAGCAACAAAATTTTTTCTATCCTAGTCGTCCCTAAATTTCGAGGACGAAATTTTTCTAAGGTGGATAGACTTGTAACCTCCGATTTCCAATTTCCAAAATAATTAGATTTTAATTTATTTTAAAATATCAAGTTTTATAAAATATTTCTACTTGAAAATTTTTATTTTGATTTTGAACGATGTCTGATTTTAGAAGGTAATTTAAAAATCTTTATAAAAATCATTTTTTCTAAATGACGATGTATTACAAAATAAATAAATAAATAATAATATATATTTCTAGTTTCAAATATTTATTGGCTTGAGTCATAAAATTATTGTTTTGACTAAATAGTTATTTAAAAGACTAGTTGATAAAATAAAATAGATTTTTATTGGGATAGTAAATAAATGAATTACATATTTCCTAATATTTTGAAAAATGAGTTTAATTAGTAGCTAATCAAAAGCTTCTTAAAAACATTTTCTTAAATTTCTTTTCTATTTAATTTATCGTTTTCCGTCTCCCATTCACGCCCCATTCTTCCCACATGAAAAGCCCTTTATATTTAATTCTGGGCCATTCATCATTGGGCCAACCCGCAACCCTTTATCCCACACCATCTCTCCCTATTTAGGTTCTCATTCTCACATTTCCCTAGAAACCCTAATCTTCAATTCATTGGCTAGCCTCCACAATTCCCAAGCCAACAAGCCATCACCATCATCTTGTGTGCTCGTGTCCGTGTGTCCAGCATCACCGTGTCAGCCGTGATGGCCTCGGGTCCGACCCCGGGTGTCCCACCGTATCCATTTCATTTCCTGTGTCCAGATTTACAGTTTACAACCAGCTTTTCCGTGTCCGACACACCCGGACACCACCTCCACATCCACCACTGTACACAGCATCTCCGTGTCCGGCAAACCCGGACACGTCCACAGTAAAGCACCCATCGTGTCCTGCCCCGGACACGATCCACAGACCCAACCCCGACACAAAACCCTAACCCTAACCTACTCCGGCGATCGCCGTGGCCGCCCAGCCCGCCGAGACCTCCGCCGCTGGAACGAAACCACCGCAGCCGCCTCGAAACCCCGCCTCCTCGAACCCAGCGCAGCCGTCCTCGAGCGCCGAGCCGTCTCCTCGAGCGCCGAGCCGCCTCTCGAGCTCCACGCCGTCGCTGCAGACCGCCGACCGCCTCGACGCCGCCGCCGCTGCCCTCGAACAGCCGCCCAGATCTGTCGTGTTCCACCACCGCTGGAGCCGCCTCGGACACCACCTCCACCTCCGCCGAGAAGAACCACCGTGGCCGCTGAAGCCGGTAGCCGCCGTCGAGCAGCCGCCGCTGCTTCCGAGACCCGCCTCGAGTCGAGCCGCCGCAGAGGATCCCTTCGCCGCCGAGTTCCTGCTGCGCCTCGGGCCGCCTCACCTGCGCCGACGCCCTGCCCGGCGGAGCCCCGCGCCGACCTCGACGGAAAAGCCCGTGAGCCCCTCTTCTCTTCCCCCTTTCTTTTCCTGTGTAGTTAGTAGAGAGTAAATTACGGATTAGAGTATTCATATAATTAGTATAAGTTGGGTATGATTAGCTTAGTGTTTAACTAATTAGATTAATGGTTAAATAATTAATCAATTAGTATAATTTAATTAGTTTAGTAAAAATGATTAGTTAGTTAATTAATTAATCAGATTAGTTTAATTGAATTATAAAATCAGGTTAGTATATATAAATAATTATTTTATATAATTAGTTTAATTAATGTAATTAGTTATGTAATTTGATTATATTAATATAATTAGTTTATACTAATATGTAATTTGGTTAATTTATATGTAAACAGTTAGTAATATAATTAGTTCAGTATCTATATTAGTTAAATATAATTAGTTTGATTCATGAAATTAGTATATATATAATTTGGTTATTTTATATAATTTGGTTATATTAATATGTAATTAGCTAGTTTATGTAATTAGTTATTTTTATGTAACAAATTAAAAGGGTTTTGATATGTAAAAATAATAATAATTTTTGGTTACATTATTAAATTAAAAATTAGTTTCAATAATCTAAATTAGTTCAAAATTAGTTTATTTGGATCGGTGACCGATTTTACCATAAATGAAAAATATTAGCTTTTACATAAAGTCTAGTTTTTATAAATAAACTTTTATTTGAAATTATTGTTCAAAATAAGTTCGAAATGATTTATATACGTAAATACGTATTTCTAGTATATGTAATCAATTTAGTATTTATATATATATATTTTAAAAAAGGTATTTTAGCATATGCACGAGTATACATATATAATGTTCAACTAGTATAAATCAAATATGTGTTTAATAGATATATATATATATATATTGTAAATACATTTAAATTGGTGCGTGTATAAATATTGTAAGTGTAATAAGTGTAATGTATATTATATACGTGTCCCTACTAGATGACCCTAGTTGACTAGTGCCCTGCCTGACATGGCCCTGAGACCAGTATTTTGACTGTGTTAGTATAGCATCTGATGCGAATGTGGTTTGCTTGTGTTATGTTTATAGGACTGTTGGTTTACCCAGGGGATACTCTGGAACAGGACATCGGTTTTACCAGCTAAGGACCCAAGGCAAGTACATTCTCTGATTAGTTTCTAATTTATGATATCTCCTATGTTCACTGTATCTAGTGTAAATATACATGTTCTTGACACGTTGGTTACACGGATTGGTATACACGGATCTCGTCATGAGATGTTATTCCTTATTCATGGTGTAGCTTGTACGAGACTTGTTTCCTTGATATCTTGTGCATGTACAGACACTAATTCCCGGGGAGATTTGCTACCTTCCTAGGGAGTCCTGTGCCATAGCGTACCATGATTGGATCTACTATACCAGTCGGGGGTTGGGGAGTATTTTAGTGTAGATATGTGATCATACCCAACTATCCATGCATCATAGCTCACCCCACATCTCACGTCGGGTGCGGCCTGACCATCTCCATGCCTCATAGCTGTTACGTGTTATTAGACTGACCTCTCCCTGCATCATAGCTAACCAACGGTTAGCCTGACCTTCCATGAATCATAGCTAATCACATGTAACCAGCCTGATCAAGATCCCAAGCCGATCACATGTTAAAGCTAGTACTCACACACTTAGTCATAGAATTCTTACTCATGGACATATTGTTTCTTTTCCTGCATTTACTTACAGCATTTCCAGTACTTCTCTCATTGTACATTTCTCGTACTTATACATGCATCTGGTATGTTTCCATCTAGAACTGCTACATAGTTTATGTCATTTATATAGAACTGCTAGTTAGAGATGTACTTTGCTCCTTCCTGACTGGAAAATATTTTTTCCAGACTGTGACATTAGTAGACTGGGTTCTGACTCTTGGGGATTGGAAGTTAAGGATTGCAGGTATGTTATGTTATCATTAGACTTGTGCTGTATTCTTTTATTTCTTCATTTCCTATCGTGCTGTAGTTGTGATTGAGTATTTCTAGATTTATTTTAGTGTTATCCGTGTCTCCTTATGGAGTTGGATACTAGTGTGAGATTATCTAGATAGCACTTGACCTAGACAGCGTTCTACCGCCGATGCTGCGGCGTAGGCTGGACGTACCCACGCTCTCGTGCCCTTATACCGGGTGCGGGTCGTGACACGTTTTAGTGGTGGCCCATGCAGGTCAGACTTCGCAAGTTGTGCGATGTCGTGGTAGTGCGACGTCTTAGTTGTACTACTGCATACCTGCTATAGAATATAGGACATAGGATACTAGGATGAGAGAGGATACTCAATCACAAATTCTTGAGAGATTCCTGGGACGACCCCTTGAGAATCTTATTCCAATTTAAATCTTTTTCCTTGATTTCGTCCGCTCTCGCTTGTTGTCACTGGACTTGATTCTTGTTGAGCAGTTATTAAATTAATTTTGGTATCATTGTTGAGTTGATTCTTGTTGACCAGTTGTTAACTTTAATTCCTGGTATCGTTGTTGAGTTGATTTCAAATTGAGATGAATTTTTACGGACTAGGATTTATGGTATCATCTGATGACATATATTGATGAGGACAGTGAGGAAGGTAAAACGTCTACTTTGGTTATGGAACCTAGAATTTATCGCAGCCATATTAGCTGTGGTGACGAGAACGTAGGGACCTGACTTGGATGTACATACTATAGTTATGAAGCTTAGGGTCTTTCGCAGCCATACCGGTTGGCGTGGCGAAGATTCTGGACGACATGATTATAGAGTGCATACCTTAGTTACGAAACCTATCGTTTATCGCATCTATGCTTACTGGCGTGGCGAGGATTCTGAGTGCCATGATTTCGGATAGACATGTATGATTATCAGGTTGTATCTTAAATTGGTTCTTAAAATATCATCTCAAGACTTATCTATTTCTGTTATTCCCGGACTTTGTTCCACCACTTCTTTCTTTACTAGCAGTAAAGATACCTTCTGTCCTCAATTCAGTCTTTGAGCTCCTATTCCTTGAGGATTTCTTGTTAAGTATGATAATTAGTGGCTTGTAATTTTGTCTGTATTTTGTATTAGTGTTGACTGTGTTGCTAGTGAGTTGTAAGTGTTTCTTAGTTGGGCATGTGAGCAGTAGGCTTTAATCTAGAGTTAACCCTTAGCATAGTACCTTGTACCAATGATTCTAGGAGTAGTGTCATTAGAGACTGAGAGTTAAGGAAAGTATAGAGTATCAGTGATAGTTCTCAGAGTCAGTATCAGAGCCAATTACCCGTCCTGGATAATCACGATTATGTAATTGAGTAATCTATGTAAACGATTAAGTATCCGGGAATTGTGTTAAGGAGTTATGGAGCATGATGTCCAATTGGATGATTGATATCGAAAATGTTAAAGGTAAAGAAATGTATATGTATAAAGGGTTTAATGAGATGTCATAAGTAGAGAAATATCAGGATTAGTAATGGAAGTTGTGAAGCGTATCACGGACTAGTTTAATAGGCTTTAAAGGATTGAAGGAAATACATATACAACCATCGAGATGAGGAACCATACACATACCCATGAGAGTAAAGAAACATGAGTGTTATAGAGGATACAGGTGATCATGAGTCTAATGAGCTTGATGAGATAATCCATTAATACAGCTAGTGATATAATACCAAGAGTGCTAATGATTCTATATCGAGGATTAGTCAAGGATGACGTTAATAACAGTAAGCACTCTGTGTGTTGATAATTAGATGATATACCAATTGACATAAATTGAAATCATGAAAGAAAACACAGTTGATGGTAACTTTGATCATTGGAGGTAATAGTGCAAGTGATTCGGGCAGTACAAATTTAGTACACAGTTCTAGACAATATAGGTATCTGAGTGCACCTTGAGTATCAGAGACCGTGAGCACTAATATGTACATCGAGGAGTTATAAATTAAAAGGTGGAAATGAATTTTTAATTTTCAGAATTTTTAAGGAGTTGAGATTTTATGTTGTTAAAATATTGAGGATTTAAATTTGATTCACTAAACATAGTTAAGGCTACAGAGATTTTAGAAGTGATTAAATTTTTATTTCGATGTGAAGTATCTAATTATGAGGAGGTATATGCATTTTATTTTAAGTTGATCGGGAAGTTAAACCTTGACGATTATTTTGAGGATTAATATGAATATTAGTATATGATTAGTTGATATGGGTACCAGTGTACATGAATAGGAATTTGTTAGTGTGCTAGAGTTAAGTGTTGTTAGAGATAGTAGACACTACAAGTAATATGTAACATGATCCTTCTTCCTTCCTAATGTTCCTTTTCTTTCGCCTTTCGATTGATTGATTAATTTTTCTAGTACTGTGGTTCACATGCATGATTTTCTTGTTAGAATATAACTAGTAGTACCCCCTAACAGAGACTGAAATACCATGACAAGACACATGACCTATATTTTCTTAAATTGCATGGCTGTGGGTAGAGTTTTCTTAAACCATGATCATTGGGTTTGACCATAGCAAAGATTTATGACGAGGTTATGACGGACAAAAGAGACAAGAGGATTAAATTGTGGATGAGCATTAAATTAAATAAAGGATTTAAGGGTTGTTATAACGGAGTTGATGGATCATTGATTTTATGAAAATCGAGGTATGATTGAAATTCGAGGACAAACAATTACTTAAAGGGAGAATTAAGAAATTCACAGAGCCAAAAATTTGAGGATTTGTTAATTTTAAGGAGGTCTTGATATGATTGATTTGATTATTAAAAATTTGAGAAATTGAGAGATTATCATTTTATCTATTTGATTGCAAGATAGAAATTTTATATAGTATGAATGTTGCATTGAAGATACTGGAAGCATCGCATCGTTGAGTATTGAGGAAAAAAAGAAAAGCAGGAAATAAAATCGTAAATGGAATAGTGTCAAATTAAATTCTTGGGATGAGGAGTTAGATTGGAATAAGCATCAATTGAATTTAGTTAGATGATTGATGAGTGTTAAAGTTAAATTTTGGGATGCAAATTTTTAAGTTTTATGAATATGCATTGATTTGGATTGGATAGTAAATTTTGTATTCAGTTATTTACTCCAAATTTGAGGAGATTATGATACGACTGGAATTAAATTAAAATATTGAGGGACTGAGTAGTAAAAATTTTACATTGGGATAATAAATTCAGAGGATGAAAAAAAAAAAATATATATATATAGTTCAAAATTCGGAAACATTATACATACGGATAAAGAAATATGGAATGAAATAAAGCTCATGGTAAAGAAGATTTTAATATAATTGATTATGGGATCGTATAATTGAAGGTCGTAAGGTTAGATCAGGGTATATTGAGGTTGTGATCTAAATTAAAATCTTGACCATGACAGTAACATTTGAACCGAAGAAAATAATCGAGGTATAGTTGATGCTAAGATAAACAAACTCGAATTTGATAATAAGGATTTTTGGACATGTAATAAATTTTGATTCAGAAATTCTAAGATCTAATCTAATAAAGTTTGTGGAATTTGGAACTTTTATAGATATTAGTTAATGATGAATCACAAGATTGAGAAAAGTAAGATGAACGAGGATAAAAAGGAAGGATTATTTTCTGAAGGTAGTAAAGACTACTCTTTTTCCTAGAAATCAAGAAAGGCGATTAGATGTCTCTTGATTACATTCTGGAAGATGTATTTAAGTTTCTTAAATCAAATTGTCGACTGTATCTTTCGAATTAGCTATAACTTTCATGTCTATATCATTAATTATACTAGGTCTTCCTTGGTTTAGTTACTTTGAAAAGGTAACGTGCATTATTCAAATTATCTGTTTTGTGATCGTGTCTACTTCCCAAACCTAAACTTTCTAGAGGATTCAAGGCCGAGCCATGATTCCTTCAAGATATTCCTGTCTTAAACCATATTTTCTTTTCTTCATGTTTTCTTCTGTTTGGTAAATATTATCCTTATAGAAATATTTTCTTCAATGATATATTCATCATTATGAGCAACAAAATTTTTTCTATCCTAGTCGTCCCTAAATTTCGAGGACGAAATTTTTCTAAGGTGGATAGACTTGTAACCTCCGATTTCCAATTTCCAAAATAATTAGATTTTAATTTATTTTAAAATATCAAGTTTTATAAAATATTTCTACTTGAAAATTTTTATTTTGATTTTGAACGATGTCTGATTTTAGAAGGTAATTTAAAAATCTTTATAAAAATCATTTTTTCTAAATGACGATGTATTACAAAATAAATAAATAAATAATAATATATATTTCTAGTTTCAAATATTTATTGGCTTGAGTCATAAAATTATTGTTTTGACTAAATAGTTATTTAAAAGACTAGTTGATAAAATAAAATAGATTTTTATTGGGATAGTAAATAAATGAATTACATATTTCCTAATATTTTGAAAAATGAGTTTAATTAGTAGCTAATCAAAAGCTTCTTAAAAACATTTTCTTAAATTTCTTTTCTATTTAATTTATCGTTTTCCGTCTCCCATTCACGCCCCATTCTTCCCACATGAAAAGCCCTTTATATTTAATTCTGGGCCATTCATCATTGGGCCAACCCGCAACCCTTTATCCCACACCATCTCTCCCTATTTAGGTTCTCATTCTCACATTTCCCTAGAAACCCTAATCTTCAATTCATTGGCTAGCCTCCACAATTCCCAAGCCAACAAGCCATCACCATCATCTTGTGTGCTCGTGTCCGTGTGTCCAGCATCACCGTGTCAGCCGTGATGGCCTCGGGTCCGACCCCGGGTGTCCCACCGTATCCATTTCATTTCCTGTGTCCAGATTTACAGTTTACAACCAGCTTTTCCGTGTCCGACACACCCGGACACCACCTCCACATCCACCACTGTACACAGCATCTCCGTGTCCGGCAAACCCGGACACGTCCACAGTAAAGCACCCATCGTGTCCTGCCCCGGACACGATCCACAGACCCAACCCCGACACAAAACCCTAACCCTAACCTACTCCGGCGATCGCCGTGGCCGCCCAGCCCGCCGAGACCTCCGCCGCTGGAACGAAACCACCGCAGCCGCCTCGAAACCCCGCCTCCTCGAACCCAGCGCAGCCGTCCTCGAGCGCCGAGCCGTCTCCTCGAGCGCCGAGCCGCCTCTCGAGCTCCACGCCGTCGCTGCAGACCGCCGACCGCCTCGACGCCGCCGCCGCTGCCCTCGAACAGCCGCCCAGATCTGTCGTGTTCCACCACCGCTGGAGCCGCCTCGGACACCACCTCCACCTCCGCCGAGAAGAACCACCGTGGCCGCTGAAGCCGGTAGCCGCCGTCGAGCAGCCGCCGCTGCTTCCGAGACCCGCCTCGAGTCGAGCCGCCGCAGAGGATCCCTTCGCCGCCGAGTTCCTGCTGCGCCTCGGGCCGCCTCACCTGCGCCGACGCCCTGCCCGGCGGAGCCCCGCGCCGACCTCGACGGAAAAGCCCGTGAGCCCCTCTTCTCTTCCCCCTTTCTTTTCCTGTGTAGTTAGTAGAGAGTAAATTACGGATTAGAGTATTCATATAATTAGTATAAGTTGGGTATGATTAGCTTAGTGTTTAACTAATTAGATTAATGGTTAAATAATTAATCAATTAGTATAATTTAATTAGTTTAGTAAAAATGATTAGTTAGTTAATTAATTAATCAGATTAGTTTAATTGAATTATAAAATCAGGTTAGTATATATAAATAATTATTTTATATAATTAGTTTAATTAATGTAATTAGTTATGTAATTTGATTATATTAATATAATTAGTTTATACTAATATGTAATTTGGTTAATTTATATGTAAACAGTTAGTAATATAATTAGTTCAGTATCTATATTAGTTAAATATAATTAGTTTGATTCATGAAATTAGTATATATATAATTTGGTTATTTTATATAATTTGGTTATATTAATATGTAATTAGCTAGTTTATGTAATTAGTTATTTTTATGTAACAAATTAAAAGGGTTTTGATATGTAAAAATAATAATAATTTTTGGTTACATTATTAAATTAAAAATTAGTTTCAATAATCTAAATTAGTTCAAAATTAGTTTATTTGGATCGGTGACCGATTTTACCATAAATGAAAAATATTAGCTTTTACATAAAGTCTAGTTTTTATAAATAAACTTTTATTTGAAATTATTGTTCAAAATAAGTTCGAAATGATTTATATACGTAAATACGTATTTCTAGTATATGTAATCAATTTAGTATTTATATATATATATTTTAAAAAAGGTATTTTAGCATATGCACGAGTATACATATATAATGTTCAACTAGTATAAATCAAATATGTGTTTAATAGATATATATATATATATATATTGTAAATACATTTAAATTGGTGCGTGTATAAATATTGTAAGTGTAATAAGTGTAATGTATATTATATACGTGTCCCTACTAGATGACCCTAGTTGACTAGTGCCCTGCCTGACATGGCCCTGAGACCAGTATTTTGACTGTGTTAGTATAGCATCTGATGCGAATGTGGTTTGCTTGTGTTATGTTTATAGGACTGTTGGTTTACCCAGGGGATACTCTGGAACAGGACATCGGTTTTACCAGCTAAGGACCCAAGGCAAGTACATTCTCTGATTAGTTTCTAATTTATGATATCTCCTATGTTCACTGTATCTAGTGTAAATATACATGTTCTTGACACGTTGGTTACACGGATTGGTATACACGGATCTCGTCATGAGATGTTATTCCTTATTCATGGTGTAGCTTGTACGAGACTTGTTTCCTTGATATCTTGTGCATGTACAGACACTAATTCCCGGGGAGATTTGCTACCTTCCTAGGGAGTCCTGTGCCATAGCGTACCATGATTGGATCTACTATACCAGTCGGGGGTTGGGGAGTATTTTAGTGTAGATATGTGATCATACCCAACTATCCATGCATCATAGCTCACCCCACATCTCACGTCGGGTGCGGCCTGACCATCTCCATGCCTCATAGCTGTTACGTGTGATTAGCCTGACCTCTCCCTGCATCATAGCTAACCAACGGTTAGCCTGACCTTCCATGAATCATAGCTAATCACATGTAACCAGCCTGATCAAGATCCCAAGCCGATCACATGTTAAAGCTAGTACTCACACACTTAGTCATAGAATTCTTACTCATGGACATATTGTTTCTTTTCCTGCATTTACTTACAGCATTTCCAGTACTTCTCTCATTGTACATTTCTCGTACTTATACATGCATCTGGTATGTTTCCATCTAGAACTGCTACATAGTTTATGTCATTTATATAGAACTGCTAGTTAGAGATGTACTTTGCTCCTTCCTGACTGGAAAATATTTTTTCCAGACTGTGACATTAGTAGACTGGGTTCTGACTCTTGGGGATTGGAAGTTAAGGATTGCAGGTATGTTATGTTATCATTAGACTTGTGCTGTATTCTTTTATTTCTTCATTTCCTATCGTGCTGTAGTTGTGATTGAGTATTTCTAGATTTATTTTAGTGTTATCCGTGTCTCCTTATGGAGTTGGATACTAGTGTGAGATTATCTAGATAGCACTTGACCTAGACAGCGTTCTACCGCCGATGCTGCGGCGTAGGCTGGACGTACCCACGCTCTCGTGCCCTTATACCGGGTGCGGGTCGTGACATCTACACCTGGAAAGGGACCAGGTCCTCAAAGGGACGTAACAAGATACATAAAAGCATGCCACAATATACTAAAAATAAACATCCAAAAAGGTTCCTAACCATTCTAAGCAAAATGCACTTTTGAGGACAACATCCTAATGAGAAGCTCACGACACATACAGGTGCTCGACTCACGTAGTGCTCAATCGAGTCACTAGTGGCCAATCTAGAGAAAAAGTAAATAAATGGTCGACACACGTAACGCTCTGCTGAGTCACCCGTAGCCAACTCGAGAAAAAGTAAATAAAAATGAGAGCCCCTATGCTAACAGCCGTCCTCCCCACCCCATGCTCCTATATATGTCGTCTCCACAACACGATGATACATCTAAATAACTGCTAAGTCTTCTAGCATGCAATTCTATTAGCAGTCATTTCCTATCGTACGTCTAATACGTATTGCTGGCCACTCAATACGCATGTCCGTAATCTATATGAGACTCACAACTCATGTAAGAAATGTGTTACGACCAAATGAGATATAAAGATAACTCAAAATTATGGGGTTGTCTCTTAAATCCAGGTCAATATGCATAACAAAAAAGACGATGTCATCCGTCGTTGCACCCAAGTTTTCTTAGACGTGTAGTTTAATAATATACATAAATAAGAAAGTAAATAAAAAAATAAAATATGCAGATGTGAATGTAATAAATAGTAGTAGTGGCAATGTATACTTGCCTGACAATAGTTTTGTGTAGTAATGACGCAAGACAACATGTGCAAAAGATCAAGAAAATATGAGAGCAGTGCGAACGTCTTAGTATGCTGAAACAAACATAACCAACATTTCCAGAATGATCGAGATAGTCATAAAATGTTACCCTTCCATACAATTTGGACACAAGGGCTAAAATGGTAATTTTGTCCAAAGCAGGGTCCACATGTGGTCCACTTTGCACCAAAATTCATGCCAGGGATAAAGGTCTCTAAATAGGACAAATAATAGGTCAAACGAATCATAATCGATGATATATAATCTTCTCGAGAACATAAGCTTCACAAATAGAGCCCTCAACCAGTGCCTTATTTTTTACCTTTCACTTTAGGTGATTCAGATGCCGCTCGAAGGGGTACATCCACCGATAACCGACAAGACTACCAATACGTGCCTCATAGGAAAGATGAATTGGCAAATGCTCCATAGAGTCAAAGAATTCAGGAGGAAACACCTTCTCGAGCTTACATAGTGTTACCGTAATGTCCTTCTCTTACTTTTCTAGATGATCGACGAGCAACTTAGTAGAACAAAGATCTCTGAAGAATATGCTGAGCTCTGTCAATGGATCCCAAATGACCTGTGGTAAGAATTTTTAAAATACAATCGGGATTAACCTCTCCTTAAATACGTGACAATTGTGGCTCTTCAAACCCGCCAGTTTGTTCTCCTTGAGGTCGACGCATCTTCTCAAGTTTGACACATACCCGTCTGGAAATTTTAGACCCTGAATCCACGTACAAAGTCTCCCTTTATCCTCCTTCTCCAGTAAAAAACTGACTTAGGCTAGTTTAACTTTTCGTTTCCCTCCTCTATCAAATGCAACACAGGACGTCTTCCATTGATGGATTATTGTTGGAATTTAAAAAAAAAAAAAAACTGAAGAATCAGATCATTGATGGATTATTGTTGGAATTCAGACCCTTTGGGACGAGAATCGATACATTGATTGAAATTCAATTTGAGGAACA
Organism: Iris macrosiphon; assembly: GCA_036927795.1. Classification (NCBI taxonomy): domain Eukaryota; kingdom Viridiplantae; phylum Streptophyta; class Magnoliopsida; order Asparagales; family Iridaceae; genus Iris; species Iris macrosiphon. Next base: position 90,640,687 of record JAYESA010000007.1, read on the forward strand.
GATATCAAATTCCGAGTATTTAAATTTTTAATTTAAATTCGTGGGAATTGTGAGGAAATAGAAACTGATTTTTATTTGAGGATATTTCAGGAATATAGTAATTTCAGACATTTTGAAATTTCGAAACGACAAGGTGAATTATTTCAGGATTATGTGAGTTGTTAAATTTCACTATTAATGGAAATAATAATGTGTATGAGTAAATACTACTATTGAGGATTTTAAATTTCGAGGACGAAATTCTTTTAAGGTGGGTAGACTTGTCACTACCATATTCTGAAAACCGGGGTATTTTCGACTTTTTACAATATTTAATATTATGGTAGTTACAATTAAGTAAATTGCATGATAGTATATTTTTATTTTTATTTAAATAATCATGTGAGACGTGTAATTAAATATAGTATTATATACAGTGTTCATTTGTTTTGAACTAGCAGACTTGACCTAGAAGCCCAGTAGATGAACACCTGTCCAAATTATGGAATTTTGTATTTAATTGTTTTAATTAGATTTAATTCTTGGAGTTTGTAATTAATTACCGTATTTTATTTAATTATTGCGTATTGCCTTTGTTTCGACATTTGGAGCGCTACCCTGACTTTTGTCTTCCAACAAATTTCACCATCTTGCCCTAGACATGCCCGCATTCCATTCTGCTATTTTTACAACTCATAATTTTGCTCCCTGTGCATTATTTCTGGCCGCACAAAAATCGTCGCGGACGTTATTTAAAATCCCTATTTTGTATCATTGTGCGTTCCAATTTAAATTGGGGATAATCTTGACCTATTTTTTGTGCGGCCCAAATTAGGGTAACATTCTGTACTGAGTCTACTTCATTATTGGTATTGATGACCTGACCTGATTTTGATCCCATGTACTCCTAATTAATTTTAGAACACAACTTGCATTTATTTCAAATTAATTTGAGGATACCATTTTATCTGATTCCGTAAATCCCAAAATTAATTCCAGTGCCCTGCTGCTGAAGCCCACATCAAACTTACAGTGCCCCCTGACCCTACAAAATACCGGACCCCGAATCGCCCGCCAAATTTTCGTCATTTCATGAGTTTGTACAATTTCCCGAATTTAAGGGGCTAAGTTGCAATTATTCAATTGTAGGTGTCATCACCCCATCGTCCAAGACCAATGGGGAAGCCCAACATTGACTAGTCAACACCCTTATCCCCCATGAATTATTTTTCTCTCCATGTCAAATCTGAGCCACTCATTCTAAGGGTCAATCACCACCCTCCATCAACACCCTCTCTCCCTATTAATATCATGTCCCATCAAACCCTAATCCCTAGACAACCTAGGATTCCCCACCTCCACAAGCCTCCATCCTCTCTCCTACGTATGTAAAATTTCTCTTTCCTTTCTTCTTCTCTTTTCTTTCTCCTTCTCTTTCCTTTCTTCTTCTTCTCCTTCTTCTTCTTCTTCTTTTATTTTTAAATTCAAATTCATATAGGGGGAACACTGTTCATCAACCCCCCTTACTGTGCACCCCGGTCGACTTCCTGCTGCCCCGGCGGGCCTCAGCATCTCCGGCGGCTGCAACCTCCACTGCACCGGCAGGCGGCCCCCACGTACTGTTCATTCCGGCGGCCACTGCTCACCCCGGCGCCCGAGTCCCCGACCCGGCAGCGCTGCTCCTCCCCCGCCTATCATCATCCTCCAACTCCCCACCGTGCCCCTCCCTACAGCCGGCCAACCCCTCACGACCTTCCTCCAGCGGATCAGCCAAGCCGCTGACACCCGACGAACGGCTTCCCACTCCATCCATCCATCCATCCCTCGACCGGCGGTCCGACTCCTCCAGACCTCCCTCCGACGCCCCACTGCACCCAGGCCAACCGCTGCGGCTGCTCCCCCTCTGCCATTCCGACTGCTCCTCTGCCCTTCCTTCCCGTCCAACTCCGGCGTGCTCCCAACATCACCGTCACCAGTCCGGCCAGGCTCCGACCCGCCGGCGCTTTACGAGCTCCTCCTCCTATCTCCTTCCCTCCCGCTGGCTTATCCCCGAGTCCCGACTCCGGTTGCATCTTCACCTACACAGCCACCAACAAGGACTCCCCGGCCGCTGCTCAGCCGACTGCTCCCCGGCGGCCAGCACAGTACTCCGGCCAGCCACTGTAAGCCATTCTCTTCTCTCCCTTCCTTCTTCTTATATATATATATATATATGTATATATATATATATATGTATATATACATACGTATATACATATGGGTATATACATAATGTAATGAATATGTATTTGTAGGTATTTAATAATGTGAATATATATATTATCTATTTAATTTATGTTAATACGTGTGTATGTATAGTGTTTATTTAGTTAATACTATATACGCATATGTATAGTATTTATTTAATTTATGGTTAATATATATAAGTATAGTATATATATATATACTTTAGTATAATGTAATATGTGTATTTTATTTAATGTGTAGATATATATATATATGTATATAGATACGTATACGTATAATGATATATGTTGAATAGTGTATTATATTTTTTATATAAAAAAATGTGTATCAAATATGTATAGTGTATATTTAGTATATGTATGTATTTAAATATGTAAATGTATATTCTTTATTTATTAGTAATTAATTGTATAATTATAGTATGTATAATAAATTGAATAAGTATGTACTTAAATTAATGCACATGTATATATATGTATATTGGCATATATTTTGTGTATGTGGATACTATTATACATGTATATAGTATAATTATTATTTTGGTATACAAATATATATGTGTATATATATTTTGTATGGGTATGTTTAATACAAACGTATTTTGGTATAACTAAATAAATATGTAAATACGTATTTGGAAATTGGTATATATATAGGTGTACATAAATATATATGTATATAATAAGATTTGGTATATATTCAAATAACCGTATTTTGGTATCAATATATACATGTAGAGTTATATTTTCGTATTGGTATATATATATTTTTGTATAAACCCTTAGCATACTTTTAATATATATATACATATATTTTGTATATGTATTTAATTTGATATATATATATATTGTAAGTACGTATGTTAATTTAGATATGTATATTTATGTATCTAGCTACTAGGTGACCAGTATCATACCTGGAGTAGTCCCAATTTTAGTGTTTATAGACTGAGTGTTAGCGTAGCATCTGATGCAAATGTGGTTTTGCTTTGTGATATGTTTATAGGACTGTTGCTTCGTCCAGGGGATACTCTGGAACAGGACATCCATAATTACCAGCTAAGGACCCGAGGCGAGTACATTCTCTGATTAGTTTCTAATTTATGATATCTCCTATGTTCACTGTATCTAGTGTAAATATCTATGTTCTTGACACATTGGTTACACGGATTGGTATACACGGATCTCGTCATGAGATGTTATTCCTTATTCATGGTGTAGCTTGTACAAGACTTGTTTCCTTGATATCTTGTGCATGTACAGACACTGAGACCCGGGGAGATTTGCTACCTCCCTAGGGAATCCCGTGCCATAGCGTACCATGATTGGATCTACTATACCAGTCGGGGGTGGAGAGTATTTTAGTGTAGATATGTGATCATACCCAACTTTTCATGCATCATAGCTCACCCCACATCTCACGTCGGGTGCGGCCTGACCATCTCCGTGCTTCATAGCTGTTACGTGTAATTAGCCTGACCTCTCCATGCATCATAGCTAACCAACGGTTAGCCTGACCTTCGTGAATCATAGCTAATCATATGTAACCAGCCTGATCAAGTTCCCAAGCCGATCACATGTTAAAGCTAGTACTCACACACTTAGTCATAGGATTCTTGCTCATTGACATATTGTTCTTTTCCTGCATTTACTTACAGTATTTCCTTCATTGTACATTTCTCGTACCTATACATGCATCTGGTATATTTCCATCTAGAACTGCTACATAGTTTATGTCATTTATATAGAACTGCTATTTAGAGATGTACTTTGCTCCTTCCTGACTGGAAAATATTTTTCCAGACTGTGACCTTAGTAGACTGGTTTCCGACACACTTAGGGATTGGAGGTTAATGAGTGCAGGTATGATTATTTGGTCATTAGACTTATGTTGTATTCTTTTTCCTTTAAATTCCTATCGTGCTGTAGTTGTGATTGAGTATGTTGTTAATATTTTTATAGTGTTATCTGAGTCTCCTTATGGAGTTGGATACTAGCGTAAGATTGTTTAGATAGTACTTGACCTAGACAGCGTTCTACCGCCGATGCTGCGGCGTAGGCTGGACGTACCCACGTACTCGTGCCCCTAAACCGGGTGCGGGTCGTGACACGTTTTAGTGGTGGCCCATCCAAGTCAGACTTCGCAAGTTGTACGATATCGTGGTAGTGTGATGTCTTCGTTGTACTACTGCGTGCCTGCTATAGGACATAGGACATAGGATACTAGGATGAGAGAGGATACTCAATCACACTTTATTTGAAAGATTTCCTGGGATGACCCCTTGAGAATCTTATTATAATTTCCAATTTGAATCTTTTTCCACTGTTCCCGTCTGCTCTCGCTTGTTGTTATTGAACTTGATCCTTATTGAACAGTTATTAAATTAAAATCTTGGTATCATTGTCGAGTTTGATTCTTGTTGACCAGTTGTTAAAATTAAATTCTTGGTATCGTTGTTGAGTTGATTTCATATCGAGATGAATTTTACGGGCTAAAATTTACGGTATCATCTGATGACATATGTTGATGAGGACAGTGAGAAAGGTAAAATGTCTACTTTGGTTATAGACCCTAGAGTTTATCGCAGCCATATTAGCTGTGGTGACGAGAACGTAGGAACCTGACTTGGATGTACATACTATAGTTATGAAACTTAGAGTCTTTCACAGCCATACCGGTTGGCGTGGCGAAGATTCTAGATGACATGATTATAGAGTTGCATACCTTAGTTACGGAACCTGTCGTTTATCGCATCTATGCTTACTGGCGTGGCGAGAATTCTGTGTGTCATGATTTCTGGCAGACGTGTATGATTATCAGGTTGTATCTTAAATTGGTTCTTAAAGTATCATCTCAAGACTTATCTATTTCTGTTATTCCAGGACTTTGTTCCATCGCTTCTTTTCCTTACTAGCAGTAAAGATACCTTCTGTCCTCAATCCAATTCCGTTTGAGCTTCTATTCCTTGAGGGTTCCTTGTTAAGTATGATAATTAGTGACTTGTAATTATGTCTGTATCTTGAGTATTAGTATGGACTGAGTGTGACTTGTGAGTTTGTAAGTATTTCCTAGTTAGACATGTGAGTAGAAGGATTTAATCTAGAGTTAGCCCTTAGCATAGTACCTTATACCAATGGTTCTGGGATAAGTGTTATTAGAGACTGAGAGTTAAGGAGAGTATAGAGTATCAGTGATAGTTCTCAGAGTTAGTATCAGAGCCAATTACCCATCCTGGATAATCATGATTATATAATTGAGTGATCTATGTAAATGATTAAGTATCCAGGAATTGTGTTAAGGATTTATGGAGCACGATGTTCAAATTGATGATTGATATCGGAAATGTTAAAGGTAAAGAAATGTATATGCATAAAGGGTTAATGAGATGTCATAAGTAGAGAAATATCAGGATTAGTAATGAAAGTTGTGAAGTGTATCACAAATTAGTTTAACAGGCTGAAAAAGGATTAAGAGAAATACCTATACATCAATCAAGATGAAGAACCATATACATGCCCACGAGGGTAAAGAAACATGAGTATTATAGAAGGTACAGGTAAACATGAGTTCTAATGAGCTTGATGAGATAATCCATTAATGAAGCTAGTGATATAATACCAAGAGTGCTAATGGTTCTATTTCGAGAGTTAGTCGAGAACGACGCTCAAAACAGTAAGCACTCTGCGTGATGATAATCGAATGATATACCAGTTAATATAGATTGAAAATCATGAAAGAAATTACAGGTGATGATAACTTTGATCAATGGAGATAATGGTACAAGTGATTCAGGCAGTACAATTTTAGTACACAGTTATAGACACTAGATGCATTAAGTGCACCTTGAGTATCAGAGACCGCGAGCACTGATGTGTACATTTGTGGAGTTATAAATTAAAAGGTGGAAATAACATGTTATTTTTAATAATTGAGGAGTTGAGATTACGTCATTAAATTTTGAGGATTCAAATATGAATTCAATAAACATGGTTAAGGCTACCAAGATTTTTGGAGGGATTAAATTTTTATTTCGATGTTGAGTATCTGATTTTGAGGAAGTATATACAATTTATTTTAAGTTGATCAAGAAATTAAACCTTGACGATTATTTTGAGGATTAATTTTTATGGTAGGTGAGAGATATGAATATTAAAATATGAGTAGATGATATACATGTGTAAGGATCTGGTGATTTGAGCATGTTTGAGATGGCACCGCAGACTGACTTGGGTGTCCATCTAAAGTTGTATTGGAAAGAGCAGCACTTAGTATGGTGTTACACTTGGTGTGCACTGGAGTGATGAGAACAAATAGTATGGACAATTGTAGTAGGAACGGGAACTGACAGAGGGTATGGTACTAAGGAGATAGAGGTATCAACTTGGATGCATTATTGAATCATGGTTATATTAGAGATTCTTGGCTTCAGATTTAGGTGTTAATAGACGTGTGTGTGCAATATGGATATATTCATGGATCTTGTGGATAAATGATTAGTTGATATGGGTACCAGTGTACAGGAATAGGAATTAGTTAGTGAATTTGCTAGAGTTAAGTGTATGTTAGAGATAGGAAATACTGCAGGTAATGTGTTAGCAGGTTCTGTTTTTTTCTTCATTCTGTTCCTATCTATTTGATTGATGGACTGATACCTTAGTACCATAGCTTGTATGCATGATTCTTGTTATAAAGTAGTTCGTAGCACACCCTGATACAGAGACTGCAATACCATGACAAAAGACACTATGACCGTACATATCCGCTTAGGTTGCATGTTGTATGACTGTGGGTAAAATTTTTCTTAGACCATGATCGTTGGGGTTTTGACCATAACAAGGATCTATGACAAGGTTATGACTTGACAAATGGGATAAGGTGATTAGAAATTCAAGGATAAGCATTCATGAGTTGATATAACAGAATTGCTGGATCATTGGTTTTACAAGGATCGAGATATGATTGAAATTTGAGGATAAAACGCTAATTTAAATAAAGGATTAAAAATTTAACATGGCAGAATTGATGATTGTTAATTTCAGGAAGGTTGATTGTGATATAATTTATCATTAAAAATTTGAGAAAAAAATTAGAAAATTATCAGTATATATATTTGATTGCAATATAGTAATTTAAAATTTTATATTGCGGACGTTACATTTAAAGGATCCATAAGTGTCGCATTATTAAGTATTTTGAAAAAAAAAAAAAAACTGAAGAATCAGATCATTGATGGATTATTGTTGGAATTCAGACCCTTTGGGACGAGAATCGATACATTGATTGAAATTCAATTTGAGGAACAGATATCAAATTCCGAGTATTTTAATTTTTAATTTAAATTCGTAGGAATTATGAGGAAATAGAAACTGATTTTTATTTGAGGATATTTCAGGAATATAGTAATTTCAGACATTTTGAAATTTCGAAACGACAAGGTGGATTATTTCAGGATTATGTGAGTTGTTGAATTTCACTATTTATGGAAATAATAATGTGTATGAGTAAATACTACTATTGAGGATTTTAAATTTCGAGGACGAAATTCTTTTAAGGTGGGTAGACTTGTCACTACCACATTCTGAAAACTGGGGTATTTTCGACTTTTTACAATATTTAATATTATGGTAGTTACAATTAAGTAAATTGCATGATAGTATATTTTTATTTTTATTTAAATAATCATGTGAGACGTGTAATTAAATATAGTATTATATACAGTGTTCATTTGTTTTGAGCCAGCAGACTTGACCTAGAAGCCCAGTAGATGAACACCTGTCCAAATTGTGGAATTTTGTATTTAATTGTTTTAATTAGATTTAATTCTTGGAGTTTGTAATTAATTACCGTATTTTATTTAATTATTGTGCATTGCCTTTGCTTCGACATTTGGAGCGCTACCCTGACTTTTGTCTTCCAACAAATTTCACCATCTTGCCCTAGACATGCCCGCCTTCCATTCTGCTATTTTTGCAACTCATAATTTTGCTCCCTGTGCATTATTTCTGGCCGCACAAAAATCGTCGCGGACGTTATTTAAAATCCCTATTTTGTATCGTTGTGCGTTCCAATTTAAATTGGGGATAATCTTGACCTATTTTTCGTGCGGCCCAAATTAGGGTAACATTCTGTACTGAGTCTACTTCATTATTGGTATTGATGACCTGACCTGATTTTGATCCCATGTACTCCTAATTAATTTTAGAACACAACTTGCATTTATTTCGAATTAATTTGAGGATACCATTTTATCTGATTCCGTAAATCCCAAAATTAATTCCAGTGCCCTGCTGCTGAAGCCCACATCAAACTTACAGTGCCCCCTGACCCTACAAAACACCGGACCCCGAATCGCCCGCCAAATTTTCGTCATTTCATGAGTTTGTGCAATTTCCCGAATTTAAGGGGCTAAGTTGCAATTATTCAATTGTAGGTGTCATCACCCCATTGTCCAAGACCAATGGAGAAGCCCAACATTGACTAGTCAACACCCTCATCCCCCATGAATTATTTTTCTCTCCATGTCAAATCTGAGCCACTCATTCTAAGGGTCAATCACCACCCTCCATCAACACCCTCTCTCCCTATTAATATCATGTCCCATCAAACCCTAATCCCTAGACAACCTAGGATTCCCCACCTCCACAAGCCTCCATCCTCTCTCCTACGTATGTAAAATTTCTCTTTCCTTTCTTCTTCTCTTTTCTTTCTCCTTCTCTTTCCTTTCTTCTTCTTCTTCTTCTTCTTCTTCTTCTTCTTCTTCTTCTTTTATTTTTAAATTCAAATTCATATAGGGGGGAACACTGTTCATCAACCCCCCTTACTGTGCACCCCGGCCGACTTTCTGCTGCCCCGGCGGGCCTCAGCATCTCCGGCGGCTGCAACCTCCACTGCACCGGCAGGCGGCCCCCACGTACTGTTCATTCCGGCGGCCACTGCTCACCCCGGCGCCCGAGTCCCCGACCCGGCAGCGCTGCTCCTCCCCCGCCTGTCATCATCCTCCAACTCCCCACCGTGCCCCTCCCTACAGCCGGCCAACCCCTCACGACCTTCCTCCAGCGGATCAGCCAAGCCGCCGACACCCGACGAACGGTTTCCCACTCCATCCATCCATCCATCCCTCGACCGGCGGTCCGACTCCTCCAGACCTCCCTCCGGCGCCCCACTGCACCCAGGCCAACCGCTGCGGCTGCTCCCCCTCTGCCATTCCGACTGCTCCTCTGCCCTTCCTTCCCGTCCAACTCCGGCGTGCTCCCAACATCACCGTCACCAGTCCGGCCAGGCTCCGACCCGCCGGCGCTTCACGAGCTCCTCCTCCTATCTCCTTCCCTCCCGCTGGCTTATCCCCGAGCCCCGACTCCGGTTGCATCTTCACCTACACAGCCACCAACAAGGACTCCCCGGCCGCTGCTCAGCCGACTACTCCCCGGCGGCCAGCACAGTACTCCGGCCAGCCACTGTAAGCCATTCTCTTCTCTCCCTTCCTTCTTCTTATATATATATATATGTATATATATATATATATATATGTATATATACATACGTATATACGTATGGGTATATACATAATGTAATGAATATGTATTTGTAGGTATTTAATAATGTGAATATATATTATCTATTTAATTTATGTTAATACGTGTGTATGTATAGTGTTTATTTAGTTAATACTATATACGCATATGTATAGTATTTATTTAATTTATGTTTAATATATATAAGTATAGTATATATATATATATATATATACTTTAGTATAATGTAATATGTGTATTTTATTTAATGTGTAGATATATATATATATGTATATAGATACGTATACGTATAATGATATATGTTGAATAGTGTATTATATTTTTTATATAGAAAAATGTGTATCAAATATGTATAGTGTATATTTAGTATATGTATGTATTTAAATATGTAAATGTATATTCTTTATTTATTAGTAATTAATTGTATAATTATAGTATGTATAATAAATTGAATAAGTATGTACTTAAATTAATGCACATGTATATATATGTATATTGGTATATATTTTGTGTATGTGGCTACTATTATACATGTATATAGTATAATTATTATTTTGGTATACAAATATATATGTGTATATATATTTTGTATGGGTATGTTTAATACAAACGTATTTTGGTATAACTAAATAAATATGTAAATACGTATTTGGAAATTGGTATATATATATAGGTGTACATAAATATATATGTATATAATAAGATTTGGTATATATTCAAATAACCGTATTTTGGTATCAATATATACATGTAGAGTTATATTTTCGTATTGGTATATATATATTTTTGTATAAACCCTTAGCATACTTTTAATATATATATACATATATTTTGTATATGTATTTAATTTGATATATATATATATTGTAAGTACGTATGTTAATTTAGATATGTATATTTATGTATCTAGCTACTAGGTGACCAGTATCATACCTAGAGTAGTCCCAATTTTAGTGTTTATAGACTGAGTGTTAGCGTAGCACCTGATGCAAATGTGGTTTTGCTTTGTGATATGTTTATAGGACTGTTGCTTCGTCCAGGGGATACTCTGGAACAGGACATCCATAATTACCAGCTAAGGACCCGAGGCGAGTACATTCTCTGATTAGTTTCTAATTTATGATATCTCCTATGTTCACTGTATCTAGTGTAAATATCCATGTTCTTGACACATTGGTTACACGGATTGGTATACACGGATCTCGTCATGAGATGTTATTCCTTATTCATGGTGTAGCTTGTACAAGACTTGTTTCCTTGATATCTTGTGCATGTACAGACACTGAGACCCGGGGAGATTTGCTACCTCCCTAGGGAATCCCGTGCCATAGCGTACCATGATTGGATTTACTATACCAGTCGGGGGTGGAGAGTATTTTAGTGTAGATATGTGATCATACCCAATTTTTCATGCATCATAGCTCACCCCACATCTCACGTCGGGTGCGGCCTGACCATCTCCGTGCTTCATAGCTGTTACATGTGATTAGCCTGACCTCTCCATGCATCATAGCTAACCAACGGTTAGCCTGACCTTCGTGAATCATAGCTAATCACATGTAACCAGCCTGATCAAGTTCCCAAGCCGATCACATGTTAAAGCTAGTACTCACACACTTAGTCATAGAATTCTTGCTCATTGACATATTGTTCTTTTCCTGCATTTACTTACAGTATTTCCAGTATTTCCTTCATTGTACATTTCTCGTACCTATACATGCATCTGGTATATTTCCATCTAGAACTGCTACATAGTTTATGTCATTTATATAGAACAGCTATTTAGAGATGTACTTTGCTCCTTCCTGATTGGAAAATATTTTTCCAGACTGTGACCTTAGTAGACTGGTTTCTGACACACTTGGGGATTGGAGGTTAATGAGTACAGGTATGATTATTTGGTCATTAGACTTGTGTTGTATTGTTTTTCCTTTAAATTCCTATCGTGCTGTAGTTGTGATTGAGTATGTTGTTAATATTTTTATAGTGTTATCCGAGTCTCCTTATGGAGTTGGATACTAGCGTGAGATTGTTTAGATAGTACTTGACCTAGACAGCGTTCTACCGTCGATGCTGCGGCGTAGGCTGGACGTACCCACGTACTCGTGCCCCTAAATCGGGTGCGGGTCGTGACACCTTTACCTTCATTATAGTATTAATTATGTTATCAAACATATTCTTCTCGATATACATAACATTAAGGTTATGTCTGATCAGATTGGTCCTCTAATATGGCAGGTCCCAGAATATACTCCTCTTCGTCCAGTTATGGGTGCGACCAAATCCGTCACACTTGTAACCCTTAGCAGGCTCTTCGATAGCACTTGGTAAATCTTTTACCTCTTCCCATATCGTGTATCCGGGCCACCTTGGCGGTGGATTGGCCTTCTCCATAACGCCCGCACAAAAATTATTCTTGTTCCTCAGGTACGGATGATCCTTCGGCACAAATTATCGATGACAATCGAAGAAGCACGGTTTGCCTTCGTATTTCAAACGAAAAGCCTTAGTACAGTCCATGCAATACGGAAATGAGATACGACCATGAGTGATCCATCCCGATAACATTCCATAAGCTAAAAAGTCGTTGATATTCCATATAAGTGCTTCCCTCATCTGAAAATGCTGCTTTCTGAAAACACTATACGTGTTGGCACCTATTTCCCACAGCTGATTCAACTCATCTATCAAAGGCTGTAAATTTACATCGATGTTACTCTTCGGATTATTCGGACCCGGGATAATAATGGTTAGGAACATATACGGAGTCTTCATGCACATCCAAGGCAGTAGATTGTACGGAGTGACGATCATAGTCCAATACGAATACTGGGAGCCCAAAAGTCGGAATGGGGTAAAACCGTCGGAGAAGAACCCCAATCTGACATTACGTGGATCCGAATTAAAATATGGATACTCTCGATCAAAGTGCTTCCATGCTTCTCCATCGGATGGATGATCCAATACTCCTTCGATCTGTTTCTGCCTATGCCAACTCGTGTTTTCTGCAGTCTCATTCACTATAAACAACCTCTGCAACCGCGGCATCAAAGGCAAGTAGTGCATCGAATCGGTAGGCTTCTTTGCACCGACAGACTTTCCTCTTCCAGTATTCTTGTAGCGATCAGTACCACAGAATCTGCATGCATCTTCATCCTTGTCGTCTTTGTAGTACAACATGCACCCGTTGTGACATGCATCAATTTTCTTATATCCCATCTAGAGCGATCTCACCATCCTCTTAGATCGATAGAAGTCTTTAGGCAACTTTGCATCCTCTGGTAAGATCTCTATAATCAAATCCATCAGTCGGTTATAGCATTCTTGCGACGTATTAAAATCGGACTTGATGCTCAATAATCTTGTAACAACCTCCAACGGTGAATGATCTTCACAACCAGGATATAATGGAGTCCTTGCATTCTCTAGCAACTCCATGAACTTCGCAGCATCGGTATTCGGTGCCTCCTCAGCTGTATCATGATTGTCTGGAATAAAATTAGGTCCCGCCGTATCAAAAACCATGTTCACCCACCCATCGTTGTAAGCAGCGTGGTCATGGTCATCCATATACGGATCCACATAAGGCTCCGACTCCGATGCTAAAGACATAAGTTCTCCGTGCGTGGTCCACTGATACTAATTTGTCTTAAAATCGTTCGAGTACAAATGATATATGACTTCCACTTCTGGATGATATTTCAAGTTGCGACATCTCACACACGAACACTTAATTTTGGTACTGTCCATGTACTGAGGGAACGCCTTGGCAAACTGCAGGAACTACTGTACGCCCTCAATGAATTCATCCCGCACACCGCACATGTCATCAGGATGACGGTTGTACATCCACGAACGATGACGCAGATAATAATTCATATTTATTTCTAGATACTTCTGCAGCAAAAATGAATATACAATTACCATCAAGTATATACTCATCGATAAATACAGTACATGCACTGATACTCCTAGTCCTAGCATATATACTCATCGTTAAATATAGTACATGCACCGATACTCACTGCTACCTTCAAGTATGGTCGTTTGAGTGATTGAGTGAGCTCTGGTCACTAGGGAGAGCAGTTCATAGTTTTCAGTGTGCATTATTTGGCAGTGATCAACTTAAGGGAGAGCAGTGTGCAGCTCTGTGCTAGCACAGCAAGGGAGCACAACTGAGCAGTGTGCAACTCTGTGATACCACAGTACAAGAGGAAGCATACAGCAGTTTATAGCATTAGTAGCTAGCTGTACTATACAGTACAATAGTAAGGAATCAGTGTGCAGCAACACTGTGCAATGCACAGCAGAAAGGATGCACAGCAGCAAGTAAATCCAGCAAGTAGCAGCAGAGCCAGTGTACTACAGAGCCTTCAACAACAGGTTTAGCAGCCTGCAGTAGCCAATGCAACAGCTCGTGCAGCAAGAAGCATCAGCCCATGTTGGATACGAGTTCTAGAAGAAGCCAATACCGTATATCATGTCTCGGCTTTGAAGAGTCATTCTCGTATCCGTGTATACGACTCTCCTTGAGTCGAGATCTACATCATATTATATACACTGCAAATACACAAGGTTGTGTCTAAACTCAGACAACAAACTAGAAGAGAGATATGGTTAGGGTCTGTGTCTAAAATAATGGAGTGCACTAATGGAGTGCACCCTTAAATATGATAAATAAAGTGAAGGACAAGTCAAAACAGTGATGTCTATCTTTCCTGACTTTCGAGTTTTCCTAGCTATAGATTAGGTGAATAGTAATTTATTGCTTCCATATTTTTGGACAAAACCATTGAATGCTGGCAGCTTCCTAGTGGAAGCTGCGGAGTCTTATTTTAGGGTTTTTCTTCCCAAAAAATCTCTTAGTTAATTACTGCATTTGTTCCCATTATATGCATGCAAGAACATTGACTATTTTCAAATCTTTTCCCCTCCCTCTTTGTACACGTCTCTTCTGCATGTGTGTCTGTGTGTTCTTGTTCTAGTTTTTAAAATTTTTCTTTGAGGTTAGGTTTAGGTAATTTCTTGAATTATATAGTTTGTTGTTATTTTTTTCATTATTATTGGTGAGACACTACTAGCTAGCAAGCTACTCTCTCTTCTTCTACACTCAACTTGACTAGGTTACTTAGCTTGTTGCAGGAGAGATCAGGAGAGAGGAGAAATTATGTCAGCGGTTCACAAGGAAGGCATGAAGTTGGCTGATCATGACAAAAAGGATGGTACTCACAGTCGCATAGAGCTCAAAATATGTGGGCAGGTTCTACTCTTTCTACTTGGTTAAAATCTCTGGTAATAAAGTAGAATTTATTTATTTTGGGTCACCCATTATAAATAACACTATGATATATGGGCCTAAATGCCATATAGATGGGAGCCTGGTGTATGTGTATGTGTCTGTGTCATATCCCATGCCATGTCTATGTCTGTGTCTTGTTTGTGTCCGTATGTCCGTGGCATGTCTTATCTATGTTTGTATGTGTTCGTGTGTCCGCGTCAGTATTAGGGTTAGTGTGTCCGCATGTGTTAGTGTGTCCGCGTGCATGTGTATGTGTCTGAGTTAGGGTTAGGGTTAGGATTAGTGTGTGTCATGTCGTATCGTGTTGTATTGTGTCGTGTTAGAGAGAGAGAGAGAGACAGAGAAAGGAGATAGAGAGAGAAGCTCACCGAGTGAGGAGGAGGGGAGCTGGAGAGAGGAGAACGCCGGAGGGAGGAGGAGGAGTCGGAGGGGGGAGGACGTCGGAGGGAGGAGGGGAGCAGGAGGAAGGAGGAGCTGCCGAAGGGGAGAGGACGTGGAAGGGAAGAGGGGAGCCGAAGGAAGGAGGAGCCGCCGAAGGGGGAAGGACGCCGGAGGGAGGAGGACGCAGCCGGAGCGGGGTCGCCGAGGTGGGGCGCCGGGATGGAGGGTGGTGTTTAAATTTTTCGAGATTTCGAAGGAAATAGTATAACCTCCGATTTCCAATTTCCGAAATAATTAGATTTTAATTTATTTTAAATACCAAGTTTTAAAAAAATACCAAGTTTTAAAAAAAAAAAAATTCTCCTTGAATTCTTGTATTTGATTTTGAACAATGTTTGATTTTAGAAGGTGATTTAAAATCTTTTATAAAAAAAAAATCATTTTTCCTAAATGTCGATGTATTATAAAATAAATAATAATAATAATATATATATTTCTCTAGCTTCAAATATTTATTGACTTGAAATCATAAAATTATTTATTTCATAAAATTATTTAAAGGACTAGTTGTTTTCTTCATAATAAATTTTTAAATTCATTTGGGATAGTAAATAAATAAATTACATACTTTCTAAGATTTTGAAATATGAGTTTAATTAGTAGCTAATTAATCAGTTAGCCTTGGAAGCCTCTTAAAATATTTTTCTTAAATTATATTTTTCTATTAAATTTACCAGTTTACCGTCTCCCATTCACACCCTCATTTTTCCCACATGAAGAACTTATTCATGTATAATCTGGGCCATTCATTATTTGGGCCAATCCTCACCCTTTATCCCACAACTCTCTCCCTATTTAAAGTCTCTCATCACCATTCCCAAGAAACCCTAGCTAGCCCTCACAAATTCCCACAAGCCAACAAGCCATCACCATTGATTTTGTGTGCTCGTGTCCGTGTGTCCAGCATTACCGTGTCAGCCGTGTTGGCCTCGGGTCCGACCCCGGGTGTCCCACCGTATCCATTCATTTCCTGTGTCCAGATTTACAATATTACAACCAGATTTTGTGTCCGACACCGTCTGGACACAGCCACCACACCACAGTACACCATTCCTGTGTCCAACACCCGGACACGTCCACAGCAAACACCCAACCCTGTGTCCAACACCCGGACATGTCCACCCCACTGTGCAGTACATCAACCGCCGTGTCCAGCTCCGGACACGACCCCGACACATACAGAATTCAAACCCTAACCCTAGATTTAGACCTCGTCGAGCCGGTGGCCGCGGATCTCCTCCTCCCGAGCCGAGCTTCGCCGCCGACCTTCGACCGGACGCAGCCAGATCCGCCGCCGAGCCGAGCACCCGCCTCCTCGATACGAGCACCCGCCGCCCCGAGCCGAGCACCCGCCTCCTCGATACGAGCACCCGGCCGCCGCCACAGCAGAACGAGCAGTCCGCCGACGCCCTGCCGGTCCGACCCCGGCGGACTTCTCCTCCGTCGACGCCGGAAGCCCCTCCCCGACGTGAGTCTCCGACTTCCCTCTTCCCTCTTTCCCCTTTCTTCTTAACTTTTAGTTAAGTTACAGTTTAAATAAAATGAGTTAGTTTATAATAATTAGTTTAATTAATTTATAATTAGTTTAGTTAATTTCATAATCAATTAGTTAATTTATAATTAGTTAGTAATAAATGTAATTAGTAATTAATGTAATTTGTTTGGTAATTAAATATATTTAGTTTAGAAATTTCATGTAATTAGTTTAGTAATTAAAATATAATTAGTTTTATTGTTTATAATGTATGAATTTAGTTATTTATTATGTGTATGATTTCAGTTATGTATTATATATAAGGACTTGGTTATATTAATATGCAATTAGTAGTTTTTATGTAATTAGTAATTACGAAATAATTATAAGGGCTTTGATTATGTAAAAATATAATAATTTTTGGGGTTTATATTATTAGTTAAAAATATAGTTTCAATAATAAAAAAATTAGTTCAAAATTATTATTTGGACCGGTGACCGATTTTTACCATATATAAAATTATATTATGGCTTTTACATAAATTCTAGATTTCTATAAATAAACTTTTATTTGTAATTATTGTTCAAAATAATTTCAAAATGATTTTTATTAAATTAAGGTGTTACCTTAATAACTAACAAACGACCCTTTCTCTTTTTAGCTAAACTTGTTAACCCTCGCATATTTTCTCTATGTATTGAGGACTCGGTATCCTTATCTCGATTTTCGTGCCGAACTCCGATCTTGAACTTTTTTATGTAGTTTCTAGCTATTTGGACTGCTCCGGACTCATTGGAACTAATTGCTACTTCATTTGGGATCACCTGGAGAAGTGTGGCATTATATACATTCCTTGATTAGTTATATATATATATAAAATGTTTGATTGATATATATATACAAATGTGTATTTTGGTATAAAAATATATATTTATATACATCTATTTAGAGTATATACACAAATACGTATTTTGTACAATTACTAAGAGACACTTATATATATTATATATACGTTTTATTGGTATATGCTCTGAGTGTAAATGTGTATTAATATACGTATCCCTACTAGATGACCCTAGTTGACTAGAGCCATGCCTGGCATAGCCCTGAGGCCAGTGTATTTCTATTGTGTGTTAGTGTAGCATCTGATACAAGTGATATTATTATATGTTTATAGGACTGTCGGATTCTCCAGACGATACTCTGGGACAGGACATTGGTATTGACAGCTAAGGACCCAAGGCGAGTACATTCTCTGATTAGTTTCTAATTTATGATATCTCCTATGTTCACTGTATCTAGTGTAAATATCCATGCTCTTGACACGCTGGTTACACGGATTGGTATACATGGATCTCGTCATGAGATGTTATTCCTTATTCATGGTGTAGCTTGTACAAGACTTGTTTTCCTTGTTATCTTGTGGATGTACAGACATTGATTTCCGGGGAGATTTTCTACCTTCCTAGGGAATCCCGTGCCATAGCGTACCATGATTGGATCTACTATACCAGTCGGGGGTGGGGAGTATTTTAGTGTAGATATGTGATCATACCCAACTTTTCATGCATCATAGCTCACCCCATATCTCACGTCGGGTGCGGCCTGACCATCTCCATGCTTTATAGCTGTTACGTGTGATTAGCCTGACCTCTACATGCATCATAGCTAACCAACAGTTAGTCTGACCTTACATGAATCATAGCTAATCACATGTAACCAGCCTGATCAAGTTCCCAAGCCGATCACATGTTAAAGCTAGTACTCATACACTTAGTCATAGGTTCTTGCTCATGGACATATTATTTCTTCTCCTGTATTTACTTACAGTATTTCCAGTATTTCTTTATTTCTCGTACCTATACATGCTTCTGGTATATTTCTATCTAGAACTGCTACATAGTTTATATCATTAATATAGAACTGCTATTTAGAGATGTACTTTGCTCCTTCCTGACTGAAAAATATTTTTCCAGACTGTGACCTTAGTAGACTTGGTTCTGACACTTGAGGATTGGATGTTACTGATTGCAGGTATAATTATTCTGTCGTTAGACTTGTCTTGTATTTCTTGCTTGCCTTGATATCTCATCGTACTTTAGTTTATGTGATTGAGTATTCCAGTATTATTTTATGATATCTACGTCTCCTTATGGAGTTGGGTATTCACGTGAGTTTGATTAGATAGTTACATGACCTAGACAGCGTTCTACCGTCGATGCTGCGGCGTAGGCTGGACGTACCCACGCACTCGTACCCCTAAACTGGGTGCGGGTCGTGACACATTTTTAGTGGTGGCCCATACAGGTCAGACTTTGCTAGTTGTGCGATATCGTAGTAGTGCGACGTCATAGTTGTACTATTGCGTACCTGTTATAGAATATAGGACATAGGATACTAGGATGAGAGAGGATACTCAATCACTAATTATTTGAGAGATTCCTGGGACGACCCTTGAGAGTCTCATTATAAATTTTCCAATTTAAATCCTTCCCCCTTGTTCCCGTCTGCTCTCGCTTGTTGTTATTGAACTTGATCCTTATTGATCAGTTATTAAATTAAAATCTTGGTATCATTATTGAGTTTGATTCTTGTTGACCAGTTGTTAAATTTAATTCTTGGTATCGTTGTTGAGTTGATTTCATATCGAGATGAATTTTACGGGCTAAAATTTACGGTATCATCTGATGACATATGTTGATGAGGACAGAGAGAAAGGTAAAACGTCTACTTTGGTTATGGACCCTAGAGTTTATCGCAGCCATATTAGCTGTGGTGACGAGAACGTAGGAACCTGACTTGGATGTACATACTATAGTTATAAAATTTAGAGTCTCTCGCAGCCATACCGGTTGGCGTGGCGAAGATTCTAGATGACATGATTATAGAGTTGCATACCTTAGTTATGAAACCTATCGTTTATCGCATCTATGCTTACTGGCGTGGCGAGGATTCTGAGTGTCATGATTTCAGACAGACGTGTATGATTATCAGGTTGTATCTTAAATTGGTTCTTAAAGTATCATCTCAAGACTTATCTATTTATGTTATTCCAGGACTTTGTTCCATCGCTTCTTTTCTTTACTAGCAGTAAAGATACCTTCAGTCCTTAACCCAGTTCTTTTGAGCCTTATTTCTTTAAGGATCCTTGTTAGTGTGATAATTAGTGACTTGCAATTTTGGTTGTGACTTGTATTAGTTGACTGAGTGTGACTTGTGAGTTGTAAGTGTTTCTTAGTTGGACATGTGAGCAGTAGGCTTTAATCTAGAGTTAGCCCTTAGCATAGTACCTTGTACCAATGGTTCTAGGATAAGTGTCATTAGAGACTGTGAGTAGAAGGAGAGAATAGAGTATCAGTGATAGTTCAAGAGTTAGTATCAGAGCTAACATACCCGTCCTGGATAATCATGATTATGCACTTGAGTGATCTATGTAAACAATTAGGTATCAAGGAATTGTGTTAGGGATTAATGGAGCATAACGTTCAATCTGATGATTGATATCGGGCGTGTTAAAGGTAAAGAAATTTATATGAGGAGTTATAATGAGGTGTCATGAGTAGAGAAATATCGGAATTGGTAATGAAGATGGTGAAGCGTATCACAGATCAGTTTAACAGGCTGAAAAAGTTAAAGGGAAATACCTATACATCAATCAAGATGAGGAACCATACACATACCCATGAGAGTAAAGAAACATGAGTGTAATAGAGGATACAGGTGATCATGAGTTCTAATGAGCTTGATGAGATAATCCATTAATGTAGCTAGTGATATAATACCAAGAGTGCTAATGGTTCTATATCGAGGATTAGTCGAGAACGACGCTCAAAACAGTAAGCACTCTGCGTGATGCTAATTAAATGATATACCAGTTGACATAAATTGAAATCATGAAAGAAAATACAGGTGATGATAACTTTGATCATTGGAGGTAATAGTGCAAGTGATTCGGGCAGTACAAATTTAGTACACAGTTGTAGACAATAGAGGTATTGAGTGTACCTCGAGTATTGGAGATTGTGAGCACTTATATGTAAAATTGTGGATTTATAAATTAAAGAGTGGAAATAAATTTTAACTTTGAGAATTATTGAGGAGTTGAGATTGTGTCATAATTTTTTGAGTATTTCAAATATTGATTCAATAAACATGGTTAAGGCTACAAAGATTTTTGGAGTAATTAAATTTTATTTCGATGTTGAGTATCTGATTTTGAGAAAGTATATACATTTTATTTTAAGTTGATTGAGAAGTTAAACCTTGATGAGTATTTGAGGATTAATTTTATGGTGGATGAGAAATATGAAGATTAATATATGAGTAGATGATATACACGTGTAAGGATCTGGTGACTTGAGCATGATTGAGATGGCACCGCAGACTGACTTGGGTGTCCATCTCAAATTGTATTGGAAATAGCAGTATTTAGTATGGTGTTGCACTTGACGTAAATTTGAGTGATAAGAACGACTAGTATGGACAATTGTAGTAGGAACGGGAACTGACAGCGGGTATGGTACTAAAGAGATAGAGGTATCAACGTGGATGCATTATTGAATCATGGTTATATTAGAGATTCTGGCATCAGATTTTGGTATTAATAAACAGGTGTGTGCAATACAGATATATTCATGGATTTTGTGGATAAATGATTAGTTGATATGGGTACCAGTGTACATGAATAGGAATTAGTTAGTGAATGTGCTAGAGTTAAGTGTTTGCTAGAGATAGTAGATACTACAAGTAATATGTTAGCAGGTTCTTCCTTCCCTCCTAATGTTCCTTTTTCGTCTTTCGATTGGTTGATTTTCCTAATACTGTAGTTCGTATGCATGATTTCTTGTTAGAATAAAACTAGTAGTACACCTTAACAGAGACTGAAATACCATGACAAAAGATACATGACCTATATATTTTTCTTAAATTGCATGGCTGTAGGTAGAGTTTTCTTAACCCATGATCATTAGGGTTTTGACCATAGCAAAGATCTATGACAAGGTTATGACGGACAAAAAGGGACAAGATGATTAAATTGTGGATGAGCATTAATTTAAATAAAGAATTTAGGGGTTGTTATAACAGAGTTGATAGATCATTGATTTTTCGAAAATCGAGGTATGATTGAAATTCGAGGATAAACATTAACTTAAATGGAGAATTAAGAAATTCACAGGGCAAAATTTGAGGATTTATTAATTTTAGGAAAGGTCTTGATATGATTGAATTGGTTATTAAAAATTTGAGAAAATTTGGGAAATTATCATTCTATCTAATTGATTGCAAGATAGAAAATTTATATTTTATATTATGAATGTTGCATTGAAGATTCTGAAAATATCGCATTGTTGAGTATTTTGAGGAAAAAGGAAATCAGGAAATAAAATCGTTAATGGAATGGTGTCGAATTCAATTCTCGGGAGGAGAACTTAGATTTGAATAAGCATCAATTGAATTTGAGTTAGAGGAGTAAGATGATGATGGATTAGTGGGTAAAAATTTAAATTTTGGGATTCGATTTTTATAAATATGCATGGATTGGATTTCAATTGGAGGATAGGATCTTAAAATCCTGGAGTATTTAGATACGAACTTAAAATTTTTGGAGGAGATTATGAAAAAAGAAGAAGGGGGATTTGATTTTTTAAAAATCGAAGATTTTCAGGAATATGATGTTATAGAATTTTAAAAGGTTGTGAAATAACGATATGGAATTACTTCATGATTATTTGGTTGAAATTTAAATTTGATAGAAATAATATGATGAGTAAAGACAATTATTGATGATCCTAAATTTCGAGGACAAAATTTTTCTAAGGTGGGTAGACTTGTAACCTCCGATTTCCAATTTTCGAAATAATTAGATTTTAATTTATTTTAAATACCAAGTTTTTAAAAAAAATATTTTCTCCTTGAATTCTTGTATTTGATTTTGAACAATGTTTGATTTTAGAAGGTGATTTAAAATCTTTTATAAAAAAAAAAAAATCATTTTTCCTAAATGTCGATGTATTATAAAATAAATAATAATAATAATATATATATTTCTCTAGCTTCAAATATTTATTGACTTGAAATCATAAAATTATTTATTTGATAAATTTATTTAAAGGACTAGTTGTTTTCTTCATAATAAATTTTTAAATTCATTTGGGATAGTAAATAAATAAATTACATACTTTCTAAGATTTTGAAATATGAGTTTAATTAGTAGCTAATTAATCAGTTAGCCTTGGAAGCCTCTTAAAACATTTTTCTTAAATTATATTTTTCTATTAAATTTACCAGTTTACTGTCTCCCATTCACACCCTCATTTTTCCCACATGAAGAACTTATTCATGTATAATCTGGGCCATTCATTATTTGGGCCAATCCTCACCCTTTATCCCACAACTCTCTCCCTATTTAAAGTCTCTCATAACCATTCCCAAGAAACCCTAGCTAGCCTCACAAATTCCCACAAGCCAACAAGCCATCACCATTGATTTTGTGTGCTCGTGTCCGTGTGTCCAGCATTATCGTGTCAGTCGTGTTGGCCTCGGGTCCGACCCCGGGTGTCCCACCGTATCCATTCATTTCCTGTGTCCAGATTTACAATATTACAACCAGATTTTGTGTCCGACACCGTCTGGACACAGCCACCACACCACAGTACACCATCCCTGTGTCCAATACCCGGACACGTCCACAGCAAACACCCAACCCTGTGTCCAACACCCGGACACGTCCACCCCACTGTGCAGTACATCAACCGCCGTGTCCAGCTCCGAACACGACCCCGACACATACAGAATTCAAACCCTAACCCTAGATTTAGACCTCGTCGAGCCGGTGGCCGCGGATCTCCTCCTCCCGAGCCGAGCTTCGCCGCCGACCTTCGACCGGACGCAGCCAGATCCGCCGCCGAGCCGAGCACCCGCCTCCTCGATACGAGCACCCGCCGCCCCGAGCCGAGCACCCGCCTCCTCGATACGAGCACCCGGCCGCCGCCACAGCAGAACGAGCAGTCCGCCGACGCCCTGCCGGTCCGACCCCGGCGGACTTCTCCTCCGTCGACGCCGGAAGCCCCTCCCCGACGTGAGTCTCCGACTTCCCTCTTCCCTCTTTCCCCTTTCTTCTTAACTTTTAGTTAAGTTACAGTTTAAATAAAATGAGTTAGTTTATAATAATTAGTTTAGTTAATTTATAATTAGTTTAGTTAATTTCATAATCAATTAGTTAATTTATAATTAGTTAGTAATAAATGTAATTAGTAATTAATGTAATTTGTTTGGTAATTAAATATATTTAGTTTAGAAATTTCATGTAATTAGTTTAGTAATTAAAATATAATTAGTTTTATTGTTTATAATGTATGAATTTAGTTATTTATTATGTGTATGATTTCAGTTATGTATTATATATAAGGACTTGGTTATATTAATATGCAATTAGTAGTTTTTATGTAATTAGTAATTGCGAAATAATTATAAGGGCTTTGATTATGTAAAAATATAATAATTTTTGGGGTTTATATTATTAGTTAAAAATATAGTTTCAATAATAAAAAAATTAGTTCAAAATTATTATTTGGACTGGTGACCGATTTTTACCATATATAAAAATATATGATGGCTTTTACATAAATTCTAGATTTCTATAAATAAACTTTTATTTGTAATTATTGTTCAAAATAATTTCAAAATAATTTTCATTAAATTAAGGTGTTACCTTAATAACAAACAAACGACCCTTTCTCTTTTTAGCTAAACTTGTTAACCCCCGCATATTTTCTCTATGTATTGAGGACTCGGTATCCTTATCTCGATTTTCGTGCCGAACTCCGATCTTGAACTTCTTTATGTAGTTTCTAGCTATTTGGACTGCTCCGGACTCATTGGAACTAATTGCTACTTCATTTGGGATCACCTGGAGAAGTGTGGCATTATATACATTCCTTGATTAGTTATATATATATATATAAAATGTTTGATTGATATATATATATACAAATATGTATTTTGGTATAAAAATATATATTTATATACATCTATTTAGAGTATATACACAAATACGTATTTTGTACAATTACTAAGAGACACTTATATATATTATATATACGTTTTATTGGTATATGCTCTGAGTGTAAATGTGTATTAATATACGTATCCCTACTAGATGACCCTAGTTGACTAGAGCCATGCCTGGCATAGCCCTGAGGCCAGTGTATTTCTATTGTGTGTTAGTGTAGCATCTGATACAAGTGATATTATTATATGTTTATAGGACTGTCGGATTCTTTAGACGATACTCTGGGACAGGACATTGGTATTGACAGCTAAGGACCCAAGGCGAGTACATTCTCTGATTAGTTTCTAATTTATGATATCTCCTATGTTCACTGTACCTAGTGTAAATATCCATGCTCTTGACACGCTGGTTACACGGATTGGTATACACGGATCTCGTCATGAGATGTTATTCCTTATTCATGGTGTAGCTTGTACAAGACTTGTTTTCCTTGTTATCTTGTGCATGTACAGACACTGATTTCCGGGGAGATTTACTTCCTTCCTAGGGAATCCCGTGCCATAGCGTACCATGATTGGATCTACTATACCAGTCGGGGGTGGAGAGTATTTTAGTGTAGATATGTGATCATACCCAACTTTTCATGCATCATAGCTCACCCCACATCTCACGTCGGGTGTGGCCTGACCATCTCCATGCTTCATAGCTGTTACGTGTGATTAGCCTGACCTCTACATGCATCATAGCTAACCAATGGTTAGCCTGACCTTACATGAATCATAGCTAATCACATGTAACCAGCCTGATCAAGTTCCCAAGCCGATCACATGTTAAAGCTAGTACTCATACACTTAGTCATAGGTTCTTGCTCATGGACATATTGTTTCTTCTCCTGCATTTACTTACAGTATTTCCAGTATTTCTTTATTTCTCGTACCTATACATGCTTCTGGTATATTTCCATCTAGAACTGCTACATAGTTTATATCATTAATATAGAACTGCTATTTAGAGATGTACTTTGCTCCTTCCTGACTGAAAAATATTTTTCCAGATTGTGACCTTAGTAGACTTGGTTCCGACACTTGAGGATTGGATGTTACTGATTGCAGGTATGATTATTCTGTCGTTAAACTTGTCTTGTATTTCTTGCTTGCCTTGATATCTCATCGTGCTTTAGTTTATGTGATTGAGTATTCCAGCATTATTTTATGATAACCACGTCTCCTTATGGAGTTGGGTATTCACGTGAGTTTGATTAGATAGTTACATGACCTAGACAGCGTTCTACCGCCGATGCTGCGGCGTAGGCTGGACGTACCCACGCACTCGTGCCCCTAAACTGGGTGCGGGTCGTGACAAATAGGGGGAAGAGAAATTCGTCAAACCCTATATGAAATAAATTAGCAACGTCGGTCTATACGTCGCTAAACATCGCGGATATAATAATATAATGCGACTTAAATACATAAACGTCGCTAAACATCGCTAAAATTAAAAAGTTAGCGACATTTAGCGACTACCTAGCGACATATTATATATTTATAATAATTATAGTCGTTAAACGTTGCTCCACGTCGCTATCACCGACCTATTGCGACGTTTTATATAGACGTCATTAAATACCTAGAATTCAGCGACATTTTATTTGGACGTCGCTAAAAATGTCGCTAATCCCACAATTTTTAGTAGTGGATCAGGATGTCCCCTGAGGATCAGAAGCATACATTATTTCGAATGTCGATAGGATTTTACTACTACACAATCATGTCCTTTGGTCTAAAAAAATATAGGTGCTATATACCAACAAACTATGAGCACCATTTTTTGTGAACATCTGCACAAGACGGTAGAATGTTACGTCGATGACATCGCCATCAAAATTCACCCCAAAGGTGATCACCTCAGGAACTTGAAGACTGTGTTCGACCTCATGCGTGCGCACCAGCTTAAGATGAACCCAAACAAATCCTTCCTGAAAATCTCCAGTGGCAAATTCCTGGGCTTTATCATCATATAGACCACGACAAAACCAGAGCAATCCTTGAGATGAACCCACCAAAGAACATCAGGGAACTCTGTGGCCTTCAAAGGAGGCTGGCATATATCATGAGGTTTATATCAAACCTCTCGGGGCATTGTTGGCCATTCATCCAGCTCATGAAGAAAAGTGTCTCCTTTGTATGGAATGAAGAATGCCAATGCACGTTCAACGACATACCTATCAAACCCTTCAGCGCTTGTAGCCCCGGTCGTAGGATAAACCTTTCTACTTTATGTACGTACAATAGATCACTCCCTCGATGCTCTATTAGACCAAAATAGTGACGCAGGCCACGAGTAGGCTATTTACTACCTTAGCCGGATGATGGTCGACGTAAAGCATAGGTACACCCCCGTCGAAAAGTAATGCCTTGCTCTAGTATTCGATATCCATAAGACTAGGCACTATGTGGCTGGGCAAACCATTTATGTAATCTCGCGGGTCAATCCCCTCAGAGTTCTCATGACCAAAACGGGGGCACTCAGTTCCCACTTGGCTACCAGGGCGATGCTACTGTCCCCATACGACATGGTGTTTGTCCCTCTGAAAGCCATCAAGGGTTAAGCACTAGATGACTTCCTGGCAGCACATCCGGTGCTAGAAATCTCGAAACTCTACCACGAGATTCCAGACAAAGTGGCAGACTAAAATGTGACTTCATGCGAAGTTGTCTGGCAGATGTTCTTCAACGTCTTTTCGAGAGCAGGGCCTAAAGACAATATCGTCGCTGGAGTTGGGATAGTATTAATCTTCTCCTACAATATTGTCATTAATCAAGCTTATTCCCTCACAGAGCCATGCTCCAACAACGTGGCGGAGTACAACGCTCTCATTATTGGACTATAACTTGCTAAACAAGTAGGGGTGGACTATTTAGAGGCATACGGTGACTCCAAGCTGATAGTCAACCAAGTCCGAGGCAAATATGAAGTCCCGAATGAAGACCTAATTCCTTACCACCAAGATGCACATGGCATTATCTCAATCTTTTGAGGGATTCTTCATTGAGCACGTCCCTCGGCTGCAGAACATTGAGGCTGACGCCCTGGCCGGCCTCGCTGCCTCCTTGGCAGTTTCAGACAACACCCATCAACTAATCACGGTAATCGATCAAGAGTTTGTTTGTCCAAAAAATAACCTCTGCCAATGTCTAAGCTATGCAGAGGAGGTATACTCTAATGTACAGGACTAGAGGTTTCCATTCATCGACTATGCGGTCTATGTAATTCTCCCTAAGAATCCAAAGGAAGCCACTTCGATCAAAAGATGTTCCCTTCGATTCTATTATGACACAGCCACCAAAATAATGTATCGTCATTCTTATGATGGTCTTCTATAATGCATATCAAATGCAGAAGCAAAGCAGGCCCTTTGTAAAGCTGACAACGACATTTGTGGTGCCAATCAATCCGGACCTAAGCTACAGGACCATATCCGGAGAATAGGATATTACTGGCCCATAATGGTTGCGGATGAAGTTGACTATACGAGGAAGTGCCTAGCGTGCCAAATCTATGCAGACTTCATCCACCAGCCATCTAAGTTCCTACACCCAACGGTAGCATCCTGGCCATTTGAGGCATAGGAAATGGATATCATCGTACCAATAAGTCCATATTCGTTTAAGGGGCACTGGTTCATCCTGCCATCATCGACTACTTCTCCAAGTGGGCAAAAGAAGTACCACTCCTAGAAGTCAAGACATCCAACGTGATCAGCTTCGTCAAGCATCACATCATATACAGCTTTGGCTTGCCACGAAGGATCATTTATGACAATGGTCCACAGTTCGCAAGTTATGTATTCTACCGGTTCTACGACAAAAACTGGATACAGAATATGGCTTCGACTACCTACAATCTAGCAAAAAATGGGTTGGCTGAGGTATTCAATAAAACCATCATCAAGCTTCTCAAGAAATTAGTGTCATCCAACAAGCACGACTAGAACGAGAAGCTGGATGAATATCTCTGGGCCTACCGTACAATAGTCCGAACAACTATAGGAAATACGCCATTCTCTTTGGTGTACGGAAGCGAATTGGTCCTTCCCCTCGAGATCCAAATTCCTTTACTCTGAGTGTCTCTCTACAATCAGCTAACCGTGGACGACAACCATCGCCGACGACTATAATAGTTGAAAGCACTCGACGAAAATGACTCTTTGCTCAGCAGCGCATTGAGTTATACCAGGCACGTCTCTCTGAAGCCTTCAACAAGTAGGTCAAGTAGAGAACGTTCCAAGTGGGCGATCTTGTCTTGATAGTAAGAAGACCGATGGTTATGACCCACAAGATAGCCAACAAATTCCAGCCTAAATGGAAGGGTCCGTTCATCGTGGAGTCCGTATTCTCCAATGGCGCCTACCGGCTAGCAAAATCCAATGACGACTTGCTCATGATGCCTATCAATAACAAGTTCATAAAAATTACTACGTCTAAACTTGACTTGTACTCCCCTTATCACCAAAGAGATAACCCAGATGTACATTTCTACACTCTTGGTTCTTCACCCCCAGCAGGTGCATATGTGCAACTTTTTCTCCTTTTTTGCAAATTTTTGTAAAAGCTATCATCTGTATCTAGGAGTCTTGGATACGCAATAGAGGATGGATCCATAAAGTCTCCCTAGCGGAGTAGTCCTCAGGTCCACTTGCATACTCCCGCAGTGACCACTCAAAAACCAAGTTTGTTAAACGCTAGCTATGTTCATATTACCTCTGAGCTATCGTCCCACCAATCTCCCCAGCGGAGCAATCCTCAGGTCTATCTTCATGTTCAGATAGACCACACTCAGTAAATCACTCTCAGTGAGTTTTTCGGACATTAGTTCACGTCCATATTACCTCTGAACTATCATTCTAACATTTTTTTCCGACTGAGTTTGCCATGTCCATATTACCTCTGAGCAAACATCCCAGATTTTGGCTATCGATTATGACGTCCATATTACCACTAATATCAGTTGTTCTCCCCACTTATCACTCGTACTCATCAAGGTATACCAGCGGTGTTAAGTTAACAAAAACTGTCACGTCCATATCACCTCTGGCCTTGTTCCAAAATCTATTACTTGCACTAACGTGCACAAAAAGTAATGGGCCGAAAAAACTTATCATGTCCATATTGCCTCTGATAGGAATTATTTTCAAACTTATTATTTGCACTCAACGTGCATGACAAATAATAAGTCCACCAAAAATCCTCAAGTGGGATGTCCACAACAAACCAAGGTCCCCCAGTGGGACGTCCTTAACAAACTACGGTATTGTGCTACATCCATATTAACTCTAGTACAATATCCAAAGTCTATAATATGGAATAAGACAAATACAAATAAAAAATATGGAAAAGGAGAGACTTTATTGCTTAGTATTCAAGGTCATGAATACATATGATGAAAACCTATTTTTAAGGGTTTCCATAAAGTCTCGCAGACACCAACATTTTCCATTAGAAGTACACATATGTGTTGTTGTTGCTACCAACATAAGTAGAGCCAGTAGCAGAGCTCAATGCTTTCTGGATTATCCCTCCATAGTGCAAACCTCAGTATATGGAAAAGAACCTATACTGATGAATAGTAAGGGAGGAGCATGATAAGGCACTCTACATCCATGCTGGAAGACCGAAGACAAGAATGGAAATTAATCTAAATCTTATCATCGACGTCGCAGGCCCCTAACCTGTAGCAAGCCGCATAAAGAGGAGAAATACAGCTAGCACGTTGCATAAACAGGGACAACTCCACGCATGAAGCAGGATGTTCACCCTCATCTCCTGGATCAGTTCTTGGCAAAAAACTGCCGAGTAAGGATGGCATTCTCTTTGATTGATGGGTTCTGTGATGTCATTCAATGCTCCATCATGGACACCGTGAAAGGTGGTAAAACCTGAATAAGAGAACACATATTAGTCTCAACGAAGATTACAAAAGTGTACAACGGCCATATGCTGCTTCTAGGACACAGCCACACGCAGGAGGAGATGTCTCGAGATAGCTAAGTCCGCACACATGAGCAGATGATGGCTCTTCTATGCAGCTAAGCTACAGATAGGCTCTGCGTACATGTTGTAGATAAGTTCTCATCCAGGCGACCTAGCCACACATGGGCTCTACATGCATAATTGTAGATAATTCTTTATCATGTGGCCAAGCTACAAATATGCTCTGCATGCATGCTGCAGATAAGTTCCCATCCATATGACCAAGCCACATATAGGCTCTATGTACATATTACAGATGATTGCTCATCCATACGGCATAATGTTATGGGGGGCATGTGTTCTAGATGATTTTTTATCCACGCTGTGAGACCGTGTACTTGTGTCTCTGTGTCCCTGCCATCATGGTACACCCCATCCTCCTAAAAAAATGCCTGTATTAGGGTGTCACGAGACGATGTCGCTCTTAACAAACGCCTCGGCAAGATAGAAAGCAGCCATCAGCATCTTTCACAAAATAGGGGGAAGCCAAGAGACAAAATTTCTCTCTCCTCCTTAGCCCGCCTATTTGTAGCCTCCTAGGGCATGTGAGAAGATCGAGTCGATAAACCAGACAGTTATGAGGATGAACCTGATGCCTTAATTTGCGTGATCCTTATTTATTTACTCAAAAATTGTCGTTGACTCAGAATTTCCATGAATATTCACTCAGAAGATCGAGTCAAATCTTAGAATTTAATGATCTGACAGCCTGGCGGAAGCGCCTATGTGGCAACATGCCTATGTGGCATGTCACTCAAATGCGACCCAAGGTCCTCTCCTCCATGCTTCTTATTCAAAGTATTTCAAAAATTATCAGTTTGAAAACTTTGAAGGGGGTCTTGTAGAAGCAAGAAAAATCTAGATCCATGCATCCATCAAACATGTCCCAAGATTAACTCAGAAGAAATTTGGTCGCAGAACAACTATACGACACAAAAAAGCAGCTAATATGCGCCGACCTCTTCATAACTAGTGTTCCCATATGCCAGCAGTGTCATGCGCCACTATGTAAACTAGTGTTCCCATGCGCTAGCAGGGCCATGAGCTACTAAGTAAACTAGTGTCCGCATGCGCCAGCAGTGCCAAGCGCCAATACTCCCTCAAGCATCCCTGCGCCCTAATATTGGCCACATAAAGGCCTGACACAAAGATCATGTCTGACACTGAATCCTAACAAAAAGGACTCTCTAAACTTTTTGATTTTGCTACGGACAGTTAGCATCTGTGCTCACGTTACCGCCATTATTACTTTTGTTACTATGCAGTCGTACAAGGCCACGTGTATGTAAGACAAAGTTTTCTATACGTTTCATGCGTCTCTGGCCCCATGCATTCTAGACTCCATGCGTCTCTGGCCCCATGCGTTCCAGACTCCATGCGTACCAGACTCTACGCATCAAACATGATAGGGTTCCCTAAGATAAAATCTTTCTATTGTGACTGAAGTGATTCTCTCCAACTAAATGTGGACCATATGTTAAGCTGACCAATTCACACAAATAAAAGACAAGAACCGTCCAGGTCTTCAGCAACAGCAAAACGCAACAACGTCCCCGTGGCAGCTCGGCCTGGACTCAACTACATCCTATTAAGGATGTACACGTGGCAACCTTCCCATAACATACGCCTATAGTTGCAAACGCATTCTATTGAAGGATCCCCCTGCGGCCACCAAACAGAGCACATGCGATACTATAGCCCATTAGCATGATAGCTATAAATAGGAGCAACTTGGATGTTCCAAAGGCTAGTTTTTCTACATCAGAGACCATATCCCACCAAGCAAGCTATATATGTGTGCACAAGCTCAGGAGTGAGAAGGAAGAAGAGAGCATCATCATTCCCTCGTCGAACCATCAACGGAGTAAAAGATTCGTTGCAGTACTCGATCTTCATCGTCACATTACCCATATCAAAAATATTGTACTTAGATTTTATGTATAGGATTCTTTGTACTCTTTTTGTTTGTTATTAAATGAAGGTCTTCCAAACTCACTTTTAATGACAAACAACGCCAATAAGCATAGCTACGATAAACTGTAGAGTCCATAACTAAGGTATGTACCTCTATAATCATCTTATCTAGAATTCTTGCTACGCCAACTAGTATGGCTACGAGAAACTCTAAATTTTACAACTAAGATATGTACATCCAAAATTAGGTCTCATCATTTTTGCCAAGCCAGCTAGTACATCTGCGATAAAAGCTAATCTCCATAACCAAGGTAGACGGTTACCTTTCTTACTGTTCTCATCCAAATATGTCATCAGAATATAACTCAATTTAGACACTAAAATTTATCTCAATACAAGAATCGAAGTCAACAACGAACAAGTGAAGGTGAACGAAAATAAATGGAATCAGACGCCAAAATAGAATTTATAGTAAAATTCTCAAGGGTCATCCCAGGAATCTCTCAAGAAATCCTAATATATGATTTAGTACCATACTTCCTATAATCCATCAATCCTATTGCAGGCTCGCAGAAGTACGTCTAAACCGAATTACTACCACGACATCGTACTAGTTGCAAAGACAAGACCTGCATGGGCTACCATAAAAATGTGTCACGACCAGCACCCGGATATTCGGGCATGAGTATGTGGGTACGTCCAGCCTATGTCGCAGCATCGATGGTAGAACGTTGTCTAGTCCTCAATATGAATCATACTAATACACTAGTTTATAATATACTCAATCACAATATTCTAAAAGAATAATAATCAATAAGGAAGTTAATCCAACAATAATCTAAAATAAATAAAACTAAGATATGGCACGGAGATAGTGGAATTCTAGCCTAGATCTCAGCAGAGGTCATCACTAGGTCCACAGTGCAAAAATAGTCTCGATCATAGCATCACTCTGAATCCAGAAACGTAGAGCACAACAAAGCCTAACAATATTATCCATTCGGAATGGAACGATTACAACCCAATAGCAGTTCTAATTAATTGTTAAAGATTATAAAATAGTAAATAGTTATAAAATACATGATGAAGAGTAAAACTGGAAAAATCAAAGCAAGTCGATACTATAACAATAAACTATAGTCATGGCAGGGAAGGTAAAGAATAGTAAGTATCAGGAGCAAGACAGCATAAATTATCAGGTATGAACTGAATAGGGAGAAACTATAATTATACTAAGTATTTTGAAATACTAGTTAGATATGTGATCGACGTGGGAGAATAGTTGTCTACTTTTAATGGGGTAACTCAATCATATGTAAAGTGTATGATTAGTTGTTGTCTACTTTAGTTTAAATATTCTTTATGGTTTTGATCACATATCTAGCTAGCACTTCCTTCGTCTCGACTAGTATGATAGATCCGACCGACCATGACACATGACAAAATATGAGTCTCAAAGAATTGACTAATGTAAACATGGTAAATATTTAGCTAATATCCATACGGAATTATGAGAATCAATATCCATACGAAAATATAAAAATAAATATCCATATGAAAATAAGAGGAACAAATCTAAACAAAAAAAATCTCATGACTGAAGATCCAATATAAATACTAGTATATGTACCATCGTGTCAGGAATCAAGTAAGATAATACTAAAGACATGAATCATAGTAATTATCAAATAAAAGAAACGATCAGAGAATGTACTCGCATAAAATTCGGTGCTGAATATCAAATAGTGTCCGAATTTGAGTCTCAAAGACCTAAATATGAATTTCTATGTCAAAAAGGTGTTTTGGAATCATAAATAAGCTTAACTAGCTTGAAACTAGGTTTCTAGGTTAAAACTAGATCATTTGGGTTAAACTAGGTGAACACCTAGATTAGGGTTCCAAACTACCTATCTTGTTGGCTTATAAAGTCATATAAGCTAATACCTTGCTACTTCTAAGTTTCTAGGTCAATACCCTATGCGTATGGCAATAATAGATATTGACACTAGGTAATTATATATAGCCTCATATGCCAAGTTTCATATCAAATAATACCTTAACTAACACTCCATACCTTAACACTCTAGCCTAGTATCTTGACCATATATAATACCTTAATATCTATACACTAACACTACTCAGTACCTTGGTACCCACCAAGTATCATATATAAACATATACCCATAACTTAAAACTTACCCTCTAGGTGCCACATACCTCACCCCTTATATATATCCACATACACCCAAAAACACCCTTATGATATACAATTCCCAGTTCACTAGAGCACAACCCTTCACTATCTACATATCCTCCCATGTATACTAATCACATATGCTATATTGCTTGATATACAACATAGGTCACTTAGTTGTCAGATATTGGTATACACAAGTTTATATATATATATATATATATATATATATATATATATATATATATATATATATATATATATATATATATATATATATACAACCCATTGATACCACTCATCTCCCTACACCTCACACTAACACTTCCTAATCCAATAGCACACATATTATCACCTGCACACCCTCAAAAGCCCAACACATACTCACTAGAGACATTCTTAACACAACAATAACATGACACAAACCTAACTGCTCATGTACACTACAGGCCACATTAAAATGTGCATTTACTAGTTTCCAATCTTCCCCCGTCCTTGCTACTGCAGATCCAGGACTTTTCAGTCTAGACCTTGCCTTCCCAGTACAGCACTACATCAGGCCTTCAAGTGACTGTAGTGCACATTGTACCCCTTCACTTGCTCAGGGCTGCACTACATCACTTACAGTGAACTGTGGTACAGTGTGCAATATTGTGCTGACCAGCAATGCTCTAGTGCAACATGCCTGCTCTCAACTACTTGTTAAACCCCAAAAGCAATGCACTATCCTGAAAAGCACACAGGCTTACCCAAGCTTAAATAAATATATAAGACCTCCTCTTAGCACAGACCCCTCTCTATTTTTGTTGCTACTATAATTGTAGTTGCTGCAACACAGTCCCCCTCTCCCACTGCTATTGTTTATATTATCTGCTCATTGTCCACAAGTCACTCTAAACACTAACTATTACACTCAATAATTCACTCTAGCACATAACATATATTCACACCCATCACCCATATTCATTCATCACTACCAAAATTATGATACCTAGTGATACACCCACCCACAAGTACTACACTAGTACCCATAAAAAGACACACACACACAAACATAACAAAATAGCAAACACCACATGGGCACTCTAGTGTCACACACCATAACACTAAGATATTCCATTCCCATACTCATACCACTATGACACCAACACCCAAAAACCATAAAAGAATAAATATAGCTAGATTATGACATGAATATATAGAAAATAAGTGAATCAAGAAAAATATAGAGTAATAGACATAATGGGACACTAACACAAGGAAATTACCAGTTCTACCTACCCGTATCATGGTATATTATGATACAGACTCAATATATCCAAATATGGACACAAGAACACCAACATACACTCAAATAGACACTAATAGAACTAACGAGGACACAAATTAAACCCTTGGTGGACACAATTCAAAATTTCCCCAAATTAAGTCCAAAAATCATCATTACTCTTAACAAAAGCTAAAATCTACAAATTGGAAGGCTCCTAACACCTAGATCTATTATTGGAGAGTCAGTTCCAACCATAAAAATATTTTTATTGGTCAAATAGGTATTCTTAACCATAAAATTGGGAAAAATTAAGAGAATTATCTAGTGTTTGTGTAGCTCCTTTGAAGAACTCTGAATTTGGAGACAAGAAAGACGAATCAGACACGATCCTCAATGCTTAGATTCCTCTTCAAGCTTTCTCAAGTTCTACAAGCTCCTTGCTCTCCAATGGAAGAAGAATGACTAGTTTTGGTGGAAAATTAGGTTTGGAATTCAAATTATAGATCTAAAAATTGGTGAAAAATAAAATAAATAAATAGAAAAAAGCTTAGGAAAGAAGTAAGGAGAAATAGAGGGAAATATTTAATTTGAATTCCCTCCATGATGGACCGGTTATAACTAATTAAGAATATTTTTTCCATGCTAACTAGCATTAGTTATTTCTAATTACTATAGTCATGACTAACAATAATTAGCACTAACTAGCACTTACAAATTCTAATTGGCAAGCAACTAATTAACACTAATATAATTCTAGGAAACATAAATTAATTCTAGACTAACCTCTACTATAATATAATATATAAAAATTAGCAACGTGCAAAATTACTCAAATATCTCTATGGTTAAAGTGGTGGTTACAACAACTTGGTTTTGGTAGAAAAGCTGGCAAATGATGGTTGTAGCAGTATGTTTGGGGACAAAGATTGGAAGCTTACGAAGGGTCCCCAATTGTTGGCTCAAGAAGATATATATTATGGTATGTACAGTCTCAAGCGGTTGTGGTGTACAGGCAGACTACATATATCGGATGAAGGATCGAGGGGTATTCGACAAGAGTTTATGGATCTTTAAAAACTTGTCTTAGGTGGTCTTCAAGATGTTTTGAGGAATACGGAGTATTAGGTTCGTTGAGACAAAGAGACAAATAGAGATGAGTTAAAGATTGAGGGTCAGTCAGACTGTCCCACGATAGCTGGTTATTCTATGGATCCATTTTTGGTAACGGTTGGTTTGCCAAAACTTTATGGATTGACATTAGTTTCAATAGTTCGAAGCTAAAAATGAGATCTATGTGTGCAACAAACTCAATCTGAGGCATGTGCATCTTTATTTGCATAGTTCCGAGAGAGATGTAGGTCATAAACGGCGTACATAGTGCATAATATTCTGCCCGATGATGTATGTGTATTGGAGAACTTCACTGTCGAATACAAAGGTAGGTAGGTTCATGAGCTTGAATCTTGAGGGAACCACACTGTTTGCTTAGTTGGGCTAGCCAAGGGTGAAGAAGCTCGATAGAACGGTAGTACATTCCGAAGCATGGAAAAAACCCAAAAATATGCGCTCATATTACAAGTTCCATGCACCAAAGCATCTATGCGGCATAAAGTGCATACGAAACTGAATGAAGCATGCGGCAGGGAGCTTAGGCGCATACAAGTCTGACGCATGGTGTCACTTCTGTTTGTCACAACATTAATGACAATGACAGCTTTCAATTAATCATAGTGCCTCAAATTTGCTGTTGACAGTGAACGTTAATTCTTACGTCACTGTAATAATTACCTTTGTATGTATACAGTTATGCAGTGCCACGTGTACACAAGACAAGATTCCATTTGGCTGCATCTCTATGCGTCATTGTCTCTATGAGACATAGCCCTTATGCGACTAAGTTTTCATGCGGCTAAGTGCTCATGCGACAAGCAATCCATGCAGCTATATGCGACCAAATCATTTTGTTATAATTGACAAGAGATTCTCAATAACCAGAGCGGGCCACATGTCAATTTGACCAAGTCACAAACACAACGGGTGAAAACAACTAAGATTACAGGCTGAGATCACAACAATAGCCTATCGTAACCGAGGCCACGTGTCAATACCACATTTCTAGACAAGGATAATTTTGTAATTTTGTATTATATCATTTAAAGTGTTATATTACATATATAGTGCTAATGATTTAATAGTTAGTGGACTAGCTTATTTATTATATTTGATACTAGTGGACCAAATTAGATTAGTCATGACATATTAGGCCAACATTAGACTAGGCCCATTAGACTCATTCCCTTTAATTAATTAAAAAAATTATATTAATTTTCATTAGAATTAGATGTTTTCTAATACAGCCCTCCTAATTAATTTCTCATAACTAACTAGTAGGGGTATATTAGACTTTTTGTAGTTGCTTGGGAGAGGGAAAATGAGATCGGCCACTATAGGAGGGGGTTTCTCTCCCTCCCTCTCTCTTTCTCATTTCAAATTAGATCCCCAATTGTGTTCTTTCCTAAATTTATGCATTTGATCATTAGAGCTTGGATTGCAAGGAGCATTGAAGCTTGGATTGCAAGGAGCACTTGTAGAAGGAGGAATTGGCTAGGAGCTTGTGTCCTAATTGTGTCGATTAGAGTAATTTATTAGGAATACATCTCCCAATAGGTAAAATTTTAATTTTCCTTATAATTTAGACTCTAATTCATACATTTGATCATTAGGAACCCTCACATAGCTTAAGGCTAGCCATATGAAGAAATTCTTGGTTCATAGGACCCCTATTATGACTTCTATATTGAGTTTTGTGTCCAATTTGGAGAAAATAAGATATTTGTGTACCAAGTGTTTGTCATTTGGTCAATTAAGTCTAATTAGACTTAGATTGAGTTTTTGAGGCTAGCTACGTGTCCACAATTGGATACAAGTTTGGCGTATAATCGCACTTTATGATACGCTATGATATATGGGTTTATTTTAGGTTATTTGTGTATGTTAGCATAATTACTGTATGAATTTTATTAGAACTAATTACTTTAGTTGTATTATGATGATATTGATATGTAAAATTAGTATTTGTAAAGTATTTAGAGTTTTGGTATTTCATTGGAGTGTGTATCATGGGTATCCTAATTGTGCACTCAAGGTATTTGATAAAATGATTAATAGTGAGTGTATTGTGTACTCCAACATTATTATGTATATAAGAATTATATATATAAGTGTATATAGATGTTGGTTGGCTTGTTTTGTGTGGTGATTGGAGTGTCACACATGGTTGTGTGTTTGAGTGTGTAAACTATGCTAGTGTTCACTGTGTGCAAGTGTTCAGTGAAGTGTAGGCTCAGGTGACTGTGAAGTGCACTGTGTCAGTGAGGAGAAAAAGAGTGACTATGTGTGTGTACCTGGGTCAAGGTTGGTGTTGTGTCAGTATATGGCAAGGTGTGTGTGTCTTGAATAGCATGAGGGTGGTGGTAACTGATGTTGTTGCTGATGTGAGATAGTGACAGTGGTGTTGGTGTTTTGTAGTGGTGTTGGTGTTAGAGGGGTAAACTCGGGTTCTGATACCTGAGGGTATCAGTCCTTGTGGGTGTATGTAGGTAATGAGAGACTTGACATTAATATCTTGTGTAAGTTTGATGGACATTTGATATAGAGTATCAATATGGACACAAGTATTGGGAAGGGGGTTCCTGTGATGATATGTGCTAGAATATAAGATACCCAATCTATTTCAGACTTGGTAGAACATTTAGAGCAACAAATAGTAGCAGTTTCAGCAAGGTAGGTGAAGGAAGATAAGTATCAGTGCACTGTGTGCACTGATTAGTATGATAGGATGCAGCAGCAGTAGTGCATGGCAAGGGGATTGGGTATTAGGTATTTTGTCTATGGGAATGTTAGTTAAGGTATTAGCTATAACTATGGTATTATATTATGTGGGGGTATAAGCAAGTTGGTTGTGAGGTGGGAAGAAGAACTGCGTCTAGTAAGGGATAGGTATTAGTGTAATGTAGAGAGAAGGAATGTGAGTGTAAGTATCAAGACTGATACCAGGTAATTGGTATGGTATAGGTCGTGATAAAGGTTTGAGATATAGATAGGATGTACGTACCTATATTACATATGTATGATAAATATAGTAAGGTAAGGTTAAATAGTAAGTTATATATAAAGTATTTAAAGTCATTATATATATATAAGTTACTTAATAATATTAGCTAGTTTAGCTATCACCAACAAGTTATGGACCTAGAAACCTAACCACAACCTAGTATCAACTAGAATGGGCTTGAAATTAACCTAGAAGCTAGGTATGAACCTAAGACCAAGGTAGATGCCTAGTTTGACCTAGTTTGACCGGTATGACCTAGAAATGGCATAGAAATCATATTTTAGCATGTTTATCATTCCAATACACCAAATGACATGATATTTTATATATAGATATGTGTGACACCAGCTCGAACACCGAGTTATATATTTTGCTCAGGATCACATGCGAGTATATCTCTCTGTTTGTTTTTATTTTATGATAGTGTATATATCACATTTTCTAGAACTGTATACTTGATTCTGACACATTGTTACACGGACTGGTACTATATGGATTATGTCAAGAAATTTTATCCCTTATCATGTACTCTGGATACTCCTTCCACATGTACTTTATCGTGTGCATCAAGTATTCCTTGTTCTCGTGTTCATTCGTGTTCTCCGTGTTCTTATATTATTTGTGTACGTAACGTGTCATGATCAGATCCAGGAGTATTGGTTGTGGTGGGGGAGTAGAGGTTGGTTATGTGATCAAGCCTATAGTGTATTTATTTTTATGTCGATTATACACATCATGTATAATCGAGTTACCTTAGTGTATTCATTTTCAACCTAAACCGATCACATAACGAACTTGTACTCTAAGGCACTTAATTAGTATTCTTGTTTCTCCTGCTTGTAATTTATTCCATATTGCCTGTATTTATCTTTCAGTATATATAACCTGCTTATCTCAGTTATATTTCCATTTCTGAGTTAATTATACATATTTTATTCTTTTCTATTACTTATCATATATTCTCTATCATATATTTGGAACTATTTTCAGAGTTTTGTACTTTGCTCCAATCCTGACTGGATATATTTTTCAGATGATTGGTTAGAGAAGATGTGTCCTACCTATTATGGGCCACGAGATGGCGATCCAATTGAGTTAGCACCCGTAGAGCATGTTGAGCCAGAGCCAACTTTTGAGGAGACTTAGCTAGTTTCTTTATTATATTGGATATATCTCAGTTTAGACATTTATGCATCTATTATATTTGAGACTATTGTGCTAGTCTATTAAACTGGATTATGAGTTGTATTTGTGACTTGTGATTTCTATTTTTTCTATTCAATATTGTGCCATATCTTTCTCTAGTTTTATATTATGATTGAGTACTGATTATCATATTGTTATATGGTCCTCCATTTGTAGTTGAGATATCTTGACAGGTACATTATATATTGTGTAAAATATTTAGAATGTATTGTTGACCTAGAAAGCGTTCTACCATCGATGATGCGGCGTAGGCTGGACGTACCCACGTACTCGTGCCCTTACACCGGGTGCGGGTCATGACACATTTTTATGGTGGCCCATGCTAGTCTGGATAGTAGTGCTCAGATTTTGAGTATTATTACAAGCCTGCTATATGATATAGGATAAGAGAATATTCAATCACAACTAGAAAATATTTCCAATCTTTTGATTTGTTATCCGTATCAAGTTGAATATTTGTTTTCTTTGAATATAACTTTCCATCTTTGATGATATCATATCTTGTGCACTATTGATCCCTTTGTTTTGAATCTATCTTCAGGATGCCATCGAAGACTAGATCCCAACACTTTGGAGCAGTTTTAGCGAGGTCGGTTACTTCTCTACCTCCTCCAGCTCAAAGGGTTGCCTCACCGGTCCAGGTGGAGGTTTCAGCAGCAGCTTTTGGGGGTGCTCCACCTCCAGTTCAGAGGACTGTGCCCCCAGTTTCAGGAAAGCTTCCACCACCCACGGCACCATTCTACGTTGCCCAGATGTTTGTGCTATTTTGGGAGATAATGGAGGCCTAAAGGGCCCAGGCGGAGGCTCAGCACCGTCAGCCGGATGTGATAAGGCAGGAGATAAAAAATGCCCATCAGCTAGCACTTAAAGCAGAAGAGAGGGTTGCCCTAGTTAAGCCACAAGTTGTTGTTTGTGGTAGAAAACGAAAGAATAAAGATGTATTCAAGATAGGGTTTATACGAAACCCGCCTTCATTGGTTTACAAACAAACTTGTACAATTTGATCCTATACGAGGATGTGGGAGTACAATTTATTTAATCTGAGTAAATATTGCTATAGGTGTCTGATCTGCAGTCGATCACTTTAGCCCTTGGACCACACGATGATGAAGAAGTGCCGTAGAAGACAGGAAGCAGCTTTGAAGGTTGCAAAAGAGGGTGGATGTACGATGCCAAAGTCGTCGATCCCTACTCTTTGCCTGAGCTCCGGATTCTCTCTCTCTCTCTCTCTCTCTCTTGACCTCTGGTTCGATCTTTCTTGGAAGTTCGACCTTGGATCTGATATTGGTTTTCTTGACCAATTTTTTGACCTTGTTCCTCATTGATAGAGGTCTCTATTTATAGAGTTTTAGTGACAGTGACCACTCCGTCGATGTAGAAACCGAGGAGTAGAAAGTACAACACCCTTTTACACAATGGTTAAAATAACCAATGCCTGCGTATAGATGATCCTTTGAATGAGCGTGTGATGCGGGTCCAACTAAGGGACAAAATGCGTATAATCGCTACGAAGATCACGACGTAGAAGCCACGTAGGTAGGTATCCCTCG
The DNA here is from genome assembly GCA_036927795.1 of Iris macrosiphon. Taxonomy (NCBI): domain Eukaryota; kingdom Viridiplantae; phylum Streptophyta; class Magnoliopsida; order Asparagales; family Iridaceae; genus Iris; species Iris macrosiphon. Next base: position 90,683,948 of record JAYESA010000007.1, read on the forward strand.
TGTCGAAGAGGTGGGCGTAGAAGCCAATGTCTGTCACCATGGCGTAGAAGCCAAGTAGGCATAGAAGCCGAAATAGGCGTAGAAGCCGAGTGGTCATAGAGGCCGAGTGGGCGTAGAAGCCGAGGTGTTGTAGACGTCTTTAGCCGAAATCACGGCTCTTGGAGATATAATCAAATCTCTCGTATTAAATACAGAGATCCACCATCATCATTAATTGCAGAGACGTGTTCCGAGGGCCTGCCACCGTTCTGAGCATTAGGTGCAGAGACGTGCCTCGAGCCCTGTACGAAGGGCAGCTTTTGACGTGGCAGTCTGTTTGTCTTCCGCGGAGCGTAAATAGTTCACGTTTGCCTGTGTAAAATAAGGCAGTGTATCCCCTTGTATGCGTAAAAGAAGTCTCCGCTGAGGGGATATCAGTAAACGATGTTTCGCTGATATTTAATCAAATCCTCTGCATTAAATGCAGAGATCCGCCATCATACTGTGGGGCGCGTCCCGAGTGGTCTGCCATCTTTCCAGCCGTCGTCTGGGTAGCCGTGCTGTACTTTTTGTCAGGAGTCAGATATCAGGTTCACTGCGTGACTTGACAGGTCATTTCGGGGAAGACAAAGCGTTCCTCGTACACTTTAACGCTGCTTTGAAAGCAGATGAGTTTTACGCCATGGAGGCGATGAAGCACCCCATCTACGCTGAAGCAGCCTGGACATACTGCATTTTATGCGGATGGTCCCCTCATATTTTACGCCGTGCTCTGCAGAAAAGCTCCGTTGCACTCTTGATGGCCCTCGGGTCCCCTGCTTACGCTGCCCTGCATCACCATGTTGCGTAGAGCTATCCAGCGTATTTTTTATGCTTCTACAAGACCCCCTTCAAAGCTTTCAAATTTTTTCGAAATTTGGAACACTTTGAATGAAGCATGAACCGCTCCTCGTAACTCGAAACATTTCTGAATGGAGCATTGAAATGGTCGATGCTGACTTTATGGCAGATTTATTGGGGACCGGTGAGACCTCTCTCGCCTATAAAAGGCCTAGGAGTTTAACCTGTTCTTCCCGCATTCCTTTCGCCACACAAAGATGATCGCCGGAGTCCGTCGGGTACTTGGGATATCTTGGGCTCAAGAACGAGTATCCTCTGTGTGAACTCTTTGCAATTGACCACTTTTGAGGACCGTTCAGATGTACGCGTGATCTGGCCGGTGTATCCTTCAGATGTGCGGGAAGTCGTGGAGCGTAAAATCATTAGTCTGCAGCTTCTGAGCATAAACTAAACACCATCGAGCGTGAAATAATAGACTTGTAGTTCCTGAGCGTGTAGTCGTAGGTTTGTAGCCTCTCGAGCATAAAAGCTACTGAGCACAAAGGCATCTGGGCATAAAATCCGACTTGTAGTCGTCGAACGTAAAGCTGTAGATTCGTAGCTGTCGAGCGTAGAAAGCTCCTTAGCGTAGAACTGTTGATTTGTAGCTTCTGAAAAGAAAAAATTTCGAGTGTGAAGTCGCGGATCTGTTGCTTCTGAGCGTAAACTAAGCGCCACCGAGCGTGAGATCATCGGTTTGTTGTCTGCTGGCATGAAGTCGTAGGATTGTGGCCTCTCGAGCATAAAAGCAATCGAGCACAAAGGCATCCGGGCGTAAAACCATAGACTTATAGCTTGCGAGCGTAAAATCGTAGATCTGTTGCTGTCGAGCGTAGAAAGCTCCTTAGCGTAAGAACTGCTGACCTGCTTTGCGCGAAAAAACTTTTCGAATTCGCTGACTGTCCGTCTTCGCTGAATAATAGGCTGTCGTAGGACCCAATCATAATCAAATATTTAATTAGGAGATTTGGTTCTGGGTCCGATGAGTCCTTCCGAACTCTATATATATCCCAAGTTTTCTGAGAGAAAAACTTTTCATCCGTCTTTAGCGAAAGAAAGCCTCTGACTGTTCGAGCTCTTCTCCGAGTCTTCTCTGAGTCTTCAAAGTTTCAGTAATGGCCTCTAAGCAATCCTCCTCCTCTAAGGGAAAGAAGATTGATTCCTCTTCTCGTTCTTCTACCCAAGCAGGAGTGCCTTTGGTTGGTCAGGGCGAACCCCATTCTGAGCTGAGCATCCCGCCGACGAGCAGTGCACCCGGGCTGATAGGTAGAGCGTTGTACTCTGCCACATTTGTTGGAACAGGGCTCGTTAAGAGAGTATGCTCGATAGATGACGAGTTTAACGGGAGTAACCAGAATAATTCCTACCCCTGAAACCACGTTTCCCTTGGGACCAGTCCTGGAGGCGCCGTCAAAGAACAGTTGCCATGTACTACTTTCCATTGCGGACATTCCACGGGGGAATTTTTGTGGACCTATCATTTATTGCGCACGAGAGTGTAAATAATAGGTTTGGGGACAAGCCCTGCCAGAGGTAATATGGACATGGCAGTTTTTGTGGACTCAACACCACTGGCGTACTTAGAGTTAAGTACGGGTGCTAAGTTGAGATGACAATCGATATCAGAGGTAATTATGAACATGATAATCGATAGCCGAATTTAGGAAGGTTTGTTCAGAGGTAGTATGAACATGACAAACTCTTGGGTTGTGACTCTATAGGGGATAGAGGCATACATCTGCTCAGAGGTAATATGGACATGATAGTTTTTGTGGACTCAACACCACTGGCGTACTTAGAGTTAAGTACGGGTACTAAGTTGAGATGACAATCGATATCAGAGGTAATATGGACGTGATAATCGATAGCCGAATTTTAGAAAGGTTTGTTCAGAGGTAATATAAACATGACAAACTCCCTGGGTTGTGACTCTATCCGGGATAGAGGCATACATCTGCTCAGAGGTAATATGGACATGGCAGTTTTTGTGGACTCAACACCACTGGCGTACTTAGAGTTAAGTACGGGTGCTAAGTTGAGATGATAATCGATATCAGAGGTAATATGAACATGATAATCGATAGCCGAATTTAGGAAGGTTTGTTCAGAGGTAATATGAACATGACAAATTCCCTGGGTTGTGACTCTATCGGGGATAGAGGCATACATCTGCTCAGAGGTAATATAGACATGGCAGTTTTTGTGGACTCAACACCACTGGCGTACTTAGAGTTAAGTACGGGTGCTAAGTTGAGATGACAATCGATATCAGAGGTAATTATGAACATGATAATCGATAGCCGAATTTAGGAAGGTTTGTTCAGAGGTAATATGAACATGACAAACTCCCTGGGTTGTGACTCTATAGGGGATAGAGGTATACATCTGCTCAGAGGTAATATAGATATGGCAGTTTTTGTGGACTCAACACCACTGACGTACTTAGAGTAAGTACGGGTGCTAAGTTGAGATGACAATCAATATCAGAGGTAATATGGACGTGATAATCGATAGCCGAATTTTAGGAAGGTTTGTTCAGAGATAATATGAACATGACAAACTCCCTGGGTTGTGACTCTATCGGGGATAGAGGCATACATCTGCTCAGAGGTAATATGGACATGGCAGTTTTTGTGGACTCAACACCACTGGCGTACTTAGAGTTAAGTACGGGTGCTAAGTTGAGATGATAATCGATATCAGAGGTAATATGAACATGATAATCGATAGCCAAATTTAGGAAGGTTTATTCAGAGGTAATATGAACATGACAAACTCCCTAGGTTGTGACTCTATCGGGGATAGAGGCATACATCTGCTCAGAGGTAATATGGGCATGGCAGTTTTTGTGGACTCAACACCACTGGCGTACTTAGAGTTAAGTACGGGTGCTAAGTTGAGATGACAATCGATATCAGAGGTAATATGAACATGATAATCGATAGCCGAATTTAGGAAGGTTTATTCAGAGGTAATATGAATATAACAAACTCCCTGGGTTGTGACTCTATAGGGGATATAGGCATGCATCTACTCAGAGGTAATATGGACATGGCAATTTTTGTGGACTCAACACCACTAGCATACTTAGAGTTAAGTATGGTTGCCAAGTTGAGATGACAATCGATATCAGAGGTAATATGGACGTGATAATCGATAGCCGAATTTTAGGAAGGTTTGTTCAGAGGTAATATGAACATGACAAACTCCCTGGGTTGGACCTGAAGATTCCACTGGGGAAACTTTTTAGAGATTCATCATCTGGTATTTTCTTGAGGGAGTAGATTGTCACGTTAAAGTGAAACCAATTTGCAGTGATCGTTCCCTCCTTTATAGATGCAAAGTGATGACCTTGGCATCGATCAACTCCTGAATTCTCCTTTTTAGTACATAGCACGCCTTTGTAGGATAATGAATGTACTGATGAAAGAGACAATAATCTGGGTCATCGTCTTTGCCAGCCCTCTCAGGGTATCTGATGTTGGATAGCTGAAGTTTATTTTCCTTCATCAACGTATTGAAGATTTCACTGATGTCATCTTTGTTGAAGGAGAAAGTCCCCTTTGGCCTTCGGGCTCCCGATACCTGAGTTTTACGATCTTTCGGGAAGATCGTCATCGTTGCATCATCTTCAGACTTAGAGAGGATTCTACCCCCAGCTTTGGATGTTGTCCGGTTTTGTCGAGGGAGACTACCCCCAGACTTGTCGTTGCATTCGTCCACAGAAGTTGCTTTAAAAGGTCGTGCTTCTGGTTGTACAGGATCAGACTCTCGAGGTTGTGAGTTTGCAAGAGATGCAGTATACCCCAACCCAAAACGAGCTTGTTGATGGTGAGAATTACCACGCAACGTTGTTCGTCTACCTTTTCCATAGTTGAGGCCTTGTTTCAGCTTTAAATCATAACCCATGTTTTGCATAATATTTAATGCTTGTGGGCTGTACCTGTGAACTTGTATTTCACCAGCATCGCCATCGAAGGAATTTTCTTGTATAGTCGATTCGTTGCGCGTGCGGTCGAAGACTATTGAATGCTGATTGCTGCGGGCGGGTAGATTGTTCCCTTGCTGGCGTAAATGCCGAGAAGTTAAGTAGCTTGTCGCTTGCTTTCCCTTGCGGAGATCACAGGGGTCATCTGGTTCCCCGTAGAGGTCAGATGTTGTCTTACGCGCGGAGCGTGCTTTGTACTTCCGATTTGGCGCTGAGGTATCATCAGAAGTTTTGTCTATTCCGCCACGGACGAGAGACTGGTTTCTACGCATAGAGCGCAGTGGGTACCTCTGGGTTAGCGCTGAGGCTTTGCCCGAAGTTTTGTCTGTACCACGCGTAGCGGGAGACTGGTTTCTACGCGTAGAGCACAGTAGATACTTCTGGGTTAGCGCTGAGGCTTTGCCCGAAGTTTCGTCTGTACCGTGCGTAGCGGGAGACTGGTTTTTACGTGCAGGGCACGGTGGATACTTCTGGGTTAGCGCTGAGGCTTTGCCCGAAGTTTCGTCTGTACCGCGCGTAGCGGGAGACTGAATTTTACGTGCAGGGCACGGAGGGAGCAATGCTACAACCTCATTGGTCGGAGAGATCGGAGAGTCCACAGGAATGGTAGAGGATGTCTTGGGCATCCAGACCTTGTGCAGCTTCCTGTTGTTTTGTACAGAGAGAGAGTGAGAGCTACCCCCCGTCTGAAGCATGTCTTCGTAGGCAGACTGGTCGAACTGGACGACCAGTGTCTTCTTCACGGATCCCACGGATACCGCATCATGTTGAGCAATCGCTTCCTCATCAGAAGAGAAAGATGTCCCCAGCAGAGTCGCCATCTTGTTTGTGGTTGAAAATGAAAGAATGAAGATGTATTCAAGATGGGGTTTACACGAAACCCGCCTTCTTTGGTTTACAAACAAACTTGTACAATTTGATCCTATATGAGGATGTGGGAGTACAATTTATTTAATCTGGGTAAATATTGCTATAGGTGTCTGATCTGCAGTCGATCACTTTAGCCCTTGGACCACACGATGATGAAGAAGTGCTGTAGAAGACAGGAAGCAGCTTCGAAGGTTGCAAAAGAGGGTGGATGTACGATGCCAAAGTCGTCGATCCCTACTCTTTGCCTGAGCTCTGGATTCTCTCTCTCTCTCTCTCTCTCTTGACCTCTGGTTCGATCTTTCTTGGAAGTTCGACCTTGGATCTGATATTAGTTTTCTTGACCAATTTTTTGACCTTGTTCCTCATTGATAGAGGTCTCTATTTATAGAGTTTTAGTGACAGTGACCACTCCGTCGGTATAGAAACTGAGGAGTGGAAAGTACAGCACCCTTTTACACAACGGTTAAAATAACCAATGCCTGCGTATAGATAATCCTTTGAATGAGCATGTGACGCGGGTCCAACTAAGGGACAAAATGCGTATAATCGCTACGAAGATCACTGCGTAGAAGCCACGTAGGTTGGTATCCCTCGTGTAGAAGAGGTGGGCGTAGAAGCCAATGTCTGTCACCATGCCGTAGAAGCCAAGTAGGCATAGAAGCCGAAATAGACATAGAAGCCGAGTGGTCATAGAGGCCGAGTGGGCGTAGAAGCCGAGGTGATGTAGACGTCTTTAGCCGAAATCACGGCTCTTGGAGATATAATCAAATCTCTCGCATTAAATGCAGAGATCCGCCATCATCATTAATTGTAAAGACGTGTTCCGAGGGCCTGCCACCGTTCTGAGCATTATGTACAGAGACGTGCCTCGAGCCCTGTACGAAGGGCAGCTTTTGATATGGCAGTCTATTTTTCTTCCGCGGAGCGTAAATAGTTCGCGTTTGCCTGTGTAAAACAAGGTAGCGTATTCCCTTGTATGCGTAAAAGCAGTCTCCGCTGAGGGGATGTCAGTAAACGACGGTTCGGTGATATTTAATCAAATCCTCTGCATTAAATGCAGAGATCCGCCATCATACTGTGGGACGCATCCCGAGTGGTCTGCCATCTTTCCAGCCATCGTCTGGGTAGCCGTGCAGCACTTTTTGTCAGGAGTCAGATGTCAGGTTTACTGCGTGACTTGACAGGTTCATTTCGGGGAAGACAAAGCGTTCCTCGTATGCTTTAATGCTGCTTTGAAAGCAGATGAGTTTTACGCCATGGAGGCAATGAAGCACCCCGTCTACGCTGAAGCAGCCTGGACATACTGCATTTTATGCGGATGGCCCCCTCATATTTTATGCCGTGCTCTGCAAAAAAGCTCTATTTCACTCTTGATGGCCCTGGGGTCCCCTGCTTACGCTGACCTGCATCACCATGTTACGTAGAGCTATCCAGCGTATTTTTCATGCTTCTACAGTTGTACCGCCCAATCCCGCCCCGTAGCAGCAGAGGCCGGGGACCTTTATTTATTTCAAGAGGATGGGGCCTAAGGACTTCAAGGGCACAGAGAGGATCTTGTACGCCGATGATTGGATTGAGGATATAGAAAGAAACTTGCGATTGGCACAGATTTTGAAGAAACTATTGGTGGAGGCAGCAGGCAGCCAGATGTTAGATATTGTCCTGACATGGCTCCGTATAGACCCTAGGATCGTAGCGCTAGGATTGACTTGGGAAGATTTTAAAGATCTTTTCAAGGAGAAGTTCTTTCCGTACGTGGCTCTGAGTACCTACAGAGCTTGTTCCAAGACCTCGCCCAAGGGAGCATGATAGTAGACGTGTACGCCGTAGAGTTCAGAAGGTTGGGCAGGTTTGTGGAGGGACAGAATCCCCTAGGAAAGGCCAGGATATTTTAAAATATATTTATCAGGGGGGTTAAATGCCTTACTAGGGGATACTCGATATCTATATTCGAGGAGATTATGATGGATGCACAGAGGGATAAGGATGACTTGGAGCTCAATCGACCTTATTTATAGTAGCAAAGACATTTTCAGCCACAAAGATAGCAGATTCCTGCACCAATCAGAGCACTGGTGCAGCAGGCACACTAGATGAAGAGGCCAGCCTAGCCGGCTCCTATTTGCCCTCTCTTCAAGAAGCCAGGATACGGATGGGATGCTTGCAGAATGAGGCTGGGTAGATATTTGTTTTATGAAACAGCAGACCACCAGTTTAGGGACTGCCGTCTGGCTCCATCTCCTCTAACTCAAGACGGAGCCTAGGTTCAGAGAGCACCAGCTAGGCCACCTACAGGTCAACGAAGAGGACCTCCATTACAGATATAATAGCAGATATTTTTACAGCACCAGCAGCAGTAGAGAGTTTTACAACAAGGGTGAGCTTTCTCCATGACGGTCGAGGAGACCGAGCAAGTAGAAGATGTGATATCAGGTTCAATTTTTCTTGATTCTTTTTTAGCTCATAATTTATTTGATTCCGGTGCTTCCCATAATTTTATATCTTTATCTTTTTTCGTAAGCATCATTTAGAAGCTGTACCTTCATTTAAAGGCTGAACCTTTGGCTTGAACTTACAAGATCATGACTGGGTGGCATTATCTATGTCAATAATATTTGTAAGGATCGGAGAGTTATACTGTGAGGCGGGGAGTTGAGTGCGTAATTACTTTTAATGACACTTTCGAGCTACGATATTGTACTCAAGATGGATTGGTTGAGTATGCACCATGCTAGTATAGATTATCGTGGAGGCAGGATATTGTTTTGACCGCCAGGAGAGCCAGAGTTTGAGATTACTAGAGAAGCAGCAGAGCAGAGTAAGGAAGCCATCTGTGGATCCATGGTGGAAGAGAAGGAACTACCACATCCTTTGATAGCACAGTTTATATATGTTTACCAGGAGAGAAAGACATAATTTGGGTTATCGTAGATAGGTTGACCAAATTGGCCCACTTCTTGCCATTCAAAGTGGGTATGTCTACGGAGAAGCTAGCAGAGATGTATGTGCGATAGATTATCAGATTGCATGGAGTTCCTGTGGACATTATCTCAGATCAAGATAGTCGCTTTATATCCCACTTCTGGTGGAGTTTGCAGGCTAGCTTGGGCAGCCAACTCATGTTTAGTACCGTATATCACTCCAAGAAAAATGGGCAGTTGGAGAGGACTATTCAGACTCACGAGAATATGCTTCACACTTGTGTTTTGGATTTCAGAGGCTCTTGGAAGGATCATCTTTACCTGGTATACTTTTTTTTCAACAAGAGTTACCAGGACGGTATCGAGATATTACAACTTGAGGCTTTGTATGGACGGAGATATCGTACTCCTTTATCTTGGGATGATATTGGTGAGAGGACCTTGTTGGGGCCTGAGATGGTTGTTGATGCAGCTGAGAAGGTGAAGCTCATTAGAGATAGACTTTGGGTGGTGCATGATAGACAACGACATTGGGCCGACGACCACCGGAGACCTTTAGAGTTACAGGTATAGGTTTGTTTTTTATTGCTTCTTATTATTTGTTTTAGATTGTGTGTTAAGGCTGTATTGTTTTAGGTTGACGATCTGATGTTCTTATAGATTTTTCTGACACTGGGCATAATTTGCTTTGGTGGAGGCGGGAAGCTTAGTCCATAGTACATCGAACACTTCAGTATTCTTGCGAGGGTCGGTGTAGTAGCCTACAGACTAGACTTGTCGCCTCCACTAGAGGGAGTGCATGATGTGTTCCATGTGTCACAGTTGAGACGATTCGTGGTAGACCCTAGTCACATATTGGATCACTCGGAGATAGACGTGGGTCCGACTCTCAGTTACCCAGAGCAGTCGGTGGAGATCGCAGGAAGAAGGTCCTGCAAAATAAGAAGATTTATTTGGTACGCGTCGCGTGGAGGCATCACTCTCCAGAAGATTTTACTTGGGAGAGAGAAGCTGAGATGTGCGAGCGATACCCTTATCTCTTTGAGCTATGAGGTATCTTTCTTGCTTGCTGTGATTACTGGTTTTAATGTTAGTTCTTCCTAAAATTTTGAGATTTTTTTTTTCTAAGAATAGTAGACTTGTCACTACCACATTTCTAGACAAGGATAATTTTATCATTTTGTATTATATTATATATAGTGTTAAATTATATATATAGTGATAACGATTTAATAGTTAGTAGACTAGTCTATTTATTAGACTTGATACTAGTGGACCCAATTAGATTAGTCATGACACATTGAGCCAATATTGGATTAGGCTCATTAGCCTTATTCCCTTTAATTAATTAAAGAGTTTAGATTAATTTTTATTAGAATTAGATATTTCCTAATATAGCTCTCCTAATTAATTCCTCATAACTAACTAGTAGGGGTATATTAGACTTTGTGTAGTTGCTTGAGAGAGGAAAAAGTAGGCCGGCCACTATAGGAGGGGTTCTCTCTCTCTCTCTCTCTCTCTCTCCTTCCATTTTATTCTCATTCCAAATTAGATCCATAATTGTGTTCTTTTCCAAATTGACTAATCTCTCCACCAAATTTCTCTCAAATTACTCTTATTTTTTTCTATTTTTATCATCTAAGAAGCATTAGAGCTTAGATTGCAATGAGTACTTGGAGAATGAGGAATTGGCTAGGATCTTGTATCCTAATTGTGTCCATTGGAGCAATTTATTGGGAATCCATCTCCCAATAAGAAAATTTTTGATTTTTCTTATAATTTAGACTCTAATTCATGCATTTGATTATTAGGAACCCGTTCATGGCTTAGGGCTACCCATAGGAAGAAGAAGAAGTTCTAGGTTCATAGGTGTCACGCCCCAGTTCTGCAGAACTGAATGTCCTAACTTGGGCTTCCCACACCCCGGTCCTGCAGAGCCGTCTTCCTCGCTTGGCGTAATGCCGTAAAAGCATGGGGTTGCGCTTGCACAAGGTGTGCATGTGCTTATTTTGTAACACAGATATTTAAAGATAAAGTATACATCATTCATAGAGAAATTGAACACACATTTGAAATAAAAATAGCACTTTATTGATAATTCTCTGAAATAAAAACACAAGGCCCTCGAACGATAGAGATAAAAATGCCAGACTTGGCTTACAACTTGCAGAAAAATTGAAATGAGATACAACGTTGCTGCATACATTATATCCCTTATTGAAATATTAAAACTCATGGACCACCTTCTGCTAGAGTCTTTTTCTCCAGTTGGAAGCTTCAAGTGTAAGGCTTCTAAAGAGTTGGACCAAAACCTTCAATGTTCCTTCGCAGTAGCCAAATCCCCAGCACCGGAGGATGCCCACAAATGTGGGTCAGTACGCAACATGTACTGGTGAGCGACCGCAATCAATCTCACCTAAAATGCCAACGCTAAATAGACATGTAAAAGCATCAGTTATTATTGTGATCTTGTTATGTTGCCTTAAGTTTAATTAATAATTCATATCTTAAGAACATAAGAAACACATACATTTATCACCATATTTGGTGATTCTTATCCTCGGTCGTTCAGCCATCCCTATTTATGAATAATAACTTACTCTGCCTGCATAAGACATTATTATCATGTACCCTGTCTATATAAAGGTCATTGGCCAAGTCATCATGATATTCTTAGAATTTTAGCGCCCCGTTCAGTGTAGGAAGCTAGCCTCACTGAAGGTCCTAAACTTCGAATGCAATTACTTTAGCACCCACGTTCCCCCTAGGACGAAGCGGTCCCATGGCCTCGATGCACCACTTCGAGGAACCTACCCCTTGTGCACAAGTTTGTCTATGATTATGCATGAATGAAACTAGCTTGCAGAAGAAAACAAGCAAATAAGAAACTTGATATAGTATTCCAGAGCATATTGATTATCTTAGCCAAATCCCACCATACTTACTGCCCAGTCCAGGGTCTTTGCCACATAAGCAACTATACTACAACTGTCCAGTTCATAGTAATGTGATTATTATCTTGCTTATCTTTCTGAGTTCTTTTCTAGGTATCATTGATCATTTTTTTAAGCATGCTAACGAAAGGATTCATCGAAGGATCGAAGTCACTCACTAGTTGGTGAATTGCTGAGAAATAGATATCTTCTTCGTGACTTCAAACTTGGTTCACAGGTTCACCTTTATTGGCACCAACAAAAGTTCAGGATCCTTCTTCTCTTTCTTCCATTAATTCAATATATAAATGTGAGACATTGAATGTATGCAATGAAAGTCGTTCAATGAAAAAAAATCACAAAAACACAAATCACAAAACCAACAATGAAAACCAACATCAAAAATTAATAGCACACGGGTCTTGAGGCATAGACCCTTATATGGAGTTCACTCCCTAAGACACCATGCACTGCATCTTGGGAGAAACTTCTAAGGATTCTATCCCATAACGATGAACGGATCCCCATTTGTTTGTCCCGACCAATAGATACAGGTAAAATTTACCATTCTCTGATTCCGACTCGGCCATTCAGCCGCTAGCCCAGTCCGTACTCCACAACAGGATCAGTGCACTAAATATTAACACAGTAACAAAAAGTATCGTCCCCAAAACTTAAAATAAAACCCACCTCCAAAATCGAATAACGAAGGAAATATTTCCCTCATATCCGCTTCGAGTTCCCATGTCGACAAATCGACGGAGTGGTTGCGCTAAAGTACGCGAACCAAGGTAACAACTCGATTCCTTAACACCTTCTCTTTCCTATCCAAGATTTGGATAGGTTCCTCCACGTATGTCAAGTAGGTCTGCAGTCTCAACTGACCAAAGTCTACCACGCGACTTGGATCATGCATGTATTTTCGTAGTTGAGAAACATAAAATATATCGTGCACTTCAGCCAACGACAGTGGTAGCGCGATCTAGTAGGTGATGGGACCCACTCTCTTTAGAATCTCAAACGGACCGACGAATCAAGGGCTCAACTTCCCATTTGCGTCAAACCGCATAATTCCACGCATCGGAGATACCTTCAAGAACACATGGTCCCCGACCGTGAACTCTAACAGTCGATGAATAGCCGCGTAACTCTTTTGTCGACTTTGTGCCACTTTTAACTTCTCTCAAATTATGCAAATTTTCTCGACTGCCTATTATATCAATTATGGCCCAAGTGCTTGCCGCACCCCGACTTTATCCCAGCAGATCGGTGATCGACACTTCCACCGTATAATACTTCATATGGTGCCATCTCAATGCTCGATTGGTAACTGTTATTATAGGCAAATTCTACTAGTGGCAAATGACTATCCCAACTTATTTTTAGATCTATTGTGCATAGACGTAGCATGTCCTCCAAGATTTAGTTAACCCGTTTGGTCTGGCTGTCAGTCTGAGAAAGATACGCAAAGCTAAAATTTAATCATGTGCCCAACGCTACCTATAGACTGCTCCAAAACTGTGATACAAATCTGCTATCCCGATCTGAAACGATTGAAGCTGGCACGCCGTGTAGTCATACTACTTCATCCAAATATAGCTGAGCCAACCGATCAAAGTCCCAGGAGATCTTGATAGCGATAAAATGTGCCGAACTGACCAAGAATTGTAGAGTATGCGCATAACGAGATTTAGCGCATGATAGTTCTTGGGGGTTGGCAAGACTTGGCCGCATAGCAGTCTCTTACCGTATGAAGACTTTTGCCACATAAAAGACTCCTGCCGGATGGCAGACTCTTGGTGCATTGAAGGTCCTGTCGCATGACAGAGCTGGCCGCATAGTATCTTGGACGCATGCATAACGCATTAAGCCTTATGCGCATGGCATGACTTGGCGCATGGTGAGCTTTGCGCATAAAGGTCACTGCTCTGGATAGTACTTGGGGCTTGGCTAGAATTGGAGCTTGAAAATAGAACCAATTCGAACCAATATAGTAAGGTATAGCTAAAACTTGGTTCCTTTGATTACTTAACTTGGTTGCTATTATTGTGCAGGTTGATTTATCAAGCGTTGTTACTGACTGGTGGGTATACACTAGTGCATTCGGCCACGCATGCTCTGTGAAAGAGCTGTTCAACAAGGAAGAGAACTATCTAAGAATGAGGTCTCTATGGCGAACAAGTGTTAAGCAGAAGATCTAGGGACCAGGATGAAGATTCTGGACTTCCGGCTTGAGGAGGAGATTACTCTTATTGAGTTATGATACATCTGACTAAGACATGTCTTTTTCAGCAAATATGTCTAAGTTCAGGGATATCTTCAAGATATGGGGGTAAGGTGGTGGAGAGACGTAATGGCTATGTTCAGACATAGGTAGTCAGGAAGCCGTTTTACATAGGGGTAAGGTGGTAGAAGCACAATCAAATACCAACTACCAAAGATTTACCTTATATTTGCATATTAATTATCCATTATTTTATTCTCTTAGAATCAAATCAAATTTTATTTATTAGTTAGTTATTGATTAGTTGTTGACTATTTAATAACTAAAAATCTAATTAGGAAACCTTCTAGTAAATAACTATCCATCCTAATCCTACCCCTCTCCCAAACCCGTACCCCCTTACTCGTATGTATGCCCCCAGGCCGATCCCCCCTCTCTACCCATCTATATTTATATATATAAATACCCCCCTTATCATATAAAAATAAAAACCCTAACCTAATCTCCTCTACCAAAACCCTAATTTTCTTTATACCATCTCCAAGCCACCGACCCACCCCCTTCACATGGACACCACAACCATCTCCTCCATCCAAGAACCCTATCATCTCCTTCCTTCTTCAATATCTTCTTGAATTATGTATATTTATATATTATATATGTCTGTGATGATTTAAACTCTATTGTTTTATTTTTAAAAATTCATGCAACCCATGAACCCTAGTTTTGGGTTTTAATCTAAAAGTTTGGTGCATGTGTGAAACCTTCTTCAAAATCCTCTTTAATTCTTGTTAATGTATTTATATAGATGTTATTAATAGGGAATATATTAAATTTTTATAAATAATTCCAGATTTATTAAATTGTATTCAAATAAAGTTTTGAACATATTTTATGGGTAGTTTTGACCTAGTTTTGATGTATGCATGTTGGAGACCCTTGCACCTTGTTAGGACTTGATCATAAGATAGAAAATCCTAAAAATTTCTTAAGGAATTATTATTTTTTCAAAAATTATATATTCTAAATTTTTATTAAATAAATATTATTTTAATATCACAACACCCATGTACCACCCATTTTTAATGGATACTAGCAAGTTTGATTGTCAACCCTAATAGGATCAACTTGTAGATGATAAAACCCTAATTATTTTTGTATGGATAAAAAAATTAGTATTTATTACTATTTTACAATATTTATTCAAATTTTATTTCTATTTATAAAAATTAGAATTCTAGGTATTTTATGTAGCAAGTTGACATAGTTATGACAAAATATGACCCCGTCAATGTTAGACTTAAATTCCGACTAAAAAACCATATTTTTAGCATTTAAAATTACATTATTATATTTTATTTCTAAATTTTTAAGTATTATTCTATATTTACTTATTGTCAAAAATTAATTTTTGGTGACTAATAGGTAACCCGTTATGATCTAGTTTTGGTTTCTACTTGGTTTTGGACTCATAGAATTTATAGGAGACGACCCTATCACTAAAAACCATATTTTTCAATAAATTCTAGAAATAATCATTTTTATTAAATAATATTTTAAAAATAGTTTTTTGACAATTTTTAATGGTTAGTAATATTTTGGTGCAGAGTTACTTGCATGTGCAACCAACGTAGGAGTATTAGATAGATAATAACTTAATTTGACTAGAAGAATACGAGTCTAATTAGTATAGTAATTAATTGGTAGGTGTTCGAGACTTTCCTATGGAGAGCTCCGGACCAAATTTGTTGTGCTCACAGCTTGGCTTGGAAGGCAAGTACACATTGCTTGATTGTATTATTCAATTTATATTATGCCTAGTTTTTATTTTGCTAGATGTGTGCACGCGGCTTAGAAGTAGTTGACTTACCTGGTATGTTGTAAAGATACATAGTATCTTCTGACCTGACACTGTTTCAAACACGTTCACTGTCTGTGTGAGAGAGTGCATGGACTAGCGTGTCGACCGCGCATCGATACATGAGTTCGCGTCTTGTGTTAGTAATTGGTGTTAGTTAGGTCAAGATTTTATTGACGTCTTGTATTATGTCTGCACCGCGTATACTGTTCGGATAGTACATTGAGAGGGAAGAATCTACTAGTGAGAGTATGGGATTTATGTTTCTAATGGTGTAAATGGTATATATCGTGTACCCCCGAGTTCTGCAAAATTTCTGGTGGGGTGATTGTTCTTCTATTTCTCCCCTCTCATGCGCCACTAGAGATGTCTCGAGTGTATTTCACATAGAAGGTTTAGTTACCCTATTTATTGTTTACTGCTTTACTTTCATGCATGTAGATTTTTTGTGTACTTGTTATGTCCCTCTGAGGACCTGGCACCCTTTCCAAGTATAGAAGATTATGATTATTTGCAGGAGCACGGATCAGGACTGGCTACTTCTTTCTCTTTCGAGGAGGTCTTCTCTTAGAGCTTCTTGATCACTAGATGATTTATTTATTTTGTTTTCTTTCATATTCTAGTTTGGTAGTGGATTTGTCTCCACCCAACTATTAGTTCTTCTTGACTATTTCCTACTTGGTACATTGCCATATTGGGTTATATATTTCTATTTGGTTTTTTGGATGAGATTAGTATTGCCTGTGACTTGTGAAGTTATATACTGTAGAAGCATAAAAAATACGCTGCAGAGCTATACGCAGTGTTTCAGTGCTGTGTGGCGTAAAATATAACTTCAGAGCCATCGGCGTACAACAGAGCTTTCTTGCTAAGTACAACGTAAAATATAAGATCAAGGACAATCCGCATAATGCAGTATTTCCAGGCTGTTTCAGCGTAAAAAGGGTATTATATCGCCCTTATGGCATAAAACACATCCGCTTTTAATGCAGCATGGAAGTGTACGAGGAACGCTTCGTATTCCTCGAATGAATCTGTCAGATCATGCAGTGAACCTGACTCCTAACAAAGAGTACTGTACGACTATCCAGACGATGGCTGTAATGATGGTACGGCATAGAGACCCAAACCGTCTTTTAGTGATATTTCCCTGATATAAAGTGCTTTTACGCATACAAGAGAATATGCTGCCTAGTTTTACACAGGCAGATGTGAGCTTTTACGCTCAATAGAAGACAAAACGAACTGCCACGTCAAAAGCTGCTCTTCATACAGAGCTCGAGGCACGTTGCTGCATTTAATGCTCAAAATTGTACAGAGCTCCAGGTGCGTCGCTGTATTTAATGCTCAGAATTATACAGAGCTCGAGACACGCCTCTGCATTTAATGCTTAGAATGGTGGCAGATCTCTGCATTAAATGTACGAGATTTGATTATATCTCCAAAGACTGGGCAAGCCATAATTACGGCTAATATGTCTACATCATCACTCCTGCAAATTACGCCATCAGGCTATTTTCAGCTATAAGGAGCACGCTGTACGCTATCTCCTTGGAATACGCCATCGGGCTATTTTCAGCTATAAGGAGCACGATGTACGCTATCTCCTTGAAATACGCCAACTCGGGCTATATTTGTATTAGTGCGTGATAAGACTATTCGGTCCAGAATACTCTCAAGGTCTCAGTCAAGGAAGGAGGATCAGCTATCTTTTACGCTAGCCACCTACCCACGCAGCATCAGGCTTCTACGCCTACAAGGCTTCTATGCCTATTTGGCTTCTATGTCGACTCGACAACCATTTGGCTTCTACGCCTACCTGGCCTCTACGCCAGTTTGACAACTATTTGGCTTCTATGCCATGGTGACAGTTATTGCCTTCTACGTCGACCTTTTCTACGTAAGGGGCAGTTACCTACGTGGCTTGCACGCCATGATCTTCGCAGCAGTTATACATATTATCTCCTAATGGGACACGCATCACACGCTTATACAGAAGATTATCTATACGTGGGTAGTAGTTATTATAACTATCGCATAAAAAGTGTCATACTCTCCACTATCCGGCTTTTACGTCGACTGGACGATTACTGTCACTAAAACCCTATAAAAAGAGACCTCTATTGACAGAGGTCCAGGGTCGAAGGGTTGAAAATTCCAAGGTCGAAAAGAGTTAAAAGAAATCAAAGAACAGAGAGAGAAAAGCTCAAACAGAGAGTAGTGATCAACGATTTTGGCATCGAGCATCCACTCCCTCTTGCAATCTTTGAAGCATCTCCTTCCTCTACAGCACTTTTTCATCATCGTGTGGTCCAAGGGACAAAGTGATCGACTGTAGATCAGACTCCTATAGCAATATTTATCCAGATTAAAAAATTGTACTTAACATCCTCATATAGGATTAATAGTACTTCTTGTTTGTAAACCTAAGAAAGGGTTTTGTATAAACCTAGTTTTATTTCTTCCGTTTATTATCAAACACAAGATGGCGACTCTGCTGGAGACCTCTTTCTCATCTGACGAGAAAACAATTGCTCAACACGATGCAGTATCAATAGGATCCATGAAGAAGACCTTGGTCGTCCAGTTCGACCAGTCTGCCTACGAAGATATATTTTGAGCAGGGGGTAGCTCTCACTCTCTCTCTGTCCAAGACAACAGGAAGCTGCGTAAGGTCTGGATGCCCAGGACATCCCCTACCATTCCTGCCGACTCTCCGGTTTCTCCGACCAACCGGGTTTAGCTGCGCAACCTTCTTGCTCCGCCCGTAAAGCTCTGTCTCCCGTCTGTGACGTGGAAGACAAAACTTCTGACAATGCCTCAGTGCTAGTCCAGAAGTCTACTTCGCGCTCTGCGCATAAAACTCTGTCTGTCGTCTGTAACGTGGCAGACAAAACTTCTGGTTATGCCTCAGTGCTAGTCCAGAAGTCTACTCCGCGCTCTGCGCGTAAAATTCAGTCTTCCGTCTGTGACATGGCAGACAAGATTTCTGATAATGCCTCAACGCCAAATCAGAAATTCCAAATGCGATCTGTGCGTAAGAATGCATCTGCCCTCTGCGGAAAAGTAGATGGTCCCTACACTCTACGTAAGGGAAAATAAGTGGCAGACTGCTCAACTTCTCGGCCTTTATGCCAGCAAGGAAAGAATCTGCCCGCTCTCCAGATTACGCGAGAAATGGATGGCCGATTGAGGACTTCTTCCGTTTCACGCCAACCTGAGCTGAGTTCCAAATTACGCCAGGCGAAGTCCCTCGGCGTAAAGAAGGCTCAGTTTGAGGAAAGGCACACTCCTCGGGAATTATCTGCTACTCAGATGGCTAACCTGTTGTATACGGGTGGTAGGGGGAGAGTTATGGTTCCCAATATCCGCATTCCAACTGATATAAACAAGAGAAACAAGCCTTCTTCCTCTTCTTCTATTGTTAATCCTCTTGACTTGCGTAATTTCTTGACCCAGAAACGCAAAGACAGGAGTCATAACCAGGATTCAGTTCCCCTAACTATCAAACGTGGGGAGATCATGTGGGAAGATGCATCAACATCTAATATCATTATGACATATGGACCACATGAAAATGCGGCCTTTATTGTTCCTCCAACTCGCGACGATCAGCATCCAATAATCTTCGGTCGAATGCGGAATAGACCGATTGTACAAGAAGAATTTCGCGAGTCTGAGGGTGGCAAAATGCAAATCCACAGATATAGCCCACAAGATTTAATGATTATACAAAGCATGGGCTATGATTTGAAGTTGAAACAAGGCCTCAACTATAGAAAAGGCAGACGAACACCGTTGCATGGTAATTCTTACTGTCAACAAACTCATTTTGGGTTGGGGTATACTGCGTCTCTTGCAAACTCCAAACCTTCAGAGTCTGATCCTGTACAACCAGAGGCAGGTCCTTCTAAATCAACTTCTGTGGACAAACGCCATGACATGTCTGGGGGTAGCTTACCTCGACAAAACAGATCAGCATCCAAAGCTGGGGGTAGAATTCCCTCTGAGTCCGAAGATGATGCAACGATGACGATCTTCCCGGAAGACCATAAAACTCAGGCATCGGGAGCCCGAAGACCAAAATGGACTTTCTCCTTCAATGAAGATGATATCATTAAAATCTTCAATATGTTGATGAAGGAACACAAACTTCGGCTACCCAACATCAGATATCCTGATAGGGCTGGAAAAGTTGAGGACCCAGATTATTGTCTCTTTCATCGGTACATTCATCATCCTACAAAGGCGTATTATGTACTAAAAAGGAGAATCCAGGAGTTGATCGACGCTAAAGTCATCACTTTGCATCTGTAAACGAAGGGACGATCATTGAAAATTAGTTTTTCTCTAACATGACAATTTGCTCCCCTCAGGAATATACCTTATGATGAGTCCATAAAAGTTTTCCCAATGGATTCTTTAGGACTATCCTCACTCAAGAAAACTACTCCACAGTGAATTGTTCAGACATAAGTTCATATCCATATAATCTCTGAACTATCCTTATTTTTCTCAGCAGAGAAAAAGTCAGTTCATGTCCATATTACCTCTGAGCAGATGTATACCTCCATCACCGATGGAGTCACAACTCAAGAGTTTGTCATATTTATATTACCTCTGAACAAACTTTTCGAGTTTTTGGCTATCAATTATCATATTCATATTACCTCTGATATCGGTTGTCATCTCAACTTAATACCCGTACTTAACTCTAAGCATGCCAGTGGTGTTAGGTCCACAAAAACTGCTATATCCATATTACCTCTGAGCAGATGTATACCTCCATCACCGATGGAGTCACAACTCAAGAGTTTGTCATGTTCATATTACCTCTGAACAAACTTTCCGAGTTTTTGGCTATCGATTATCATGTCCATATTACCTCTGATATCGGTTGTTATCTCACCTTAGCACCCATACTTAACTCTAAGTATGCCAGTGGTGTTAGGTCCACAAAAACTGCCATGTCCATATTACCTCTGGCAGGACTTGTCCTAAACTTATTACTTGCACTCACGTGCACTAGAAGTAATAGGTCCACAAAAATTTTCCCTGTGGAATGCCCGCAATAAAAAAATGAAATGTTCACGTTTATATTACCTCTGAACTACGTCTCTCCACAATCCCCACGGAGTCCATATTACCTCTGTCAGGATTTGTCTTAAACCTATTACTTGCACTAATTTGCGCAAAAAGTAATAGGTCCACTAAAAATTCCCC
Organism: Iris macrosiphon; assembly: GCA_036927795.1. Taxonomy (NCBI): domain Eukaryota; kingdom Viridiplantae; phylum Streptophyta; class Magnoliopsida; order Asparagales; family Iridaceae; genus Iris; species Iris macrosiphon. The sequence continues at coordinate 90,704,823 of JAYESA010000007.1, forward strand.
AGTGGTATATCCTCAACAAATATGGTATCATACTACATCCATATTACCTCTAGTATGATGTCCAAAATTCGCGCAAACAATCATAAAAAAAATGGGAGGGCCGTATATAATGGCAAATCGCGCTTACAGATTAGCTAAGCCTAAATAGAAATTTGACAATGGCTATTATCAACTGCAAATTCTCGAAGAAGTACTATACTTGATCTCCTTCGTTGAACGGAGTATGACGAAGATCTTATTCTGATGATACCATGCACAAAGGTTAGTTGGATCATATTCTATCAGGTTCATATGACCTCCGAATAGATATTCTTAACTAATTTGTAAGCCTATCATGTTAATGATACCTCTGATAGTGTTTAGTATACAAATTTAGTTGGATTATATTCTTTCAGGTTCATGTTAACTCTGAATAGATTTACATTCAACAAAACCTTAACGAAAGAATGCCATGTTAATGATACCTCTTATATCACTTTCACCCTAGCCTATCACATTCTAAAATGATGGCCCACAAAGTCAGAAAATGTGTCTTTATTATCTTCGAGAAATTACAGGAGAAACAAGAAGGTGCATCATTTGGGAGGAGCAGTTAAGTCGCGAATCTGTTACGCCAGAGTAACCATCCTCTCATCCCTGGTGCTCAAGATTTTGGTGCGAGCTCGCTCCAACCTTGCCGCCTCATTGTTCAAAGCAGATAGCTCGGACCGAGCATGTACAAAACCTGCGTGGATGACACCCACATGCGTCAGGTTCTGTTGAGCGGTCTCCATTCCATTCTTCAGCACATCTCGAGATGCCGACAAAGAGAGAGCCATCTCCTCTGCTCGAGCGAGTTCATCTTTTAATCTGCGTACCCTTGCTGTCTCTTTCTCATATTTGACTTCGCACTGAGTCAGCTGGGGAATAAAATACTCCAATTCAGTATGCTCATGATCCATCTCCTGCTGCTGTTCCTGGATGGATTTGTTCAGAGATTCCATTTGCCCAGCAAGCTCTGCAGTTAAGGAGTCATACCTAGCTTGAACGAGACCGTCAATGCTGCCTCGATATAGCTGCAAATATTCGTTAATGGGTTATTCCAAACCATTAACTATTTGCTCCAGGGTATCGGCTCTCCCAGCATCGTCGAAATCTCTGATCGGCACTATCGCAAACTGGGAGGACCTCCTCAGAGCCTCGAAGCCTAGATTCTTCTCCAGCACCATTGATATCAGCATTTTCAAAGTGGTGTAGAAAATACTAGTATAATGCTCAGTCAACATGGCTAGATCCGAATAGACGCTGGGAGTGGCTACAATATTGGCGAATCTCCCTTCGGGAACGACTGTAGAGGGTGTTGCCACAGTCGTCGTCTCAACAGATGGTGCAACAAAAGAAGATGCGCCAACAACGGACGAAGTAACCGGTGTACTCAAAGGAGGCATTGTCGTAACGACAGGCTCAGCCTCCTCTCGAGATATCGGAACCATTTCGGACGAGCCGGCACCCGAAAATGTTTCCTCTGCGAAGTAGGGCACCTCCATGTCATCGGCAGGAGTTGAAATAGAGCCAAAAGGCGGGTCAACACTGCCCTCTCCGTAGATGTCTTCCCCTGAAAAGAAGACAAGAGAAAGTTAATATCAACATGATATTAGTTTTTCTAAAAGAGGCATAAAGACGACATTTACCCATGGCCGATGGTATATATGTCGCGTCGGCAGCCAGTACAGCTAAATCATTTCTTAATGATGCTAAACAAGCTGTCATACCTGGAGAAGGGGTTGTACCAACTGACACTGGCAAGTACTCCTCCAGGTTTTCACCAAGATCCACTCGAGGCTCATCGGGTGGAATCTCGCTGGATGTGCCTACAGACGCAGCAGGAGTTTTTCTCGTTACTGGTCAGGATAAAGGTATCCTTATTTTTCTTGGCCTCGAAGGCAATCTCGCACCACTGCCTGAAGTGGTAGCTACGACAGTAGCCTCAAGCAAGGATTCTCCGGCACTGCCAGCCAGAAATGTAGAGGTTCCCTCTCTAAAAGGCGAGGAACCTCTAATCAAAGAATCGTCCCCAACAGGGGAAACAACAGGTTCACTTCTAGGAACTTCAGGGTGGGAAGTCCTAACAGGACCACCACCCGTCTTCTTCTTCTTGCGAGGGGAAGTCTCCTTCAGAACAGGAGCCCTTCGCTTACCCGAGATAACCAGAGGCCCTGCAGGCGGAGGTATTTTGCCTCTCGGTACTGCCAACAAAGGCTCATCTGGATTGACAAAATCTTCACCCTCATCAGAGAAAACTGAGAGGATTTTGTCTCTTCCCGCGGACTTAGAAGAGGGCATCCTAAAACTTCTACGCATATCAAAATCGCGATGGAAGGTATTGGTTGCCACATAAAACTGGGCATACGAATGATGGATGCGCAACTCCATGGAGAGAGAAGTTGCTGGTATAGTAAAAGCTGCTTCAGTGCAACCCATTATGAAGTACCGCCATTCTCTCGCTCCATCGATAAGTCCACCCCTGGACTTAAAGCTGGTGACGGCATTGCCCACGTGCAATTGGTCATACCCAAACTGCCTGGCGAACCGACTAGGCAGGTAGGGCTCCAAGAAGCAATGGTCTTCACTTCTGTACAATAAATGGGAAGGTCTAATACAGACCAACCAATAGAAAGCTACGGGAGAAAGAACGGTCTTCCCTTCACCTAAATCCTGAAGTCGCGTCCCTTGTTGATTGAGATGTACAGTGGGGACAGTACAGAAGAGCTTCCAGCTGTGAGCAAAATTTAGTGTCCGCCGACAGTCTAAAACTGTGGTCATGTTCCAAGTGGAGTTCTTATAATTCAACAAGAAATTACTCCCCGAACTACTGCCAGAGCCAGGAGACATCACTCTGGGGTTATGAAGAATTAACCATCCCATCAAATACAGGAACGGTAATTCTACCCTGGGAAAGCTGTCACACCGTATTTTATCGGTAAGCAGCCCATCGGTCATGGCCCTCAGGCCAGCTTGTATCCGGCATACCGTGGCAGGGAGCAAGCCCAGTCTTGCCCCGAACACCAAATGCACTGCAGGCCATAAGGTGTTACGGTGGATACGATCCGAAGAGGTAATGCCGGGTACTACCAGTCGGCATAGCCATATGGAGATGAAGCCAGCCAGTTGAGCTTCCTTGGACAGAGGCCTGCGGTAATGTCTCAAATAACTATAGGCTTTAGTGCCTGCAGGATATTTCCCTATCCCTTCGTCGATAATCTGATCCGAAGCCCCAGCGTCATCCATAAGATCATCGACTACCTGAGCACTAAGCACACTCAGAAAGCTTAAAGGCCTATCCCTGCTATCCGCGACTTTGTCTGGCTTAGCATTTCTAGCTGGTGGAAGAAGAGATAGGACGCCCACTTGTTGGTATGAGCCAAATCAGAGGGCTCATTGTAAAAGGCGGTGCACGCTAAATAGTGGCACATCAGCTCCTGGTACACTGCCACCACCTGAGGGTCTGTATCCCCTAGCTCCCGATTTGTGGGAACATACTCTTCATAAGGAGTATCCCCCATTGGCAGTCTTGAAATCTATGCCATTTTGTGAAGGGCCAATCCCAACTCCCCCAGTAGAGTGGCAAAAGTCCCAGTGAGCGAGTTATATTGCTTTATCAAAGCCAGAAACAGGTTGGGGTTGAGAGGTAACCCAACATTGGTAGCACTCACAGCTGCGTACAGACCAATGCTCTCCAGCTCCGTCTGAAAGTTCTTCAGGGCCCAGTCAGCTAAACGAACCCATAGAAGATTTATAGGGGTAAGCCACCCATTGGTCCGAGGATTAACCTTGGGGTATACTCCTCCATGCCCCATGATTTTATTGCAGAATATCGATAATTGGACTGGCTGGAATAACCAGTGTCTTCACTCGGGACAATGCCCGAAAATAATCCCCTAAAAGGGATGACTGGACCAGAAGGGCGTCTCACAAACGACCCTTGGTCTGATCCCTTCTGGTGAAATATCTTCCCCGGCTGGCCGTAAAGATTGGGAGTCAGGGTCCACGACATCCTCCTCGGATGTGTGGCATGGAAGAATGCCGAGATAGGGTAATCTCTCAGCATCTTGGGCAGATACAGGACCAGGCCCCCGGCAGAAAAAACCCAGTTTTCTTTCTTGGGCTTCGTCTGGGATTGTTTGTCAATCATATCCCCGAAGAGGAAAGCTGGTTTTATGTATTTTTTTCCTTCTATAGACGTCAGGGGCTCTCCGTTGATCATGCTCAACAGCATTCGCTCTCCTTGAGACGATATCAGGGTTCCCCTTCCTTCAGGATATTAGGGTCCAAAAATAGGAAATGTCACTTGGGACAAATCCTCCAGGTAATTGGAATGCAGCATCCCGGCAGCAGAACCCATTACCTCAGCCAACGGAGATACATGCAAGTTAACTACAAAGTGCAAGAAAAATGCGTCAGTTTCTATACTAGACCTCATAATCTTGCAACTTATGCCAAAAATCAACAGTCTGTGCTTTTACGCCAAGACTGTAAAAACTTGACTCTTTACGCTGGAATCTCATTCCAATGCGTAAAATTCAAGATTGGCAGTATACACAAAAACCTGACAGTCTGTGTTTTACGCCAGACTGCCAAAGTTTGAGTTATTACGCCAGAATTTTCATCCAGAGCGTAACACTCAAAATTTGTAGTATACGCCAATTTTCGACAGTCAAATCTTTCACGCCAGACTGCGAAAATATAGAGTTTTTACGCTGACACATTAGAAATATGGGCATAAAAGATGAAACATCTCTGTGCATCATCTTCCTCGGAGAGGCTATCAGCACAAAAAATGACCTAGCGCGTTCACGTACAACGTGCGCGAAGGGTTTTCTTCGTTCTTGTCGTCCCAAAAGCTTTACCTATAACGCCCGGTGCACAGCTCGTCGGTGGGACACTCTGTTCAGAGTGAGGTTCGTCCTGCCCGATGGGAGTCGCTCGTACTTGGGCAGAGGAGCGAGAAGAGGAGGCAGCCTTCTTTCCCTTAAAGAAGGAGATTGGTTTTGGTGCCATTGCTAAAAACTCAGAATGCTCAGAGAGGAAATGAAGGAGAGAACTCAAAGAGACGAAAGTTTTCTTTTGCAAAAGATAGGTGAAGAGTCTTCTCTCTGAAAGCCTTGAGATATATATAGAGATCAGATGGACTCCTCGAATCCCTAACCAAATCCGATATTTAATATTCGGTTATGATTGGGGACCACGTCAGCCTATTACTCAGGGAAGGCGGACAGTCAGCGAATTCAAAAAGTTTTCGTGCAGAACAGATTCACGATTTTACGCTAAGGAGCTTTTTACGCTCGGAAAGCTACTAATCTACGGTTTTACGCTCAGAGGCTATAAGTCTATGATTTTATGTCCGGATGCTTTTATGCTCGGTAGCTTTTACGCTCGAGAGGGTACAAACCTATGACTTCACGCTCAGAAGCTACAAATCTATGATTTCACGCTCGGTAGCTTTTACGCTCAGAGGCGACAAATCTATGACTTCACTCTCAGAAGCTATAAATCTATGATTTCATGCTCGGTAGCTTTTATGCTCAGAGGCGACAAATCTACGACTTCACACTCGGAAGTTTTTCTTTACAGAGGCTACAGATCTACAGTTTTACGTCCGGATGCTCTCATGCTCAGCAGCTTTTACGCTCGAGAGGCTACAAACTTATGATTTTATGCTCATCTATATTACAGATCTATGACTGTCCGCATATCTAAGAATACGCAGGCCAGAATATGCATATATCTGAACCATTCTCAAGATGGCCAATTACAAAGGTTCATGCAGAAGATGCTCCTTCTTGGCCTCAAAGTATCCCAAGTACCCAAAGCATACAGGGTTCAGCATTGAAAATGACTCTTCTTCTTGGGTCGATTGGAAGTTCATGCGGGATCCAGTCTGAATATTTCATCTACAGTTCAAGATGGCGACTCAGTTTTGACAGCCGTTTATCGCCCTATTTCAAGAGATTTTCGGGAAATCATTCTTGAAAATGATGGTCTGAACAAAAATTCTCCTTATCAGAGAGGTGACAGTTCAAAATTCTACGCAATCCCTCATTCCTAGCAGCAGGACAGTTAGAATATTCTACTTAAATGCTGAGCAGATTTTTACGCATCGTCAGTTATGCGTAAAAGACAGGACGGGACCAAATACTCTTTCTATCAGAGTCGGCGTAAAATTATCCAGACGTGTTGAAGCTACACATATTCAGACTTCATCACAGCAAAATACATATGGCGAATAATCAGATGCAAAAGAAGACAAATTTATTAATCATGATTACATATGAAGAAAATCCAGTCTACAAAGAGTTTTTTTTTCTTCATGATTACATATGAGGGAAATCCCGTCTACAAAGGATTTCTCATCTTCATTAAAAGATCATCCCCAGAATCTGTTCTGCCAGGTTCTCGCATGGGTGGAGATCCTTATCCGTCTTCTTCAGCAGTTAGTCGGTTTCCGTGGCCGATTAACAAAAAAATGATTAATGGCGGGAGGATACAAAATCGGACATGTATCAACTACGCAAGCCCATCCTCCATACGCCATGACAGATTGAGTTGAGGTTTTAGACCCAACTCAATACTAGAAGACAAAGCTAGTTTGTCTGCTCTCGTCCACGAATAATGAGAGAAAATACAGCTTGCAAGCTGTGTGGTCTAATGTGACCCTTCCTCTCTCATGGATGAATCGTCATATGAAGTTGCTGATTATCCCGAGCAAAGAAAGCTATAATATCCTTCCATGATCCATCGTTGCAGAGGACATTTGCTCAAAGATGCCTTCTTTTTTGGCTTCTTACATGCTGGAAGAACATGATCTTCTTCTTCCTTAAGTCGACCTGACAAACTCCGGCAATCATCTCTGGGTGGTGAAGGAAATATGGGAAGAACAGGTTAACTCCTCAGCCTTTATATAGGCAAAAGTGAACACACCGAATCCTAACAAATCCCTAAAAATCTGCCAAGAAATTAACCTTGAAGAACGAGTCAGACTTGACCGTTTTATGCTTCATTCAAAGTGTTTCAAATTACGAGGAATTTGAAACCTTTGAAGGGGGTCTTGTAGAAGCATAAAAAATACGCTGCAGAGCTATACGTAGTATTTCAGTGCTGTGTGGCGTAAAATATAACTTCAAAGCCATCGACATACAACATAGCTTTCTCGCTAAATACAGCGTAAAATATAAGCTCAAGGACAATCCGTGTAATGCAGTATTTTCAGGCTGCTTCAGCATAAAAAGGGTATTATATCGCCTTTATGGCGTAAAACTCATCCGCTTTTAATGCAGCATGGAAGTGTACGAGGAATGCTTCGTATTCCTCGAATGAATCTGTCAGATCATGCAGTGAACCTGACTCCTGACAAAGAGTACTGTACGACTATCCAGACGATGTCTGTAATGATGGTACGGCACAGAGACCCAAACCATCATTTAGTGACGTTTCCCTGATACAAAGTGCTTTTACGCATACAAGGGAATACGCTGCCTAGTTTTACACAGGCAGATATGAGCTTTTACGCTCAGCAGAAGACAAAACGAACTGCCACGTCAAAAGCTGTTCTTTGTACAGAGCTCGAGGCACGTCGCTGCATTTAATGCTCAGAATTGTACAGAGCTCGAGGCACATCGCTGTATTTAATGCTCAGAATTGTACAGAGCTCGAGACACGTCTCTGCATTTAATGCTCAGAATGGTGGCATATCTCTGTATTAAGTGCACGAGATTTGATTATATCTCCAAAGACTGGGCAAGCCATAATTACGGCTAATACGTCTACATCATCACTCCTGCAAATTACGCCATCAGGCTATTTTCATCTATAAGGAGCACGCTGTATGCTATCTCCTTGGAATACGCCACCGGGCTATTTTTAGCTATAAGGAGCATGTTGTACGTTATCCCCTTGAAATACGCCAACTCGGGCTATATTTGTATTAGTGCGTGATAAGGCTATTCGGTCCAGAATACGCTCAAGGTCTCAGTCAAGGAAGGAGGATCAGCTATCTTTTACGCTAGCCACCTACCCACACAGCATCAGCCTTCTACGCCTATAAGGCTTCTATGCCGACTCGACAACCATTTGGCTTCTACGCCTACCTGGCCTCTACGCCAGTTTGACAACTATTTGGCTTCTATGCCATGGTGACAGTTATTGGCTTCTACGCCAACCTTTTCTACGTAAGGGGTAGTTACCTACGTGGCTTGCACGTCGTGATCTTCGCAGCAGTTATACGCATTATCTCATAATGGGACACGCGTCACACGCTTATACAGAAGATCATCTATATGTGGGTAGCAGTTATTATAACTGCCGCGTAAAAAGTGCCATACTCTCCACTATCCGGCTTCTACACCGACTGGACGGTTACTGTCACTAAAACCCTATAAAAAGAGACCTCTATTGACAGAGGTCCAGGGTCGAAGGGATAAAAATTCTAAGGTCGGAAAGAGTTAAAAGAAATCGAAGAACAGAGAGAGAAGAGCTCAATCAGAGAGTAGTGATCAACGATTTTGGCATCGAGCATCCACTCCCTCTTGCAATCTTTGAAGCATCTCCTTCCTCTATAACACTTTTTCATCATCGTGTGGTCCAAGGGACAAAGTGATCGACTGCAGATCAGACTCCTATAGCAATATTTACCCAGATTAAAAAATTGTACTTAACATCCTCATATAGGATTAATAGTACTTCTTGTTTGTAAACCTAAGAAAGGGTTTTGTATAAACCTAGTTTTATTTCTTCCATTTATTATCAAACACAAGATGGCGACTCTGCTGGGGACCTCTTTCTTATCTGACGAGAAAGTAATTGCTCAACACGATACAGTATCAGTAGGATCCATAAAGAAGACCTTGGTCGTCCAGTTCGACCAGTCTGCCTATGAAGATATACTTCGAGCAGGGGGTAGCTCTCACTCTCTCTCTGTCCAAGACAACAGAAAGCTGCGTAAGGTCTGGATGCCCAGGACATCCCCTACCATTCCTGGTGACTCTTCGGTTTCTTGGACCAACCGGGTTGTAGCTGCGCAACCTTCGCGCTCCGCGCGTAAAGCTCTGTCTCCCGTTTGTGATATGGAAGACGAAACTTCTGACAATGCCTCAGTGCTAGTCCAGAAGTCTACTTCGCGCTCTGCGCATAAAACTCTGTCTCCCGTCTGTGACGTGGTAGACGAAACTTCTGACAATATTTATCCAGATTAAAAAATTATACTTAACATCCTCGTATAGGATTAATAGTACTTCTTGTTTGTAAACCTAAGAAAGGGTTTTGTATAAACCTAGTTTTATTTCTTCCGTTTATTATCAAACATTCACTTGTGAATTATTATTATTCATAAAATAGCGTACTTATGTGTATAGTTTCCATATATTGGATTTGCCATGTACATACGGCTGGCATACTTATGTATTTCTAGTCCTACATATTTTGGGACTGGGGCGTGACAGTTTGACAAGTCATCTAGTCAAAGTTGTCGTAGGATCAACGAGATAGACTAGTGTGTGTATACAAAGTTTGCTGATAAGAAAAGAGTCATCTTTTGTATCTATGTGGACGACTTGCTAAATCCCAATTGTGGATATATAAGTGTCACTAGAACAAAAATGTCCTTTTGTCCATATTTAGGTCATGGGATTGCGGAGGTCATCCTAAGGATATAAGTCAATACGAATGCCAGGTGGGCTTGCTCAGGCACAAGCTCTCTGCAGAAGATTATTGGTCATACGCTTTGGGTATTAGAGTCGATATTCCTCAGGTGTAATATAAAGATGAAGAAGCATAATCCTAGAAAAATCATCAGACAGTTGGTGTACTCGAGCATCATCAGGTGCATGATTCAAGCTGCGGGTACCACCATACCTGATATAGCTCTCGTTGTAGGGATGCTGAGTCAGTTCACGATTAGTATGTGTATTGTTGAACACTAGAAGCTGTGAAGAGAGTCGTCAAAATTTTCAAGTGGACTCAGTGGTATATCCTACACTACAGCAGTTATCCAGATATGATGGAAGGCTTCAGTGATGTCAGTTAGTGCTCAAAAAATAAGAGTAAAAGATCTACAGAAGGACGTGACTTCTCCAGGAGTGGTACTACTATATCGTGGAAGTCGAAGAAGCAGTCTTTACTCTCGGACTTCTTTGTACTATCAGCTGTAGCATATAAAGAGGAATGACTCTGGAAGCTCTCAGATGATCTTCCTATGGTTAGTACACAGATTCGGGGGATACCGTCATACTGTAAAAACCAGAAAGCTGCAGCAGTGTCATCTAATCATCTCTTCCAATGTCTGAAAAGAATTGTGTGGATAAAACATAGAACACTGAATGAGCGTAGCTAGCGTGGATTATTACAGTGGTTAATGTATGGAGCCAGGTGATTCTGGAGGATCCGTTCATAATAGGCCAGTACAGAACACTGAATGAGCACCGCCAGCATGGATCATTACAGTGGTTAATGTTCGAAGCCAGATGATTCTGGCAGATCCGTTCATAATAGGCTAGTACAGAACACTGAATGAGCGCAACCAGCGTGGATCATTACAGTGGTTAATATTCAGAGCCAGGTGATTCTGGCGGATCCATTCATAACAGGCCAATACAGAACACTGAATGAGCGTAACTAGCATGGATCATTATTACAATGGCTAAAGATCGGAGTCTGGTAAATCTGGCAGATCCATTCATAATTGGCCTCAAGTGCTAGCTGATTTTAAGAACTATAAAGGAGCATAGTAGTACATGCTACCGTGGGGTGACACTACCATGAGGTACCTCGACAGGGTAAAGCCTCGGCTTTGGGCTATGTCACAGCTACAGTAGCACCGCATATAGTCAGATTCAAGTATTATAAAGGAGCATAATACTCTATGTTACTGTGGTGTGACACCAGAATAAGGTACCTCGACAAAGTAAATCCTCCGCTGTAGGCCATGTCATAGCGGCAGTAATACCGCACATAGTCAAGGATACATCAGATATGGGCTTGGAGGACCTCTGGTATTGCGTCTCTGCAATCCTACCATTTAGTTTTATACTATTGGTTCAAAGAGAAATCTACCAAGCATCTAGCTATTGGTTCAAGGGAGGACCATTGACCTGGAGAATATCAGGTATAATGGGTAGTCCTCAGGGATATTATGGGATATGTACACGGAACTACTGTGGTCTACTATTTGTTCCTGATCAGAATATTTATAGTGGGAGGATGGCTTTGACGGCTTAATGAGTTCTCGGGCAGAGTGAATGTTCGACGTGTGTTATAGGAAGCACGAGTAGTTTCAGCACTACATGGGAGTTGTATCACATGCTACAGTAGCATGACACCATACGAGGGAGTGAACCTCGGCTTCAGGCAATATCACAGCAGCAGTAGCACCGCACATAGGCAGGTAGCCTAATAGTGAAAGAAAATAGAGAGTGGTAGTACAGCACTACAAAGAGGCATGTTACCTCTTGCTACAGTAGGTGACACCACATAAGGGAGTGAACCTCGGCTTTGAGCTATGTTACAGCGGCATAGCACCGCACGGAAGCGCAAGGCTTCATGCTGGGAGGTAGTACAACACTACTAAGAGGCATGTGACCTCATGCTATAGTGGATGACACCACATGAGGGAGTAAACCTCGACTTTAAGCCATGTCACAATGGCGTAGCACCGCACATGAGCGCAAGGCTCCATGTTACGTGTAGCAACGACACTACTAAGAGGCATGTGTCCATATGCTACAGTGATATGACACCACAAGAGGGGGATCCTCGGCCTTGGGCGTCCATGTCATGCGGCGTAGCACCGCACAGAAGCACAATGCTTCATGCCTGATAATAAACTCTCTAAAGTGGAAGAACTCACCTAAGTGTATAGATAGAGGTCTCTTGAGGGAAAGCTAGACGCCCAAGATACATACTTTGAGACCAGGTCAGCACAAGGCTTTAACGTGGGATCGGAAGGCATATCTGAGGTCATGGTGTGAGTGGAAAGAATAGTCGCTATGGTAAAGAATTCAAGGCCTAGTTCATTCTTGTATCGTACTGTTGTTTGACACATGCAGGAAGATTCAAGTTATCGACGACATCTATTCTAATGCATGATGGCAGTCACTGTGAGGAATGCTAAACCATATATTGTGATATATGTGGGGGATTGTTGGTGTTTTCTACTTGTCTTTGGGAGTTTTAGTCCCATAATGGAAAACCACCAATGTGTATATCTCAATATATAGCGATGCTTAGTATTGGTATATGCACATGGGAAGGAGGCCCATGTGGGTTGACTTTTTCTAGAGGGATTAAGTGTGAACTACACTATGATAATCTTTGTTTTGTCACCACCTTTGGAAAGTTTCCCTTAGGAGCTAAGCCCTACGAAAAATTAGCGAATCGGGCTTGGGCTCGGGCTCGTGCTCGGGCTCAAGGGCGCAAAGTAGCACTTTGTTGGCACACTTTGCACTTAGCACGTCAGCATTGTCATATGGCGCTCATGAGCTCTTTTCTTGCTCAAGTTGCATGCACAGTTGCTAGATCGGACACACGCTTCGGTGCGCATAAGGCCAAGTGCGCATGCGACTCCGTGCGCATGCGACCATGTGCTAATACGGCTCGGTACACATGCAGCTCGGTGCGCATGCGGCCAGGTTCCCATGCGGCTCGGTGTAAAATACGGCCAGGTGCCCATGCGACCTGGTGCCCATGCAACCAGGAGTGCATGTGGCCTGGTGCCCATGCGGCCTGTGCTCATGTGGCCAGGGCCTTGCGGCCTGGTCGACATGAGGCACGGTGCCGCATAGAGGGTCTGGCATGGAAGGGACAGGACCTGCTTGCTGCGTTTGGCTGCACTATCTTCCTCGTTCAATATAGCGTGTCAGGCGCCTCGAGCAACTACTTTTGGCGTTTGACGGCGCTGTCTTTCTCGAACAGTGCATCATAACTTGCGGCATCGATGGCTCTGACACCTGAATTTGGGGGATCTTCTCGGTCAGCGCTTATGCGGCCTGGAGTTTCCTCAGGCCGCATATGTGCTATTTTCTTCTTTATATAGAGGACCGCCTCTTTCAATTGAGGAGAGAGAATACAGATGGAAAATTGAGTATACCAGTTCATATGCGGCCTAGAGTTTTCCCCTCTCTCATGGTGCTTTTTCGAGTATCTTCGATGGTGACTTTGAGCGTTTCAGAAGTTCATTTGTGAACTTGCTAGTTCCTGGGTGCAGATCGTCTGTACGGCGAATCTTGCTTTGAGCAACGGTGGTTTTGACTACCCAAGCAAGGAGTTATTCTTCAGTCTTTCCTTTCTTCGTTCTTTCTCATTGTAGCATCTGCGAACGTAAAGAGAATAATATTTTACTTGTTGCTTGTTGTAATCTTTATTTTCTTCGAAACCAGTTTGTAACATATTCTTGGTTAGTGTTTCGTTGAAATCGAGAAATATCAGATGAGGAACTCTTGTGTGAATCTTTGATCTCGACGACAACTTGGGTTCCAATAGAGAGCGGACCTTCGGGTCTCGCCAGCAGCTCTGCTATGGCCCGCGTTCTACCATCTTTGATCTGTCCCAGGAATAACAACTATATGAAGGGTATAATGGTAAGTAGCAATGTATCCAAATTAGTATTAATAGTACTGGAGGGAAAGGAAGAGGTATCGAAATCTTGGTATTTTTTCGTTTTCTTTAGTTATTGAATTGTTGTTATTTTCTATTACTAAGAAGAGTGAATAAAATATCTTCTTTCCCAATTATCTCTAGGGTTTCATACATCTCTTATCATTCATGGTGGATTCAGTTAGATCTTCTTCCAATTCCATGGCTATGGGAAGATGATCTCATCAATATTAGTCAAAGACCCTTGTCGCTGGATCGTGGAGGATCGCCTCCGGTCTCTCGAAGGTACGCTTTTAGACCTAGATCACAAAATAGATATGTTGGAAGAGTGGATGAGGTCTAGGAAGAATGTTATTCCTTCCTATTTTCTGGCCATGGAGCCACCGCCTCCACCACTACCGGATCTCTACGGCTATTTTCTGCCACAACAGTAGCACCCGATGCTGCCACCACCACTACCCGTACCTAATTCCTACAGCTATCATTTGAACCGTCCTATATTTTTTGTCGTACATGGATCCTTCGCCAGCCACTGTCGACATGGAATCATCATCAGCAGTGGCAGTATCCATCGGCTCTACTTCCCCAGCAATGGCAGACAATGACTCCATAATACCAACAGTATTATATGTCCCATCGATGTATCTATAGCAACAATACCAATCTATCATGTATGTGTTTGATGAAATACATTGGAAAGAATCGAAAACTGGGGTTAGATTATTGAACTCTGATGTAAAGTCTTCGAGCCAGCGAAGGAATGGGGACGTTATCTTGCCGAGCAAGGGATCCTCGACCTCTGATGGAATTAATCATGTTTTCATCCCTATTCTTTAGCCTCCAGGACTTAGTATATGTGAACAAGCTCGTTTGTAGGAGCCATTAGCTCCAAATTTTGCTCACACGTTGTTTTCCTCTTAGCCTATATATAGGCACTCATTAATAAGCAATAAAACGAATCACAGCATTATTCTTTTAAGCTTTCACCTCAGCTTTCATTCCCCTGTGTGTTTTTTCCTTGTTCACCACCAACAGTTGGTATCAGAGCCAGAGTTGGTCGAGCTTTTGATCTGTTCATGCCCAAGTACATGTCGCACTCTCCTGGAGGTAGTGACACCGGCGCATCATCTTTCACATCGCTGCCCATGGCAAGGCACACAGACGACGAGACAGAGATGCACGTGGTCAAGAGGGTTGTCCGTGAAAATGACAGTTGGATGCATCCTCCACTGCTCATACGGACAAACTACTCGGACTGGGCGCTGGTTGTGAAGGTGCAGCTGCAAGCGCAAGGCCTGTGGGATGTGGTGAACACTGGCGTCGGCGAGCCTCGTGACGATCGGCACGCACTCGCCGTAATCCTTCGCGGAGTGCCGCCGGAGCTGGTGCGCACCTTGGCGGTGAAGGAGACGGCAAAGATGGCATGGGACACGCTCAAGACGATGCGCATCGGTGTAGAGCGCGTCCGGGAGGCGAAGGCGCAGACGTGCCGGACCGAGTTCGACAACCTGGCGTTCAAAGACGGCGAGGGGATCGAATCGTTCGCCATGCGGTTAGGCGCCATCGTCAACGACCTGGAGGTATTAGGTGATCCGATCACCGAGCACAAGGCTGTGCTCAAGCTTCTTAGGTGTGTACCTCAACGGTACAAGCAAATGGCACTCGCCATCGAGTCATTGGTTGACACAAAAACCATATCGCTCGAAGAACTCTGCGGCCGACTGCTCGTTGTGGAGGAGCAGAACGATCTAGAAGACTCCGGCTCTGTCGGCGGTCGCCTTCTTCTCACCGAAGAGGAGTGGATGGCACGGCAGAAGCAAAGAGAAAGCAGCAGTGTACCGTCAGGGGGCGGTGGAAAGAAGTCAAAGGCAGACTCCAAGCCGAAGGCGAAGAACACGGACAAGCCCTCGTCTAGCGGTGGCGAGGGTGGCTCTGGCGTGAGAAGGAAGGTGGAATGCTGCTACTGTGGCATCCCTGGTCACTGGGCGAAGGAATGTCGCAAGGAAAAATGCGACCGCAAGAAGGTGGCTGAGGCGCACATCGTACAAGCCGAGGAGGAGCAGCCGGCACTGTTGCTAGCTGCGACGGACATTGATCTCGACGCACCCGCAGTGCACGCCGCACCGAGCATGAGGGTGCAGCGAGTGTTCCTAAAAGAGGAGCGGGTGTCTCCGGTAGCCACGGATGACAACAACTGGTACCTCGACACAGGGGCCAGTAACCATATGACGGGCTCCAAGGCGCTGCTCACCTCCATCGACGAGACTGTGAAGGGGTCGGTGAAGTTCGGAGATGGGTCTATTGTGGAGATCCATGGACGCGACACGGTACTGTTTACATGCCAGAACGACGAACATCGCGCGCTCACAGAGGTATATTATATACCTAAAATACGTACGAACATCGTAAGCTTGGGACAACTTGATGAGACGGGGTGCAAGACATCCATTGAAGGAGGCGAGCTGTTCCTGTTCGACAGGTCACGGACACTCCTGGCACGGGTGCAGCGGACGAGCAACCGGTTGTATACCGTGGCTCTGAACTTGGTTGCACCTGTGTCTCTGCTCGCGAAGGCTGACGATGCAGCGTGGCGATGGCACAGGCGCTACGGGCACCTGTACTTCCGCGCTCTGCACGATCTCACGACGAAGGGGATGGTGGAAGGCATGCCCTACATCGATCGTGTGGAGCAGTTCTGTGAGGGCTGTTCGCTCGCCAAGCAACACAGGACCCCGTTCCCGCGTGCATCGGCGTACCGCGCAGAGCAAGGGCTGGAGCTCATCCATGGCGCCTTGTGTGGCCCGATAACTCCATCGACTCACGGTGGTAATAAATATTTTCTGTTAATTGTTGACGATTACAGTAGATATATGTGGGTGGAAATGATCAGATCGAAGGACGAGGCGTTCCGTTTCTTCAAGAAGATCAAGGCGCTGGCTGAGAACGCAAGTGGCCTGAAGCTCAAGGCGTTCCGCACCGATCGAGGCGGTGAATTCAATTCAATTGAATTCGTCGGTTTCTGCGAAAAGCACGACATCAAACACTTCACCACCGTGCCATATTCACCGCAACAAAACGGCGTGGTGGAGAGGCGTAACCAAACAGTTGTGGAGATGGCCCATAGTCTGCTGAAAAGCATGTCTGTGCCGGCCGCATTCTGGGGCGAGGCTGTCAAGACGGCGGTGCACATTCTCAACCGGTCACCAATGCGCAGCCTTCAGGGCATGACTCTGTAGCAGGCATGGAAGAAGCGCAAGCCGAACGTGCATTACCTGCGCACATTCGGTTGTCTTGCGCACGTGAAGAACATCGGCCCTGGCGTGACTAAGCTCTCTGACAGAGCTACACCAATGGTGTTTGTGGGCTACGAGGAGGGATCGAAGGCGTATCGTGTGTACAATCCAGTCACACGCAAGTTACACATTTCCCGAGACGTCATCTTTGAGGAAGGCCGGCACTGGAACTGGACGGATGCAGCTGACGGGGGTGAGCGACATGATTTCATGGTGACTTACACTACCGAACCTGTCGTCACTCCGGCCGTCGAACCTGTCGCCACTCCAGAGCCGGTCACGACAAACCCGGAGGTTATCGAGCTCGTCTCTCCAGTCACTCCAGCCCCAGCTTCACCGAAAGGCTCCGGGTGGGTCACACCGCCGACGGGCGCGTCGCACGACACCGAGGGGGTGCCGCTTCGATACAAATCCGTTATCAAAGTTTACGAAGCGGCGCCACCATGCCACATCGAGTACAGTGGGCTGTGCCTGCTTGCAGCAGAGGAGCCCGCGTCGGTTGAGGAGACGCTCGGCGAGGCAC
Source organism: Iris macrosiphon (assembly GCA_036927795.1). NCBI lineage: Eukaryota > Viridiplantae > Streptophyta > Magnoliopsida > Asparagales > Iridaceae > Iris > Iris macrosiphon. The sequence goes on from JAYESA010000007.1 coordinate 90,722,259, forward strand.
CTTGGAGGCATGCAATGGAGGACGGGATAAACTCGATCTGCAACAACGACACTTGGGAGCTCGCCGAACTTCCGGCCGGACACAAGGCCATCGAGCTCAAGTGGGTTTTCAAGGTGAAGAAGGACCCGGAGGGCAACATCATCAAGCATAAGGTGCGTTTGGTAGCCAAGGGCTACGCACAGCGGCAGGGCATCGACTTCGATGAGGTATTTGCACCGGTGGCTAGGATGGACACGGTGCGCTTGTTACTCGCTCTTGCCGCGCACAAGGGATGGCCTGTCCACCATATTGACGTAAAGTCCGCATTCCTCAATGGGGAGCTCGTAGAAGAGGTGTACGTGCAGCAGCCGGCAGGTTTCGTCGATACCAACAATGGGCACAAAGTGCTCAAACTGCGGAAGGCCTTATACGGTCTACGACAGGCTCCGCGTGCCTGGAACGCGAAGCTGGACGCGTCGCTCATGTCGCTCGGTTTCGAGAAGTGTCAGATGGAGCATGCACTGTACCGGAAGGGCGACACGGATTCTTACTTGCTGTTTGGCGTCTACATTGACGATCTTGTGATCACCGGAACTAGCAACGATGACATTGATCAGTTCAAAGCGCAGATGCATGACATTTTCAAATGAGCAACCTGGTCTCCTAAGCTACTACTTAGGGATCGAGGTGAAGCAGGCCAGTGGTGAGATCACGCTCTGCCAAGCTAGCTACGCGGCAAAGATACTGGACGTTGCTGGTATGGGTACTTGCAACCCGTGCCACAATCCGATGGAAAGCCGGCTCAAGCTCGGGAAGCAGAACAGCGACGAGGCTGTGGACGCGACCCGATACAGCAGCATCATCGGCAGTCTGCGATACCTGGTCAACACACGACCAGACATTGCATATGCAGTGGGAATAGCAAGCCGATTCATGGAAGCTCCAGGAACACAACATTGGGCTGCGGTGAAGCAAATACTTCGCTATGTGCGAGGCACTCTTGGTTACGGATGCAGCTACAAGAATGACATGGCAGTGCCTACACTGGTCGGCTAGAGCGACAGCGATCTTGCGGGAGATGTTGATGACCGCAAGAGTACATCCGGCATGGTCTTCTTCCTAGGAGGCAGTATCATCACCTGGACATCACAGAATCAAAAGATTGTTGCACTTTCATCCTGCGAGGCGGAGTACATTGCTGCGTCTACAACAGCATGCCAAGCTGTGTGGCTGAGCAAGCTGCTCGGTGAAGTCCAAGGAACAGCTCCATCGAAGGTTAAACTTCTGGTGGACAACAAGTCAGCTATTGCCCTGAGCAAGAACCCGGTGCATCACGAGCGCAGTAAGCATATTGACACTCGGTTTCATTTTATCCGTGAATGCATTGAGAATGGCAAAGTCAATGTCGATCACATCGGCACTGACGGACAGCTTGCTGACATACTCACCAAGGCATTGGGACGCATCAAGTTTATTGAGCTGAGAAGCAGACTCAGTATCATGGAGGTGAAGTCAATACAACAGGCTTAAGGGGGTGATTTGATGGAATTAATCATGTTCTCATCCCTATTCTTTAGCCTCCAGGACTTAGTATATGTGAACAAGCTCGTTTGTAGGAGCCATTAGCTCCAAACTTTGCTCACACGTTGTTTTCCTCTTAGCCTATATACAGGCACTCATTAATAAGCAATAAAACGAATCACAGCATTATTCTTCTAAGTTTTCACCTCAACTTTCATTCCCCTGTGTGTTTTTTCCTTGTTCACCACCAACAACCTCCACTCCTTCGACACAGAGCTACTCTCCGAAATACCGGTGCGGGGATTATATGACAGTGCTGCAAACTTTGAGTTTGCTCGAGGTAGTAGCTTCGAAGATTCTGATCTGAGCTTTAATGGTACTAAACAATTGAGAAAGACTCGTGTTGTACCTGAGAACAACAATCTATTGAATCAGGAGAAGCCCGGATCTGTTGTGAAGGTTAAAGTAGTGGTGAGGATACCTCCTCTAAAGAAGGAGGAGGTATTGAGTAAAGAGGAAGACATCATCGCAATTAAATCAATTTATAGTCATCTTACAGTCTACGTGACCAAACTCAAAGTTGACCTAACAAAAAATCAAGAATTCCCCTTATATTTAACTTGTTATAAAGATGATGATAATGATTTTGGATCGTTTTTTTATTATTTTAGAATGGTGAAAAGGACAGCAAATAATTTATCGTATACTTTTTTTTTAGCATGTGATCTTATAATGGTTCCGGTATCTACAGTAACATCGAAAATTTGTTTTAATGCAGGTTCAAGAATGCTAAGCAAGAAGAGGAACATGATGCTGCTAGATATTTTGACAGTTTGTGTTGTGTTCAGGATTGGATTTGTGCGAAAAATTGACTCAACACTAAAGAGATGAAGGTGCCGACATTAATAGATGTACTTTCAATCTCTTACTATGGACGATCCTACTGGAGGAGGAGTAGCTGAGCAATAAACTGGACGGAAGACGGAAGATGGTAGGTTTGAAAACTTTATTCCAAATTTAATGCAAATAAAATGTTAACTTTCATTTTTTTTAAAGTTATTAAAAATTGTTATATCAGATATTAATTTTATTTACATTAATAAATAAAAAATTATTTCTTTTTTCAATTTTTTAAATTTTTGTTATTTTTTTTAATCAAACTAGGTCAACCCTCAACCGGTCTTGAACAATCTCGGACCTAGCTCGGTCAGGTCCGACCCACCTTCGACTGAATTCGGGTTCGGAACAGGGTTCAATCTCTTGCTCCTCCGGTCCGGCCCGTCTCTCCTCCGGTCTAAGCCCAGCTCAGACCCGATCAAACTTCGTGTGTGTGTGGGGGGGGGGGGGGGGGGGGGGGGGGTGGAGGTTGTTTGCGGTTGGTAATTTTGGTATAATATCTTGGAATCCAATTTTTACCTCCTGTAATAGTAATTTTTTTTCATACACATCGAGGACCATGGCTAACGTCTTATCGTTCTGAATCTCGTCAGAAATGATGTCCATGTGTTCCAGATGAAAGACATGGCCGACCGTGACCCAGGGCAGCCAGGACGACAGTCCAGGACCTCATAGGCCAGGAAGGCCCAAAAAAAAAAAAAAAGTTTAAATATATAAATAATTTTGTACCGAAAATAGAATTAGTATGTACCATGGGCCCTTCTTATCACAAAGCAATTCTTGTGTAGTGGATGTTATGTTAAATTTGCACACAAGATGTTCCTAATTCAAATTTTGGTGGAGACAATTTATTTATTTTATATATTTTTTTTTACATTATGTATGGGGACTTCATTTTAAAAATTCGCCTTGAGCCCCCATGAACTCAGAGCCGCCCGATGAACGTCTAACCATGGGTCAAAGTTTTGAGCTTCCTATTGCAACCACTGCTCGATTGAAGCTCTCAGAGGGCACCAGTTTCAAACAGTCCCTTGTTTCCCTTGTTCAGGTACTTCTCCGTTATGTGCCTGCATAATTCCCTTGAATCTGGAGATTCAACAAAATCAAGTATAAAATATTAATATTAGCCTAAGATGCATGCACAAAAAACCTAGCCTTATCATATCAGACGTGTACCAGATACTCCAAAATATACTATAATACACAAAAATATACTATGTATCAGACATGTACCAGATACTCCAAAATATACTATGATACACAAAAATAACCACGTTAGTCCTCCGGAAACGTAGGTATGATATTCACTTATAGGTATAATTTTTTTTAAATAATCTGCTTATATTAATATGATATTATGTTTTTAAGTCTATAATCTCTATTATGCTTAATCTGCTTATATTAATCTGATATTCACTCATAGCTGGTATTATTTTCTTTGTGCTCTACAAGAATTAAATATTTGCCTCAAGATCTTGGCATTCACGAAACTTTATCAGCAAGTAGTTAAGAGTAATTTCAGGAACATTGAGAGGATACGTTGTGCCAGTACCAGTACGCTACTATCTAAATTTTGACGATCGGAACTACACATTGCCATGCATATAAAAAATTATTGAGCCATGATACGTTGACAAATAGAAAACCATGGTACATAAAACATTTGTGTCCATTCTTAAGAACTTTGAGAATTGAAGATAATAACTTCAAATTCTTCAATTTCGTAAACTTAAAACACTCTTGCCACACTTAATATATGGTATTCAGTAACAAGCACCACCAAAAGAAATAGTTTCTCAATAAACATTTCCATGCATTCACTTCAAAACGATTATACCAAAATCAAGAAGGCGGAGCGTTCACCTTCTGCATCTCAACCACCTTCTTCCACGACTCTCGTGAAGAGATCTCTTCCCACCACCTCCCCACATTCTTCCTCGATGTGATAAGGCATCCTTTGTCAGTAGCATTCACAAGGTAGTGCGAGTTGGGCAGGTGAGAGAGATCAGCGAGTGAGAACTCATCGCCCGCCAAGAACCTGCTCTCCCCAAGTCTCTGCTCGTAAACATCCAGCACCTTTGCGAGCTTCCCCTCGTTCTGCTCGATCGATGCAGGGTCTTGCTTCAGCCCCATGCGGGGCGCAAAGGCCAGCTGGAACACTAGTGCCAAGCTTGGTGGGTTGAAATTCTGCGACTCTGCTTCCATCCATTGCTCCACCCAGGCTTTCTCCAGTAGACCTCCTTCCTTTCTCCCCATCAGAACTTTGTTTCCGTTGTTGGCATACTTATCACAAATGTATCTGCATATAGCCCTGGACTCTGCATAAGAACTGTCAAAATTATTAGAATCATACAGTACTCAGAACCAGCATGTTGGAAGACTATGGATAGGCTTATTTGCAATTAAATACCGTAATTTTCTGCTTTCTGCAAGTTGTTGCCTAGCTATGATAATCAGCAAGTTGCGAACAAAAACTATAATAATTAGCAACTAAATATCCTGAACTTTATCCATTTTTTTTGCAGATTGCTACTTAAACTATGATAGTTATCAAGTTGCTATCTTAAACTATTACAATTACCAACTAAATATCATGAACTTCCTCTAATTTGCTAGTTGCTCATTGAGAACTTTCCCTGATTTGTAGGAAAAGAAGACAGAAGATTAGAGGTTTGATCAGAGTTACAGGGCCAATATGTTCTAGGACTGATAGGGATGATGGAAAAGAGGGTATTTAAGTAGAAGACGCCAACTCCAAGATTTCCATCATGGTTAGATGTCTCTAAGCGTACAAGCATCATACACCTTGGTATACGACTAGCTTAGTCAAGCCTCACAAAGCAAGGAACCAGAGATTCATTCCTTGCTCTCTGCTGTCGGGCACCCTAGCACACGTCATATAACAATGTGTCGTGGTGGAGAGACTCTCCCATAGAGAGTATGTCCATCTCTTTGTTGTACACACACCATGCAAACCTTAATCTCTACCTATAAGCGCTTAGCTATTTGAACTCCTTACATCATTTGCTCACAAGGAGCGATTAAGAGTTTTGTCTGAGTACCTACAATTAAGATAGAAGGTGATATCACTTTTATTCTATCAGTCTGACCATCCTGAGTAGTCACCAACCTTATCATGACTTATCAAGGCGACTATTAAGTGCTCCCACACTTGTTGCAGTCCTCAGTGCATACCAAAATTCACAAGTATGGGCAAAAAAGAGGATATATATACTAGCATACTAAGATCCACATATCTTGAAAGATCATGTGTCTTCTACATCAGGCTTCCTACCATCGAAAGAATACGTCCTCGGGTTCTTTTCTAAATATCGAGCTCGTCCCTTCTACCAAAAGAGATACTGGGATTATATTGAAAAAATTTGTTCTTTTACCGTTGTCGGTGCCCTCTTCGGTCGTTTCTTTTCATTGGAGGCCTTTCATTTCTTTGAAGAACAATTTGATTGTATCTTCCGCAATTGATGTAGAGGACGAAGGAATATCTATTCTTGTAAAGACGAATCTAACCCACTTATTTATTGATGCAGCATGACAATGGAATGGACTTACTTTCGTGCTTGACAATGACCAAGTCGATCGGTGATGACGATAATTGGACCACCGTTGCTTCGTGAGAGCGAAGAGGTGCCGCAAAAACTCTGATGAATGGCCTGGTGAGGGATCCGCACGAAGGTTGCATGAAAACCTCAACGATGGATTTCCGAATCCACGGAACAGTCGAGTCCACGACCAGAAGAAGAAGAGAACAATCTCAAAACTCAAAGAAAAATTGTATTCATTAAAAAGTTGTTTCACAATTGGATATAAAATGTGCCTATTTATAGGACTTTTATGATAACATAATCTTAAACAAACACAAATTCTAATCATAAACAAATAAAGAGAGAGCATATCCTAATAAAAAATATATTAAAAAATCAGAGTCCTAAAAGAAATAGGATTATTAAAAAAAGAAAGAAAAGAAAAAGAAAAAGGAATCCTAGAAGGACGTGGACTCGGAATCTACGCTACATCAGTCTCCCATGCTTCAAGAGAACTCGTCTCTACGTTCTTGTCAGAATAAAGCGGTTCGCCAGAAGAAAAAATATTTATAAAGATCGACGACATTAAAGGTTGGAGAGATGTATGTCTTCACACATTATGTCACTGGCGTCACGATAGTGCTGAAGTTACGATGAATCGCCGGTAGAAGTTGGCGAGGCCATGGAAGCTTGGAACTTCAGTTATGTCTTTGGAGTAAGCCAGTCGCAAATTACTAAAATCTTCTCTTCATCAACACGTCCGTCATCGCTAATCACAAATCCCAAGAAGATGAGTTGGTTGGTAAAGAAGCTACACTTATTGAGATTGACATAGAGTTTGTTAATTCAGAGAAGAGTGAGAACTTCCCTGAGGTGCTTCAAATGATCAGTTTAGCTCTTACTATAAATAAGGATATCAACAAAGTAGATCACTATGAACTTTTTTTATTAATGGCTTCAAAAGTTGATTCTTGAGTCACAGAAAGAAATTTGGCGCATTTGAAAGTGCGAAAGGCAGAACGAGCCATTTGTAGAGTCTTTATCGGGTCTTAAAAATAGTCTTCCATTCTTCACCAGGTCGGATCCTAATCTGATGATAAACGCTCTTTAAATCGATCTTTGAGAATATGGTAGATCCTACAAACATGTCTTCTAATCGAGGTATAGGAAAGAAATACCTGATGTGACGCAATTAATAGCCCAATCGTTGACACACAAACGCCACAAGCCGTCTTTCTTTGGCACAAGCAAGGCAGGAACTATGCAGGGGCTGAGGTTCTTTGATCAAGCCCTTATGGACCAATTTTTTAACTTGGTCTTGGAGTATTTTGCATCCATAGGGGTTCATTCGATAATGTGGAATATTTGAAAGTCTGGAACCTAGGATGAGATCTATTTCATGTTGATTGTTCCTCATTGGTGGAAGCTCACTAGGCAGTTCATCTGACATGACGTCGTAGGACTCTTGTAGTAAAGGTTGGGCTGCTTCGGGAATATTGGTGTGGGATACTTCTGCTTTACTAGATTCAACTAATGCGTAGAGTTCTTCTTGTTTCTCAAGACCACTTTCAAGTTCTTGATCGTCAACAATCATAACACTCTTTTGTTTTTGTGGACTGGGCTAGGAATATCGCCTGTCACGTCCCAGACCTAAAATACCTAGGATCAGAGTACGTGACAATGATCAGCTACGTATCAAGTGGATTCTACCCCAACTCGAATACGTATAGGTTGTTTATACTAGGGTATCATGTCTAATATTTCATGTAAAACTATATTTCAATCTACATAAAATACAAATATATCAAAAATGAACAATATGTAATACAGTCGGCCGCCCTATAATACACATATCCGAACAAGCTTGAAAATAAAAATAAAGCTTGCAAAACTAGGCTATACACTGAATAAGTCAATAAGAACAAAATATATATAGCTACGAAAGATATGATACAAGTACCTAAATACGATACCTGCATACCAAGAAGATAGACATCAGCAAACTTAAGGACAACTAAAGCCGCTAATCTGGAAATGAAACAGGTTCTCAGAGAGACGTAATAAGATACATAGAAACATACCACAATAAATACTACAAAAAAAATAAAAATGGTCTCCTAGCCGTTCTATGTGAAATGCACTTTTGAGAACAACTTTCCAATGCATGGGCTGTCTAACTAAAAATGGGATCAGCATAATTCCTGCTTGGGAACCAGGCCCAAACGTGGATAACATTCGTCGAACGTCAGAGGCCGCAATATTAATAATAATAGGGTTATATCACCTCGCATCTCCGGCAGATCGTACGGGTTACAAAAAGGAATGTGCAAAGGAGCCCAAATTCCTACTCATTGTCCTCCCCACCCTATGATCATATCATCATATCCATGTCATATCCACAATATAATACCTCTAAATAATTTCCAAGTTGTCTATCATGCCATAATACCCCATGCTCCTATCCACGTCTTCGGATGCTGAAATAGACATCACCAACGTTTTTGGAATGAGCGAGATAGTAAAAAAATACTACCCATTCATCCGATTTGAACACATGAACAAAAACGATAATTTCAGTTCAAAACTAGATCCACATGTAGTAAACTTTGCTCCGAAATACGTGTCAGAACTAAAGTCTCTAAATTTAGCTTATTATAGGTCGAACGAACTTTAAACGACGATACGAATTCAATGGTATGTCCATATTTGCATTCCAACGAGCCGAACATAAAATTGAAATCGAATCGTAGTGCCCATAAAACGACGATCCAGTCGACTGTCTCTGAATCGGACCAAACTCTGGTTACAGGACAAATCAAATGCTGCGAGTCCTGCGGCGTAAGTTTCGTTGCGATTCGGAGACACTCATAGGCAAGTTGATTTACAAAAGTGCCGATATAGGAACTTCCGACTGATACAAGTCAAATTCATCGCGCACGCGCAACCAATTCGAATTCCGACAAAGCCCACACGTCAAAAAATACCATACACGTATTTCGGTGCAATTGGTACGCGATGAGGTGGTCTGGTTTGTCGGGACCAACTCTGTATCAACGATTTTCAATATATTTAAAACAAGTTTTTGTGATTTTCAACTAATAATTTAATACAGAATTAACGATCAAATATACGCAAACAATATATCGTTTTGAAGCTGTTTATGTTGTCTACATGACTGTACAATTAGTTTTCTAAGTTACCTTATATTCTGGAAATTATTCGACTTTCAAAACAGGATTTTAATACGTAACAATTATCGTATTTAACATATATATTCAGTCAGTTTTTCGAGTTTCGAACCTAAGTTTGCATCGAATAAATTATCACATAAATCTCAGAAACCCAAAATTTTCTAGAGAGGGTTAAGTAGGTTATTCAGAAAACTTTAAGGATCGAAAAACGGTCGAGTATAATGGAAGGTACAGGACATTAAACAGGGGTACCTGGTTGCTTTGTACGGCTGAATAAATCGGGGTTCTCGGGGTTGCTGCGCTCACCCGACTCTCCGGCTTGTGCAGGTGATTTCACAGGTAGGGGGATGTCAGGAAATCTCTAGGAACTTAGTGTTTCGAGTTTGGAGGTGTATATTGTTGGCCTATCTGGTCTCAGTCAACTTGATTTTGATAGTTAACTAAACCATGCAATAATATGTCGCAATATGAAGCCTCAACACTGCTATTACATGTCGTATGTATTGAGTCTATTCAAATGTAATCTTTTATTTATTTGAGTCTAGGATTGATGTAAGCTGAGTCGCACTGGCACATTAAAGTAACTATACTCAGATACCTAGTCCACTCAAATAAACCAACGAACCTATCCACCAAATCAGGCAACATTCATTAACAAAGTCTACCATACTTTGAAACCGAACTCGGGCCGAATTCATGCCGAACTTGGTTACCCCTTTGATATGAAATCAGCACAGTAGTAATATCCATGATTTCCTGGCCCAACATTCGAAATTTTGAATTTAACCATCCGAATTTTGGCCGAATTATGTTTGCCAACATACTATAAATATGATTGGATTTCTACATTCCTCCTCACTCAACCATTCTTAATCCTTCTATTCTATTGTGAGCAAATATCTGAGCCTTAACTTTCCCATCTCCAAGAGCAACTCCCTAACTCCCTAGCCTTCCTAGTGCCAAGTGCGGTCTCGGTCTAGACGTCTACAGAGTTGTAAAGAGCTTAGCTCCATCAGTTTCTCTCTCTCTCTCTAGCTGTGAAGTTGCGAGACTTCGGATCAAACCTCGTAGTGTAAAGAAGTGGCTAGCCTTCGGATCAAAGCTTGTGATTCACTATTGGTGATTATAGTGGATAAAACTTCGAACTTGAGTTCTCGGGACTGAACTAGTCCTCTCAGAGGGAAACCAGTATACATCTTGGTGTTTGTATTTGCTTTCTCTCTCTACTTTACTGCTTTACTTCACTATCTTTATATACACTGATAGTTAGCAACTGCCTTCATTCTGATAATCTTAAATTGGGAAGATTATTCCGTTGCACTCTATTCACCCCCCTAGAGTTGCTTTACGGTCCTTCAATTGGTATCAGAGCTAGTTCTCTTGATATTTGGCTTAACATCCTAAGAGACTTATGGCAACTGTTAGATCTATCAACACCAACAATGGCGAAGGCCAGTCCACAAATAGGCCACCCATATTTGATGGTACTAACTACACATACTGGAAGACACACATGAGTTTCTACCTAAAGTCACTTGATTTGACCTTTGGGCTGTAGTAGTAGAAGGATACAAGAAGCCACCTAGAATAGTCATAGATGGTAACATTGTAGAGAAACATCATGATAAGTACACAGACACCGAAAAGAAACAAGCTAGTCTTGATGCTAAAACTATTAACGCTCTAGTTTGTACTCGTTGCCTCGTCTCGATGCTTGCCACACAAATTATGCCAAAAATCAAGTAATACTACTCGTATCGTGTATGCATCTAGTTAGCCAGCAGACTGTCAAATAGTCCTTCAGTGCAATATGAACCTGCAAGTATACGGGACCGTTAGGTCGCCAAGGCAGTTCCCGAACCAGGGGAATGCATCAAGTCAATTTTAACTCTGAACGAGAATCATTTTAAGTAAGGAATCACAGCTCGTGGAGCAATGCTCGTTCAGAAAAGAAATCAAGAATTATCATGTCATATTGTGAATCTGGAATGACCCAAGATTTGCAAGGTCACGGACAACTCGTGCACGAGGTATCTGCTTCCTCGAACGATTACCGGGGCACTGGGATCGTACTAGCCTAGGAGGAATCAAGGGTGTATTGCGTGCCAATTTCGGTTATGGTATGCGACGCCGTCTTTGGGGCAGGATAATACTCGGTATTCGGGCCTTGGTAGAGCATACTACCTTGGACGGTCTACCCAAATGATAGTCGTTTGAATCGGCGGAATGGCGTGCAATGGCTCTTCTGTATCACATATTCGCCTTGAATTGCTCGTCTTATATCAAGCGTTGCACCATATTCCGTCACGAGACTATAAATCGGTCCTTTATGACTAAGCCAGTGACCTCATGTTCATATAGATAAGTCATCCTCGCTTAGCGGCAATCCGCGTGCGAGTCATTGCATCGCATCCAGTAAGCTGAAACACCTGAACGATCATGAGTATAACACACTTGTACATATGGAACACTTGAACATCTTCTGCAAACACCTGATAATCCGTGTAACTCGTGCACCGAAACATAATCTCGTTCACGACACTTGTATTTGCATATGCTATTGCCCCTGGATTTCATTATAAATGTTCGTGCTTGATTTAACTTTGTTTGCCTTAGATAGGAAAAGAAGAATGGTAAGTTGGTAAGTTTCGCCGTGTTCCTTTATATCGCACGGCGCACAGCCACACGAGTTAGGCTTTTCATTATGCCATAAAACTGATCCTAAGGCAAGACTAGAAAGATAACTTAATAGATGGTGCACGGAACCTATATAACGTGTTTGGATTTGTCGAGCGGGCGAGAAACCTCCCCACCAGTGCATTCATGTACTGATAACCCACCAGATTGCTTGCAGGGTGCGGGAGAACCCCGTTCGGTGCGGATGCCCCCTTTGTGCGTGCTAAGACGTGGAGTTCACTGTGGAGCCTTGGAACGTTGCGTCCGGAACTGAAGCACATATACAAGACATAAAGTTAGAATATCGCCTATGTATCATTCCAAAAATGTAGCCACTTGGCATGCTTTTACTGTTTCAGAGAGAGAGATTGGCTTAAGCGACTTGTAATCTCGGCCTAGCGCCGCCTGTAACACTTGTTCAATATCAATAAAGAGCTTGTTTTATTTCTATACTTGTGTTACTCAATGCTTCCGCTATTGACGACTCTGTAAACTTGAGACCAATCGCATATGTGTTTCTTTTTCGCTGCACTCGGACAATCTGTGCGACTCTGTGGCTTAGATCTCTTACCGCATGTTCAGATCATGTTCTTGCACGGCCGCGACTTACGCTTGTGCGGCATCACGTCCAGATGGGAACGATCATCCCGCAGGAGCGCTGGCGTGGTGATTCGCGCCTAGCGGGGACGGCTGATTACCTGCGGGAGATCGGGACGTGACAAGCGAGGACTTATACACTACATGTATTGTCCTTACGAGGATGATGTAGTTGTTTTGCGGCCAATTTAGATCTAGTAGGAGATGGATATCTAGTATTAGTAGTTTAATTCATTTTCATTCCAGTTATCTATTTTGGCAGGTTTGTTCCAAAGACTTATTCATGTGCTTTGCGGCCAATTTAGATCTAGTAGGAGATGGGTTCTAGTTAGATTTGTTTTGTTATTTACTTAGTAAGCATTAGATGGTAGATGATTTACCTTTATTAATCTGTTCTTGTTGTTTCTAGCTTCTTTTTTCTTTATTGTCCTATTATAGAATATATTGTGAATTAGTTTTTTTTTTGATGTAATATTGTGAATTAGTTAGTTTAGCATATTTTGTGGATTATTTGATGATTATGATTCATATCAAGGTATAGACACTGTTATCATCGACACTGCGACATAATTGAGAGGAATGACATGATTATGCTGATGGTGGAAGGTGGAGATGATGCACGAGGGTGTATCCGAGGTGGAGGTGGTGGCTTAATGGTGAGGTGTAGAGATTGGCGATGTGAAGATCATCAATGATTAACTTTCGGCAGGATGTGGTGATTATGAAGTCGCATGGAAGGAGATGAATAAGAAGAAGAAAAGAAGCTACAATGACTACGATAATATTGTCGTGGGAGTGACAAATCGAGCGAACCGGACCCTTGGAGTTCCACCCATGAACAGAGAACTCCAAACGCGGAGAACTAGGATAACTTTTATTTAATTTCAGAATGTCTGTCAATACAATGATGGTTCAGTCCTTAAATAGAAAATTAAAACCATACAACATTTTTGACTCCTAAGAAAAAGAAGAAATACTTGCATCGCAGGATCCAAAAATATTGGGAAACAAAAAGAAAATACTTACAGATCTACAGATTTTGGCAAAATCAAGGGATGTCTCCTGCAATCCCATTTTACTAGTTTTTTTTATAACTCTGAAACATAATTATGGCTTTATCATAATTAGCACTTACCATAGCTCCAATCTTTGTTGGCACAGACTTAAGGATGGTGTGACACAGACATTAAAAAAGAAAGAAATTTATAAGCATACAGCCACACAAACGTAATCCAACTCGCAACCCATAAAAATGGACATTCACACGAGTAATGCTCCCAGCAGTTTGTTGCAGTGGCAGATTCTTAGGAAAATGGTGAAAGAAGAATGGAAGAGAATGATACTTCTTTTTTATTTAGTTTGCAAGGAAAAAAATAAAGGAGAAAAAAGTGGAGGATTATTCTTTTTCTTATAACCTAAAAAACTTAATCCCTAAAAAAAATTGAAACAAAAAGGAAAGATTAATAATAATTTATAGTTATACCTTATAAAAATTATTCAATGAAGTTGAATAGTAATAAGTATTTTTAGTATAACTTATATTTTTTTCTTTAATCCATCCTATCAAACAAAAAAAAAAAAAAAAAAAAAAAAGGAAATGTCAGAAAGTATATCTCTACTGTAGAGCCTAAGAAAATAAATCTACTGCACTTACGAAGGAAGGAAGAAGATGAACAAACAATGGGGGGGGGGGGGGGGGGGGGTGAGGTTTCTACTGACCGAAGAGTGTGGTCTTCTCGTCGCGAAACGCAGGTACTTGGCCGAACGGCTGCGCGTATATATAGGAGATTTACTTAGATGTAATTAGTAATTGTTTGTAGGAGGAGGAGAAGGCAGGACCGATCGACGTACCTGGAGCTTGAGGAAGTCGGGCGATTTGTGCTGTCCTTTGGACATGTCAACTGGAAGCAGTTGGAAGTCGACTTCCTTCTCAAGAAGGCATGCCACAACTCTCGACACTGCTGTCGACAGCGCCGGGCCATACACTGTCACACTAGCCATTTCTGGCTGGCCTGGCCGAGGATTTTTTGACTTGTTAAGAAATGCAGTGGCGAGGATGGGAGATGGTGCTCTTGCTTTGTGAGTTTTATCTGTCCTTTTTATTTGGGTTGGGCTTAAGATAGGTTGAGATGGGTGGTAAGGAAATTTTACATGCCAGAGTGGTTGTACACTTGCAATTTTCAAACCACAAATTGAACCAAATTAATGTTCACTAAACATGACTTACTATTCTGGTGGATAGGCTATTATTATACAGTAAGTGTACAGGGAGGGATTCATGAACTGGGAAGGGGGACAAAATAATGCAACCGTGAAACTTTAAAATCTATACTACTGTACAGTGAATTTTTTTTTTCTTAATACGTTCTTACATAATTTTACTAATTAAAATTGATCCCAGATAATTATGTATAATTTTTTTTAAAGAAAAATATAGTTTGTTCTTATAATATGTTTTGCTCTTACCAAGTACTATATAAATAGTGCTAAATGTTTAATTTTGACACATCCATACACTTACATACAACTCTAATAATCAAATTCAATAATGCTATACCAAAATTAATAATAATAATAATAATAAACTTACCAAACGTCGGGTTATGTTATTGGATTGTATCTCGTTTTCGATTTAGCACTCATAATGTAGTGACAATGGAGTTGATAGTTTAGTCCCACATCGAATAGGAAGTGGAATCATGAGGTGTAGATAATTGAGAGTGGTTCGGACGTTACATGAGAATTTATTTTTAAAGCATATTGACTCAGTCTAATATCGTACCTCATGGGCCAACTCTAGTTCGGGTCAAACCATGTTCCCAACAAGTGATATCAGAGCCCAAGGTTACATGGCTAGTTTGGGTGGCTCTAATTGGCTTGAAACAGATTGTGTCAGACCCATGGATAGAGGCAAATACAAAAATTGGCTTCAAAGGTAGATATGACGCGTCCAATTTGAAACAAGACGTTGTAGTTGGCACACTATGATGATATAGATAAATGTGTCGGTTTGGTTCTGTGGTGGTCAAACGGACGAGGACAATATGTTGGATATAGGTATTGAATTCTTTAATATGTGAACATTGATATATGGTTTAAACTAATTTACAGAGAGCAAAGTTTTGTTCTCTTCTCTGTCTATTCATTACGGCTATATACACAGTACCATGCTATATCATGCTCCTATTTACCTACAGGTACCCAAAGAAATAAATATGGTCTATTTATAAAAAGTTCTATAGATAGAGAGTATGTGAATATTAATGTATGATGTATACTAAGCCTACTATTGTCGTTATTCCTTTTCTTCTTCTCTATATTACAATTGTTTATTTCTGCTATATATAAACAATTAATTCCTACTCTACTTTATACCTATGTTCTGAGTAATCGATTCAAGGGGGGTTATATGTAAATTACCAAGTTTTATAACTCTTTTAAAACTCGAGCATCAGATTTCCTTTCTCTGATCTACTTTTTTGGCTGAGTTCGTGCTCGACATCTTCGGTTTTCAGCATTTACGCTTGTGGTGTTGATATCTCGTGACAATAAGGGGACAATAGCTCGATCCTTGGTCCCAATGACGACATATAAGAAGAGTTGATTGGGATGACGCGGAGAAGCACAATGTCGCTTGTGGCGCTACATTTTGATAGAAAGAAGTTGATAAGGGATTGATGGCACCGTGTAATGTTGCTAGGGTTAGTTGGTGCCTTGTTATTGTTATTGCTAACTCTAAGAGGAAAACATGGATAACATAAGTCACTCCCAATGAAATTAAGTATGGAAAGGAAATGTGTAAGATAAGATAAACAATACTCAGTTGAAGTACCCTGGTTGTTTCTTAATCTGACTCCTTGGTGCCATATTATTTCTGGTAGTTCTCCTGCACTACTAATAACTCTGATTGTCATGCTCCAGTACCAAAATACTTAAGAGTAGGATACGTGATAATGGTCAGCTTCACATTAAGTAGACACCAGTCCAACTTAAATGCGTATACACTATCCAGAGTAGGTCAAACTATCCATACCATCCACACAAGTACATCTAAAACTGATCTCTATATAAAAATATGGACTATATAAAAAGAAATAACTTTGGGAGAATAATGAAGAAGGTATCAATTAAGTATACATGAATCCCGAAGAAATAATCCCTAACAATCCTAAGAAAGTAGCTCAGCAATAACCTGGAAGAAAATTATATCATCAAAGGGACATAGTAAGATACATAATATACATGTCATAAATGATAAACATTAATTAACATTCAATGACCAAATATATAACTCATGATACCAACTGTAACTAAACTACAACTATAATCAAGCTACATAATATGCACTTGAGGATAACGTTCGTATGCATGGTTGGGATGCAGGCTAAAATAGGAATCCACATAGCTCGAGGCTTAGTAGTATGCATATATTGTCAACTAGTCATCTGTAAACTTGCATAACGTTCGATGAATGTTATAGGCCATTTGTAAAAGGGGTCATCACTCACATAATTCCTCTTAAGACTATGGTTCACCGATTTAGCTAGCACATGCACCTAGTGACTGTCCTCCCTATCCCTATGATATTGTCAAGTCGAATTCATAATACATCTAGTCTGATACTAACAAGTAATAAAACTAGTACAAGTCTAGCAAGAAACGTGCAACATAAATCTGTATATCACACCTACTATGTGTCAACTTATAATAGTATACAACATATATGAAAGGAAATAACATGAATCAATAGTAATCATAAAACATACAAGTAACTGTATAACTATGAAGATAAGTAAATACTATAAATTATGTAGGCAAGGTATACATGTCTGGACTTCGTCCAAGCTTGCTGAGTTTATGAGACCATGGTCTAGCTAACTCTAATCATGAAACAATGATCTATGATCCACAGAAAATCTACCGAAACCCATAACAAACAACCATAAGTTACACAAAAATATATAATAAATTGACAAGCTTCTAAGTAGAAAAGTTTTACTAGTCTTGACTGCCTATCACTTAGGTCACCTAAGCTATTTATTGGCCATAACATCTAAATCTAAGAAACTCTAATCTTTATATTCCATAATTATTTAATTATATTCTAATTTATAACTTTTATAATTAATGTAAAAAGTTTTTATTATAGTGCCTCGCTCCCCATTTAGCGATATTGTGTTGGAAATCCTATCGATATTGATTGATCACGACAGATTGAATTAAGATCCTTCCCCTTTTTTGATTGGCTTCTTCGAAATCAGGTCCAAATATAGTAGATCGTGTCTTGAGAAAGAACTATATATAAGAGTCACTTCCTTAAAACTTTTTTATTGTTCATTTTTTGCTACCGTTTTTGTTGTTGCTTTTGTGGTTGGGTTTATGAATGCATTTTTGTGGATATTTTTGATGGTTTTTATTGTTTTCCTTCTTCAATTCATGCATTCATATCAAATTCAGGGATAAAAAGAGAAGAAGAGCATTGATCCTCTGTTGGTGCAAGTATAGGTAACCGCATAGGTGAAGCATGAGAGAAGCATTAAATATCTCTATCTATTGACAATTCTCCAACATTAAGTGATTTTGATCATTCTTTCCTTATCTTCATATTTAAGAAATGACTCTCTTGTTGAGTCCTTCAATCATCGATATCTTAATAAAAAGAATCAAGATAAAATATAGTAACCATATTGTTACATACTTGTTATACAAATATATGTTGTAGTACTATGCTAAATTAAAATAGAGTCAATGATGAATGTTGTAACGTGTACTATAGAAATTTTGAGCATGGCTCGAAGAAGGTAGAATACTCAATAAGAATATCAAGTTTACTGTTATCTTGCATGTTGTAGTTGAATAACTAAGTTTCTTAGGCATGTATGGTCATGGACAACTTGTGTACATAATTTGTGTTCCTCGAACGATTGTCACAGCCATAGAACCAATTTTGTCTAGAAGGACATGGATAGCCAACTGTGCTAACGTACAAGTATGGGTGATTGGAAACTTTCAGTGTGGATCGCTACCTGTGCCGAAAGGATCGTCATCTAACCAAGTTATGGTCCAAGATTTATTATGGTTCCCATAACCTTCACATATTTACGCTGCTTACCTAATGATGTCTTGTTAATAGGGTAGAATAAGGTAAGTTCTATTGCAGGGGAGGAGAATCGATCATAGTAAGAATCACCATTGGATAATGCATATTATGTTGTTACATTTTAAGTCATATAAATTTTAATTAAAGTAAGAAAAAGATAGAAATATCACTAATAATAATGTATGCTTTCACATGATTACTATGTTAATTTTGGTGAGTTAGGTTAATTCATCGCTCACTAGCACATGGCAATGTACTGAACTACGTCTCCATAGGTATTGTGAACCAAAAAGGTATACAGAGGAACTGAAGGCTCGCCTAGTTGCAAAGAAGCTTTGTTCATATTTTGATACCTTTATAGTTGCATTTTGAAGACTCATGTTGAAGGTGTTTATACCTTTTAGATATAATTTATGGAATGATGTACTCATTTTGTTGTTTAATATGTAAGCTCGTATGACACCATTTACTCAGTTATTTAAGAACCTATGTATTAAATATGAATTATCTATTAAAGAGTTATTTTATTCTGTGTCATGTTGTTATTTAACTTCTTTGTTTAATTCTGTGGAAACTTCTATATATATATAATGTTTCAAAATACACATGAACCTGCCTAGTATTAGCTTATCTTAGGCTTGTACGACATCATGTCCGATGGAAACTTATCGATTCGACAGAATTGGGACGTGACATGTATATCATAATCTACACCACAAGATCTACGACACATAAATCAAGATAAGATGGTCAACCGTAGGGTTAATGGTCTCATTTCGACGATTAGTATAATTACTCTATCAAATTTTGCGGTATATGATCACTGGAATAGACAAATCTTAGTTTTATTAGAAGAATTTTAAAATATGAATATGATACAAATTAATTATATAAACAAAATTAAGGTGGTTTGATCTATTAAATAATAACCAGATGCTATTTAAATTTGCATAATAGGGGTAAAAGGTCGCTATATTTATAATGGAATCAATATATCGAAGATCCAACGGTTGGATCTTTTAGAAAGTCAAAACATCAAATCTGGACAATGGGTAAAGTACGGGGTCATACATAGTGTGTCACGCCCCAATCCCAAAATCCATGGGACCAGACACGTGGCATTGGCCAGCTGGTACAACTCCGTAGGGCTTTCCAATTTAATAAATCCGACGAAATGCACTTACATTGTCTACGGTCAAGTGATCAAACTAAATATCTAATTCTAGCATGCAACAACTAAACTAAATCTCAATCTATGGTAAATAAATCTCAAGAAAGAACGATACGCATCATTAGTCTGCAGCCCAATAATACATCTGTTTGAATAGGCCAAAAGAATAACATAGGCCTATAAACACTAGGCTATAAAAGCAGAATCAAAAATGGAAAGTAGTACATGACTATAATAGCTGAAAATATAAAGATATCGACAACGATGTCCACACTCCACTAGATAAAGCATCATGTAAACTACACAAATAACCTGGAAGAGAACCAGGCCCTCAGAAGGACGTAACAAGATACAAAAATATATGCCATAATGTAAATACTGAATAAAGTAAATCAGGGTGAACTATCCTCCTAAGTGAATGCAATTTGAGGACAACTTAGTGCGTATGAGAAGTGTAGGCTAGACATATGTTGATGTAATTTACTAATCATCGTGACTGGCTAGTATATGCCACATATGCCCCCATAACAAGGGCCCTCGCGTATGTAATGACTGTCGTAATGCTCCGAAGAACGTGGCGCCTGAATATAGTAACGTTCGTATCGCTCCGTAGAACGCAGAATCTGTATAAATAATAACGTCCGTATCGCTTCATAGAACACGAAATATGCATAAATAATAACGTCCGTATCGCTCCGAAGAACGCGAAATCTTCATAAATAAACAGGTGGATGTCCCATACGCCTACTAGTTGTCCTCCCCACCCAATGCCAATGTACAAGTCTCAAGTGCGACGTGGACATCTCGTAACTATAATGCAAGTCACCTAAAATAATACACCTATGCTAAGTACCATCACACGAGCTACTCGCATTGATGGCCAGTCGGGTGCGTAAACCCGTGTCCTAACACGAACTCACTCAGTGAAGTAAAATGATATGTGTCAAGGCCTTAGAGTTAAAATCATAACTCCGTCACTTAGGGTACGTCCACTAGACGCTAGGTCAAACATAAGTCCTAACGTCGATGCCTTCGTCGACTGTACCCGAGTCATTCTCGGACGCGCACAGTTATATAATATAGAGAGCACAATATATAATATTAACTTGAATTTAAACAGTACAACAAGGCAAGGTATACTTGCCTGGAAGCCAGGCGAAGATTCGAACATGAACTCGCCATGGGAGTAGCAGCGCAGCAATGGAAACTGGAGCTGATATCCCCGGATACTGTCACAAATATCACCAACAGTCCCGAAATGAGTAAGATACTCAAAAAAGTATATACATACGTCCAATTTGGACACAGGGACAAAAATGTAGTTTTTGATCAATAGGAGGTCTACACGTGGGCCCGTCTTGTACCCAAAAATGTGCCAGAGACAGAGTTCTCCAAATTTATCAAACTTAGTGTCTACGAGTCCAGAACGATGATACGAACCCAACAGAACGTCCAGAACTGGGTTCCGATGAGCCGATCACGAAATTGCCCGTCATGTAGAACCGTGGGGCCCACGAAATAACGTTTCGTCAACGTTCTCAGAATCGAACCAAACTTGGGTCACAGGACCAGCATAACGCGATGAATCCGATGGCGCAAGTTTTGTTACGAAATGACAGGCACACACAATTTAGACGAGTGTCAAAATAGGCCGATACGGTACTTTTCGACGGATATGCGTTGATTCCGGTGTGCACGCACATCCAAATCAAGTTCCACGAAAGCCCATATGTCCTTGTTAATGATACGCGTCTTTTGGTGCAATTGCTATTCGATGAGGTTCCCGAATTGACGGGACCAACGTCGTATCAAAAAATTTCAATATTTTATAAAATAATTTTTTCTTCGATTTGGAACTCAAATAACTATCTATAGAATCAAATAAAATTATTCCAATTGAACACATAGCATGAGGGTTATATAGTGAACACACCTGCGAAGATGGCTCGCAAAATGGTCGAGAGACGGAGGTATAATTGCGCCTTGAAGGGGGTTGGTTGAGGCTTGGGTCTGCTGATTTGAAGAAGAAGAAGAACAGCGGCGGTAGCAGCGTTCGCAGTCACCGCGGCTGTTTGGAGGAGGAGAAGGGGAGAGGGAGCCCTGGGGGGGTATCGTCGGTCATCAGGGGGGTGCTCGACGGTCGTCTGGGGGTGTGCTCGGCGGTCTGCTCCGGCCAAAACACGGCAACAGTAGGCGTAGCACAGCAGCAGTAGACACAACAATAACAACCGTTGCTGCAGAGGTGGCGGGTTGCTGGTGGCGGTGGCTCGACTGCGGGGGGGTGGGGGTAAGGGTGGCTCACCGGCGTCGGGGCTCTACGGCGGGGGGAGGGGGGTAGAAGGACAGCAGCAATGGCGGGAACAACAACAGCAAGGTAGAGGGTGGTGGTCGGGTTGTAGTGAGGGTGGTGGTGATGTTGGCTGTTGGCGGTGGTGAGGTTGATGTAGTTAGTGGCGGTGGTGAACTATGGAGGTCATGGTGGAGTGGAGAGGAGGTAATGGTGGTTGGCGGTCGTGGAGTAGTGGAAGTGGTGGCCGTAGGGCGGTGGTGTTGGTGTCATTAGTGATGGTGGTGGTGATGTTGGTGATGGTGGTATTGGTGATGGTGATGGGTTGTTGTGGTGGTGGAGACGGGCGGAGGAAGGCTGATAGGGTGCTGTCGATGGTGATGATGGTGTTGGTGATGGTGGTATTGGTGATGTTGGTGGGATGGCTGCTGGAGGAGGAGGAAGGTCGGACGGAGTTGGCCGGGAAGGGCGGTCGGGGAAGAAGGGAAGAAGAGGGTGGTTTAGGGTTTCGGTTTGTGGAAGAAATGGTGGTGTTGTGCATGAAAAATGGAGAGAGAAAAGAGGTAGTTTTATGTAGGAGAGAGAGAGAAGGCTTGCATTGGGATTAGGGCTGACCATATACATTTTCTAGGGATGGGGGGAGGTTATACATGAAGGAATAGAGGGTGGAGATGGCTTTGGTTTGAATGGAGGGTGGAGATCATGTCGGGGAAAGTTAGTGTTGCACACTCAAAATGGAGGGAGAAACCTAGTTGGACCGGTCAACACATGAGGGAGGGGTTTTTTTCATGGCTTGGATCCAATGGGAGGTGTACACCTCATTGCATTTTTGCACAAAAGTTTCTAACAATTAAGAAATTGCACAAATAATAAATTTTGGGATTGGATGAGAAAAAACACTTGATGAAGTGGGTTAGAAGGGTGTGTGGTGTTTAGTATGAACCTTGAGGGTGTGAGTGGGGGTTTGGGTTTGGGTTGATGTTGGGTCTAGTTTTGGAATAGATTGGGTCCTTACACCAATTTAATTAAAATTAGTGTAAGTGGTGCTCTTTAATTAATTAGAAATACATAGGGTTAAAATTGGGTGGGACACAAGTATCATGGATATAGTAGACTCAGAATAGAATATTGTCATAATTTAGGTTGCATAAAACGGGTCGAGGTTGTGTCTCCAATTTTGATTGGAACGGACAAAGATGCAAAGTTGGATTTATTCAGATTTAAGAATGGACGTTTGTAACGAATATTGTGCGACTGAAATGAAGCACAAGGGAAGGTATTTATGAGTTACACAAGGGTCAAAATGGAAGACTGGCATGTCTAGGAAAAGTGTGTAAAATTTATTTGAAAGCAAATGCTAGTATAGCGCTCCAAATATCGAAGCGACGACAAGGTACACAAAATGATACAGATATTGTGTACATTAATCTAAAATACTATGTTCTAATTCTAAATGGCTTCAAACTAACCCTAGTCTCTCTATCTAAGCCAAGTAGACCTAAATTTGGTCGAGAGGGTTTACAATCTACCCAACTTATAAGAATTTTGTCCTCAAAATTAAAATAAACACATAATAAACTATAAATTATTAAACAATGCTACGGATATACCTAGGACCGGTGGAGCTGGCCTTTGTACTATTTGCTGGGCTCTATTAATATTCTGGGAACACTCCTAAGCCTGATGTTTGTTCGATCCATACCTCAAATAATGTCCTAACCTTCTTCTGCAACTAGGACGGTTAATATCTCAACATTCTTTCCTAGGTATAACGTCATCATCCTATAGTATCCATATTAAAATCATGTATCCTAACTTCTTAAAATCTCTCTTAGCAACAACAAGTCTAATCTAGCTAGTCAGTCATACCTAGTCTAGAAGCTCAACTTAAACAATTCCTAGGAGAAGTATATGTAATGAAATACAACATAAGTCTCTACTCAATACATAATAATAATATATAAAAATTATGTAATAAATATCTATTCAATCATTCTAAATATCCTAGAATAAAATGTAACCAATAATAATAAGAATACTAATCCTAAATCTGAAAATCCACCGGCTAGGGTAATATGAAAATATGTTCCCATATAACCACCTACTACTAAGGATTAGGTTCAGCAAGCTCATGTCCTATTAGTCAAAAGCCTAAATCTCTATCCCTAAGTAGATTATATATAATCCACAATATTCAGCTACCATTTCTGTCAGACTTCTATCTTCCATTTATACTCCATACTCACGTGTCAATATATAACCTAAGAGTCTAGTAGTAATCCTCTACCAATTGACCAATGAGTCAGCGTGTGATCTAAACCTGTATTTCGTTCCTTGAAATAAGACCTCCGTAGACTGTCCAACTCTGAAAGGTAAAAAGTGAGCGGTCTTGGTGAGTCGATCCACGATTACCTATACCACATTGCGACTACTGGGACTCCTCGAAAAGCCCGTAACGAAGTCCATAGTGATGTGCTTCTATTTTTATTTAGGTATCGGAAGTGGATTTAAGTAAACCTGCAGACCTCTGATGCTCAGTCTTGACCTGCTGACACACCAGACACTTTACCACAAAGCGGGCTATCTCCCTCTTCATTCCATGCCACCAGTAGTACTGCCTCAAATCTCTGTACATCTTGTGCCTCCTGGATGAATAAAGTATGCTGAACTGTGCGCCCCCGACATCAGCTCCTGACGAAATCCTCCGTTCGAAACATAGAGACAATCTCCATATCTCAAAGTTCCGTCCTCGTGTATGCGTAATCCTGTTTGTATCCCGGCCTCTGTCCTCTGTCGACGCCTCTGAAATCTGGCATCTGTTGGCAAGGCAGCCTTGATCCTCACAACCAATATCGATTGCACCTGGAAACTCGACAACTGGTCGTCTGCTCCGGTCATAATGACCTCTATCCCAACTGCTCTAGATCTCTTAACAGGTGTTGCTGGGTAGTCAAAAAGAATACCATGGGTCTCCTACTCAATGCGTCAGCTACTACATTGGCTTTTCTCATATGGTACTGTAGCTCAATCTCAAAGTTTGTCATCATCTCGAGCCAACGTCTTTGTCTCCGATTCAGGTACTTCTCTAAATTTTAAAAGAAACTCGAGGTCAGGTACTTGTCGCGAATCTTATCTTGTTGCCACTCTACCTTTTTACCTCGAACCTAAGGTTTCTCCTAGTTCACTCCATGCGTATCCTTCATTCAAACTATATGGGTACCATCTTGTTTATAACTGGCCATCCATTATAGGTAGTTTACGATATCCAACTCAAGGCTATAACATTTTTTGATACTCTCATCCTTCAATCTAATTGCTCTATTTCAGATACTAGCTCAACTAATCGAGTTATCAATGGTAAGAACACGAGCCTAATAAACACTGACAACCGAAATAAGTCTAGTACATCTAATCTAATTTGAAAGCTACATTATAGTACTCAAGTTATCTCATCATCTAAATATTGGGTCTAGCAATCTATGTCTAGCAATCTACCTATCTATTTTAACTTAGTCGTAATCATTATTATCTAAAGGGTGAAAGAATTTCTAGGTCTGATACTGTAAGTCACAAGGTAACTAGGGGTTAACCACTATGGTTTGCTACCTAAAGTGCTATTTCATACCCTGTAAACCCCCAGATTTTTCAGGATTTAAAACAAATTTTTGAAATTTTTCTGGAATTTTTAACTAATTAAAATCAAGATATTCTGGTTTTAAATAATTTTATTAAATATTAAAATAATATAAAAATAATATTTTTGGGTGTAAAATAAAATATTAGATATAGGGTAATTTTTCTGAAATTTATTGGGCCCCAGAACTATTTTTAAAGACCTAAAAATTAATATTTTTATTAAACCCAAAATAAACCCGGTTTAATGAACCAAACCGAACTATGTTGAACCGACCCTGAACTGAACCCCTAAACCAACCCTGCGGGTCGGGTCTGAACCCCACCCAAAACCCGTTAACACAAAACCCGTTAACCCAAACCCGCTACTATTTCGAATCCCTAACCGCTGACCCCCCGATTTCCTCCGCTGCTGCCCGCCGATCCCGGCCGTCGCGATCCCCGCGACCGTTTCCCCAGCGCTGTCTCGCCTCCACAACTGCCGCCTCTTTCTCTCCACCTCCCTGCAACGGCCGGCCGAGGCTTCCCCTATAGAACCCCGGCCTCCCCCGAACCTCACCACCACCGCCATCTCTCCTTTGCCACTGCCATTTCCGGCCACCCTGCCATCTTCATCCACCACGACCGACGAACCCCTCAACCAATCCTTTGCCACCACAACTCACCACCACATCGTTCTCCGCCGTCTCCTCCGCCTTCCGCCCTCCGGTACCCCGAGGAACCCAACTTCCCTCCAGCTGACCCCGCGCCCTAGCCGCCTTCGCTCCAACTCTGACAACCCCCGACCCGACGAACCCCGGCCATACCTCGTCGACAGCAGCCGCACAGTGCCGCCTCCACCATGCCCTAGCCGCCGCCGCCGCCAACAAGCCGGCCATGCCGCGTCACGCCACCTCGCGAAATTGCGTATTTCAATCATCTTCGGCGCCCTGTTCAGGTGACTGTTTCTCTCTCCTTGCTGCCCCATTTTCCATTCCGTCTGCTATAACGTGTAGACTGCGTGACCCTCTCGATACCCGTATAATTTGTTCGGGGTATCGCGTCCTGTGGCGATCACAAACTGCGATACGAAATTAGGGAAATAAATACCCTATTTTTCCCCGAAACTGGGTGCGCCCCGCTAAATGGGATGACTTGGTCGTGTGCGGACTTCACCGAAAGGTGCGCGCCGTTAATACAGATATGTGGGATTTTGTGAAAGTTGATTTGGATGTGCGTGCACACCGAAATCAACGCATATCCGTCGACAACACCCCGTATCGACCATATTCTAAAACTCGTTGTAACTTCGTGTACGCACGTCGTATCGAAACGAAACTTATGCCATCGGACTCGTAGCAATACGCTGGTCCTGTGACCCAAGTTTGGTTTAATTCTGAGAACGTTGACAAAATCGCGTATCGTGGGCCCCACAAATCCACTTGACGGGCGATTTTGTGATCGGCTCATAGGAATCCAGTTCTGGACATTCTATTGGATTCGTATTATCGTTCTGGACTTGTGGACACTAAGTTTGATAAATTTGGAGAATATTGTCTCTGACATATTTTTTGGTGCGAAGCGGGCCACATGTGGACCCCGCTTTGACCAAAAACTGTCACTTTTTCCCCTATATCCAAATTGGACTTATGGACAGGCAATTCAAGCTATTTGATATCTTCTGAACCTGATGGTAACATTAATTTCAGCATTCGGAGGAGTAGCTGCAGATCCCGCTGATATCAGAACAGTAGTTGGAGCCAAGATCATAGGCAAGTGTACCTTGCCATACTTGCAGCATTTGTTTATACTATTCTCTTGATTTATTACTATAATATCTCTGTTCAACCTAGGACCGTGTGACATTAGTTAGCGTCCGAATAATATTCGGGTGTCAACACCCTATGCGGCGTTGTGTAATGTCACCTAGTCATGGAAATTGAGACCCTATACATTCTCGTGCTTGCCTTATCAAGTACGTCATGCCTCAGGACACCTGACACTATTTATGACACAAAATCTTCCTGAGATATTCATGGTGATTCTGTATAGGTTACATGATTCGTGACATAGATATTGCATGTGCTTAGCTGTCATTATGACTCATTGCATCAGTTAGAGGTCATGATCCTGCATGACATGGACATGAGACATCGTGGACATGAGACTTGTGATTACATTGGGTGGGGAGAGTATTACCATATTAAAGGCTGATTATATTATATATATGTAGTTTTATGGAGGTGCCTTAGACTCTGACACAGAGCTTTGGCACAAGTACTGGCCCTTCGAGATAAATGCTGCTATGGGTTTCTCCAATACAGAGCCTATGGTAGTTTCAGCCTGAGTATGACTAATGCTCTCATTTTGCATATCACTTAGCTGGTTATATAGTTTACCTTATTGATTCATTTATTGCTGCACTGCATTTATTTTGGCTTGAGTTATTTTGTACCTTGTTATGTCCCCTGAGGACCTGGATCCGGATTATGTCCCCAGATATAGCAGAGGAGTTCTATCCAGAGGTATATGGAGCAGGAGCAGGAACAGGCACTGGAACTGAGCCGATCCCCGAGGACGAGGTGATCGCCGAGGGTTTTTTCTGAATATATGCTTATTCTATACTCAGTATTTGATGTTGTTTACTCTTATTTCTTGTTAGTTGAACCATTGTATCAGACTTATCCTCGGGTTATTCCCCAAGATATATTTTATTGAGACTTGTTGTTGATTTATATTTCTGATATTGTTTGTATTTATTTATGTGGATGAAATTAATACCATTGCCCATATTATTGTTTTACAGCTTAAGTACACCCTGATGGTTCCATTAAATTAGGTTTGTCCATCGGTGTGTGCTGCTGGCCATTGCCACGTGTCTAGTCCCTCGATATTTTGGGACTAGGGCATGACATGGTTTTTGTGGTGGCCTATATAGGTCAAATGACTAAATTATTCGGTTTCAACTTAGGGACCAAGCAAGCCTGCAATAAGGATAGGATAAGTTATAGAATCTCATCCACTTGATTGAATCGTTCTTGATCTCTATATCGGATTCAAAATTTCTTGACTTGCATCCTGTATTGATTCCTCTGTGCGTCTTTTATAGTTTATTTTTGATGCAGAGTAATGGATTCACGAGCAAACCACGAAAATCCTTTAAGAACACTAATAGGTGTTGTAGCCACCTACGGAGAAGATGAAGTGACGCCATTGAGTGGAGATCCCTCCACTCATCGAAGTAATCAAGCAAATCAGCATGCTTCTAGATTTCGGCGAGATGACATTCCACCTCCGCCACAGTTTACTCCACCAATGCCCGTATTCCCACAAGGGCAGGCTATGGACGGGCATCATATATTATAAATGATCTACGCAATGATGAAAGCTCAACAACAAATTCAACAAAAGGCTCAGCGTCACGAGGCAGAGAACTTGAGGAGCAGCCTAGTAACCGCACTGGAGCAGGCGAACCCACCAGCACAACGACCAACGACGGGCTCTATCACCAATTTTTGCCAGCTAAAGCCTCGCACCTTTTCAGGAAAGGAGGAGCCCACTGAAGTTCATTAGTGGCTCACCAACACTCAACATCAATTAGAAGCAGCTGAGCTTCCAAGGGAACGTTGGATGAATGCCGTCAGAATGCAGTTGACGGACAATGTACATCACTAGTGGCTATCTGAGGAGACACGGCTTGGACCAGACCGAGTCACTTGGGAAGAGTTCTCTAGACTCTTTCAGGAGATGTATATTCCAGCTATTGCTCGATCAGAACTTTGGGACAAGTTCAATCGCCTCACTCAAGACAATATGACAGTGGAAGAATACAATACGGAGTTTATTCGTCTGAGTCGCTTCGCCCCAACCCTGATCCCGACAGAAGAAGAAAAGGCTGAGAAGTTCTTTGACGGACTAAACTTTGAACTACAGAGACTGATCGGATCCATTGCACCTACTTCTTATTCGGACATCCTTGCTGCAGCCCGACGCATGGAGCGCATCACCAGGAGGGAGTCGAACCTAAAACGGCCAGCACCAACTAGAGCATCACAAGAGGAGTCTGCAAAGCGACAACAGATGAATCCACAACAGAGAGCATCTACACCACTAGTAATAGTCCTTCCTACTTGTCACTACTGTGGCAAAGCAGGCCATCTCGCTAAGGAATGCCGATGCAGATTAGGATTGTGTTTAGCATGCGGATCCCGTCAGCATTCGGTAAGGGATTGCCCTGAGCGTCGAGAAGGAGCACCAATGAGAATCCAACAAGCTCTACCAACACCAGGAGGATATCAACCGAGGCCACCCTTGGCACCACGGGCAGCACCCTTCCAGCAAGCCCAGCAACAGCACAGGATACCACCTCAAGGACGCGGACAGGCTTTTGCAATGACAATGGAGGATGCGCAGACTCGTGGACTAGCAAATGCGCGTAAGTTATTCATAGCTATCTATTCCTAGTATTGCTTTAGCACATGCCTGTTAGTTCGTGACCTTAGCCTTAAACCTAGTATTTTGAACTTATTAATAATTGATAACCTAGTTTTTTTTAAATGCTGTAGTTTTCTTTAACCAGATTTCCTTCACTCTTGAATTACCAAATTTTTTTCTAGGGAAATACTTTATTCCTTCCCTAGGTGTTTTGCTTAACCCTCATCCTTTGATTCTCCTTGATCATGATTCTTGATTGTGACGTGCTTCGAACCTGTTTTGAAAACCGTATTATCTCTTCTGACCAGTTATTTTTCATTATTCTTTGAATGCGAGGACTCAATCCTCTTAAGGGTGGTAGATTGTAAACCTCCAGATTTTTCAGGATTTAAAAACAAATTTTTAGAATTTTTCTGGAATTTTTAACTAATTAAAATCAAGATATTCTGGTTTTAAATAATTTTAAATATTTTTAATAAATATTAAAATATTATGAAAATAATATTTTTGGGTGTAAAATAAAATATTAGACATAGGATAATTTTTCTGGAATTTATTGGGCCCCAGAACTATTTTTAAAGACCTAAAAATTAATATTTTTATTAAACCCAAAATAAACTCGGTTTAATGAACCAAACCGAACCATGCTGAACCGACCCTGAACCGAACCCCTAAACCAACCCTGCGGGTCGGGTCGGGTCTGAACCCGACCCAAAACCCGTTAATCCAAACCCGCTACTGTTTCGAATCCCTAACCGCTGACCCCAGATTTCCTCCGCCGCTGGCCAACGATCCCGGCCGCCGCGATCCTCGCGACCGTTTCCCCAGCGCCGCCTCGCCTCCCCAACGGCCGCCTCTTCCTCTCCACCTCCCTGCAATGACCGACCGAGGCTTCCCCTATAAAAACCCGGCCTTCCCCGAACCTCACCACCACCACCATCTCTCCTCCGCCACTGCCATTTCCGGCCACCCAACCATCTTCATCCACCACGACCAACGAACCCCTCGACCACTCCTCTGCCACCACCACTCACCACCACATCATCCTCCGCCATCTCCTCTGCCCTCCGCCCTCCAGTCCCCGAGGAACCCAACTTCCCTCCGGCTGACCCTGTGCCCTAGCCGCCTCCGCCAGCAAGCTGCCACTCCAGCTTCGGCAAGCCCCGACCCGACGAACCCCGGCTATACCTTGCCGACAGCAGCCGTACAGCGCCGCCTTTGCCGTGCCCTAGCCGTCGCCGCCGCCGCCGCCAACAAGCCGGCCGTGCCGTGTCGCGCCACCTTGCAGAATCGCGTATTTTAGTCATCTTCGGCACCATGTTCAGGTGACTGTTTCTCTCTCCTCGCTGTCCCATTTTTCGTTCCGTCTGCATGACCCTCTCGATACCCGTACAATTTTTTCGGAGTATCGCGTCCTGTGGCGATTACAAACTGCGACGCAAAATCAGGAAAATAAATACCCTATTTTTCCTCGGAACTGGGTGTGCCCCGCTAAACGGGATGACTTGGTCGTATGCAGACTTCACCGAAAGGTGCGCGCCGTTAATACGGACGTGTGGGATTTAGTGGAAGTTGATTTGGATGTGCGTGTACACCGAAATTAACGCGTATTAGTCAACAACACCCCGTATCGACCATGTTCTGAAACTCGTTGTAACTTCGTGTACGCACGTCATATCGAAACGAAACTTGCCCCATCGAACTCGTAGCAATACACTGGTCCTGTGACCCAAGTTTGGTTCGATTCTGAGAACGTTGACAAAATTGTGTATTGTGGGCCCCACGGCTCCACTTGACGGATAATTTTGTGATCGGCTCATCAGAATCAAATTCTGGATATTCTGTTGGGTTCGTATCGTCGTTATGGACTTGTGGACACTAAGTTTGATGAATTTGGAGAACATTGCCTCTGACACATTTTTCAGTGCGAAGCGGGCCACATGTGGACCCCGCTTTGACCAGAAACTGTCACTTTTGCCCCTGTGTCCAATTTGGACTTATGGACAGGCAATTCTAGCTATTTGATATATATCTTCTGAACCTGATGGTAATATTTATTTCAATATTCGGAGGAGTACTTGCAGATCCCGCTGAAACCAAAGTAGTAGTTGGAGCCAGGATCACAAGCAAGTGTACCTTGCCATACTTGCAGCATTTGTTTATACTATTCTCTTGATTTATTACTGTAATATCTCTGTTCAACCTAGGACCGTGTGACATTACTTAGCGTTCGAATAATATTCGGGTGTCAACACCGTACGCGGTGTTGTGTAACATCACCTAGTCATGTATATCGAGACCCTATACATTCTCGTGCTTGCCTTATCAAGTACGTCATGCCTAAGGACACCTGACACTATTCATGAGACAAAATCTTCTTGAGATATTCATGATGATTCTGTATAGGTTACATGATTCGTGACATAGATATTGCATGTGCTTAGCTATCATTATGACTTGTTGCATCAGTTAGAGGTCATAATCCTGCGTGACATGGACATGAGACGTCGTGGACATGAGATGTATGATTACATTGGGTGGGGAGAGTATTACCATATTAAAGGCTGATTATATTATATATATGTAGTTATATGGAGGTGCCTTAGACTCTGACACAGAGCTTTGGCACAAGTACTAGCCCTTCGAGATAAATGCTGCTATGGGTTTCTCCGACACAGAGCCTATGATAGTTTCAACCTGAGTATGACTAATGCTCTCATTTTGTATATCACTTAGCTGGTTATATAGTTTACCTTATTGATTCATTTATTGCTGCACTGCATTTATTTTGGCTTGAGTTATTTTGTACCTTGTTATGTCTCTTGAGGACCTAGATCCGGATTATGTTCCCAGATATAGCAGAGGAGTTCTATCTAGAGGTATATGGAGCAGGAGCAGGAACAGGAGCAGGCACTGGAACTGAGCCGATCCCCGAGAACGAGGTGATCGCCGAGGATTTCTTCTGAGTATATGCTTATTCTATACTCAGTATTTGATGTTGTTTACTCTTATTTCTTGTCAGTTGAACCATTGTATCAGACTTATCCTCGGGTTGTTCTCCGAGATATATTTTATTGAGACTTGTTGTTGATTTATATTTCTGATATTGTTTGTATTTATTTCTGTGGATGAGATTAGTACCATTGCCCATATTGTTGTTTTACAGCTTAAGTACACCCTGATGGGTCCATTAAATTGGGTTTGCCCATCGGTGTGTGCTGCTGGCCATTGCCATGTGTCTAGTCCCTCGATATTTTGGGACTGGGGCGTGACATACCCTATTTTTATTAGTATCCGATAATCTTCTTCTAGATGTGGGTCTAAAATTCTATCTTGTCAAGTTCATAATGTCATTCCTTGTATCACTACCATAAGACTATATCTAATTTCTAGCATCTAGCTATGTCCTCCCCAATTTATTCTAGAGTCTTAGAATCAAACAACCTTTCTAGCTTCTTATACTTATAAATCACGGCTACCTTAAGTAAGGGTAGGATCTAGTTTTAAGTCTCGTCTAATTCTTACGCCAACAGTCTATACTAACTCTAGTAACAAGAAAGAACTTATCAACCTTCTCTATCATGGTTAACCATCTACTCAAAGATCCTGTCAAATATGCCTTCTTTGTCTTGACGAGGATCTGCTCCTAGAGGAAATCACCGTGCACGAGCATCCATCTTTCCGAAATAAGCAAGATGAGAAACAATAATAACGATGTCGACGGTAAATGAACGAATACAATAATAAAGTCCAAGGGCGACAATCGAATACAAGAGGAGTTTTAAAGTCAGCTATGGATTGAGATCTTATTCAACATTAATCCTAAGTTGTAGGCTCGTTCGGTATAGTAACGTGACCAAAATGATATGCTCTGACCTGTATGGGCCACCAATAAAACTATGTCATGCCCCAATTCCAAAATCTATGGGGCCAGACACGTGGCATTGGCCAGCTGGTACAACTCTGTAGGGCTTTCCAATTTAATTGACCCGATGAAGTGTACTTACGCTGTTCACGGTCAAGTGATCAAACTAAATATCTAATTCTAACATGCAACAACTAAACTAAATCTCAATCTATGGTAAATAAATCTCAAGAAAGAACGATACGAATCATCAGTCTGCAGCCCAATAATACATCTGTTCGAATAGGCCAAAAGAAAAACATAGGCTTATAAATACTAGGCTATAAAAGCAGAATCAAAAATGGAAAAAAGTACATAACTCTAATAGCTAAAAATGTAAAGATACCTACAATGATGTCCACACTCCACTAGATCAAGCATCATGCAAACTGCACAAATAACCTGGAAGAGAACCAGGTCCTCATAGGGACGTAACAAGATACAAAAATACATGCCACAATGTAAATACTGAGTAAAGTAAATCAGGGTGAACTATCCTCCTAAGTGAATGCAATTTGAGGACAACTTAGTGCGTATGGGAAGTGTAGGCTAGACATATACTGACGTAATTCACCAATCATCATGACCGGCTAGTATATGCCACATATGCCCCCATAACAAGGGCCCTCGCGTATGTAATGACGGCCGTAACGCTCCGAAGAATGCGGCACCTAAATATAGTAACGTCCGTATCGCTCCGTAGAACACGAAATCTGCATAAATAATAACGTCTGTATTGCTCCGAAGAACGCAAAATCTGTATAAATAAAGAGGTGGGTGTCCGATACGCCTACTAGTTGTCCTCCCCGCCCAATGCCAATGTACAAGTCTCAAGTGCGATGTGGACATCTCGTAACTATAATGCAAGTCACCTAAAATAATACACCTATGCTAAGTACCATCACATGAGCTACTTGAACCGATGGCCAGTCGGGTATGTAAATCCGTATCCTAACACGAACTCACTCCATGACATGAAATAATATGTGTCAAGGCCTCAGAGTTAAAATCATAACTCCGTCACTTAGGGTACGTCCACTAGACGCTAGGTCAAACATAAGTCCTAACGTCGACGCCTTCGTTGACTGCACCCGAGTGATTCTCGGACGTGCTCAGTTATATAATATAGAGAGCACAATATATAATATTAACTTGAATTTAAACGGTACAACAAGGCAAGGTATACTTGCCTGGAAGCCAAATGAAGATTCGAACACGAACTCGCCATGGGAGTAGCAGCGCAGCAATAGAAATTGGAGCTGATATCCCCGAATGCTCTCACAAATATTACCAACAGTCCCAGAATGAGTGAGATACTAAGAAAAGCATATACATACGTCCAATTTGGACACAGGGGCAAAAATACCGTTTTTGGTCAACACGGGGTCCACACGTAGGCCCGTCTTATACCGAAAAATGTGCCAGAGATAGAGTTCTCCAAATTCATCAAACTTAGTATCTACGAGTCCAGAACGATGATATGAACCAAACAGAACGTCCAAAACTGGGTTTCGATGAGCCGATCACTAAATTGCCCGTCATGTGGAACGTGGGGCCCACAAAATAGTATTTCGTCAACGTTTTCAGAATCGAACCAAACTTGGGTCACAGGACTAGCGTAACACTACGAATCCGATGGCACGAGTTTTGTTATGAAATAATAGGCACATACGAAATTTGGACGAGTGTCAGAACAGGCTGATAGGGTACTTTTCGACGGATACGCGTTGATTCCGGTGTGCACGCACATCCAAATCAAGTTCTGCAAAAGCCTACACGTCCATGTTGACGATACGCGCCTTTTGTCACTACCACATTTGTCATGACCCGCACCCGGGTATTTGGGCACGAGTACGTGGGTACGTCCAGCCTACGCCGCAGTGTCGGCGGTAGTACGCTGTCTAAGTCATATCCACAGTTAAATAAAATCTAGCTCATTCACAATATTATAAGTAGACAAAGATAATAACAGGAAAAGAATGCTAAGATTTCATAAATAAAATAAATATGACAAACAGATCCATGGTTTATTACAGAACCAGAAATTAAATCGGGGACAAACCCGATTACTAAGATGAAAGGGAAATAAATAACTACTGCTAACTACTCCGCAGAAGTAGTCTCCTGGGTGGGAACCGGCTCCTCAAATGTGTCATCTACTCTCTCATAGGGGCCATAATAGGTGGGGGCATAATCCTCATCATCGCCTAATATCAACGGATCCAGTCAGGAAAGGAGCAAAGTACACAATGCACAACAAGATTAAATTAAATATTTATGACAAGTATAAAAGAACTGACTAAGTATCATGTTGAGAATATGCATAAATAAGTGATAACAATAACTAAGAGTTAAATACTGTAAAACAGGGATATGAGTAAGACAGGAATAAATGAGACAGGAAAATGGAAACTACAACAAGACAACAGGAACTGCAACAAGACAAGAAACTATGTGTGTAAAATTGTGTATTTAGAATACATAGTTGGCATGTAGGGGGTTATAAGGCTAATCAGGCCATCATAGACGGCTATCAGTCAGGAATAATCGAGTATCAAGCTGATGGTACAGTTGCGTATCCACAGCTAGCAGTCAGGACAAGGGGAAGGGTAAACTACATGCCTCCTAGTATTCTCCCACCCGACACGAAAAGCAAGACATGAAAACCAGTATTCAAGACATGAAATCCAGTATTCTAACACTACGTGTAATCATCCAATGGTACTAGTAGAGCAAGGAACTAATTATCATAATATAAAGAATAAACTTGAAGTGCAGGTACTTGCCTGATGTTTGGATCCAATTACAGTTGTGTCTCAGGAAAATTTCCAGAAATGTGTCCAGATGCTGAAATAAACATTACCATCATGCTCAGAAGGTATCAAATAGCTAGAAACGCCTGTCCTTGGGTCCAATTTGGAGACAAGGGCAAAACGACAATTTCGGGTCAAAACGGGGTCCGTATGTGGGCCCGCTTTGCACCAAAAAATATGTTAGGGTCAAAGGTCTCCAAATTCACCAAACTTAGTGTCAACAGGTCAGGAACGATGATACAAACCCAACGAAACTTCCAGAATTGGATTTTGATGAGCCGATCACAAAATCGCCCGTCGAGTGGGGCCTATGGGGCCCACGACACACGATTTTGTCAACGTTCTCAGAATCGAACCAAACTTGGGTCACAGGACCAGCGTATCGCTACGAGTCTGATGGCGCAAGTTTCGTTTCAATCCGACGTGTACACAAAAAGTTAGGGCATAAATCAGAAAAGGCAGATACGGGGCGGTGTCCGCGGATACGCGTTGATCCCGGTGTGCACGTACACCCGAATCGACTTCCGTAAAATCCCACACGTCCGTACCAACGCTGCACACGTATCTGTGAAGACCGCGCGCGACCAAGTCGTCCCGTTTGGCGGGGCGTACCCAGTTCCGGGGTGAATCGGGTCGATATTTTTCCTGTTTTTGGATCACGGTGTGCGATCACCACAGGACGTGATGCCCCGAGCAGTTTATCCGGGCACCGAGAGGGTCATACAGGCTTCGCAACATAATTTACGGAATTGAAAATGGGGCAGCGAGGAGAAAGATATGAGTACCTGAACAGGGCTCAGAAACCCGGAAATTCTCGTGTCCGTGTCGTGTCCGACACGTCGACACAGGAATTCGAAAATTAGGGTTAGGGTTAGGGTTTTGAACTCCGGCGAGGGGAGCCCGGCCGGAGGAGGGCGGCGCCGCTGCAGGGGAGGCCGGCCTGGGGCTGGGCGGCTGCGTCGTCGACGGCGGGGTCGAGGGCGGCTTGTCGGCTGCCGTCGGGTGCTGGGAAGAAGGGGAGGAGCGGCTGCTGCTCGTCGTCGAGGGCGTGGAGGAAGGAGGCGGGCGGTGGCGCAGGGTCTCGAGAAGGGTGGTGCCGGAGGAGAGGGTGGCGGAGGAGCTCGGGGGTTAGGGTGGTGGCGGATCTGGCCGGAGCCGAGGGGAGGGTCGGCTTAAATAGGCGGAGAGGGGCGTGGGGTTAGCCGGGAAGGGCGGAGGAGAGGGCTACGTGGCGGGGAAGGCGGGGCGGAGCGGAAGAGGGGGTCGTGGGGAGTGGCTGGCCGCCGGAGGCGGCGAAAAATGCGCGCCGGAGCGGGACCGGATCGTGGGGAGAAGACGGGTCGGCGGGTCGCGGGTCGAGGGTCTGACCCGACCCGACCCGGTAAGTCGGTTGGGCCGGGCTGGGGGCCGCGGGCTGGGCCAGAGAACGGGCTGGGCCGGATAACAGAAATAATAATAATAATAATAATAATAATAATTAATAATAATTAATTAATTAATTAAATAATAAATAAACAGTTTTTAGGTATTTAAAATTAGGTCAGAGGCCCAATAAAATTCAGGAAAATTACCCTAAGTCCAGTTTTCTATTTTACACCATAAAATATTATTTTCATAATATTTTAATATTATTTATTAATATTTAAAAATCATTTAATAATTAGAACCCTGATTTTAATTACAGAAAATTCCCAGAAAATTCTAGAAAAATTGTGAAAAATCCAAGTTTAATATTTTTGAAAATTCAGAGGGTTTACAATCTACCCAACTTATAAAAATTTCGTCCTCGAAATTTAAGAATAACAATGGCACGAAAAGAAAGGCCGAGAGTTAAAATATACCTCAAGGTTCAAAAAGATAGGGGTAGCGCTCTCTAATCTCGTCTTCTCGCTCCCAGGTGGATTCGCCGGGAGAATAATGCTTCCAAGCTATACGAACAAGGGGGATGACTTGATTCCTTAGGACTTTCTCCGTTCGGTCCAGTATCCCCACAGGTTGCTCTTGGTAAGTCAAGCTTGGGCCCACTTCGAGCTCTGAATGATCCAAAATGTGACTGGGATCTGACACGTATTTTCTCAGCTGTGACACGTGGAAGACGTTATGGACTCCATCCAGAGAGGGTGGCAATGCCATACGGTATGCCACTTCTCCAATTTTCTCCTGTATGCCAAAAGGTCCAATAAATCTTGGGCTGAGTTTTCCACTCCTTCCGAACCTAATGGTACCACGTGTCGGAGAAATCTTCAAGAATACTAGTTCTCCAACCTTTAATAAAGTCAGAATCAAGTCTTAGTTCCATAATCATAATGTTTAAATTAACTTGAATTTCATAAATTTAATTACCTCAAATTCTAAGAGTCTTCGATGGCTATTTGCCCAATGTCGTTGCCTGTCTTGAGCCACTCGAAGTCTTTCCCTTATTTGTTTTACCTTCTCGGTTGAATCGATCACCATCTCTGGCCCCAGTAAGGCTCTTTCTCCTACATCGTCCCATGATAGCGGGGTACGACATCTTCGTCCATATAAAGCTTCAAATGGAGTCTAGCCTACGCCGCACCCGCGTATTCGGGCACGAGTACGTGGGTACGTCCAGCCTACGCCGCAGTGTCGGCGGTAGTACGCTGTCTAGGTTATATCCACAGTTAAATAAAATCTAGCTCATTCACAATATTATAAGTAGGCAAAGATAATAACAGGAAAGGAATGCTAAGATTTCATAAATAAAACAAATGTGACAAACAGATCCATGGTTTATTACAGAACCAGAAATTAAATTGGGGACAAAACCGATTACTAAGATGAAAGGGAAATAAATAACTACTGCTAACTACTCCGCAGAAGTAGTCTCCTGGGTGGGAACCGGCTCCTCAAATGTGTCATCTCAATACTTGCTTGGTAACTATTATTATAAGAGAACTCCACAAGATGTAGATAGTCTTCCCACGATCCTCCAAAATCCAGAACATATGTACGGAGCATATCTTCAAGTGTTTGGATTGTACGTTCAGATTGTCCATCGGTTTGGGGATGATAAGCTGTGCTGAATTTGAGTTGAGTCCCCAAGTTAGCTTGTAAGCTCTTCCAGAAGTGAGAGGTAAATCTTGAATCTCGGTCGGAGACAATACTTACTGGAACTCCATACAATTTAACAATATGTCTGATATATAAATCTGCCAACTTCTCCGTAGGTAGCCCTACTTTGAAGGGTAGAAAATGTGCAGACTTGGTCAGTCTATCCACTATCACCCAAATTGTATCCTTTCCACTAGGTGTCCTTGGAAGCCCAGAAACAAAATCCATTGTAATATGTTCCCACTTCCACTCCGGAATGGGTAGTGGTTGAAGCAATCCCCCAGGTCTTTGTCTTTCAGCCTTGACTTGTTGGCACACTAAGCAACGAGATACGAACCTGGCTACTTCTCTTTTCATGCCATGCCACCAAACATGCGTCCTCAGGTCTTTGTACATTTTGTTGGCCCCTGGATGTATAGAGTATTGTGATCTGTGTGCCTCTTGCATAATTTCTTCTCTTATATCTCCTTGAGGTACACATAATCTATCTCCATGTCTTAGTGATCCATCTTCATGAATTTTGAATTCCTCCACTAATCCAGCTTGCACTTGACCTCGAATGCTTCGTAGGCCTTCGTCTTGAAACTGAGTCTCCTTAATCTTATCCATTAAGGTAGATTGGATCTTCAAGTTCATCATTTGACCTTCCCTTCCTGGGATAATTACCTCAATACCCAAACTTTCCAAGTCCTCGAGTAAGTGTCGGTCCATCGTCAGGTACATTGCCATAGGATATCTGCTTAGAGCATCAGCTACTACGTTGGCCTTCCCAGGATGATATTGAAGGGTGATGTCAAAATCTTTCATTAACTCCAGCCACCTTCTTTGCCTCATATTCAGTTCTTTTTGATTAAAAATATATTTTAAACTTTTATGATCTGTAAAGATTTCTACCCTTTCGCCATAAAGATAGTGTTTCCATAGCTTAAGAGCAAAAATAACAGCTGCCAATTCTAAGTCATGAGTTGGATAGTTCTTTTCATAAGGTTGAAGCTGTCTAGAAGCATATGCTATTACCTTCTTGTTCTGCTCCAAAACACAACCTAGACCTTTTCCAGAAGCATCACTATATATAGCGAATCCTCCGGTTCCAGATGGTAAGGTCAAAATAGGGGCAGTGGTCAGCCTTTTCTTCAATTCTTCAAAAGCATGCTGACATTCATCAGTCCACGTGAACTCTTCATCCTTCCTTGTTAATTTTGTCATGGGTTCAACAATTCTAGCAAAGTCCTTCACAAACTTTCGATAATAGCCAGCTAGTCCCAGGAAACTTCTAATTTCTGCTACAGAGTCTGGAGTGGGCCATGATTCTACTGCCGCTATCTTCTTGGGATCTACTGCTATTCCATCTTCAGTCACAACATGTCCCAAGAATTCTACTTTGTCTAGGAAGAATGCACATTTAGATAATTTTCCATAAAGTTTTTCCTTCCTTAAAGTCTCCAATGCTAGCCTCAAGTGTTCTTCATGTTCTTCGGGAGTCTTGGAATAGATTAAAATATCATCAATAAAGACCACTACAAATTTGTCTAGATATTGCTGGAAGACTCTGTTCATTAAGTTCATGAATACTGCTAGAGCATTAGTCAACCCGAACGGCATCACTAAGAATTCGTAGTATCCGTTACGGGTGTTGAAAGCAGTTTTGGGGATGTCTTCCTTCCTCACCCTTACTTGATGGTAACCAGACCTCAAGTCAATCTTTGAAAATACCCGAGCTCCACTTAATTGATCAAATAAGTCATCTATCCTTGGTAGGGGATACTTATTCTTGATTGTTAAAGCATTCAAGGCCCTATAATCAATACACATTCGGGATGTTCCATCCTTCTTTGGCACAAATAATACTGGAGCTCCCCAGGGTGAGACACTAGACCTAATGAAGCATTTGTCTTCTAACTCTTTTATCTGCTCATTTAGTTCTATTATCTCTTTCTTGTTGATTCTGTAGGGATTTTGAGATACTGGCGCTGCTCCTGGCACTAAGTCAATAGAGAATTCAACTTCTCGGTCTGGGGGTAATCCTGGGAGATCCTCAGAGAAGACATCAAGATATTCAGAGATGATAGGTAGTGGCGATTCTTCTGGTACTAGGGCTCCGTAAATTTTGCTACTACCCAATTCTCTAGAACCTCTAGTGAATTCAAATTCTGGCTTGTCAGGGGCCTGAAGATTACACTACCTCTGTGATAATCTATAGTGGCATGATGTTGACTCAACCAATCCATACCCAGAATAATGTCAAAACTGGGAACTGGCATTACGAGTAGCCTAGCATATAATTCTCTCCCACATAGTGTAATAGGGCAATTGTTACATGCATCACTAACCGGGATAATTCCTCCACCGGTAATGATCTTATAATAATTCCTAAGAGGTTCAGTGATTAAGCTATGCTTCATAAGGAAATCTACTGACATGAATGAATGTGAAGCTCCAGAATCAAATAAAGTAATGGCTGGTATTGAATTTATAAGTACAGAACCTGTTATCACATCTGCTGTGGCTTCAGCTTCCTCCAGAGTTATTGCAAAAGCACGGCCTTGCTGAGGTGCACCCCTCTGTTGCTGATGTTGGTGCTGAGCAAAGCATTGTTGTTGAGTTGGAAGTGGGGGTCCTCTCTGCTGCGCTGCTGGGGGTCTGGCCTGAAC
The DNA here is from genome assembly GCA_036927795.1 of Iris macrosiphon. Lineage (NCBI taxonomy): Eukaryota > Viridiplantae > Streptophyta > Magnoliopsida > Asparagales > Iridaceae > Iris > Iris macrosiphon. Next base: position 90,764,706 of record JAYESA010000007.1, read on the forward strand.
TGGAGCTTTTTGTGCAGCTGGACGTCCTTGAGCAGCAGGACAGTCCCTCATTTGCTGCTGAGCCACAATATAGACAGGCACCTAGCCTCTTTCTACAAACTTGCCAAGTGTGACCTTATTTTTGACAATAGCCACAAGGGGGAGCTTGTTGGTTCTGTCCTTGAGCTAGGTGTTGGGGTGCTGTGGCTCGAGGGAGAGGACGCTGGGTTTGCTGCGGGGCCCTCTGCTGTGGTTGTGGTTGGAATGGGCGTTTGTGGGGTCCCATACTTCCAGTATCTCTCTCCCGCTTTAGTTTATGTCCCATGTCTCTCTCAACACCTTGTGCCACGCTCAAGATTTCTTCGTATGTACGAGCTCGGCTAGTGGTAACAGCAAGACGAATATCAGGAGACAACCCCTTCTTGAATCTACGGGCTCTATCCTCAAGGGTACGAACCATGTATTCTGCAAAGTGGCTCAATCTGCTAAATTCAGCAGTGTACTCATCAACAGAAAGGTTACCTTGTTCCAGCCTCTCGAATTGACTTTCGAGAGCTTCCCGAGCCACTTTGGGATAAAATTTCTTCTTGAACAGCCTCTTGAAGTCCTCCCATGTGAGGTCAAGAGCAGATAGTTGAGGTTCATCTCTAAACCAGGTCCGAGCTATGTCAAATAGTTGCAGGCTTGCAGATTCCACTTTAAGATCATCAGGGACCCGAGCAGTCTTCAGGAGTCGCTCCACATTCTCTATCTATTCATCGGCATAGAGAATACCTTCAGTCCCATAGAATTCTAGGGGTTTAAGGTTCTTGAAGTCCTTGGCGCTTCCTGGCCTCTTGTGTGGTGCCTCCTGGGAGCGAAGAGCATCCGAGAGGCTAGTGCGTAGCAGGGTAGTCTGTTCCTTCTGGGATTCTATGAGTCCCTGGAACACTCCGAGTAGCTGTGCCCCATCCATAGTAACTGTCGGAGTAGTTGGAGGCGGAGGGAGCGCAAGAGTTTCAGGCACAGTCTGCTCGGCGGGTTCGGATGTGCCTCCTACGGTATTCCTTGTCTGAACCATTCTGAAAGATTTAAGGGATAGATTAGAATAGATTACTTGGAAATCAAGGGCGATAGGAAAATTGACTAGGAATGATATCAAGATTTGAAATAAAAGATCCTATTCTGTGAATGAGCTTTTTCCTAAAATCCTCAATCTTATTCCATACCTTGTCCTAGGATATTATACTATTTAAGGATACTAGACCTGTATGGGCCACCATAAAAATGTGTCACGACCCGCACCGGGGTATTCGGGTACGAGTACGTGGGTACGTCCAGCCTACGCCGCAGTGTCGACGGTAGTATGCTGTCTAGGTCATATCCACAGTTAAATAAAATCTAGCTCATTCACAATATTATAAGTAGGCAAAGATAATAACAGAAAAAGAATGCTAAGATTTTATAATAAAACAAATGTGACAAACAGATCCATGGTTTATTACAGAACCAGAAATTAAATCGGGGACAAACCCGATTACTAAGATGAAAGGAAAATAAATAACTACTGCTAACTACTCCGCAGAAGTAGTCTCCTGGGTGGGAATCGGCTCCTCAAATGTGTCATCTGCTCCCTCATAGGGGCCATAATAGGTGGGGGTATAATCCTCATCATCGCCTAATATCAACGGATCCAGTTAGGAAAGGAGCAAAGTACACAATGCACAACAAGATTAAACTAAATATTTATGACAAGTAGAAAAGAACTGACTAAGTATCATGTTGAGAATATGCATAAATAAGTGATAACAATAACTAAGAGTTAAATGCTGTAAAACAGGGATATGAGTAAGACAGGAATAAATGAGACAGGAAAATGGAAACTACAACAAGACAACAGGAACTGCAACAAGACAAGAAACTATGTGTGTGAAATTGTGTATTTAGAATACATAGTTGGCATGTAGGGGGTTATAAGGCTAATCAGGCCGTCATAGACGGCTATCAGTCAGGAATAATCGAGTATCAGGCTGATGGTACAGTCGCGTATCCACAGCTAGCAGTCAGGACAAGGGAAAGGGTAAACTACATGCCTCATAGTATTCTCCCATCCGACACGAAAAGCAAGACATGAAAACCAGTATTCAAGACATGAAATCCAGTATTCTAACACTACGTGTAATTATCCAATGGTACTAGTAGAGCAAGGAACTAATTATCATAATATAAAGAATAAACTTGAAGTGCAGGTACTTGCCTGATGTTTGATCCAATTACAGTTGTATCTCGGGGAAATTTTCAAAAATGTGTCCAGATGCTGAAATAAATATTACCATCATGCTCAGAAGGTATCAAATAGCTAGAAATGCCTGTTCTTGGGTCCAATTTGGAGACAAGGGCAAAACGGCAATTTCGGGTCAAAACAGGGTCCGCATGTGGGCCTGCTTTGCACCGAAAAACGTGTCAGGGTCAAAGGTCTCCAAATTTACCAAACTTAGTGTTAACAGGTCAGGAACGATGATACGAACCCAACGGAACTTCCAGAATTGGTTTCCGATGAGCCGATCACAAAATTGCCCATCGAGTAGGAACTGTGGGGCCCACGACACACGATTTCGTCAACGTTCTCAGAATCGAACCAAACTTGGGTCACAGGATCAGCGTATCGCTACGAGTCCGATGGCGCAAGTTTCGTTTCGATCCGACGTGTACACAGAAAGTCAGGGCATGAATCAGAAAAGGAGGATACGGGGCGGTGTCCGCGGATACGCGTTGATCCCGGTGTGCACGCACACCCGAATCGATTTTCGCGAAATTCCACACGTCCGTACCAACGCTGCGCAAGTATCTGTGAAGACCGTGCGCGACCAAGTTGTCCCGTTTGGCAGGGCGTACCCAGTTCCGGGGTGAATCGGGTCGATATTTTTTCTATTTTTGGATCGCGGTGTGCGATCACCACAGGACGCGATGCCCCGAGCGGTTTATCTGGGCACCGAGAGGGTCATACAGGCTTCGCAACACAATTTACGGAATTGAAAACGTGGCAGCGAGGAGAAAGATATGAGTACCTGAACAGGGCTCAGAAACCCGAAAATTCTCGTGTCCGTGTCGTGTCCGACACGCCGACACAGGAATTCGAAAATTAGGGTTAGGGTTAGGGTTTTGAACTCCGGCGAGGGGAGCCCGGCCGGAGGAGGGCGGCGCCGCTGCGGGGGAGGCCGGCCGGGGGCTGGGCGGCTGCGTCGTCGACGGCGGGGTCGAGGGCGGCTCGTCGGCTGCCGTCGGGTGCTGGGAAGAAGGGGAGGAGCGGCTGCTGCTCGTCGTCGAGGGCGTGGAGGAAGGAGGCGGGCGGTGGCGCAGGGTCTCGAGGAGGGTGGTGCCGGAGGAGAGGGTGGCGGAGGAGCTCGGGGGTTAGGGTGGTGGCGGATCTGGCCGGAGCCGAGGGGAGGGTCGGCTTAAATAGGCGGAGAGGGCTACGTGGCGAGGAAGGCGGAGCGGAGCAGAAGAGGGGGTCGTGGGGAGTGGCTGGCCGCCGGAGGCGGCAGAAAATGCGCGCCGGAGCGGGCCCGGATCGTGGGGAGAAGACGGGTCGGCGGGTCGAGGGTCTGACCCGACCCGGTAAGTCGGCTGGGCCGGGCTGGGCCGGATAACAGAAATAATAATAATAATAATAATAATAATAATAATAATAATAATAATAATAATTAATTAATTAATAAATAAATAAACAGTTTTTAGGTATTTAAAATTAGGTCAGAGGCCCAATAAAATCCAAGAAAATTACCCTAAGTCCGGTTTTCTATTTTACACCATAAAATATTATTTTTATAATATTTTAATATTATTTATTAACAATTAAAATTCATTTAATAATTAGAATCCTGATTTTAATTACAGAAAATTCCCAGAAAATTCCAGAAAAAAATTATAAAAAATCCAAGTTTAATATTTTTGAAAATTCAGGGGATTTACAACATTTCTAGATTAGGTCTTTATTGTAATTTTTATGATTAATTTATTATGTAAATAAATATGTATGATAAGTTATTAAATAATTGTGGGGTGTTCTTAATGTATAGGTTTATGGGCTTGACCTAAAAACCCATTAGGTTTAACCCTTGTGACCAAACCCTAATTGGTATTTTAGTTTTTAGTGAAACCCTAGGTGAATGACTAATAGCTAATTAATTTAAGTTCTTCATGACTAATCATGAAGGGCTAATTAAAATACTTGGCATTAGAAGCCCTAGCCCTAACCCTAACCCTAGTCCTATATAATGAGGAAAAGCCTCCCTCAAGCTTCTTCATTCGTGAAGGAAACCTTAAACCTAGCCTCCACCTAGAAAATCCATCCTTCCCCATATATTTCAGAATTTATAAGCCCTAGAAACCCAATTTCTCCTCCATCAAGAGAGATCTAGGAGCTTGGACCAAGAAGACTTTAAGAAAGAGGACCTACATTGGAAAACCATCTCCCAATAGGAGAGAATCTGGATTAAACCCCATTTAATTCTGTTTTTAATTGTTGTTTGGCCTTTAGGAGCCCACCACTTGATTTAGATTTGGTTCTTTAGGTTTTTCCATGAAGACCTAGGTGATTCTAGGGTTTAGGTGTTCCAACGATAGTTTTCTCCAAATTCGTGAGCCTTAGTTATGGGAATATGCATTCCTGTATGTCATCATCATCTCCTTATGGCTTTGATCTTGATTTAGGGTTTTCGATTTTGGGTATCCAAGAGTAACTAGGAGAAACCCGATCCTAGCCCTAAGTGTTTGTCGAAATGCCCCATAAGGGAAATACCTAATTTTAACCTAGTTTCTTATGAACCTTGATATATATATATATATATATATATATATATATATAAATGTGTAGATATATACATACATTTATGTGTTATTGTATATGTAGATCGATGGAGATTTCTACTTGTGCAGTCGTATTTGCTACCGACTGTGTAGTGGTGTACCACTAGCAGTCGGGTTCTCGTGCATTGTGCACTGAGTTTTGATGTAATCAGTGTATGTGCAGGTGGGTTACCATGTGCCTGTGTACTGTACGAGTTATCAGTGTGAGAACAGTAAAATTGGGTGTGTGTGAGTGCACCAGTGTAAGTCATTGTGGTGACAGTGCATGTGGGAGTTGGTGAAGGCACACAAGCTGTGCAGGTCGGGTCCAATGTGCTGGGTTCAGTACACTGATGTGTGCACTGATACTCAGTGAGTATCAGTGAGTGTCTCAATGACACTAACACTGTGGTTCAGTGTATATGAATTGGGGGTTTTGGATAGGGTATCCTACTGAGCAGATTTGTATTATGTATCAGTGATTAAGTATCAGTCAGTCCCAGTATCAGTGAGCTTCAGTTCACTTGTGTGGTGTGTTGTATTGTATTTCAGTACAGCTAGCTATTCAGTGCAGTAGCAGTTAGGCATGTGTGTGCCTCTGTGTGTGTGTGTGTGTGTGTGTGTGTGTGTGTGTGTCAGTGAGCTGATACTGTGTTAGTGTGTTTAGTGAGATAGAGTGTATTGTGTGTAGTTGGGTTCCAGGTTCTAGAGTCAGTAGCACAGTGCCTAACTCGAGTGTTAGAGTATCAGTAGCAGTGAGTTCCTGTGTGTGTGTGTAGGTCTTAGAGTTTCATTTGGGGGGGGGGGGGTATGAAGAGTTAAGATCCACATTGGCTAAGCTATCAGTAGCCAGTTAGAGTTGGGTTAACTGCTCCTTATTTTTGGCTACTTTGAGTATCCTGTTCAGTTGTATCTAAGTGTAGTGATCATGGTAGATGTTGCTACCTTGGGTAATTTGTTCAGTTGGTTTTCCTGTATTTGTGGCTAAGCTAAAATTAATGTTGGTGGGGATTTTTCCTGTTGTTGCTTCCTAAAGTCTATATGTTGCTGCTTTATTCCAGTTCAGGTTGCCTGTGCCATTAGTCATTTACCTGTCATAGCATAACCTGTGTGTGCCTGTGTTAGGGGAAGATGAGAATTTAGTTTCACTCTAGCTGTGAGTTTTGATACTGGGTATCAATGAGCACTTGAGGGATTAGGCTATGCTTGTATCAGTAGGTTTAGTAAGATGGTGTTTGTATCAGTATTTTTCACTGAGTAGTCAGTCTCAGTGGGCAAGTTACCTACCTGTTTGATCCTGCCAGTAGCCATAAGGCTGTCTCAAGGATTAAACCTTGTGTGGGTTATGTTGTGCAGTTGGTCAGTCCTTGTAGGCAGCAACTGAGGTACTAGTAGCAGCCTTGTAGGTATCCTAGGTGAGGAATGGTTGAGGGCATGGGTTCCAGTGTGCAATATGGCAAGTAGTACCTTTGGATATCACTCTTTGTGTGATACTCTAATGTATCACGTAAAGTACTTGGTATCCTAGTTAATATTTAGTGTTTATGAGTTGAGGTTGGAATTTGAGTACTAGTTAAGTAAGAGTTAAATAGTTTAAGTAATACCTTAGAATCTATATAGGAGTTATATTTATACTAATTGCCTAGTATGTAAATGTTGTTTAGTATTAACATAAAAGCCTAGAGTAGAAAGATTTAGACCTAGTATGGTCCTAGTTAACCTAGTATGGACTTAGACATGACCTAGAAGTATCACATTTAATTAGTTAAACATGTTTATCCCTTTAATTCAGTATTTTGATATTGATATTCCATAATTAGGTCATTGTGATCTCGCCTCGGACTTTGATCCTCGCACCTTCCTCGGGACCACAGGCGAGTACTTTCTCTGACAGTTTTCGTTTTTGTTGATTAATTCTATAATTCTAGTTGTATTATATACTTGATTCTGACACTGTGGATACACGGGTTAGCACCCTAGATACCTGTCATGAGGAGTCATGATTGGAATCCATCGTGCTAGCTGGGGATGGAGAAATATTAGCAGATTATGTGATCATACCCCACCTTACATACATCATAGCTCACCCCACACATCACATTGGGTGTAGCCTGACCATTTACATGCCTCATAGCCTGATATATTTGATTAGCCTAACTATTGCTCGCATCATAGCTAACCAGATGGTTAGCCTGGCCTCACATGTATCATAGCCAATAATATATATCAAGCCGGATCTCGTCCCAAGCCGATCACATAATAAACTGATATTTTAAACACATAGCCAGATATTTATTCTCTATTTCAGATTACTTGTTCTAGAATTTACTTATATTTTATTCATTGCTAGATGTTCTATTGCTTATTTTATATTATCTAATATTCTATATTCCAGTATTCTTTCATCTTGCATTTCCTTACACAGTTTCATAGCTTTTGTCAACATAAATGAAGCTGCTGTTTAGTATATGTGCTTTGCTCCAATCCTGGCTGGATAAAATTTTTAGAGGACTTGGAGGATTTCTTCCCTACCCACTACGGCCTGGGAGCAGAGGGAGATTTCATACCAGAAATTCCAGAGGAATTACCCATCTTAGAGGAAATTCCACCTATAGGCATTTAGACTGTCCTATTTATGTATTATTGTTCTAGAACTGAGATCTGGGTTGTATTATTGTTGTAACTTTTGGTGGACATCTAGACTATAGACTTGTGATATATTTATATTTGTGCCTAACTTATGTCAGTACTCTTTATCCTTATATCTCATCGTGCCATTTACTTTCCAATAGTCTTGTGATTGAGTATATTATAAACTGTTGATTTATATATTATCATTGTCCTCCCTATGGAGTTGAGACCATTGACAGGATGAGTTATGTTTGAGACCTAGACAGCGTTATACAACCGATGCTGCACCGTAGGCTGGACGTACCCATGGCTCATGCCCAATTTTCGGGTACGGGTCGTGACACCTTTCAGTGCAATCACTACGTGACGAGGTTTTCCAGATTGGCAGGACCAACGCCGTATCGAATTTTTTTAATATTTTATAAAATAATTTTTTTTTTGATTTGGAACTCAAATAACTATCTATAGAAATCAAACAAAATTATTCTAATTGAGCACATAGCATGAGGGTCATATAGTGAACACACTTGCGAAGATGGCTCATAAAATGGTTGAGAGACGGAGGTCTAATTGTGCCATGAAGGTGGTTGGTTGAGGCTTGGGTCTGCTGATTTGAAGAAGAAGAAGAAGAACAGCAGCGGCAGCAGCGTTCGCCGGCGTGGGGGGGAGGGGGTGCTCGGCGGTCATCGGGGGGTGCTCGACGGTCCACTCCGGCCAAAATACGGCAGCAGTAGGCGTAGCACAGCAACAGCAGTTGTTGCTGCAATGGTGGTGGGTTGCTGGTGGCGGTGGCTCAGCCTCGGGGGGGTGAGAGTGGCTCGCCGGCGTCGGGGATCTCCGGGGGGGGGGGGGCAAAAGAACAACAACAATAGTGGGAACAACAACAACAAGGTGGAGGGTGGTGGTCGGGTTGTAGTGAGGGTGGTGGTGATGTTGGCTGTTAGCGGTGGTGAGGTTGATGTAGTTGGTGGCGGTAGTGAACTGTGGAGGTCATGGTGGAGTGGAGAGAAGGTGATGGTGGTTGGCGGTCGTGGAGTAGTGGAAGTGGTGGCCGTGGGGTGGTGGTGTTGGTGTCATTGGTGATGGTGGTGGTGATGTTGGTGATGGTGGTGTTGGTGATGGTGGTGGGCCGTTGTGGTGGTGGAGACGGGCGGAGGAAGTCTGATGGGGTGCTGTTGATGGTGATGATGGTATTGGTGATGGTGGTGTTGGTGATGTCGGCAGGATGGCTGCTGGTGGAGAAGGAAGGTCGGACGGAGTTGGCCAGGAAGGTCGGTCAGGGAAGAAGGGAAGAAGATGGTGGTTTAGGGTTTCGGTTTGTGGAAGAAATGGTGGTGGTGTGCATGGAGAATGGAGAAAGAAATGAGGTAGTTTTATGTAAGAGAGAGAGAGAGGAGGCTTGCATTAGGATTAGGGTCGGCCATATACATTTTTTAGGGATGGAGAGAGGATCTACATGAAGGAATAGAGGGTGGAGATTTCTTTGGTTTGAATGGAGGGTGAAGATCATGTAGGGGGAAAGTTAGAGTGTTGCATACTCAAAATGGAGGGGGAAACCTAGTTGGACCGGTCAACACATGAGGGAGGGGGTTTCTTAATGGCTTGGCTCCAATGGGAGGTGTACACCTCACTGCATTTTTGCACAAAAGTCCCTAAAAATTAGAAAATTGTACAAATAATGAAATTTGGGATTGGATGAGGAAAAAATACCATGTTTGGTGTGATAAAGTGGGTTAGAAGGGTGTGTGATATTTAGTATGAACCTTGAGGGTGTGAGTAGGGGTTTGGGTTGGTGTTGGGTCTAGTTTTGGGTTAGATTGGGTCCTTACACCAATTTAATTAAAATTAGTGTAAGTAGTGCTCTTTAATTAATTGGAAATACATAGGGTTAAAGTTGGGTGGGACACAAGTGTCATGGACGTAGTAGACTCAGAATAGAATATTGTGATAATTTGGGTTGTACAAAACGGGTTGAGGTTGTGTCTCTAATTTTGATTGGAACGGGCAAGGATGCAAAGTTGGATTTATTCGGATTTAAGAATGGACGTTTGTAATGAATATTGTGCGACTAAAATAAAGCACAAGGGAAGGTATTTATGAGTTACACATGGGTCAGAATGGAAGGCTGGCACGTCTAGGAAAAGTGTGTGAAATTTGTTTGAAAGCAAATGCTAGTGTAGCGCTCCAAATATCGAAGCAACGGTAAGGTGCACAAAGTGATACGAATATTGTGTACATTAATCTAAAATACTATGTTCTAATTCTAAATGGCTTCAAACTAACCCTAGTGTCTCTATCTAAGCCAGGTAGACCTAAATTTGGTTGAGGTGGTTTACATACTGTATAGTCAGAATATAGGCTATCCAATCGCATAGATAAGGGTAATCATAGAGAAGGAGTTTCATTAAAATAGATCAGGAAACGGTCTTCCTGACACTAAGATACGATCTCAGAAAGTTGACTAGGTTGCTAGATTCAAAAAGGATACGAAATATGGCCTAAAATATAATTTATCCTCAAACGAGTCCAAACGCAGATAAAACTATTACTAATGGGTCTGGAGTGGGTGAGATTCCTCAAAATATCTATCTATATGTATAATTACACACAAAGCAAAAAATTAAAATTTGGGGTCAAAGCAGGGTGCACGGGTGAGCCCACATTGCACCAAAAAATATGCCAGAGTTAAAGTGTCCAAAATTAGCAAAATTATATGTCACTCAGGGGTAAAACTATGCCATGAGTCTAATAGTTATGTTGGATTAGGGTTTCAGAAATTAGAATGGCATAACATCGTTCGACAATTAGAATTTCTCAAATTAAATTTATCACAAACCCCCCAACTTTGGACGTGAAAACTATCTATCAAAATATTAAAACAAAAAAGGAAATTTTATATGGTTATTAAGGGTTATAATGCATATATATTGGCAAAGGTGGCTCATCAAACTCATGCAGGGGGAAAAAGATACGAGTCTACAAAATTGTTGTCACAAAATAGTTTAAAATTTTACAATCTAAATAGTCAACTTCGCAAGTTAAAATTTTCGGTCAAAAGAAAGAAAAATCATGTAAAATTTTATAGACTTATAGAAAATTATACCTACTTCAATTGGTACAGATAGTTATGGAATTTGGCACTAGATCATATATGATTTCAATCGATTAAGAGGGCCTCTCAATCATCTTCAGGTTGAATCAAGTTTTTACATAATCAACTACCCGACTTTGGTCTTAGTTTTGGGTTACCAAATGAACACCATATTGAATAAAATTTTGAGAAGTGATATAGGGTCTTAGCAAAATTATGATTGATTAATTAGTCAAAAATATACTAATCGTAGAGTGAAAACTTTATCCTCAAAGTTTTATATTCAAACCCATTTTCTATAATGAAGATACTGATAGAGTGACAACTGATCATTAAGAGTGAAGTAGGTCCTTCAAACCTTAGAGTTAGGAATTGAAATTAGTAAGAAGTGAAACTAATGAACCTAAACCTATTTTCTATAGGATAAAAAAATCAAAGTTTAACTGAGTGATTAGGATGTACCAGTACTTCAAAGTTAAGGAAAATTTGTAACTCGTTCTCGCTCGCCATGACGAAAATCTAATTAAAAAGTTAGTTTAGTGCTGAGTATCGCGGATGAAGGTGAGGTCATCGGGGTAGCTTAGTATTGGTTGTCGAATATCAACGAATCTCTAACATGGCCGATCGAACTCCTCTTGACCATGCAACTCGCAACCTTTTGCTCTGTCACTACCACATTTCTAGAATAGGGCTATTGTTGCCATTTTGTATTATTCATATTATTCATATTATTTATTTATATATGTAGTAATTATTATTTATTTGGTATATGAACTAGACTTGACATGATAACTTGGATCCATAGTTGGACTAGTCACATTAGAATCAAATTAAGTTTAACCCTTCTTATTAATTAGAAATTAGATTGAACCCACATTAGGATTAGAAGCTTCCTCACTAATTAATTTTTCATGAAAACCCAATAGGGTCATAGGTGTCATTTTACATTGCTTAGATAAGAAGGAAGAGGGGGCCGACCCTAATTAAGGAAGGGGGATTCTCTCTCCTCTTATTTCTCATCACAAATAATTCCTAATTAGTGTTATTCTCCAATAGTTCATCCTTCCACCAAATCCACCATAAAATCCCCTCAAATTTACTCATCATCACCATCTAAGGAGACTAGAAGCTAATGGTTGCAAGGATCTTAGAGAATAAGGAGTTAAGTTTGGTGCTTGTGTCCAATTCATATCCTAGTGAGCTTTTATTGGGAATCTATCTTCCAATAGGTAAATTCTAAAATTTCTCTCTCTAATTAGTTCTATTTAGTATTTTAGAGCATATAGAATTTACCAATGCTTTAGGGCTATCCATAGGAAGGAGTTTGAACTCCTATTGACCCTATTTATGATTTCTACATTGAGTTTGGTATCTATTTTGGAAGAAATCGGAGAATGGGACACCAAGTGATTTTTATTATGTTTGGTAGACCTAATTAGAGTTAGATTGGTTATGTGAGGGTAGAATCATGTTCACAAATGGATACGAGTAGGGCGTATCATGAAATATTATGATTCATCATGATACGGGGCTCATCTTTTGGGGTTTGTTCATGTGGAGCTAATTCTTCATTATTTATATTTTAATTAGTTAGTATAATCTTTTAGATGATATAATTTATATGTATGAGGTGATTCATGTTTATTAGAGGGGTGTATCTTAGCGTATCATCAATTTGGTGTATGGACAAGGAGTATGCATGCCAAGTGTTTGACAAATTGACTTCTATTGGAAATGGGTCTATTTGAGGCTTTATTCACTGTTAATATATATGTGCATATAGTTATAAATAAGTATGTGTGTATATATATGGGTGTATCTATATATTTAATGTGTGGGTTGATGTTTGGATGAGAATGAGTGGAAGACGTGTGGCCTGCACCTGTGCATTTCAGTGTGCAGGTAGAGCTCCAGTCGAGCAGTAGTACATTGGAAGCATGGAGGCATGCCTGTGTTTAAGTGCATGTGTCTTGGGTTGATGGGGTTGAGCTTTCAAGTGGAGATTAAGACAGCAACAATAGCAGCTAGGCAGTGTGCCTATTACACACTGATATCAGGTTGATTGAACCTGGCATATGTGCAACAGATTTGGTTTTGTGTTGCTGGCTTAATGCAGCATGTTGCAGTATCAACTAATGCTCAAGCAACTACAGTGAGACTGGAAAGGGTTGTGAGGAGTTTGGAGGCTCGGTAGGCAACATACTAGTGTAACCTGGAGTTGAGCAACTGTGTTGCTATTTTTATAATGCACTTGCTTCAGTGCTCTTACTGTAGTGCATTCATTCAGTTTTGCAGCAACCCCAAGGTATTTTGCCAACAGTTGCAATAACAACTGGTTGTGCCAGGGAGTGCATGAGGTACATTACATAGTAAGGGAGGACTGATACATAGGTATCAGTCAAATGAAGGGAGGCAGTGAGGTGTATATGTGAGTTCACTCGAGTATTTGCATCAGCCAGTTACCTGCAGGTAGTATTAGGAAATAGTTAAGGGTATAGGCGTTTAGATTTATGAACCTGTGAGTGTGTGTATTTGATTCTCTGTTATAGTAGTATCCTAGTTTGCTAATTAAGTGTGTCCCAGGTTGGAGTCAAGGGAAGTAGAGTATCAGTTGGGGGTTTAGCAGGTTCAATATCTGGTAATGCCAAGGGTTATTGATAAAGTTTGTAGGTAATAGCCAAGTATTGGTTAGTTGAGGTAAGGTATTGGTTAATACTATAGACTAAGGTATTAGAGTGAGGTTGACACTAGAGTATTAATACTATTTAAGATAGAGTACTAGCAAGGTAAGTATTATAAGTTATTTATATACTAACTAGACTCTAGTATATAGATATTATCTAATATTATATAGATACTTGCTACTAAAAGCTAGTATTGCTATTAATGACTAGTGTAAGTAAATATTGTCTATTATAGACTATTATGATATAGAAATTGACTAGTGGACCTAGTTAACCTAGTTTGGACTTGGACATTGCCTGGAAGCATCATATTTAATTAGATAATCATGCTCATCCTTTATTTTACCCAATTAACATTATTATTTTATATTTAGGTATTTGTGACATCCTTTTTTATCTTTATCCTCAGACATTGCTCAGGACCACAGGTAAATACATTCTCTGATAGTTTTTTTATTTTGACGATTACTATAATTCTACTATGTAGCATTATGCTTGATTTCCGACACAATGGATACACGAGCTAGTATCATAGATATCGGTCATGCAGAGTCATGATTGGATCCATTGTACTAGTCGGGGACAAAAAAATATTAGTTGATTATGTGATCATATACCACTTACTTCTGCATAGCTCACCCTCATTACACGAGTGTGTAGCCTGATATTTTTACTTGTACATAGCTTCCCGTATATGATTGACCTGATCCCCTTACTTGTACTTGTGCATAGTCAATCATACTTGATTGACCTGATCCCTTACTTTACTTGTGTATAGCGAATCATATATAGTAGAGCCTGATCTTGTCCCAAGTTGATCACATAATAATTAATATTTTAAGGCACTTAGTAGTTGTTCATTTCTATTCCAGTTTATACCTGCTGATACAGACATTCCTTGTTTATTTACAGCTCATTATTTACCCGTGATATAATTATCCGTGTACCGATTTTCTTATTATTCCAGTATTTATTCCATCTTGTATATTCATTGCTTATTATTTTATAGTCTTGGTTAATTTAATGGAAATGATGTTAGTTTATGTGCTTCACTCCTTTCCTGACTGGATATATTTTTTAGAGGATCTCGAGGCCTTCTGCCCGACTTATTATGGACCCAGAGTAGACGAGGATTACCCTCAGGAGCTTTAGGAGGATCCAATCCCAGTAGTAGATTCATTAGTAGAGACTTAGAGTCTAGCATTCATTTTGTAGTTGGATTATTAGACTTTGAGATACTATGAGTTGTATTTTATTGGAGACTTATGTTGTTTGAGATAGGTATACTCATTGATGTTGTGATGTATATTCTAGACTTCTCTTATTTTCCTTTACATCATTACCGTGCCATTATCTTCCTTATAGTTATTGTGATTGAGTATATTATGAGTTGATGATTATATATATTCATCTTGTCCTCCTTATAGAGTTGAGATCATTGACATGTTATATATTATTCTGAACTGTGATAGATAGTATTGAGACCTAGGCAGCGTTCTACCACCGATGCTGCGGCATAGGCTAGATGTACCCCCGACTCATGTCCAATTACTGAGTACGGGTCGTGACACATTTTTTTGGTGGCCCATGTAGATCTTCGAGTAAGTTGAAGTCACAACTAGTGCGATATCGTAGTAGTGCTCAGACTTATAATACTATTACGAGCCTGCTATATGATATAGGATGAGAGTATACTCAATCACAACTAGGGATTTTTTTCCAATTTATTGATTTTGAAATCCTTATCATTCAAAATAATTGCTTCCTTTAAATTTTACCGTCGTTCTTTGATTATATCGTATTGTAAACCCCCTCACCTAAAATTAGGCCTACTTGGCTTAGATAGTGAAATTAGGGCTAGTTTGTATCTAATTAGAAATAGGATATGACATTTTATTTAATTATACAAGATTTATATCACCTAGTACACCTTATCGTTGCTTCGATAATTGGAATACTACACTAGCCATTGCCTTCCTACAAATTTCACACCCTTGTCCTAGACGTGCCCGCCTTCTAGTCTGACCTTTGTGTAACTCATAATTATCCTCTCTTGTGCTATATTTTAGTCGCACAATATTCATCGCGGGCATTTATATTTAATTCTAAATAAATACGACTTTGTATCCTTGTGCGTTCCAATCAAAATTGGAGACACAATATTGAACCATTTTGTACAACCTAAATTATGATAAAATTCTACTCTGAGCCCCCTATGTCCATAACACTTGTGTCCATCCTAATTTTATCTCCATGTACTCCTAATTAATTCGAGAACACCTTACGCATTAATTTTAATTAATTTAACCCAATTTCCATCTTTGTGCAATTTTCCAAATTATTGGGCACTTTTATGCAAAAATGGATTAAGGTGTCCACACCATCGGACAATACTTGAAGAAACCCATTTTTTTCCTTCATATGAATTTTTCCCATAATTTTAGAATGTGCAACACGCAACATCGTCCCCTCATTTAACCTAGTCCTTGCATTTAAACAATGCAAATTATAGCCCTTCAACATCCCCATGTCATGCCAAGGCCCACTCCAAGGAGAGTTGACTAAGCCCAATCCCTTTAGGTCAACCCCCAACCGCCTTCACATGTATAAATATATCTTTTCATATTTTTTTACCTAAAAATCAACCCAAACCCCAAACACCAAGCCGTAACTCAACCCCACCTCCTATTCATCTACTTCTTCCTCCTCATTCCCGGCCGGAGCCCCGACCACCCGACCCGCCGGAGTAGCCTCTGTTGTCCATCACCTCCATCTCCCTTCCAGGGACCTCCCCGCGGCCTGTACCCCGTCGACTCTTCTCCACCCGCAGCACCCGCCTGCACACCGTCGATGACCCGCTGTTGAAGCCAAGCGCCGCTGCACTCGCCTCATTCGCTCCCTCGTCTTCCCCACCGTCATCTTCGACGAGCCACAACCACCTCTTCCTCCATCATCTCCTTCTCCTTCCGCCACCTCCTGACTCGACCGAGCAGCACCTTCTCTTCTCCTTCCTCCTTCCTGTACACGCTAAGCCGAGCTCGACTCACCGGAGCCCGACTCCCCCGCCTCTGCACACCACCTTCATCTTCCCTCCGGGCTTCCTGGCCATCTCCCCGCTGCCATGACACCCCGAGCCCTCTGTCATCGACCACCAGCAACACCACCATACCACCAGCAACACCACCGCCACCCGACCTCTTCTTCCTCCTTGAACTTCCCCTCCGGTCCCCGTTCACCGACGTCTATACCCCGAGCCACTGATCGCCGAATCTCGACTGCCTCGACCTTCCTGTACCTTCAACCTTCCCTGCTTCCCTGTCCTCCGTCACCCTCGCTGGAGCAGCTCTCCCTGGCCGGACTCCGGCAGCCCACAATCACCATCATCATCATTATTATCCCTATCATCATCATTGTTGTTTGATAAAATAAACAAAAATAATAATATGTGGAAATGAGGTCTTATACGAAAACCCGTCCTTCTTCTGTGTTTACAAACAAGATTGTACAATTTAATCCTATACGAGGATGTCGAGTACAATTTATTTAACCTGGGTAAATATTGCTATAGGAGTCTGATCTGCAGTCGATCACTTTGTCCCTTGGACCACACGATGGTGAAGAAGTGCCGTAGAAGACAGTAAGCAGCTTCGAAGGTTGCTAAAGAGGGTGGATGCCCGATGCCAAAGTCGTCGATCCCTTCTCTTTGCCTGAGCTCTGGATTCTTCTCTCTCTCTCTCGACCGTTTTCTCTCCTCCTTCTTTCCTCCCAATTGTCGACCTTGGATCTGATACTGGATTTCTTGACCAATCTCCGATCGTTCGACCTTCAATTTTGTGACCTTTTCCCTTTGTCAATAGAGGTCTCTATTTATAGAGTTTTGGTAACAGTGACCACTCAGTCGGTGTAGAAACCGAGTAGTAGAAAGTACCGCACCCTTTTACACGACGGTTACAATAACCATTGCCTGCGTATAGATGACCTTTTGAGTGAGCATGTGACGCGTGTCCAACTAAGAAACAACGCGTATAACTGCTGCAAAGATCACGACGTATAAGCCATGTAGGTAGTTATCCTTTGTGTAGAAGAGGTTGGCGTAGAAGCCAATAACTGTCACCATGGCATAGAAGCCAAGTAGGCATAGAAGCCGAGTAGGCGTAGGAGCCGAGTGGATGTAGAAGCCGAGTGGTCATAGAGGCCGAGTAGGCGTGGAAGCCGAGTGGGCGTAGAAGCCGAGTGGGCATAGAAGCCGAGTGGGCGTAGAAGCCGAGTGGGCGTAGAAGCCGAGATGATGTGGACGTCTTAGCCGAGATTACAGCTTTTGGAGATATAATCAAATCTCTTGCATTAAATATGGAGATCTGCCCCCATCCTGTGCATTAAATGCAGAGGCGTGTCTTTAAGATTTGCCATTATTCTGCGTATTAAATGCAGATACGCGCCTCGAATCCTGTACGAAGAGTAACTGCTGACGTGGCAGGCTGTTTGTCTTCTGCGGAGCGTAAGAAGCTCACGTCTACCTGTGTAAAACTGGGCAACGTATCTCCTTGTATGAGTAAAAGAAGTTTACGCAAAGGGGATGTCACTAAACGATGGTTCGGTGATATTTAATCAAATCTTCTGCATTAAATGAAAAGATCCGCCATTATCCTGTGCATTAAATACAGAGGCGTATTTTGAAGGTCTGCCACCCTTCTGTGCATAAAATACAGAGACGTGCCTCGGGCATCTGTCAGTATTCGGCGCATTAAATGCAGAGACGTGCCTTAAGAATCTGTCACCGCTCTGCGCATTAAATGCAGAGACGTGCCTCGAGCCCTGTATGAAGAGCAACTTTTGACGTGGCAGGCTGTTTGTCTTCTGCGGAGCGTAAATAGCTCACATCTGCCTGTGTAAAACTAGGCGGCGTATTCCTTTGTATGCGTAAAAGTGGTCTACTCCAAGGAAATAGCAGTAAATGACAGCCTGGGTTGCAGTGCCGCACCATCATTATAGCTGTCGCCTGGGTAGTCGTGCAGTACCCTTTGTCAGGAGTCCAGACGTCAGGTTTATTGCATGATCTGACAGGTTCATTTCGAAGAATACGAAGCGTTCCTCGTACACTTCAATGCTGCATTGAAAGCGGATGAGTTCTACGCCATAAAGGCGATGTAGCACCCTTTTTACGCTGAAGCAGCCTGGACATACTGTATTATGCAGATGGTCCTTGAGCTTATATTTTACGCTGTACTTAGCGAAAAAGCTCTGTTGTACGTTGATGGCTCTGAGGTCCTCTGTTTACGCTATCCTGTATCAACATGCTGCGTAGAGCTATCCGGCGTATTTTTTATGCTTCTACAAGACCCCCTTCAAAGCTTTTAAATTCCTCGTAATTTGAAACGCTTTGAATGAAGCATGAAACGTTCCTCGTAATTTGAAATGCTCAGAAACGGTCAAGTCTGACACGTTCTTTCAAGGCTGACTTTATGGCGGAGTTATTGGGGATCGGTGTGATCTCTTTCGCCTATAAAAAGGCCGAGGAGTTAACCTGTTCTTTCCACATTTCCTTCACCACACAGAGATGATGGCCGGAGTTCGTCGGGTCGACTTGAGGAAGAAGGAGACCATATTCTTCCAGCATATAAGGAGCCAAAAAAGATGGCATCTTCGAGCAAATGTCCTCTGCAACGATGGATCATGGAAGGATATCATAGCCTCCTTTGCTCGGGATAATCAACAACTTTGTATGGCGGTTCTTTGGGTGAGAGGAAGGGTCGTATTAGACCACACAGCTTGCAAGCGGTACCTTCTCCCGTTATCCATGGATGAGGGCAGGCAAGCTGACTCTGTCCTCCAGTATTGAGTTGGGTGAAATATATCAACTCAATCTGTCACGACGCTGGACGCAGGAAAACAGATTTACCCTGCTTTCCTGTATTGGAGGATGGGTCTAGGCCCATTTTGTATCCTCCCGCCATTGATCATATGTCAGTCGATTTGCGGTCACCGACTGACTGCTGGAGAATATGGATGAAGAATTCCGCCATTGCGAGAACCTGGCAGAACAGATTCTGGGCACGATTTTCAGACGATGATGAGGAAGTCCTTTGTAGATGGGATTTCCCTCATATGTAATCATGAAAATGAAGAAAAACCCTTGTAGACTGGATTTCCCTTATATGTAATCATGCTTTCAATTTTAATAAAATCGTCTGCTTCTGTGTATATGATCATCTTGCCATATTTTACTGTGAAGTCTGAATATGTGTAGCTTCGACACGTCTGATAACTTTACGCCGACTCTGTTTAGAAAGAGTGTTAGGTCCTGTCCTGTCTTTTATGCATAACTAAGGATGCACAGAAAGCCGCTTAGCAGTCGAGTGTTCGAACTGTCCTGCTGTTAGGAATGAGGAACCGCGTAGAATTCTGAACTGTCACTTCTGATAAACAGAATTTTTGTTCAGACCGTCATCTTCAAGAATGATTTCTCAAAAATCCTTTGGAACAGGGCGAGAACTGGCTGTCAAAAACTGAGTCGCCATCTCAAACTGTAGACAAAATATTCAGACTGGATTCTGGATGAACTTTGAATCGAACCATGAAGAAGAGTAACTTTCAATATTGAACTCTGTATGCCTTGGGTACTTGGGATATTTTGAGGTCAAGGAGGAGTATCTTCTGTGTGAACCCTTGCAATTGACCGATTTGAGAATTGTTCAAATGTACTGCACTCTGGCCTGCGCATTTTTCAGATATGCGGAAAGTCATAGAGCGTGAAATCATAAGTTTGTAGCCTCTGAGCGTAAAAAGTCACCGAGCGTGAGATCATAGATTCGTAGCTGCTGAGCGTGAAGTCGTAGGTTTGTAGCCTCTCGAGCGTAAAAGCTGCTGAGTATGAGAGCATCCGAGCAAAAAACCATAGACTTGTAGCCTGTGAGCGTAAAACTGAAGATCTGTTGCTGTCGAGCATAAAAAGCTCCTTAGCATAATAACTGGTAGATTTGTAGCTTCTGAAAAGAAAATCTTCCGAGCGTGAAGTTGTGGATCTGTTGACTCTGAGCGTAAAAAGCCACCGAGCGTGAGATCATAGATTCGTAGCTGCTAAGCGTGAAGTCGTAGGTTTGTAGCCTCTCGAGCGTAAAAGCTGCTGAGCATGAGAGCATCCGGGCATAAAACCATAGACTTGTAGCCTGTGAGCGTAAAACCGTAGATCTGTAGCTGTCGAGCGTAGAAAACTCCTTAGCGTAAAAACTGTAGATTTGTAGCTTCTGAAAAGAAAATCTTCCGAGCGTGAAGTCGTGGATCTGTTGTCTCTGAGCGTAAAAAGCCACCGAGCGTGAGATCATAGATTCGTAGCTGCTGAGCGTGAAGTCGTAGGTTTATAGCCTCTCGAGCGTAAAAGCTGCTGAGCATGAGAGCATCCGGGCGTAAAACCATAGACTTGTAGCCTGTGAGCGTAAAACCGTAGATCTGTAGCTGTCGAACGTAGAAAGCTCCTTAGCGTAAAAACCACGAATCTTCTTTGCACAAAAACTTTTTGAATTCGCTGACTGTCCGTCTTCTCTGAGTAAATAGGCTGACGTAGTCCCCAATCATAACCAAATATTAAATGTGAGATTTGGTTCAGGATTCGAGGAGCCCATCCTAACTCTATATATACCCCAAGTTTCTGAGAGAAAAACTTTTCATCCGTCTTCTGCGAAGCTTTTGACTGTTCGAGTTCTTCTTCGTTTCTTCTCCGAGTCTTCAAAGTTTCCAGTAATGGCCTTGAAACAAGTCTCCTCCTCTAAGGGAAAGAAGGTTGCTTCTTCTTCTCGTTCTTCTGCTCAAGCGGGGGCGACTTCCGTCGGGCACGACGAGCTTCATTCTGAACGAAGTATCCCGCCGACTAGCAGTGCACCCGGCCTTAAAGGTAGAGCTTTTGGGACGAAAAAAATGACTGAAAATCCTTCGCACACGTTGTACGTAAACGCGCTAGGTCATCTTCTGTGCTGATAGCCTCTTCGAGGAAGATGATGCACAGAGATGTTTCATCTTTTACGCCCATATTTCTAATGTGTCAGCGTAAAAACTCCATATTTTCGCAGTATGGCGTAAAAGCTTTTACTGTCGAAAGTTGGCGTATACTATATAATTTGAGTATTATGCAAGGATGGAAATTCTGGCGTAATAACTCAAATTTTCACAGTCTGGCGTAAAACACAGACTGTCGAAAACTTTGCGTATACTGCCAGTCTTGAATTTTATGCCTTGGAATGAGATTCCAGCGTAAAAGCTCAAGTTTTTTTTGCAGTCTTGGCATAAAGCATAGACTGTTGATTTTTTTGCATATGCTGCAAGATCTGTAATGTCCAGTTATAGGAACTGATGTGTTTTTCTTGCACTCTTGCAGTTAACTTGCATGCGTCCCCATTAGCCAATGTGATGGGTTCTACCGCCGGGATGCTGCACTCCAACTATCTGGAGGATCTGTCGCACGTGACATTTCCTATCTCCGGGCCCTAGTATCCTGAAGGAAGGGAAATTTTGATATCGGCTCAGGGCGAGCGAACGCTGCTGAATATGATCAACGGAGAGCCTCTGACGTACATAGATGGGGACCAATACATAAAGCCGGCTTTTCTCTTCGGGGACATGATTGACAAGCAGTCCCAGACGAAGCCCAAGAAAGAACTCTGGGTCTTCCCTGCCGGGAGCTTGGTTTTGTATCTGCCCAAGATGCCGAGAGACTATCCCATCTCGATATTCTTCTATGCTACACATCCCAGGAGGATGTCGTGGACGCTGACTCCTGATCTTCACGGCAGGCCGGGGAAGATATTTCATCTGAAAGGAGCTGACCAGGGGTCGTTTGTCAGCCGCCCTTCCGGCAATGTGATGATGTTCAGGGGACTGTATCCGGACAGTGTCCCGAGTGAAGACAGCTTAGTGATCCAGCCGGTCCAATTACCGACTTTTTGCAATGATTTTATGGGGCACGGGGGAGTATACCCTAAGGTAAACCCTCGGACAGGCGGGTGGATCACCCCCACAAATCTTCGATGGGCTCGCTTAGCTGATTGGGCCCTGAAGCATTTTCAGACCGAGCTGGAGAGCATTGGTCTGTTTGTAGCTGTGAGTGCCACCAGTGTTGGGTTGCCTCTCAACCCCAACCTATTTCTGGAACTGATGGAGCGATATATCTCGCTCACCGAGAATTTCGCCACTCCACTGGGGGAGTTGGGATTGGCCCTCCACGAGATGACAGAGATCTCTAGACTGCCGATGGAGGATACTCCATATGAAGAGTATGTTCCCACGAACCGGGAGCTGGGGGATTCCAACCCTCGGGTAGTGGAAGTGTACCAGGAGCTGATGTGCCACTACCTTGCTTGCACCGCTTTTTATGACGAGCCTTCAGATTTGGCTCACGTCAGTAAATGGACGTCCTATCTCTTCTTTCATCGGTCCAGGACTGCTAAGCCGGAGAAGGTATTGGAAGGCAAGGATCAGCCTTTGAATCCTCTGAGCGTGCTTAATGCTTAGGTAGTTGACGATCTCATGGAAGACGCTGGGGCTCCAGACTGGATCCTCGACGAAGGGATAGGGAAGTATCCTGTAGGCACTAAGGCCTATAGTTATTTGAGGCGTTGCCGCAGGCCTCTGTCCAAGGAAGCTCAACTGCCTGGCTTCCTCTCCATATGGCTGCACCGACTGGTGGTACCTGGCATCGCATCTGCGGACCGTATTCACTGCAACACGCTATGGCCTGTAGTGTGTCTGGTGTTTGGGGCAAGGCTGGGATTACTCCCTGCCATGGTGTGCCGCATACAAGCTGGCCTGAGGGCCATGACTGACGGGCTGCTCGCTGATGAAACTCGGCGTGATAGCTTTCCCAGGGTAAAATTACCATACCTGCATCTGATGGGATGGTTAATTCTTCATAACCCCAAGGTTATGTCTCCTGTCTCTGGCAGTAGATCGGGGGCTAGTTTCTTGTTGAACTACAAGAATTTCTCCTGGAATGTGACCACAGTTATAGACTGTCGGCGGGTACTGAACTTCGGTCACAGCTGGAAGCTCTTCTGCACTGTCCCCCCTATACATCTCAATCAACAGGGGATTAGACTTCAAGACGTAGGCGACGGGAAGACCGTTCTTTCTTCTGAGTCTTTTAATTGGTTGGTCTGTATTAGGCCTTCCCACCTACTGTACAGGAGTGAAGACCATTGCTTCTTCGAGCCCTACCTGCCTAGTCGGTTTGCCAGACAATTCAGGTACGACCAGTTGCACGTGGGCAATGCCGTCACCAGCTTCAGGTCCAGGGGTGGACTCATTGATGGAGCCAAAGGATGGCGATATTTAATCATGGGTTGTACTGAGGCAACTTTTACCGTGCCCATTATTTCACTTTCCACGGAGCTGCGCATTCTCCACTCGTATGCCCAGTTCTATGTGGCAACCAACATCTTCCATCGCGATTTTGATATGCATGAAAGTTTTAGGGTGCCCTCTTCCAAGTCTGGAGGAAGAGTCGAAGTCCCCTCGGTTTCTTCTGACGAGGGTGAGGAGTCCGTCAATCCAGATGAGCCTCTGTTGGCGGTATCGAGGGGTAAAGTACCTCTACCTGCAGGGCCTTTGGTAATCTCTGGGAAGCGAAGGGCTCCTGCTTCGAAGGAGACTTCCCCTCGCAAGAGAAAGAAGAAGACGGTTGCTCGTCCTCTTCGGATTCCCGGTAATGAGGCTCCTAGAAGTGAGCCTGCATCTCCCCATGTCGGGGATGATTCTTTGATTGGAGGTTCCTCGCCTTTTAGAGAGGGAATCTCGATAGTCCCGGCTGGCGGTGCCGGAGAATTCCTGCTGGAGGCTGCTGTCGCTGCTACCGCTTCCGGTAGTGGAACGAGATCGCCTTCGGGGCCGAGCCGAATGAGGATATCTTTATCCGGATCAGTATCGGGAGAGACCCCTGCCGTGCCTGTAGGTGCACCCAGCGAGATTCTACCTGGTGAACCTCGAGGGGATCTCGGCGAAGATTCGGAAGAGTACCTGCCGATGTTTGTTAGAGCACCCCTTCTCCAGGTATGACAGCTTGCCTAGCATCACTTAAGAAATAATTTAGCTGTACTGGCCGCGGACGCGACATATACATCATTGGCCATGCGTAAATATCGTCTTTTATGCCTCTTCTTTTAGGAAAATAAACATTATGCTGATATTAACTTCCTTTTGTCTTCTTTTCAGGGGAAGATATCTTCGGGGAGGGCAGTATAGATGCTCCCTTTGGCTCTGTATCAGGTCCTGGCGGCGACACGGAGGTGACTGATTTTGAAGAGAAAATATCTTCGGATGTTGGCTCGCCTGTCGAAGAGATTCTGATATCTCAAGAGGAGGACGAGCCTGTCGTTGCGACAATGCCTACTTTGAGTACGCCGGTCACTTCGTCGGGTGTTGGCGCTTCTTCTTTTGTCACACCTCCTGTTGAGGCGACGACCGTGGCAACATCGTCTGCGATTGTTCTTGGAGGGGGACTCGCCACTATCGCGGCCACTCCCAGCGTCCATTCTGATCTAGCTGCGCTGACCACGCAGTACACTGGTATCTTCTACACCACCTTGAAAATGTTAATATCAATAGTGTTGGAGAAGAATTTGAGCTTTGCGTCACTGAGGAGGTCCTCCCGGGCCTCTATAGTGCCGATCCGAGAATTCAACGACACCGGGGTAGCTGACACGCAGGAGGAGATAGTTAATGGTTTGGAGCAACCTATTAACGAATACTTGCAGCTAGCTCGAGACAACATTGACGGTCTCGTACAAGCTAGGTATGACTCCCTGACTGCGCAGCTTGCTGAACAGATGGCATCTTTGAATAAGTCCATCGAGGCTCAGCAGCGGGAGATGGACGAAGAACGTGTCCAATTGGAGTATGTCATTCCCGAGTTGAACCGGTACGAAGCCGAATATGAGGAAGTGGCAGCGAAGGCTCGCATATTGAAGGATAAGCTCGTTCGAGTAGAGGCGAAGGCTCTATCTTTGTCGGCAGCCCAAGATGTGCTGAAGGAGCGACGGGCGACTGTTCAGCAGAATTTGACGCGTGTGGGTGCTTTCCACTCAGGTTTTGTGCGGGCTCGGTCTGAGCTAGCTGCTTTGGACAACGATGCGGCTAGGTTGGAACGGGCTTGTACCGACGTCTTGAACTCCCGGGATGAGAGAATGGTTGCTCTGGCGCAGCAGATTCGCGACCTAACCGCTCCCCCAAATGATGTAATTTTTTGCTTTTGCTTTTCAATGTACTTTCGCTCCTTTTTTTTGGGAATAATAAAGAGGCCTTCATCTGACTTTGTGGACCCATCATTTTGGAATATAAATGACAGGTTTGGGCGAAAGTGATATCAGAGGTAATATGGACGTGATATACTCTCGGTAAGTTTTAGCAGGATATATCTATTCAGAGGTAATATGAACATGATAGAATACGATCCAACTAGTTTCATTTTGGAAGTAGTTTTGTCAGAATGAGGTTTTCGCCATATTCCACTTGAGCAAAGTAGGTTAGGCATAGTACCT
Organism: Iris macrosiphon; assembly: GCA_036927795.1. Classification (NCBI taxonomy): domain Eukaryota; kingdom Viridiplantae; phylum Streptophyta; class Magnoliopsida; order Asparagales; family Iridaceae; genus Iris; species Iris macrosiphon. The sequence continues at coordinate 90,790,439 of JAYESA010000007.1, forward strand.
CTTCAGGAATTTGCCATTGATGGGAGCCATTAACAAGTCTTCGTTAGGCTTGGCCAACCTGTAAGCGCCGTTTGAGAACGTTGTCTCGATCACATAAGGGCCTTCCTATTTGGGCTAGAATTTACCCTTACTTCTGTGAGTAAGAATCATCGGCCTTCTCACAGCTAAGACTAGCTCGCCAACTTTGAACACTCTTTCCTTTACTTTTTGATTAAAAGCTCTGGAAATGCGTGCTTGGTAGAACGCGATGCGCTGTTGAGCTTGGAGGCATTTTTCGTCTAATCCTTCTAGCTCTTGAAGCCTTAAAAGGTCATTCTTTTCTTGAGTCAGCTCATTAGTCACGTCTATCCTGAGTGACGGAATCTGGATTTCGATGGGGAGAACTGCTTCGCTCCCGTAAACCAGTGAGAATGGGGTACAACCTGTCAGTGCTCGTATCGTTGTGCGGTATGCCCAGAGACATTCTTCCAGCTTCTCATTCCAATCCCTCTTGTTCGAAGAGACGAACTTTTTTATGAGCTTGATAATGGTTTTGTTGAAAGCTTCCGCAAAACCATTAGCAGCAGGATTATATGCCGTAGAGGCCATATTTTGTATTCGATTTTTATCGCAAAATCGATGAAACGCTTGGCTGATGAACTAAGGTCCATTTTCATGAACTATCCTTCGGGGTATCCCAAAGCGAGAAATGACATGATGCTTGATGAAGCTGATCACATTAGATGCCTTCACCTCAGCAAGAGGGATCGCCTCTGCCCATTTAGAGAAATAATCTGTGATGGCCAGTATGAACCGGTGACCTTTGGAAGAAGACGGGTGAATAGGACCAATGATATCCATACCCCATGCTTCGAAAGGCCAGGACGCAACCGTAGGATGATGTTCAGGAGGTTGATGGATAAAGTCTGCATGGACCTGACAGGCTCTGTACTATCTTGCATACTTTATTGCATTTGTGATCATAGTATACCAGTAATAGCCCATTCTCCTGATGTTGTCCTATAGCTTAGGACCGGGTTGATGCACTCCGCATACGCCGTTGTGAGCTTCACGGATGATCCGATGTGCCTCATCATCTGAGAGACATCTCAATAGCAGTCCGTCGTAGGTCCGGCGATATAGACACTTTGAGGATGGCTCAAAATAGAAGCCTAATGATCGTCTTTTGACGGATACTGCTTCTTTAGGGTCCTCCGACAAGATTCTGTATGCCACAAAATCTATAAAGGGACTTCTCCAGTCTCTTCTGGGAGGATCTGTGTTCACAGCGTAGCTGCATTCTATGTGAAAGTTGTTTTTCACACAGAATAAATCTCTGCTAAGAAGGATTACCGAATTCTGCCTTCTTATAGGAATAGCTAAATCTGCAGCTAGACTGGCTAGGGCATCAGCTTCCAGATTCTGAGATCGGGGCACATGTTCTAGGAAGAACCCTTTGAATGTCATGGCTATCTCGACCGTTGCTTGGTGATAAGGGATGAGGTCTGGATTTCGGACTTCATATATTCCTCTGACTTGATTGACGATCAGCAGAGAGTCACCGAAAGCTTCCAGAGATTCGACGCCCAATTCTTTAGCAACTTGGAGCCTGATTAGTAGAGCGTTATACTCTGCCATATTGTTAGAACAGGGCTTGCTAAGAGAATATGCTCGGTAGATGATGAGCTTATCAGGAGTAACCAGGACAATTCCTACTCCCGAAACCACGTTTCCCCTGGGACCAGTCCTGGAGGCACCATCGAAGAACAGTTGCCATGCATCACTTTCCATTGCGGAATTACATTCTGTAACTTCGTCGAAAATGTCCTCGTACAGTTTGGAGGCCTCCAGGATCGGATGAGCAGCTAGGAAATCAGCCAATGCTTGGCCTTTGACGGACTTCTGAGGGACGTACACCATGTCATATGGTGTTAATAACGTTGCCCCAAGTTGCAAGTCGGGAATTAAGAACGCTTGGCTTGTTCATCAGTACCCGAAGAGGATTGACCCTGGAGATGATATGAATGGTTTGGCCTGTGACATAGTGCAGCATTTTCTGGATAGCGAACATCAGAGCCAAGCATTCTTTCTCCACTGGGTTGTATCAGTGTTCGGCTCCGACCATCATCCTGCTGAGGTGGTAGATAGCCTATTCATGGCCCATATCATTCTTTTGTGCGAGAAGAGCTCCCAAAGAATGATCCATCGCTCGAACATATAGCACGAATGGTCTTCCTATGACTGGAGGCACCATAACTAGTGGACTAGTGAGGTAGCATTTGATATCACCGAATGCTTGCTGACAGGCTTTGTCCTATACGAAGGATACACCTTTCTTCATGAGACGAGAAAAGGGCTGACATCTTCCAGAGAGGTTGGATATGAATCTCCGGATATAAGCCAGGTGACCTTGAAATCCCTTGAGTTCTCTCAGATTACGGGGCGATCGTATTTCTAAGATGGCCTTGACTTTATCAGGGTCCACTTGAATGCCTTTGGCGGTAATGACAAATCCCAGGAATTTGCCACTAGATACCCCCAGAAAGGACTTTATAGGATTTATTTTGAGTTAATGTTGGCGCATCAATTGAAATATTATCTTCAAGTCTTGGATGTGATTATCCTTGAGGCAGCTTTTGACAGCTACATCGTCTACGTAACACTCTACCATCTTGCGTAAATGCTCATAGAATATGTTACTCATAGCCCGTTGGTACATAGCCCCGACGTTCTTCAATCCGAAGGGCATGACCGTATAACAATATACCCCCAATAGTGTCCGGAAGGTAGTATGCTTCTCGTCCTCAGGATGCATCTTGATTTGGTTGTATCCTAAAAATCCGTCCATGAAAGACATATATTCAAAACCGCATGTATTGTCAATCATGACGTCTGTAATAGGAAGAGGAAACTCATCCTTGGGGCAGGCCACATTCAGATCTCGGTAATCGATGCAGATACGTACTTTCCTATTTTTCTTCATGACCGGAACAACATTGGCGACCCAGTTGGGATATTGTTCTTCTCGGATAAAGCCGCAGGCTATCAACTTCTTGACTTCAGCTTCGATGGCGTCCATTATATCCGGGCGGAACCGGCGTTGGTGTTGCTTCACAGGCTTCGAATCGGGCAATATATTAAGCTTATGAGTAGCCACCTTTGGAACAAGACCTGGCATATCCTCATAATTCCACGCGAACACGTTGATATATTCTTTTATCAGCTGGATAACTTCTTCCCTTTCAGCTTCGGAAAGGTTGTTACTGATAAATATCGGCTTTGGCGAAAGTTTATCCCCAACGTCAATCTGGATAACTTTATCTTCAGTGGGAGGTTCTTTCTGCTCGAAGCGAAACTCCCATTGTGTATCCATTTGCTGAGCCCAAGCGTCATTCTCGAACAGTTCAGATTCTTGTTCGTCTGCTTCGAAGGAATCTGTCACTGCCATATTTACTGATAATGTTTGTTTGAGAGCATGAGATAAGTCGGAGGGCGCTGAGCTATTTTGAGAAGAGGAAAAGATATCCTCGTTCGACTCAGGAGCTGCAAGGGAGGTGGTATGCCCTAACCTGAAACTGGTTCGTTGATAGTAGGGATCTCCGTGCAGCGGCATTCGTCTGCCTTTTCCGTAGTTGAGACCTGGTTTCAGCTTCAAGTCATAACCTATACTTTGCATGATCTTCAGAGCTTGCGGGCTGTATCGGTGAACCTGTATTTTATCAACGTCGTCGTCGGGAGAATCCTCTTGTACAGTCAGTTTATTGTGCATGCGGCCGAAGACTATTGAACGTTGACTGCTGCTAGTAGGCGGGACAATGAAGATAGAATCCTCATGTGGTCCATATTTCGTGGTGACATTGGATGATGATGCTACTTCCCACATATACGGATGATAGGAATCTATAGCTCCCAAGAACTTTTGTGCTATAGGTTCTATATCGTCATGGGGAAAGGATTCCTGATTCGGAATTTGAGCGTCAATATACTGGAAAAAAGGCTCTTTATTATCATCTGAAACCTTGTTCCCGGTTGTGTTTACATCAATCGGCTGTCTGCTGTGCCAAAGGTTGATGACCAAGGATGGAGGCTTCTGGTTCAAAGTGATCACTAGAGGATCATCCCATTTTCCTGACCTGGTTTTGTTCAGGTCGATCGCCATAGGCTATATGGCTTTTGGACGAGTAGTCCGTCCTTTCACCTTGATTGACAGCGGTTGTTCGACAGAGGGTTCTTTTGGCTCCCGGTGGGATTCCTTCTCTGCTTCGGCTGACACCTCTTTCGTGTAGTCTTGAGAGTACAACACGGCATCGGAGTAGTAGGATTCTACTCCTATAAACGGGTTCAGGTCAGCAAACTCCGTTTGTACTGTTCCTTGGGCGTCTACATATTTAAAGCATTGATGTAGAGTTGAAGAAACGATGTTGTGGTCGTAGATCCAAGGTCTGCCCAGCAGAATATTGTAGGATACCTCTAAATCAATGACATAACATGTGGCCACTGATCGAAGGTTGCTGATCTGGATCCTCAGACGAATCTTTTCCAACGGCTTGCTTTTTCTGGCGTTGAAACCCACGATTGTAGTGGTGGTGTAAGCCAATTCTCTGGCAGGAATCCTCAGCGGTCTGAGCAGACTATGAGAAATTATGCTGATTGATGATCCCGAATCTATGTGAATCCGGTCGACCTCCATGGAACCGACGTACCCGGTGTAATAGAGGGGTCTGTCATGCCTGTTATGTTTTAACAGCATGTCATCTTGAGTGAAAGTGATGTTCGGGACCACCTCCATCTCACTGTAGCATTGAGGACATGCCACGGGTTCTTCGTCAGGGAACTTGAGCTGGGTCAAGTATGCGTCCGCCTGCATCAATGCTTCACTCAGGGCTTGACGAGTGTCTTGAGAGAGCCTGAGTAGTTTGAAGATGGACAACCTGGCTGGTGTATTAGCCAATTGGGCCAGGATATCGAAGTTATACAGCTTCTCTAAACCTTTGTTTTGAATATTTTTTATAGGTTTGTTGAAACGCACTTCTTTTTGCTTCCCTTTGTCCACCGAAGTTGGTCTCGAAGGACCGGCCCCTGGTACGGCAGGCTCTGGTTCTGACGGCTTGGTAGCTGAAGCGTCTGCCGGTGCATCTTCCTGACTTGCTCCATGGTCCTTGAGGTAAGCCTTCCCTGAACGGGTTCCAGTAGCCAAGACCTCATCTTCTGACGCCGAGTCTGCTGCAACCATATGACAAGGTTTGCGCTTCGAGTTCTTCTTAGACTTAGCCTTAGCATCTTGAGTCTCTTTCTCGATCCCGGGTACCAAATCTGGATGAACCCACATAATCTTGCCTCGCTGGGTAGTTAGTGGTGCCAGGTCATGATTTTGACCTCTAGCTGGAGGGAGATTAACGATGTTCATCATCGTCCGGAAAATAGGTGTAACACCATCCGGGACTTCTTGGGGAGGCAGATTGCCAAATTGCAGAGAGATCATGTTGGCTGTGACCGTCTTCTCGCTGTTGCGCAGAGTGATGGCCTTAGCATCGATCAGCTCCTGGATCTTCCTTTTTAGTATATAACACGCCTTTATGGGGTGGTGTATGTACCTATGGAAGATGCAGTACTTGGGGTTGTTGGTATTGCCGACCTCATTGGGCCGTCTTACCTCAGGAAGGGTAATCTTGCCGCTTTTGACGAGACATTCGAATATGCTCGGAATATCGTCGTCGTCGAAAGAGTACACTTCAATGGGCCTGGAAGTCCCAGGTTTTGTTTGCGTGGTAGCCACAGTCTTTTGCCTGGACGTGTTGATCGCCAGAGCTTCTTTACCCTTGGTACTACGAGGATGGTCGATGTTGGAGGATAACCTCTTGTCTTTATCAGAGGCCGATATCATGATGCCATTATCGCGCGCCTTCTGACTGTTGTCCTCCGCGGCTACCGCTGAGATGATGAACGAGGGCCAATCATGGAACTGATATGGTCCTGTGAACACCGAGATCACGGGGGAAGGTTCTTCCTGCAGATGTCCACCAATGCCGAGTCTGGAACTCCTGGAGGCATTTGTAAAGTGGCCTGACAAAAACGTTCGATGAAAGTGCGAACATTCTCTTTTTCCTTCTGCTTGACTTTGATGAGAGAGGACATAGACATATCCATCCCTCCCTCGTAGAATCGCGTGAAGAATAAAGCCTTGAAGTCTTCAAAGGAAGTAATGCAGTTGTCCGCCAGACTTCGGTACCACTGATAAGCCACTCCCGAGAGACAGCCCTTGAACACCCGAGTGAGGAGGGCGTTATTCCCCTGTAGTAACACCGTCATCATACTGAAGTAGTTCATGTACTGACTCGGTGATGTTTTTTCCTCGAACAAATCCATAGTCTGTGGTTTATATCTAGGAGGGAAAGGGACTTCTTCCTAAATAGCTGGGTAAGGTTGGTCCATTCCTAATTTCTTGAGCTGATCTTTGTGCTTCAGGGCATCAAATTGGGCTTTCAACTCCCGTATTGCCTGTATCGGATCTTCAGCCGATAGCGGGACCATGGAGTGATGAGGAATCGATTGCATCATGATTCCGACGGGAGGTAATACATTCTCCGAGTGAGGAAGCAGAAGAACTGCTGACTCCTGATCTAGAGCAGGCTCTTGGATCGCGTTGGATGGTGGTAAGTCCGCCCCCCACACGTATCTGAGTTGGAGGGACTGATGCCTGAGCCATAGCAGCTGTGTGTTGAGTCAGCATCATCTGGTGCATGTTCTCCATCATGGATTGCATTTCTTTCAGAGATGTCTCCAGTATAGTAATACGCTGCTCAGCGCTCCCTGATGGGGAAGCTTCCTCGTGTTCATCTCCAATGGCATAAATCCTATTTCCCTGGGTGTCATTAAAAGATTAGTATAGGTCTCTGTAGAAGTTGACTCTATACTTTCAGTATCTGATTCGGGAGACTGGCGACCCCCAGCTTCGGAATCAGAAGAGTACAAAGTTGGTTGTCGCGACCTCGAACTGGTATTTCGGAACACCCCAGCTTCAGCATTCCTAAGGAGTTGGTTGAATCTCCTTCGGCTCGGAGCTCTAGAGGGATGACGTCTTGAGCCCGATCTTCCTCTAGGTTTGTGTGAAGCCATGTTCACCGATGCATGTGTGGGCTCTTCTTCCTGGAAAGACGGAGAGTAGCTCAACCGGTGGAAAACTGACCGTTTTGCTTCAGAATAGCAACAATTAATTACAATCCTATGACTATTACAATAGTGATCGTTAGGAGGAGTAATAGACATGCTGGAAGATCCCCTATCCTTGCTTTTCTGGATCAGGTACCCACACAGGTCAGGAGGATTTACAGAAGAAGAAGATGGCTTGTTCCTTTTGTTCACATCAGTGGGCATGCAGATGTTGGGAACCATAGTTTTTCCTGTGCTACCTGTATACAACAGGTTGGCCATCTGGGTGGCGGATAATCCCCGAGGAGGGTGTCTTTCCATGAATTGAGCCTTCTTTACGCTGAAGGACTTCTCCTGGCGTAATTCGGGCTGGCGTAAAGCCGAGGAGGTCCTCAGTCGGCCGTCAGCTCCTAGCGTAATCCGGAGGGCAGGCAGATTCTTTCCTTGCTGGCGTAAAGGCCGAGAAGTTGAGCAGTCCGCCGCTTGCTTTCCCTTGCGTAGATTGCAGGGATCATCTGCTTTTCCATGGAAGGCAGATGCATTTTTACGCGCGGAGCGTGTTTGGAACTTCTGATTTGGCGCTAAGGCATTGTCAAAAATTTTGTCTGTTCCGCTAGGGACGGGAGACTGGTTTCTACGCGCAGAGCGCGGTGTAGGCTTCTGGACTAGCGCTGAGGCCTTGTCCGAAGTTTCGTCTGTTCTGCCAGGGACGGGAGACTAGATTTTACGCGCAGAGCGCGGAGTATACTTCTGGATTATCGCTGAGGCATTGCCAGAAGTTTTGTCTGCCCTGCCAGAGACAGGCGACTAAATTTTATGCGCAAGGCGCGGAGAGAGCAATGCTACAACCTCGTTGGTTGGAGAAATCGGAGAGGTCGAAGAGTCGACAGGAATAGTAGATGATGTCTTGGGCATCCAGAGCTTACTCAGCTTCCTGTTGTCTTGGACAAAGAGAGAGTGAGAGCTACCCCCTGTTCGAAGCATGTCTTCGTAGGCAGACTGGTCGAATTGGACGACCAGTGTCTTCTTCACGGATCCCACGGATACCGTATCGTGTTGAGCAATTGCTTCATCGTCAGAAGAGAAAGATGTCCCCAACAGAGTCACCATCTTGTTGTTTGATAAAATAAACGAAAAGATAATATATGGAAATGAGGTCTTATACGAAAACCCGCCCTTCTTTTTTGTGTACAAACAAGATTGTACAATTTAATCCTATACGAGGATGTCGAGTACAATTTATTTAATCAGGGTAAATATTGCTATAGGAGTCTGATCTGCAGTCGATCACTTTGTCCCTTGGACCACACGATGGTGAAGAAGTGCCGTAGAAGACAGTAAGCAGCTTCGAAGGTTGCTAAAGAGGGTGGATGCCCGATGCCAAAGTCGTCGATCCCTTCTTTTTGCCCGAGCTCTGGATTCTTCTCTCTCTCTCGATCGTTTTCTCTCCTCCTTCTTTCCTCCCAATTGTCGACCTTGGATCTGATACTGGATTTCTTGACCAATCTTCGATCGTTCGACCTTCAATTTTGCGACCTTTTCCCTCTGTCAATAGAGGTCTCTATTTATAGAGTTTTGGTGACAGTGACCACTCAGTCGGTGTAGAAACTGAGTAGTGGAAAGTACAACACCCTTTTACATGACGATTACAATAACCATTGCCTGCGTATAGATGACCTTTTGAGTGAGCATGTGACGCGTGTCCAACTAAGGGACAATGCGTATAACTGCTGCGAAGATCACGGCGTAGAAGCCACGTAGGTAGTTATCCTTTGTGTAGAAGAGGTTGGCGTAGAAGCCAATAACTGTCACCATAGCGTAGAAGCCATGTAGGCATAGAAGCCGAGTAGGCGTAGGAGCCGAGTGGGCGTAGAAGCCTAGTGGTAATAGAGGCCGAGTAGGCGTAGAAGCCGAGTGGGCATAGAAGCCGAGTGAGCGTAGAAGCCGGGATGATATGGACGTCTTAGCCGAGATTACAGCTTTTGGAGATATAATCAAATCTTTTGCATTAAATGCGGAGATCTGCCCCCATCATGCGCATTAAATGTAGAGGTGTGTCTTGAAGATTTGCCATCATTCTGCGCATTAAATGCAGATACGCGCCTCAAATCCTGTACGAAGAGTAACTGCTGACGTGGCAGGCTATTTGTCTTCTGTGGAGCGTAAGAAGCTCACGTCTGCCTGTGTAAAATTGGGCAGCGTATCCCCTTGTATGCATAAAAGCAGTTTACGCAAAGGGGATGTCACTAAACGATGGTTCGGTGACATTTAATCAAATCTCCTGCATTAAATGCAGAGATCCGCCATTATCCTGTGTATTAAATACAGAGACGTATTTTGAAGGTCTGCCACCCTTCTGCGCATAAAATACAGAGACGTGCCTCGAGCATCTGTTAGTATTCGGCACATTAAATACAGAGACGTGTCTTGAGAACCTGTCACCGCTCTGCGCATTAAATGCAGAGACGTGCCTCGAGCCCTGTACGAAGAGTAGCTTTTGACGTGGCAGGCTGTTTGTCTTCTGCGGAGCGTAAACAGCTCACATTTGCCTGTGTAAAACTAGACGGCGTATTCCTTTGTATACGTAAAAGCGGTCTACGCCAAAGAAATGGCAGTAAATGACAGCCTGGGTTGCAGTGCCGCGCCATCATTATAGCTGTCGCCTGGGTAGTCGTGCAGTAACCTTTGTCAGGAGCCCAGATGTCAGGTTCATTGCATGATCTAACAGGTTCATTTCAAAGAATACGAAGCGTTCCTCGTACACTTCAATGCTGCATTGAAAGCGGATGAGTTCTACGCCATAAAGGCGATGTAGTACCCTTTTTATGCTGAAGCAGCCTGCACATACTGTATTACGCGGATGGTCCTTGAGCTTATATTTTACGCTGTACTTAGCGGAAAAGCTCTGTCCTGTATCAATATGCTGCGTAGAGCTATCCGACGTATTTTTTATGCTTCTACAATTATCTCATCATCGTTATCATCATCATCTCATCATCGACATCATCATCATCGTCATCGTCATTATCTCATCATCGTCATCATCATCATCTCATCATCGTCCTCATCATCATCGTCATCACCTTATCATTAACCCATCATCATCTCATCGTCGTTATCGTCGTCATCACCATCATCGTCGTCGTCAACCTTATCGTCATCATCGTCGTCCCCATACGTGTATCCTGAGGTTCGAACATGTTCCTCTCCTTTCATATTGTGTATGCGTGTTGTGTAAATAACATCTAGGTTAGCATCTTGGGTTAGATAGCTGGTTGATTTTAGACTGTGATAATGAGCCCAATGACTTGTGTGCGTTTACGCACGCGTATTAGAATTAAAGTAATATATATATATATATATATATTTGGATGTATTTTATAATTAATTATATGCTAATAATAATTAGGACTATGTATGTTTAGAATGTACGACCCTAGGATACTGTGGGCTATCCAGTATTTACATTGACCATGTTGACCCTAAGCACTTGTCAATTGACTGCTTTGTGTACACTGACATACTAGCAATAAATGTGTTAGTTTGACTGTCTGATTGTGCACAGTATTTGAAGATGCGACACCCGCGTAATTAGACACGTAATTGACCGTGTTAGTTGACCCATGTCACCCCTAGTGTACCCCCTGAGTCCAGTGTAAATATGGTTGTGTATATGCTAGTGTAATGACTAATGATTGTATTATATTATATTATATGTACATAGGATATTGGATTGTTCTGCGTGACTTCTGGAGCAGGTTATTGATACTACGCAGCTTCTTGCCAGGCAAGTATACCTTGCTATTGTACTGTTATTTATATTCCATATGTTGCATGCATCTTTATTTTCTGTTATTAGTTCATATATTTTAACTGCTATATAAAATGCGCGTCCAAGGAAACTTGGGTGCAACGACGGTGTCGTCGTATTATATTTTTATTATGCATATGCATTGACCTTGTTTATGAGACCGCCCCATTATCATGAAGCATCATTAGGTTCATTGGCCGTGACACAGTTGTTACACGAGTTGTGAGTCTCATATAGATCATGGACTTGCGTGCATGGTTTGGCCTCATGTACATATAGGCCGTGTGTTATGGATAACTGCTGTTAGAAACTTTGCATGCTAGAAGACTTAGCAGTTATTAGTAGTTCATGGACATAGCCTATTGTAGTATGGTGGTCCAATCCTTGTCCTTGTTTGGTTGCAGGGTTGGGCTATTGTACTAAAGATAGGCTATGAACCAAATCGTTCATGGATGTGACATGCTTAGAGCATGGGGTGGAGAGAACAACAAGTACGGTATTTGGGCTCCTTTGCACTTTCCTTTTGTTCGCCCGGATGCTCCGCCGGAGATACGGGTGGTAATGACCCCATATATTACAGGCAGCCTCTGCCGTTCAAAAGATGACATACTTTGTAGGCCCCTGATTCTCCAAAAGAATTACGCCAATCCTATTTTATGGCCAGATAGCCCACTTGTTAGAAAGTTGTTCTTTAACTGCATTCACTTAGACGGTTAGGCGACCCCATTGGATATTTATTTCAGTACTTTATTGGCATGCTTCTATGTATCTTGTTACATGCCTCTGAGGACCTGGTCCCTTTCCAGGTGTAGATGTTCATGAGTATTCGCAGGAGCCTAGATCCAGACTGGTTACTTATATTTTGAGGGGGTCTTCTCTTCGAGTCTCAGTAATTGTTAGGTCTTGTACTTACATTATATTTATTTTTATATTCTAGTTCGGCAGTGGATTTGTTTCCATCCGACTGTCATCTTTATACTTCATATTGAGATCTAGTTATATTGATATTGGTTATTTATTTATTTATTTATTTATTTATTTATGATTTCTGTGGATGAGATTTAGTTATACCATGTGACTTGTGATAAATTTTATACCACTTGTGAATTGTCATTCATATTACAGCGTACGTATGTTATGGTTTCCATATATTGGAGTTGCCATATCCATGCGGCTGGCATGCTTACGTGTCCTAGTCCTACGTATCTTGGGACTGGGGCATGACATATTTTTAGTAGTGGCCCATACAGGTCGAGAGCATATTATCTCGGTTACGTTACTGTACCAAGCAAGTCTGCACCTAGGAATAGAGTATAGGATCTCATTCACATGTGACTATGACTTATCTTCCTTCCAAACTGTTCTACTTAAATAATTGCATCCTGCTTGATTCTTGTGCTTCCCTAATAGTTCCTTGAGTATAGGCTCTTCTAGAATATAGGAATCCTTGTTGTTAGGATAATAATTAGAGTAATATTCCTACTAAGAATACAATTAGAATATTGACACATCACTAAGTTTAGAATACCTAATGAACCCTAGCAGCCCTTACCTGTAGATTGGTTTACCATTATCCCTTGATATGTTTATGAATGATTTGAGAGTAGCATAGACACTACTAGAGTTAGTTAAATTTTTTTTGACCATATTGTTTGACCCTAGCATTGAGGAACCAATAGAAATACAAGATTGAATATTAGGACTAAACCTAACCTTCATAGTAAGATAGTATTAGAAAACTACAACCTTAGCTTCTTGTCTTGATATTAGCAGACAATGCCTTAGGAAGCCAAGAGGAATGAATAAAACATATCCCTTGATTTTATCCCGAACACAGAGATTAGCATCCCACCTTTTCCTTAGGAAATCATGATATTATCAAGAGTCGCTCTATTTTAAATTTCATACCTTGTTCCTCTGCAAACTTAGCGCTCGCTATTTGTGCGACGACTAATTATGCTTTTCTTTTCTTCAATCTTTCAATTCGTGCCACATAACCCTTCTGATTGTAGGCCAAGTGATTTTATTTATGTTAAGGATATATAGTTTGCTAGGATTATAGTTATAATGTTAAATTTTGAATTTATGTGCTTAGTAATTAGATCTTGATGGCTTTAGTTGTTCTTTTAGATTATGATTGGAGGATTATCCTATAGTTTTGAATCACGCAATTTGTACCCCCACCTCGATACGAGTTATATCCTCTTTCCCCTGAAGGCCAGTAACTTTTCCATTCATACTATTGATACTTGTTCTATAAGTACTATGGCTAAGACTTAAGATGACTATTACCTATATAATGCAATAGGATACCCTAATAAGTACTAATATATATTTCTCATAAACCCCAATAAGATTTCTGGTTTAATTACAAGTGCAAAGTTATTTTGTAGAATCTCCTTTAAGGCAGTTACAATATTAGTTAATTATTTTAAGTTGAGTAGTATGCCTCACAACCTAGTAACGCATAGTCCTCTTGACTCATTAAATAAAGTATAATTGAATGACACCAACTATATGCTAGCATAAGATGATAGTGTTTATCCAGACTATAAAATTTAGAGGCCCATACCCCTATTTTTTTCGACTATCGACTTAGACAAGGAGTTAGTATGACAACTGTAGAGATTGTAGAGTCTTATCTTCTTTGTGAACTTGAATTGTTATGCACCTTCTTTCATCATGATCCAGCATATTTATATTTTATGTACTACCTTGACTTATGCCGCTATTATAGCCTAGTTTTGAGAGCTTTTTCTTTTATCAAGCTTGTTCACAACATATGTATTAGGGGATGCATACACTAATACATTTCAGAATTAGTATATTATGGTCTAGCTAGCCATAGTGCGCTTGGTTCGCTCTTCGCATGACTACTTATATGGATTGAGATAAAATTGACTTAGCTCTTAGGGCGAATGTACTTGCCCTCTGGATGTGTATGAGCATATCATATCAAGTACATAACTATATTGATATGAGCATGTGAATAAGAGTTTACCAAATAGGATTTTAATCCACAACTGCCTTGACAATTTCCATTTGAATTCTTTAAATGCCTTGATCCCCATACTTCTATTCTTTTACCTCCCCATTGAACTCTTTATCATTGTTTTTCGTCTTCTCTTATTTCGGAAAGACGAAACCTCTTGCTTGGTATAAGTTTGATATACAGATAGTACTAGATATACCCTATAGGCCAATCACATTACTTGATATTTATTTTTCGTAACTAAAGGTATATCATACGTAATACCTTTGGTGCTAAAAACTTTGAGGATTGAATAACAGGATTAAATAAGTTGAGGAATAGTTTTCTTAAATGTATAGCCTTATGTGATAGATGGGTAAATTCTAAGTTGGATAGAAACTGCATTGTTAAACTTGAGGAGAATTTTTTTAGATAGTGATCAAGTGAGATTAGATAGAGAAACCCTACACTCGTTTAATTTCGAGGACGAAATTATTTTAAGTTGGGTAGATTGTAAACTCCCTCACCCAAAATTATGCCTACTTGGCTTAGATAGTGAAATTAGGGCTAGTTTGTATCCAATTGGAAATAGGACACGGCATTTTATTTAATTATACAAGATTTATATCACCTAGTGCACCTTAACGTTGTTTCGATAATTGGAGCACTACATTAGCCATTGCCTTCCTACAAATTTTACACCCTTGTCCTAGACGTGCCCGCCTTCTATTCTTATCCCTTGTCCTAGACGTGCCCGCCTTCTATTCTGACCTTTGTGTAACTCAAAATTATGCTCTCTTGTGCTACATTTTAGTCGCACAATATTCGTCGCGGACGTTTATATTTAATTCTAAATAAATATGACTTTGTATCCTTATGCGTTCCAATCGAAATTGGAGACACAATCTTGAACCATTTTGTACAACCTAAATATGATAAAATTCCACTCTGAGCCCCCTATGTCCATAACACCTGTGTCCCACCTAACTTTATCCCCATGTACTCCTAATTAATTCGAGAACACCTTGCGCATTAATTTTAATTAATTTAACCCAATTTCCATCTTTGTGCAATTTTCTAAATTATTGGGCACTTTTATGCAAAATTGTATTAAGGTCTCCACACCATTGGACAATACATGAAGAAACCCATTTTTTCCTTCACATAAAATTTTCCTATAATTTTTGGAATGTGTAACGCGCAACATCGCCCCCTCATTTAACCTAGTCCTTGCATTTAAACAATGCAAATTATAGCCCTCCAACATCCTCATGTCATGCCAAGGCCCACTCTAAGGAGAGTTGACTAAGTCCAATCCCATTAGGTCAACCCTCAACCCGCTTCACATGTATAAATATATCTTTTCCTATTTTCACCTAAAAATCAACCCAAAACCCAAACACCTAGCCGTAACTCAACCCCACCTCCTATTCATCTTCTTCTTCCTCCTCCTTTCCGGCCGGAGCCCCAACCACCCGACCCGCCAGAGTATCCTCTGTTGTCCATCACCTCCATCTCCCTTCCAGGGACCTCCCCGTGGCCTGCACCCCATCGACTCTCCTCCACCCTCAGCACCCGCCTGCATACCGTCGACGACCCGCTGCTGAAGCCAAGCGCTGCTGCACTCGCCTCCTCCACTCCCTCGTCTTCCCCACCGTCATCTCCGACGAGCCACAGCCACCTCTTCCTCCATCATCTCCTTCTCTTTCCGCCACCGCCTGACTAGACCGAGCAGCACCACCTCTTCTCCTTCCTCCTTCATGTACACGCTCAGCCGAGCTCGACTTACCGGAGCCCGACTCCCCCGCCTCTGCACACCACCTTCATCTCCCCTCCGGGCTTCCTGGCCATCTCCCCGCTGCCACGACACCCCGAGCCCTCTATCGTCGACCACCAGTAACACCACCACCCCACCAGCAACACCACCGCTACCTGACCTCTTCTTTCTCCCTGAACTTCTTCTCCGGTCCCCGTTCACTGACGTCTGCACCCAAAGCCGCTGATCGCCGGAGCTCGACTGCCTCAATATTCCTGTACCTTCGACCTTCCCTGCTTCCCTATCCTTCATCACCCTCGTCGGAGCAGCTCCCCCTGGCCGGACTCCGGCAGCCCACAATCACCATCATCATCATCATTATCCCCATCATCATCATCTCATCATCGTCATCATCATCATCATCTCATCATCGTCATCATCATCATCATCTTATCATCGTCATCATCATCATCACTTTATCATCAACCCATCATTATCTCATCGTCGTCATCGTCGTTAACCTTATTGTCATCATCGTCGTCCCCGTATGCGTATCCCGAGGTTCGAACCTGTCTCTCTTCTTTCATATTGTGTATGCGTATTGTGTAAATATCATCTAGGTTAGCATCTTGGGTTAGATAGCTGGTTGATTTCAGACTGACAATTAGGCCAATGACTTGTGTGCGTATACGCACGCGTATTAGAATTAAAGTGATATATATATATATATTTGGATGTATTTTATAATTAATTATATGCTAATAATAAGTAGGACTATGTATGTTTAGACTGTACGACCCTAGGACACTGTGGGCTATCCCATATTTATATTGACCATGTTGACCCTAAGCACTTATGAATTGACTGCTTTGTGTACACTGACGTACTGGCAATAGATGTGTTAGTTTGACTGTCTGATTATGCACAGTATTTGAAGATGCGACACCCGCGTAATTAAACGCGCAATTGACCGTGTTAGTTGACCCATGTCACACCTAGTGTACCCCTGAGTACAGTGTAAATATGATTGTATATGTGCTAGTGTAATGACTAATGATTGTATTGTATTATATTATATGTACATAGGATATTGGATTGTTCTGCGTGACTTCTGGAGCAGGTTATTGATACTACGCAGCTTCTTGCCAGGCAAGTATACCTTGCCATTGTACTGTTATTCATATTCTATATGTTGTATGCATCTTT
This sequence comes from Iris macrosiphon, assembly GCA_036927795.1. Lineage (NCBI taxonomy): Eukaryota > Viridiplantae > Streptophyta > Magnoliopsida > Asparagales > Iridaceae > Iris > Iris macrosiphon. Next base: position 90,807,311 of record JAYESA010000007.1, read on the forward strand.
ATTTTCTGTCATTAGTTTAATATATTTTAACTGCTATATAAAATGTGCGTCCAAGGAAACTTGGATGCAACAACTGTGTCATCGTATTAGGTTTTTATTATGCATATGCATTAACCTTGTTTATGAGACGGCCCCATTGTCATGAAGCATCATTAGGTTCATTGGCCGTGACACAGTTGTTACACGAGTTGTGAGTCTCATATAGATTATGGACTTGCGTGCAGGGTTTGGCTTCCTGTACGTATGGGTCGTGCGTTAGGGATAACTGCTGTTAGAAACTTTGCATGCTAGATGACTTAGCAGTTATTAGTAGTTTACGGACATAGCCTATTGTAGTATTGTAGTCCAATCATTGTCCTTGTTTGGTTGCAGGGTTGGGCTATTGTACTAAAGATAGGCTATGAACCAAATTGTGTCATGTATGTGACATGCTTAGAGCATGGGGTGGGGAGAACAACAAGTATGTCATTTGGGCTCCTTTGCACTTTTCTTTTGTTCGCTCGGACGCTCCGCCGGAGATACGGGTGGTGATGACCTCATATATTACAGGCGGCCTCTGCCGTTCAAAAGACAACATGCTTTATAGGCCCCTGATTCTTTAAAAGAATCATGCTAATCCCATTTTATGGCCAGATATCCCACTTATTAGAAAGTTGTTCTTAAACTGCATTAACTTAGACGGTTACGCGACCCTATTGGATATTTATTTCAGTACTTTATTTGCATGCTTCTATGTATCTTGTTACGTCCCTCTGAGGACATGGTCCCTTTCCAGGTGTAGATCTTCATGAGTATTCGCAGGAGCGCAGATCTAGACTTGTTACTTATATTTTAAGGAGGTCTTCTCTTCGAGTCTCAGTGATTGTTAGGTGTTGTACTTATATTATGTTTGTTTTTATATTCTAGTTCGGCAGTAAATTTGTTTCCATCCGACTATCATCTTTAGATTCTTCATATTGAGATCTAGTTATATTGATATTGGTTATTTATTTATTTATAATTTATGTGGATGAGATTTAGTTATACCTTGTGACTTATGATAAATTTTATACCACTTGTGAATTGTCATTCATATTACAGTGTACGTATGTTATGGTTTTTATATATTGGAGTTGCCATATCCATGCGGCTGGCATGTGTAGAAGAATGAAAATACGTTAGATAACTATACGTAGTATGTTGGGCAGCGTAATAGATGACTTCGGATCCATCAGCATACAAACAGAGCCTTGCAGCTTAGCACAGCGTAAGATATAAAGCTCAAGGACTATCTGCGTAATACAGTATGTCCAGGCTGCTTCAGCGTAAAAGAAGGTGCTACATCACCTTTATGGCGTAAAACTCATCCGCCTTCAATGCAGCATTAAAGTATACGAGGAACGCTTCGTATTCCTCGAAATGAACTTGTCAAATTATGCAGTGAACCTGACGTCTAACTCCTGACAAAGAGTACTGCACGACTACCCAGACGACGGCTATAATGATGGCGCGGCATAGAGACCCATACCGTCGTCTAGTGAAGTCTCCCTGATACAAAGTGCTTCTACGCATACAAGGGAATACGCTGCCTAGTTTTACACAGGCAGATGTGAGCTATTTTACGCTCCACAGAAGACAAACAGGCTGCCACGTCAAAAGTTGCTCTTCATACAGGGCTCGAGGCATGTCTCTGCATTTAATGTACAGAATACTGACAAATGCTCGAGGCACGTCTCTGCATTTAATACGCAGAATACTGACAAATGCTAGGCACATCTTTACATTTAATGCGCAGAATAGTGACAGACGCTCAAGACACGCCTCTACATTTAATGCGCGGAATGATGGCAGATCTTCGAGACACGTTTCCGGAATACGCTGTCTAGTTTTACACAGGCAGCCGTGAGCTTCTTACGCTCCGCAGAAGACAAACAGGCTGCCACGTCAAAAGTTGCTCTATATACAGGGCTCGAGGCACGTCTCTGCATTTAATGCACGGAATAATGGCAGATCTTCGAGATACGCCTCTACATTTAATTCACAGGATGGTGGAAGATCTCTGCATTTAATGCGAGAGATCTGATTATATCTCCAAAAGCCGTGATTTCGGCTAAGACGTCCACATCATCACTTTGACACATTATGCCATCAGGCTATGGGAGCACGTTGTACGCTATCTCCTTGGAATATGCCAACTCAGGCCACATTTGCATTGATGCGTATTAAAGCTATTCGGTCCAGAGTTCGCTCAAATCCTCGGTTAGGGAAGGAGGATCAGCTATCTTCTACGCTAGCTACCTGTCTACACAGCATCCGGCTTCTACGCCTACTAGGCTTCTATGCCTACTCGGTTTCTATGCCTACTCGGCTTCTACGCCTGCTCGGCCTCTATGCCGGTTTGATAACTCTTTGGCTTCTACGCCATAGTGACAGCTATTGGCTTCTACGCCAACGTTTTCTACACGAGGGATAACTACCCATGTGGCTTTTATGCCGTGGTCTTCACAGCAGTTATACGCGTTATCTCTTAAACGGGACACGCGTCACACGCTCATTCAAAAGATTATTTATACGTAGGTAACAGTTATTGTAACCATTGTGTAAAGAGGTGCTATGCTTTCCACTATCCGGCTTCTATGCCGATTGGAGGGTCGCTGTCACTAAAACTCTATAAATAGAGACCTCTATCAACAGAGGTCCAAGGTCGAAAAAAAGGGAACTCGAGGTCGAGAAAACTGAACTAAAAGGTCAAGAAGAGGGTCAAGAAAGAGGTCAAGAAAGAGGTCAAGAAGAGGGTCAAGAAAGAGGTCAAGAAGAGGGTCAAGAAAGAGGTCAAGAAAAGGATCAAGAATTCACTCTCCTCTGCAACCTTCGAAGCTGCTTTCTGTCTTCTACGATACTTCTTCATCATCGTGTGGTCCAAGGGACAAAGTGATCGACCGCAGATCAGACTACTATAGCAATATTTACCCAGATTAAAAAATTGTACTAGACATCCTCGTATAGGATTAATTGTACATTCTTGTTTGTGAATTAAAGAGCAGGTTTCGTATAAGCCTTGTTTCCTTTCTTTCATTTATTATCAAACACAAGATGGCGACTCTGCTGGGGACATCTTTCTCTTCTGAGAAGAAAGTAATTGCTCAACACGATACGGTATCTGTGGGATCCGTGAAGAAGACCCTGGTCGTCCAGTTCGACCAGTCCGCCTACGAAGATATGCTTCGAGCAGGGGGTAGCTCTCACTCTCTCTCTGTTCAAGATAGCAGGAAGCTGTGTAAGGTTTGGATGCCAAAGACATCCCCTACCATTCCTGCCGACTCTCTAACCTCTCCGACCGGCCAGGTTGTAGCTGCGCAACCTTCACGCTCCGTGTGTAAAATCCAGTCACCCGTCCCTGACATGGCAGAAAAAACTTCGGACATTGCCTCAGTGCAAGTCCAGAAGACTACTTCACGCTCTACGCATAAAAATCAGTCTCCCGTCCCTGATGTGGCAAACAAAACTTCGGACAATGCTTCAGTGCTAGTGCAGAAGACTACTTCGCGCTCTGCGCGTAAAAATCAGTCTCCCGTCGCAGATATGGCAGACACAATTTTTGACAATGCCTTAGCGCCAAATCAGAAACTCCAAACGCACTCCGCACGTAAAGACGCATCTGCCCTCCGCAGAAAAGCAGATGATCCCTGCAAACTACGTAAGGGAAAACAAGTGGCGGACTACTCAACTTCTCGGCCTTCACACCACCAAGGGAAGAATCTGTAATACCCCGTTCCGCTCAAGCGGACTGCCGTTTCAAACGACAATAGTGCAGCTGTCCCGACCCGCTTTGCCTCAAAAAGGAGAAGTAAAGGATATCCAGACTTGTCCCTACAGGAATCCGGCTTAGGCTTTCGGAGGCTCGCTTGGCGTATCGCTCTACCGAGGCGAATCATCGCTAAGGTGGGTGGCTACGGTAAACTTGTCTTTGCTTAGCCAGCACACATAAAATCTGGAATATCCATGCTAGTCGCTAGGTGAATCATCCCCTGCATGCTAATAAATCCAACGCACCTAGCTAAGGGAATAATCCCAACGTATATTGCTTATGCTAGAACATGAAAATTGAAATACTGCTTATATTCAGACCCTCGCATGCTAAGTCCCCTAACGGTCTAACTCTCGGTTTACCTTCGGGCCCGAGCCAACGTGCTGCTTACGTTCCTTAGAAACGCATGCTTGTCTGCTTGTAATGATGCCATGTTTTCATCCAAATCCCGGGAGACTACTACGTAGTCGTTCCGTGCCTGAAATAACCTTCAAGTATTCGGGACCGCTAGGTCACCAAGGCAATCTTCGCCCCAGGAGAATTGTATCAAGGCAAAGTCATTCACTGAATAACGAAACAGGCAATGCATCTTGTCTTGTACTATTGTTGCCTCAACAGCTTGCCTCTTGTCTTGTACTCTTGTCTTGTACGCTTGTTGCTCCAACCATGTAAATGGATAACTTACCCGAGACGCCGTTCGATCACGAACAACTTGTGCACATGGATGGTCTAGCGGGCGATGCTGGGGCACTGGCATCGTCCCGGTCCGGGCGAGACCAATTGTCTTAGTCTCTTGTTCGGCGGAATGGCATGCAGCGCCTCTTGTACTTTGTTGCATACCATTCTCGTCAAAGACTAAATAGTCTCTTGTTCGGCGGAGTGGTTTGCAGCGCCTCTTGTACTTCGTTGTATACCATTCTTGTCAAGACTATACCGTCCATTATGGCATACGCCAGTGATCGCCTTGTACTTAACTTGTTGCATGCTTGCTGGTAAAAACAAACAAAACATAACAAGTCATCCTCGCTTAGCGGCTATCCGCGTGCGAGATATTGTATCGCATGAAACAATTAACTGAACTCCTGAACGATCTTGAAATAAGTACTCGTGTTTGCATATGCTATGCCTCCTGAATGCTTATATATGCTCCTGCTTAAATTAACAATGTTTGCCTTGGACAGGGAAGGATAAAGGGTAAGTTGGTAAGTCTCGCCATGTTTTCTCAAACATCGCACGGCGCACTGCCCGACACTTTAGGCTATTCAATATTTGCATGAAACTGATCCTAAGGCAACTAGAAAGACAACTTAATAGTTGTGCATGGAACTTATATTACGTGTTTGGATTTGTCGAGCGAGCGAGTAGCTTCCCCACCAGTGCATTCAATGTACTGATAATCCACCAGTTTGTATGCAGGGTGCGGAAGAACCTCGTTCGGTGCGGATGCCTCCAACGTGTGTGCTTAGGCGTGAAGATCACTCCGAAGCAATGGTGCGTTCGGAACTGAAGCTGATATATAAGACATAATGTTGTGAACATCGCCTGATCATCGCCTGTACAATCATTCCACAATTGTAGCCACTTGGCACGCTTTTACTGTTTCAGAGAGAGAGAGGCTTGAGCGACTTGTAATCTCGGCTATACGCCACCTGTAACACTTGTTCATATCAATAAAAAGAGCTTGCTTTACTTCAACTTGTGTTTCAATGCTTCCGCTATGTTGTCGACTCAGTGAACCTGTTACCAAATCGCTATGCGTTTATGACTCCGCTGCACTCGGATAATCTGTACGACTCTGTGGCTTAGAACTCTTGCCGCCTGCCAATGAAGCATGGCCTTGCACGGGCGTGGCTCACGCTCGTGCGGCATCATGCCCGGATGGGTCAAAGCGATCGTCCCGCGGGAGCGCTGGCGAGGGTAATTTCCGCCTAGCGGGGACGGCCGAAATAGCCCGCGGGAGATCGGGGCGTGACATGTTGGTATCAGAGCCTGGCTTCTACGCCTTTGGACTTCGATTCGATATCTCTGTTTCGAAAGCTCATTCATGGGTTATGTGCACGCTCTCTCTTAATGCCTCGATGGGATGTTCCAACAATAAGTCTAAATACTTTCAAAATGTATTTTGAATGATATGATTGCTTGTCTGGTTGTATGCTGCGAGTGGCCTTTGTGCCAACCTGTGCGAACCCTTAAGAGTATCGCTAGGAGCTTGTCCAATTTTCACTAACTCTAAGTTTGGTTGAATGCATCTATTCGAGGGACGCCTTGAACTAGTGCACTATCCAAGACTAAGAAAAGGTGAAACTCGAGTGCTAAGACTTCGCTATCACTAAGCTGGTTGACGTATTCACGCTAGAAGTGCACTTCGAAAGTGCGCACGATCCAGTCTAAGCGATATGCTGATTTTGACGCTTGTGCAAGTGAATATCCAAATGAACAAGTACAACGACTTGTCTAGGATTGCCTCAACCCTAGATCACTGCTTGTCCTTAGTAAGTCTCTAGGACGAGACTTTTTCTGAGTTGGGTAGGATGTAACACCCCGTTCCGCTCAAGCGGACTGCCGTTTCAAACGGCAATAGTGCAGCTGTCCCGACCCACTTTGCCTCAAAAAGGAGAAGCAAAGGATATCCAGACTTGTCCCTACAGGAATCCGACTTAGGCTTTCAGAGGCTCGCTTGGCGTATCGCTCTACCGAGGCAAATCATCGCTAAGGTGGGTGGCTACGATGAACTTGTCTTTGCTTAGCCAGCACACATAAAATCTGGAATATTCATGCTAGTCGCTAGGTGAATCACCCCCTGTATGCTAATAAATCCAACGCACCTAGCTAAGGGAATTATCCCAACGTGTATTGCTTATGCTAGAACATAGAAATTGAAATATTGCTTATATTCAGACCCTCGCATGCTAAGTCCCCTAACGGTCTAACTCTCGGTTTACCTTTAGGCCCGAGCCAACGTGCTGCTTATGTTCCTTAGAAACGCATACTTGTCTGCTTGTAATGATGCCATGTTTTCATCCAAACCCCGGGAGACTACTACGTAGTCGTTCCGTGCCTGAAATAACCTGCAAGTATTCGGGACCGCTAGGTCACCAAGGCAATCTCCGCCCCAGGAGAATTGCATCAAGGCAAAGTCATTCACTGAACAACGAAACAGGCAATGCATCTTATCTTGTACTATTGTTGCCTCAACAGCTTGCCTCTTGTCTTGTACTCTTGTCTTGTACTCTTGTCTTGTACGCTTGTTGCCCCAACCATATAAATGGATAACTTACCCGAGACGTCGTTCGATCACGGACAACTTGTGCACATGGATGGTCTAGCGGGCGATGCTGGGGCACTGGCATCGTCCCGGTCCGGGCGAGACCAATTTTCTTAGTCTCTTGTTCAGCGGAATAGCATGCAGTGCCTCTTGTACTTTGTTGCATACCATTCTCGTCAAAGACTAAATAGTCTCTTGTTCGGCGGAGTGGTTTGCAGCGCCTCTTGTACTTCGTTGCATACCATTCTAGTCAAGACTATACCGGCCATTATGGCATATGCCAGTGATCGCCTTGTACTTAACTTGTTGCATGCATGCTGGTAAAAACAAACAAAACATAACTGCAGATTTAGCTATTCCAATAAGAAGGCATAATTCGGTGATCCTTCTTAACAGGAACTTATTCTGTGTGAAAAATAACTTTCATATAGAACACAGCTACGCTATGAACACAGACCCTCCCAAGAGAGACTGGAGAAGTCCCTTTATGGATTTCGTGGCATACAGAATCTTACCGGAGGACCTTAAAGAAGCAGTAACCGTCATAAGACGATCATTATGCTTCTATCACGATGCTTGTTCACAGTGTCTATATCGCCAGACCTACGACGGATTGCTATTGAGATGTCTCTCCGAGCATGAGGCACGACAGATTATCAATGAAGCTCATGACGGTGTGTGCGGAGCGCATCAACCCGGTCCTAAGCTACAGGATCGTATCAGGAGAATGGGCTATTACTGGCCTACTATGATCACGGACGCGATGAGGTATGCGAAATAATGCAAGGCCTGTCAGGTTCATGCAGACTTTATACATCAACCTCCTGAACATCTACATCCTACGGTTGTATCCTGGCCTTTCAAAGCATGGGGTATGGATATCATTGGTCCTATTCACCCGTCTTCTTCCAGAGGTCACCTGTTCATACTAGCCATCACGGATTATTTTTCCAAATGGGCAGAGGCGATCCCTCTTGCCGAGGTGAAGGCATCTAATGTGATCAGCTTCATCAAGCATCATGTCATTTATCGCTTTAGGATTCCCCGAAGGATAATTTATGACAATGGGCCTCAGTTCATCAGCCAAGCGTTTCATCGATTTTGCGATAAAAATCGAATACAAAATATGGCCTCTACGGCAAATAATCCTGCTGCTAATGGTTTGGCGGAAGCTTTCAACAAAACCATTATCAAACTCTTGAAAAAATTTGTCTCTTCGAACAAGAGGGATTGGAATAAGAAGCTAGGAGAATGTCTCTGGGCATACCGCACAACGGTACGAGCACTGACAGGTTGTACCCCATTCTCATTAGTTTACGGGAGTGAAGCAGTCCTCCCCATCAAAATCCAAATTCCGTCACTCAGGATAGCTGTGGCTAATGAGTTGACTCAAGAGAAGAATGACCTGTTAAGGCTTCAAGAGTTAGAAGGATTAGACGAGAAATGCCTCCAAGCTCAACAGCGCATCACGCTCTACCAAGCATGCATTTCCAGATCTTTTAATCAAAAAGTAAAGAAAAGAGTGTTCAAAGTTGGCGAGCTAGTTTTAGCTGTGAGAAGGCCAATGATTATGACTCACAGGAGTAAGGGTAAATTCCAACCCAAATGGGAAGGCCCTTATGTGATCGAGACGACGTTCTCAAACGACGCTTACAGGTTAGCCAAGCCTAATGGAGACTTATTAATGGCTCATATCAACGGCAAATTCCTGAAGAGGTACTATGCTTAACCTCATTTGCTCAAGTGGAATATGGCAAAATTCTTATTCTGACAATACTACTTCCAAAACAAAACTAGTGGGATCGTATTCTATCATGTCCATATAACCTCTGAATAGATATGTTTAACTAATTTGGAACTTCAAGACCTATCATGTCTATATTACCTCTGATAGTGTTTTGTGTACAAAATTTAGCTGAAGCATATTCTATCATGTCCATATAACCTCTGAATAGATATATTCTGCTGAAACTTATCGAGAGTATATCACGTCCATACTACCTCTGATATCACTTTTACCCAAACCTGTCATTTATATTCCAAAATGATGGGTCCACAAAGTCAGATAAAAGCCTCTTTATTATTCCTAGAAAAAGCAAAATTACATGGAAAAGCAAAAAAGTACATCATTTGGGAGGAGCAGTTAGGTCGCGAATCTGCCGTGCCAGAGCAGCCATCCTCTCATCCCTGGAGTTCAAGACGTCGGCGCGAGCCCGTTCCAACCTTGCTGCATCATTATTCAAAGCATCTAGCTCAGACCGAGCATGAACAAAATCTGCATGGATGATACCCACATGCTTCAGGTTCTGCCGAGCAGTCTCCATTTGGTTCTTCAGCACATCTCGAGATGCCGACAAAGAGACAGCCTTCCCCTCCGCTTGAGCGAGTTCATCTCTCAATCTGCGGACCCTTACTGTCACTTCCTCGTATTCGACTTCGCAATGAGTCAGCTGAGGAATGACGTACTCCAGTTCGGCACGATCATGATCCATCTCCTGCTGACGTTCCTGGACGGATTTGTCCAGAGCTTCCATTTGCCCAGCAAGCTCTGCATTCAGGGAGTCATACCTAGCTTGAACGAGACCGTCAATGCTGCCTCGAGATAGCTGCTGATATTCGTTAATGGGTTCCTCCAAACCATTAACTATCTGCTCCAGTGTGTCAGCTATCCCAGTGTCGTTGAACTCTCTGATCGGCACTATCGCAGACTGAGAGGACCTCCTTAGAGACTCAAAGCCCAGATTCTTCTCCAACACCATTGATATTAACGTTTTCATAGTGGTATAGAATATACTGGTATACTGCTCAGTCAGCATGGCTAGACCCGAGTGGACGCTGGGAGTGGCTGCAATATTGGCGAATCCCCCTCCAGGGATGACCGCAGACGATGTTGCCACAGTCGTCACCTCAACAGATGGTGCGACAAAGGAAGATGCGCCAGCAGCGGACAAAGGAACCGGCGCACTCATAGGAGGTATTGTCGTAACCACAGGCTCATCCTCCTCTCGAGACAGCGGGACTGTTTCAGGCGAGCCGGCACCAGAAAGTATATCCTCTTCGAAGACGGGCACCTCCATGTCATCGCCAGGACCTGACACAGAGCCAAAGGGCACGTCAACACTGCCCTGCCCGTAGATGTCTTCCCCTGAAAAGAAGACAAAAGAAAGTTAATACCAACATGATGTTAATTTTCCTGAAAAAGAGGCGTAAAGACAATATTTACCCATGGCCGATGGTGTATATGTCGCGTCTGCAGCCAGTACAGCTAAACCATGTCTTAATGATGCTAAGCAAGCTGTCATACCTGGAGAAGGTGGTGTGTCAACCGACACCGACAAATATTCTTTCAGGTCCTCGTCAAGTTCCAACCGAGGTTCATCGGCGGGAATCTTGCTGGGTGCACTGACAGACACGACAGGGGTTTCTCTCGAGGCTGATCTGGATAAAGATATCCTTATTCGGCTCGGCTTCGAAGACAATCTCGTACCACTACCCGAAGCGATAGCAGCGACAACAGCCTCAAACGAAGATCCTCCGGCACTGCCAGCCAGAATCGTAGAGGTTACCTCTCTAAAAGGCTAGGAACCTTCAATCAAAGAATCATCCCCGACAGGGGAGACAGCGGGATCACTCCTAGGAGCCTCATGGCCGGGAATCTTGAGAGGATGACTAACCGTCTTCTTCTTCTTCTTGCGAGGGGAAGTCTCCTTCGGAGCAGAAGCCCTTCGCTTACCTGAGATTACCAGAGGCCCTGCAGGCAGAGGTATTTTACCCCTCGGTACTGCCAACAAAGACTCATCTGGATGGACAGACTCTTCACCCTCGTTAGAGAAGACTGAGGGGATTTTGACTCTTCCCGCAGACGTGGAGGAGGGCATCCTAACACTTCCATGCATATCAAAATTGCGATGGAAGGTGTTGGTTGCCACATAAAACTGGGCATACGAGTGGAGGATGTGCAGCTCCGTGGAGAGTGAAATGGTGGGCACAGTAAAAGTTGCTTCAGTGCAACCCATGATGAAGTATCGCCACCCTCTCGCTCCATCGATGAGTCCACCCCTGGACCTGAAGTTGGTGACAGCGTTGCCCACGTGCAACTGGTCGTACCAAATTTCCTGGCGAACCGACTAGGCAGGTAGGGTTCCAAGAAGCATTGGTCTTCACTTCTGTACAGTAAATGGGAAGGTCTAATGCAGACCAACCAATTAAAAGACTCAGGAGAAAGAACGGTCTTCCTGTCGCCTACGTCCTGAAGTTTGCTCTCCTGTTGATTGAGATGTACAGAGGGGACAGTGCAGAAGAGCTTCCAGCTATGACCAAAATTCAGCACCCGCCGACAGTCTAAAACTGTGGTCACGTTCCAGGAGGAATTCTTGTAGTTCAGCAAGAAACCACCCCCCGAGCTACTGCCAGAGCCGGGAGACATCACCCTGGGATTATGGAGAATTAACCATCCCATCAAATACAGGTATGGTAATTCTACCCTGGGAAAGCTATCACACCGAGTTTCATCGGCGAGCAGCCCATCAGTCATGGCCCTCAGGCCAACTTGTATGCGGCACACCATGGCAGGAAGCAAACCCAGCCTTGCCCCGAATACCAGATGGATAGCAGGACATAGCGTATTGCGGTGAATGCGGCCCACAGATGCAATACCGGGTACCACCAGTCGGTGCAACCATATGGAGAGGAAGCCAGCCAGTTGAGCTTTCTTGGACAGAGGCCTGCGGCAATGCCTCAGGTAACTGTAGGCCTTAGTGCCTGCAGGATATTTTCCTATCCCTTCGTCGAGAATCTGATCTGAAGCCCCGGAGTCTTCCATAAGATCATCGACTACCTGAGCACTAAGCATGCTCAGACAGCTCAGAGGCTGATCCTTGCCTTCCAAGACTTTCTCTGGCTTAGCAGCCCTAGCCCGGTAAAAGAAGAGGTAGGACGCCCATTTATTGGTATGAGCCAGATCAGAGGGCTCATCATAAAATGTGGTACAAGCAAGGTAATGACACATCAGCTCCTGGTACACTGCCACTACCCGAGGGTCTGAATCCCCCAGCTCCCGGTTTGTGGGAACATATTCTTCATATGGAGTATCCCCCATCGGCAGTCTCGAGATCTCTGCCATCTCGTGGAGGGCCAATCTCAACACCCCCAGTGGAGTGGCGAAGGTCCCGATGAACGAGACGTATCGCTCCATCAAAGCCAGAAACAGGCTGGGGTTGAGAGGTAGCCCAACACTGGTGGCCATCAAAGCTGCGTACAGACTAATGCTCTCCAGCTCGGTCTGAAAATGCTTCAGGGCCCAGTCAGCTAAACGAGCCCATCGAAGATTTGTGGGGGTAATCCACCCTCCTATCCGAGGATTCACCTTATGGTATACTCCTCCGTGCCCCATGAAGTCGTTGCAGAAAGTCGGTATTTAGACTGGCTGAAAGGATGCATTTTTCTCACTCAGGACAATGCCCGGAAATAACCCCTTGAACGGCATAACTGGACCCGAAGGACGGCTGACAAATGACTCCTGGTCAGATCCTTTCAGATAAAATATCTTCCTCGGCTGGCCGTTAAGATCGGGAGTCAGTGTCCACGACATCCTCCTGGGATGTGTGGCATGGAAGAACGCCGAGATGGGGTAGCCCCTCGGCATCTTGGGCAGATACATCACCAATCCCCCGGCGGGGAAAACCCAGAGCTCTTTCTTGGGCTTCGTCTGGGACTGCTTGTCAATCATGTCCCCAAAAAAAAAGTCGTCTTTATATATTGAGCCCCATCTATAGACGCCAGAGGCTCTCCGTTAATCATGCTCAGCAGCATTCGCTCGTCTTGAGCCGATACCAGGATTCCTCTTCCTTCAGGGTATTGGGGTCCAGAGATAGGAAATGTCACGTGGGACAAATCCTCCAGGTAGTTGGAATGCAGCATCCCGGCAGCAGAACCCATCACCTCGGCCAGCGGAGACGCATGCAAATTAACTGCAAGATGCAAAAAAAATACGTCAGTTCCTATACTAGACATCACGATCTTGCAGCATATGCTAAAAGGCAACAGTCTGTGCTTTACGCCAAGACAGTAAAAACTTGAGCTTTTACGTTGGAATCGTATTCCAAGGCATAAAATCCAAGACTGGCAGTATACACAAAAATCTGACAGTTTGTGTTTTACGCCAGACTGTCAAAGTTTGAGTTATTATGCCAGAATTTCCATCCAGAAGCGTAACACTCAAATTTTATGATATACGCCAAGTTTCGATAGTCTGTGCTTTTACGCCAAACTATAAAAATATGGAGTTTCTACACTGACACATTAGAAATATGGGTGTAAAAGATAGAATATCTTTGTGCATCATCTTCCTCAGAGAGGCTATCAGCACAGAAGACGACCTAGCACGATCACGTACGACGTGTGCGAAGGATTTTTCTTCGTTCATTCTTATCGTCCCAAAAGCCTCACCTATAACGCCCGTTGCACAGCTCGTCGGCGGGACACTTCGTTCAGAATGAAGCTCGCCTTGCCCGACGAAAGTCGCTCTCGCTTGTGCAGAAGAACGAGAAGAGGAGTCAACCTTCTTTCCCTTAAAGGAGGGGATTGGTTTCGGGGCCATTCCTGAAAGCTCGGAATGCTCGGAGAAAAGACGAATGAGAGAACTCGAACAGTCGAATGGCTTTCTTTTGTAAAGGACAGATAAAAAGTTTTCTCTGAAAGCCTTGGGGTATATATAGAGTTCGGATGGACTTCTCGTATCCCGAACCAAATCCGATATTTAATATTCGGTTATGATTGGGGATTACGTCAGCCTATTACTCAGGGAAGGCGGACAGTCAGCGAATTCGAAAAGTTTTTGTGCAAAGCAGATTCGTGGTTTTTTATGCCAAGGAGCTTTCTACACTCGACAGCTACAAATCTACGGTTTTACGCTTACAGGATACAAATCTATGGTTTTACGCTCGGATGCTTTCATGCTCGGTAGCTTTTACGCTCGAGAGGCTACAAACCTACGACTTCACGCTCAGAAGCTACAAATCTATGATTTCACGCTCGGTGGCTTTTTACGATCAGAGGCAACAAATCCACAAACTTTACGCTCGGAAGCTTTCTTTACAGAGGCTACAGATCTATAGTTCTAAGCCCGGATGCTCTCATGCTCAGCAGCTTTTATGCTCGAGAGGCTACAAACTTACGATCTTATGCTCATCTGCATTACGGATCTATAACTTTCCACATACCTGAAAATACGCAGGCCAGAGTATGCGTACATCTGAACAATTCTCAAGGCGGTCAATTGTAAAAGTTCACACAGAAGATACTCCTTCTTGACCTCAAAATATCCCAAGTACCCGAACGAAGCACACAGAGTTCAGCATTAAAAAATAACTCTTCTTCTTGGGTCGATTGGAGGTTCATTCAGAATCCAGTCTGAATATTTCATCTACAGTTCAAGATGGCGACTCAATTTTTGACAGTCATTTCTCGCCCTGTTCCAAGGGATTTTCGAGAAATCATTCTTGAAGACGATGATCTGAACAAAAATTCTTCTTATCAGAAGTGACAGTTCAGAAATTTATGCGGCTCCTCATTCCTAACAACAAGACAGTTCGAATACTCGAATGCTAAGCGGCTTTTGGCGCATCGTCAGTTATGCGTAGAAGACAGGACGGGACCTAATACTCTTTCTAAAAAAGTCGGCATAAAAGAATCAGTCGTGTCGAAGCTACACATATTCAGACTTTATCACAGCAAAATATATGGCAAGATGATCATATGCATAGAAGAAGACGATTTTTATTAAAATCATGATTACATATGAGGAAAATCCAGTCTACAAGGGTTTTTCTTCATTTTCATGATTACATATGAGGGAAATCCCGTCTACAAAGGATTTTCTCATCGTCATTTAAAGAGCACGCCCAGAATCTGTTCTGCCAGGTTCTCGCATGGGTGGACTTCTTCATCCATCTTCTCCAGCAGTTAGTCAGTTTCCACAACCGGTTAACAAAAAAATGATCAACGACGGGAGGATACAATATTGGGCCTGCTTAAATTATGCAGATCCCATCCTCCGTACGCCGTGACAGATTGAGTTAAGGAATTTCACCCAACTCGATACTCGAGGACAGGGCTAGTTTGTCCCTCGTCCACGAACAACGGGAGAAGATACAACTTGTAAGCTGTGTGGTCTAATACGACCCTTCCTCTCTCCTGGACGAACCGTAAAACAAAGTTGCTGATTATCCCGAGCAAAGGAGGCTATGATATCCTTCCATGATCCATCGTTGCAGAGGACATTTGCTCCAAGACGCCTTCTTTTTCGGCTCCGTACATGTTGGAAAAACATGGTCTTCTTCTCCCTCAAGTCGACCCGATGAACTCTGGCCATCATTTCTGTGTGGTGAAGGAAATATGGTAAGAACAAGTTAACTTCTCAGCCTTTATATAGGCAAAAGAGATCACACCGAATCCCAACAGATCCCCAATAAATCTGCCGAAAAGTCAGCCTTAAAGAACGTGTCAGACTTGACATTTCATGCTTTATTCAAAGCATTTCAAATTATGAGGAATTCGAAAGCTTTGAAGGGAGTCTTGTAGAAGCATGAAAAATACGCTGGATAGCTATACGTAGTATGCTGGTCAGCATAAAAGATGACTTTGGATCCATCAGCATACAAACAGAGCCTTGCCGCTTAGCACAGCGTAAGATATAAAGCTCAAGGACTATCCGCGTAATGCAGTATGTCCAGGCTACTGCAGTGTAAAAGAAGGTGCTACATCGCCTTTATGGCGTAAAACTCATCCGCCTTCAATGCAGCATTGAAGTGTACGAGGAACGCTTCGTATTCTTCGAAATGAACCTGTCAAATCATGCAGTGAACCTGACGTCTGACTCCTGACAAAGAGTACTGCACGACTACCCAGACGGCGACTATAATGATGGCGCGACACAGAGACCCATACCGTCGTCTAGTGAAGTCTCCCTGATACAAAGTGCTTCTACGCATACAAGGGAATACGCTGCCTAGTTTTACACAAGCAGATGTGAGCTATTTTATGCTCCACAGAAGACAAACAGGCTGCCACGTCAAAAGTTGCTCTTCGTACAGGGCTCGAGGCACGTCTCTGCATTTAATGCACAGAATACTAACAGATGCTTGAGGCACGTCTCTGTATTTAATACGCAGAATACTGACAAATGCTCGAGGCATGTCTCTGCATTTAATACGCAGAATAGTGACAGACGCTCAAGACACGCCTCTGCATTTAATGCACGAAATGATGGCAGATCTTCGAGACACATCTCCGGAATACGCTGCCTAGTTTTACACAGGCAGACGTGAGCTTCTTACGCTCTGCAGAAGACAAACAGGCTGCCACGTCAAAAGCTGCTCTACGTACAGGGCTTGAGGCACGTCTCTGTATTTAATGCACGGAATAATGCCAGATCTTCGAGATATGCCTCTACATTTAATGCACAGGATGGTGGCAGATCTCTGCATTTAATGCGAGAGATCTGATTATATCTCCAAAAGTCATGATTTCGGCTAAGACGTCCACATCATCACTTTGACACATTACGCCATCAGGCTATGGGAGCACGTTGTATGCTATCTCCTTGGAATATGCCAACTCAGGCCGCATTTGCATTGATGCATATTAAAGCTATTCGGTCTAGAGTTTGCTCAAAGCCTCAGTCAGGGAAGGAGGGTCAGCTATCTTCTATGCTAGCTACTTGTCTACACAACATCCGGCTTCTACGCCTACTCGGCTTCTATGCCTACTCGGCTTCTATGCCTACTCGGCTTCTACGCCTGCTCGACCTCTATGCCGGTTTGATAACTCTTTGGCTTCTACGCCATAGTGACAGCTATTGGCTTCTACGCCAACCTTTTCTACACGAGGGATAACTACCTACGTGGCTTTTATGTCATGATCTTCGCAGCAGTTATATGCGTTATCTCTTAAACAGGACACGCGTCACATGCTCATTCAAAAGATTATTTATACGTAGGTAACGGTTATTGTAACCATCGTGTAAAGAGGTGCTATGCTTTCCACTATCCGGCTTCTACGCCGATTGGAGGGTCGCTGTCACTAAAACTCTATAAATAGAGACCTCTATCAACAGAGGTCCAAGGTCAAAAAAAAAGGAACTCGAGGTTGAGAAAACTGAACTAAAAGGTCAAAAAGAGGGTCAAGAAAGAGGTCAAGAAGAGGGTCAAAAAAGAGGTCAAGAAAAGGGTCAAGAATCTACTCTCCTCTGCAACCTTCGAAGCTGCTTTCTGTCTTCTACGGTACTTCTTCATCATCGTGTGGTCCAAGGGACAAAGTGATCGACCGCAGATCAGACTCCTATAGCAATATTTACCCAGATTAAAAAATTATACTAGACATCCTCTTATAGGATTAATTATACATTCCTGTTTGTGAACCAAAGAGCGAGTTTCATATAAGCCTCGTTTCCTTTCTTTCGTTTATTATCAAACACAGCATGCTTACGTGTCCTAGTCCTACATATCTTGGGACTGGGGCGTGACATGTATCGTTTGTCTTAATTGACTTTTTCTTTTTTCGATCTGTCTTCAGGATGCCGCCAAAGACCATATCGCAGAGATCAGGACCCACAGCTTCATAGATGTCTGCCACCTCTCGACCTGCCACCCAGACAGCTAAAATTGCTCCTCCTACTTTACCTGTTCATATAGGAGTTTTAGAAGCTTTCGGGGGTCCTCCTTCCCCCCTTGTTCGGAGGGTTGTCCCTTTTGTTACAGAGGACCTTCCACTGCCGTTGCAGATTCCATTTTTGGGAGGTGTGCCTGCCGACGAGACACATATATTTGCCTTAATCCAAGGCATGGTGGATGCTCAAAGGGTGTCGACAGAGGCTCAACGTGTTCAGGCTAAGGCATAGAGGGTACAGGCGGAGGTGCACCAAGCGTAGACGGAGATGATAAGAGAGCACATAGATAATGCTCACCAGGTGGCTCTACAGGCAGTAGAGAGAGTCGCCCAATATTACCCTGGCCAGCCACAGCAGCAGAGGCCATGCACTATAGGGGACTTCAAGAGGATGTCTGCTCCTGAGTTCAAGGGTATCAAGGGGATACTCTACGCCGACGACTGGTTGGAAGATATAGAGAGGAACTTACGATTGGCTCAGATTCCAGAGAGCCTGCAGATTGAGACAGTTGGCAGCCAGTTGTTCGATATCGCACTCACGTGGTATCGCATGGAGCCGAGACTTACCGCTCGATGACTTACTTAGGAGGCTTTCAAGGAGATTTTCAAGAAGAATTTTTCTCGATGTGGCCCTGGGAGCTTTGGAGAGTCAGTTTTATGACTTGGTTTAAGAGAAAATGTCGGTCGACGAGTACGCCATAGAGTTCTACCACTTGAACCGTTTTGCACCGTCTGTGATTCGGGACCCAGGAATCGAGCCCAGAAGTTTAGAAAGGGGTTGATAAGAGAGATCAAGTCTCATACTTCTGGTCATCGCACTTCTACCTTCGAGGGTATTTTGATGGATGCCCCGATTGCTGAGGATGATTTGGACCTCAGGCCCAAGAGAGGACGCAATATTTTTGGAGGCACGAATGTCAGCACGGGACCAGCCAAGCGTCTCCACTTTCAGCAGCAGCAGAGACCATTCCAGCACCATCACCAGCAGCACCAGATACCAGCTCATGGTCATCATCAGCAGCAGCCACAGAGGCAAGCATAACAGGTCATTCATTGTGTATTCTGTGGAAAGCTAGGATACGCCAGGGAGGTTTGTCGGAAGAGATTGGGAGTGTGCCTTTTCTGTGGATCATCCGGCCACCAACTGAGGGATTGTCTTGCTCGTCCGGCTCAAGGAGGACCAACAAGAGCACCGGTTTATGGAGCACCAGCGAGGCCATCCATAGTTCAGCAGAGGGGACCTCTACTTCATCCACAGCAGTAGAGATTTACCCAGCAGCAGCAGCAAAGAGGTGCACCTCAGGGGTGAGCTTTTACCATGATGGTCGAGGAGACCGAGTAAGAGTGAGACATGATTTCAGGTTCAATTCTTCCCGATTCTATTCCAACATTTGCTTTATTCGATTTTGGTGCTTTACATAGCTTTATATCTGTATTTTTTGCTCTTAAGCATCGTTTAGAGGCTGAACCCTTGACTAGGACTTGCAAGATCACGACTGGGGGAGGCATTATCCTAGTTAGTAATTTTTGCAAGGATTGGAGAGTTACATTGGAAGGATGGGAGTTAAGCGCATGCTTACTCGTAATGCCACTTTCGGGATACGACATTGTACTCGGGATGGATTGGTTGAGTAGACACTATGCTAGTATAGAATATTGTGGAGACAGAGTGATATTTTGACCGCTAGGAGAGCTAGAGTTTGAGATTGCCAAAGGAGCAGCGGAGCAAAGTGAGGGCATCATTTATGGAGCCATGGTGGTAAAGCATGAGCTGCCATATACTTTGATAGAGGATTTCATGCTTGTCTTTCCAGAGGAGTTATCAGGATTGCCACTAGACAGAGATGTTGAGTTCTCTATAGACTTGGTGCCAGACGCATAGCCAATATCATAGCATGTCTATAGGGTCAATAACAACGAACTGGTAGAGTTAAAAAAGCCGATTGATGAGTTACAGGAAAAGGGCTTCATCAGATCCAGTTCATCACCATGGGGTGCTCCGGTATTATTTGCATCGAAGAAGGATGGGTCAGTACGCATGTGTATCGACTATATGGCTCTGAACAACCTCACTATCAAGAACAAATATCCGTTGTCGAGGATAGATAATCACTTGGATCAATTGAGTGAAGCGAAGGTATTTTTGAAGATAGACTTGAGGTCAGGTTACCACCAGGTGAAGGTAATTAAGGAAGATATTCCGAAGACAGCTTTTCGGACTCGGTATGGCCAGTTTGAGTTCATAGTGATGTCGTTTGGGTTGACTAATGCTCCGGCGGTATTCATGAACCTGATAAAGAAGGTGTTCAACCAGTACCTTTACAAGTTCATGGTGGTTTCATTAATGATATTCTTGTGTATTCGAAGACACCAGAGGAGCATGAGGAGAACCTGAGGATAACTTTAGTGACTTTCGGGAAGGAAGAGCTTTACGGGAAGCTTTCGAAGTATGAGTTCTTCCTTCACCAGGTTGAATTCCTTGATCATGTGGTGATAGGTGACGGGATCTCAGTTGACCCAAAGAAGATCATGGCAGTAGAGTCGTGGACTACTCTGAGTTCAGTTGTAGAGATCAGGAGTTTCCTAGGGCTGGCAGGTTATTACAGAAGATTTATATAAGACTTCCCCAGGATTGTAGAGCCAATGACTAGGCTGACCAAAAAGGATGTGGAGTTCGTCTGGACAGAGGATTGTTAGGCCGCTTTTGATGAGTTGAAGAAGATATTGATGACAACTCCAGTGTTGACGTTTGCATCAGGGACATGTGGATTCACTGTCTATAATTTTGCTTCATGGAACGATTTGGGTTGCAATTTTTAGCAGCACGGGAAGGTGATTGCCTATGCTTCCAGGCAATTACATTCTCATGAGAAGAACTACCCACCCACGATTTGGAGTTAGCAGAGGTCATATTTGATCTAAAGCTATAGAATCACTATCTGTACGGAGAACGTGTAAAGATCTTCACAGACTATAAGAGCTTGAAGTACGTGTTCACACAGAAGGAGCTGAACATGAGGCAGAGGAGGTGGTTGGAGTTGATGAAGGACTTCGACGTATCATTGCAGTACCATCCTGGGAAGGCGAACGTAGTCGCTGATACCTTGAGCAGGTATCCGAAGGCTATTTACTTGACGATGGACAGGCACTTATTGGTCGATCTTGAAAGCTTAGAAATTGAGGTGCAAATTCCTAGTATCGAGATGCAGATATGGGGATTACAGATACAGTCTAAGGTGATAGGCAGGATCAGGGCTAGGAATTTTGATGATGAGGCTATGAGGAGCATCAAAGCACATATTCAGATAGGATTATCAGAGGATTTCACCATCATTGATGATGGATCGTTGCGACACGGTACTAGTTTATGTGTGCTAAGGGGGAGTTGCTCGAGGAGGTTCTGTAGGAGGCACATCGCTCTCAGTACTCGATGCATCCAGGTGACAATAAGATATGTCGGGATCTAAGGGAGAACGTATGGTTGTATGGTATGAAGCGGAAGGTAACGAGCTTCGTATCCAGATATCTGGTATGCTAGCAGGTAAAAGGGGATAGACAGAGATCAGGTGGATTACTTCAGCCTTTATCCATCCTAGAGTGGAAGTAGGATCATGTGACCAAGGATTTTGTTTCGGGGCTTCCGCATTCTCCGGGAGGGATAGACGTAATTTGGGTCATCGTAGACATGTTGACCAAATCAGCCAAATTTTTACCATTTAAAGTGGGTACGTCTACGGAGAAGCTAGTAGAGATGTACGTGCGGCAGATTGTCATATTACATGGAGTTTCTTTGAGCATCATCTCGGATCGAGATAGTCGTTTCACTTTCCTCTTCTGGAGGAGTTTACATGTTAGCTTGGGCACTCATCTCAAGTTTAGTACCACATATCACCCTCAAACAAATGGGCAGTCAGAGAGGACTATTCAGACTCTTGAGGATATGCTTCTCACTTTGTCTTGGATCTCGAAGGTTCTTGGGAGGATCATCTACACCTGGTAGAGTTTGCTTACAATAACAGTTATCATACCAAAATTGAGATATCACCATTTGAGGTTTTATATTGATGAAGATTTCGTATTCTATTTTCTTGGGATGATGTCAGTGAGAGAGCCTTATTGAGACCATAGATGGTCATGGATACAGCTGAGAAGGTTAAGCTAATTAGAGATAGACTTCGGGTGACGTAAGATAGACATCGGCATTGGGCCGATAGCTACCAGAGACCTTTGGACTTTAAGGTATAGGTTTATTTTGTATTGCTTGTGATTGCTTTATTTTAGATTGCCTACTAAGGATGTATTTATTTTAGGTGGACGATCTGGTATTTCTGAGGATTTTTTCGACACAGGACACGATTCACTTTGGTGGAGGCGGAAAGCTTAGTCCATGGTACATTGGATCCTTCGGTATTCTTGTGAGGGTCAGTGTAGTGGCATACAGACTAGACTTATCGCCTACACTAGAGGGAGTACATGACGTGTTCTATATGTCACAGCTGAAATGGTACGTGATAGATCCTAGTCATGTACTAGATCACTCGGAGATAGAGGTTGACCCGATTCTCAGCTATCCAGAGAAACATGTGGAGATTCTAGATAACAGGAAGAATGTGCTACAAAACCAGACCATTCCTTTGGTTCGTGTTGCATGGAGACATCATTCTTCAGGTGAGTCAACCTGGGAGAGGGAGGATAAAATGCGCGAGCAGTACCCGTATCTTTTCGAGCCTTGAGGTATAGTTCTTTTTGTTCTGTTGTGACTTAGGCTAGTTTAGTTTTAATTTTGAGGACAAAATTATTGTAAGGAGGGTACACTTGTCACTACCACATTTCTATAATAGGAATATTTTTGCCATTTTGTATTATTTATATTGTGTATATTATTTATTTATATACATAGTAATTGTTATTTATTTGGTGCATGAACTAGACTTGACATGCCAACTTGGACCCATAGTTGGACTAGTCATATTAGACTCAAATTAAGTTAACCCTTCTTATTAATTAGAAATTAGATTGAACCCAATTAGGATTAGAAACTTTCTTACAAATTAAATCTTTATGACAACATAATAGGGGCATAGTTATCATTTTATATTGCTTGGACTAGGAGGAAGAGGGGGCCGACCCTAATTAAGGAAGGTGGGATTCTCTCTCCTCTTATTTCTCATCACAAATAATTTCAAATTAGTGTTCTTTTCCAAAAGTTTATCCCTCCACTAATCCACCATAAAAACCTATCAAATTCACTAATCCTCACCATCTAAGGAGACTAGAAGCTAGTGGTTGCAAGGAGCTTGGAAAAGAAGGAGTTGAGCTTGATGTTTGTGTCCAATTCGTGTTCTAATGAGCTTTCATTGGGAATCTATCTCTAAATAGGTAAATTCTAAAATTCCTCTCTCTAATTAGTTCTATTTAGTGTTTTAGAACATATAAAATATACCCATGCATTAGGGCTACCCATAGGGAGGAGTTTAAACACTTATTGACCCTATTTGTGATTTCTACATTGAGTTTGGTATCCATTTTAGGAAAAATCTAAGAATGGGACACCAAATGGTCGTCATCAGGTTTGTTTGACCTAATTAGAGTTAGATTAGTCATATGGGGGCAATCGTTTCCACAAATGGATAAGAGTAGGGCGTATCGTAAAATATTGTGATACGTCATGATACAAGGCTCATCTTTTGAGGTTTTGTTCATGTTGAGCTAATTCTTCATTATTTTTATTTTAATTAGCTAGTATAATCTTTTAGATGATATAATTTATATGTATGAGGTAATTCATGTTTATTAAAGGGGTGTATCTTAGCGTATCATAAATTTGGTGCATGGACAAGAAGTATGCATGCCAAGTGTTTGACAAATTAACTTTTATTGGAAATGGGTCTATTTGATACTTTATTCACTATTAATATATACGTATATATAGTTATAGATAAGTATATATATATATATATATATATATATATATATGGGTGTATCTATATATTTAATGTGTGGGTTGATGTTTGGATGAGAAGGAGAGAGAGACGTGTGGCCTGTGTATTTCAGTGTGCAGGTAGAGCACCAGTCGAGTAGCAGTGCATTAGAAGCATGGAGGCATGCCTGTGTTAAAGTGCATGTGTCTTGGTTTGATGGGGTTGAGCTTTCAAGTAGAGATTAAGAGAGCAGCAATAACAGTTAGGCAGTGTGCCTGTTACACACTGATATCGAGTTGAATAAACCTGGCATGTGTGTAACAGATTTGGTTTTGTGTTGCTGTCTTAATGCAGCATGTTGCAGTAGCAACTACTGTTCAATCTACTGTAGTGAGACTGGAAGGTGGTTGTGAGGAGTTTGGAGGCTCGGTAGGAAACATGCTAAAGCAACCTGGAGTTGAGCAACTGCGTTGTTGTTTTTGCAATACAACTTGCTTCAGTGCTCTTACAGCAGTGCATTTATTCAGTTTGGCAGCAAACCCAAGCTGTTTTGCCAATAATTGTAGCAACAACTGGTTGTGTCAGGGAGTACATGAGGTATATTACATAGTAAGGGGGGACTGATACATAGGTATTAGTCAAATGAAGTGAGGCATTGAGGTGTATATGTTAGTTCACTCGAGTATTTGCATCAGCCAGTTACCTGCAGGTAGTATTAGGAAATAGTTAAGGGTATGGTTGTTTAGATTTATGAACCTGTGTGTCACGCCCCAGTCCCAAAAATATGTAGGACTAGGACACGTAAGCATGCCAGCCGCATGGATATGGCAACTCCAATGTATGGAAACCAAATCTACACGTACGCTGTAATATGAATATCAAATCCACAAGTGGTATAAAACATATGTCACAAGTCACAGGGTATAATCTAAATCTCATCCACCAAAATTATATAGAAATAAATGACCAGTATCTATGAAACTAGATCTCAATAAGGAGTATCTAAGGATGATAGTTGGATGGAGACAAATCCACTACCAACTCGAATGGAGAGGTAAATACAATATAAGTACAACACCACAACACAATATAAGAATACCAGCTATCCATCACAGCTCGAAGAGAAGATATCCTCGGATCACATGTAACCATCCAAATCTGCGCTCCTGTAAATACTCAAGAAAAGATACACCTGGCAGCGGACCAGGTCCTCAGAGGGACGTAACAAGATACAGAAAATATGAGCCAATTTGAATACAGTAAACATGCATATGGTTTAAAAATAAATAAGTACGTTGTACAAGACAATCTATATGAATGCAAATGAGGACAACTTTTTGACGTATGGGCAAGGGTAGTCTACTCGATCTAAGCCTCACAACTCATGCACTCGTCCATGAACATCATCAGCCGGCATACCTCGGGGGTAGCGACCCTCGGACTCCATCAATCGACATACCTCGGGGGTAGCGACCATCGGACACGACCCACTATAGTGCGTGCTAGTGACTACGGTATTACCAGAGTGGTTAAAAGCCCATACGCCTAATAATTGTCCTCTATGATACTAAGTGCCATGTGTGTGTCAACATATCTAATACATAGTAATGACTGAAAGAAAACTACACATGCAAGAAATATACAGAATACAATAAATAAACAGAAATATAAATAGCATGCAAAGTACTGTAAACAATTTGGCAAGGTATCTTGCCTGGGGTCCTGCTGCTGGTATGAATCAGAGTCCAAGTCACAGTCCAAATAGCCTATGTATTACAAATTTATCACGTCAAAAGATAATTTATTTTAATTTATTTAATTCTAGAATAATTACTCTAAAATTCTATTTTAATCTTATTATTCTGATTTTTATGTTAATTCCTAAATTTTGTCCAAAAAAAACTAAATTTTATCAACTCGAGACTCATGGCACGCAAATCGAGGCGATCTGTTGACCAAAAAGTCAACCGACACAAACTCAACTTTCATGCATGATTTCCTGTAGATTTCAGCGTCAAAAAAATGCTGGAATTTACGGCTCATCCGAATTCAAATTCGTTTGGGAATTATGGCACATACAAATTTTGTATTGTGCACCGATGGTTAAATTCTAACCTAGAAGTTCTACAGAATTAACAGTATATAAATACTTCGAAATAAATTCTGGGTAAAATATATGTCGATTATCTCAACATTAGCTTTCCGAAACTTTAAACGGTTCATGATTCTGATTCCTGGTTCTCCCAGAATCGTGAATACATCGAAACACGTCTATTTTCGGACATGCTGTGCTCTACGAATTTTCTAGAATTTAATACTAATAATTTAGAAAAACAATTTATATAATCAGAAATCTAACCTCATTATCATTCTAAGAAAAAAAACTGGAGTGCGTTTGGAGTCCGGAGCTAGGAGATATCGTCCTTTTAATTCGTCATAACTAGTAGAAAATGAGGCTGAATTTATGACGAATTTTGACTAGAAAAATATGAAGGATGAGGTATTTATAATGGTGGACACTAATTAATTAAATACGACTAGGATTGGTTAATTTGAATAGGATTATGATGAATTTAAATAAGGATATGATATGCATGAAGTTGATTTCCTAGTAAGTTCAGGATTTGAATTAATTTAAAATAGAGTTTGAATTTTTCTCAATAATTTATAATCTTAAATATAATTAAAGATAATACAAATAATTTATAAAATCTTATTAATATCTATTAACACTAAATTAGCATCTATCTAATACTAAGACTATATATATCCAAATAAATCCTAAATAATTTTGAAAATATAAATAAATTTCTTAAAATTCTAAATAAATTACAAAAAAATATAATTAAATATTTTGAACTAAAATAAATATTTGGTAGGAACGACATGCAAGTATGGTCGTATATTAAATCATAGAAGTCCTAGAAATTTATGTTTTCTAAGTTTTAATTACCAAAAATTCTAGAAAAATCTCCAAAAATCTAAAATAACCTAAAATAATTCTAAATGAATATTTATATAAGTAAATATACTAAAAAAATATTTTCTAATTAACTAAGAGAATACTTTAAATAAATTTAACATCTATAATAAATATAATAATATAAAATATACACAAATACCTATTTTGGGTGAGGGAGTTTACACTGTGAGTCTGTGTATTTGATTCTCTGTTATAGCAGTATCCAAGTTTGCTAATTAAGTGTGTCCCAGGTTGCAGTCAAGTGAAGTAGAGTATCAGTTAGGGGTTTAGTAGGTTCAGTATCAGGTAATGCCAAGGGTTAGTGATAGATTATGTAGGTAATAGATAAGTATTGGTTAGTGGTGGTAAGATATTGGTTAATACTATAGACTAAGGTATTAGAGTGAGGTGGACACTAGAGTATTAATACTATTTAAGATGGAGTACTAGCAAGGTAAGTATTATAAGTTATTTATATACTAACTAGACTCTAGTATATAGATATTATCTAATATTATATAGATACTTGCTACGAATAGTTAGTATAGCTATTAATGACTAGTGTTAGTAAATATTGTCTATTATCAACTATTATGACATAGAAATTGAATAGTAGACCTAGTTAACCAAGTTTGGACTTGGACATGGCCTGAAAGCATCATATATAGTTAATTAATCATGCTCATCCTTCATTTCACCTAATTAATATTATTATTTGATATTTAGGTATTTGTGACGTTCTTTTTTATTCTGATCCTCACATATTACTCAGGCCCACAAACGAGTACATTCTCTGACAGTTTTCTTATTTTGACAATTACTATGATTCTAGTATGTAGTGTTATGCTTGATTCCCGAAATAGTAGATACATGGGCTACTATCATAGATACCGATCATGAGGAGTCATGATTGGATCCATTGTACTAGCCAGAGATGGAAAAGTATTACTTGATTATGTGATCATACACCACTTACTTGTGTATAGCTTCCCGTATATGATTGGCCTGATCCCCTTACATGCACTTGTGCATAGTCAATCATACTTGATTGACCTGATCCCTTATTGTACTTGTGCATAGCCAATCATATATGGTAGAGTTTGATCTTATCCCAAGTCGATCACATAATAATTAATATTTCAAGGCACTTAGTAGTTGTTCTTTTCTATTCTAGTTTACATCTGCTGATACAAACATTCCTTCTTTATTTGTATCTCATTATTTACCTGTGATATGATTATCTATGTACCAGTTTTCTTATTATTCTAGCATTTCTTCCATCTTGTTTATTTATTGCTTACTGTTTTATAGTCTTGGTTAATTTAATGGAACTGCTGTTAGTTTATGTGCTTCGCTCCTTTCTTGACTGGATATATTTTTTAAATGATCTCGAGGCCTTCTGCCACACTTATTATGGACCCGGAGTAGACAAGGATTAACCTCAGGAGCTTCAAGAGGATCCCATTCTAGTAGTGGATCTATTAGTAGAGACTTAGAGTCTAGCATTCATTTTATAGTTGGATTATTAGACTTTGAGATACTCTGAGTTATATTTTATTAGAGACTTATGTTGTTTGAGATAGCTAGACTCATTGATGTTGTGATGTATATTATAGAATTCTTTTATTTTCTTTACATCATTATCGTGCCATTATCTTCCTTATAGTTATTGTGATTGAGTATATTATGAGTTTATGATTATATATATTAATCTTGTCCTCCTTATGGAGTTGAGATCATTGACAGGTTATATATTATTGTGAGCTGTGATAGATAGTATTGAGACCTAGATTGCTCTCTACCTCCGATGCTACGGCATAAGCTGGATGTACCCATGACTCATGTCCAATTTTTGGGTACGGGTCGTGACATACTCGGCCACAACCGCATGTCATGCCTTGATTCTGAGGTATCGTTAAGTCGATAACGGACATGATGTCGTACAAACCTAATTTTCTCTTGTACAAGTTGTGTCAGTATATGCGGCAGAGTTACGCAAAAAATTAAATAACACATGACATAGGAAAAGATCACTCTTATTATTGATAATTTATATTGGATACATAACTGAGTAAATTGTCATTTTAACTTACAACTTGCACAACAAAATGAGATTTAATTTATTCCATACATCATATCCCTTTACTAGAAATAAAATATATAAAGCACCTTGGATGAAAGTCTTTGAACTATGACTGGAAGCTTCAAAAGGGGCTATGCACATGCTTCAGTTGCCAGATAAGATGGGCCTTCAGATTCTTGCTACGCCTCCTTAATTTGCAGAACCTTTGGAGACGTGGTTCAACATATATAAAATATACTAGTAAGGGCGAATTAACCCAACTTACCAAAATTAACACTATAAACAAATGAGGCAAAATATTATTATTATGGTGTTCTTGCTATCTTTCATTAACAATTTTATTGAATAAAGTAAAAAGACAAAAAAAACTTACCATATTCTTTCCTGTAAAGAATTCATTATTAGCTAAATATTTCATATAGGTTACGATCACTTGTACCATAAGACATCTTGGACTTCTAGTAAGAGTAATCCTTCCAATTTGAGTAGCTGGACCCACTAGAGACCCCATACTCACCCCGTGCTAGTACGCCAACATAGCTCTCCCAAGAGCAAATCGGTTCTGGTATCCCTGTCACTACCATATTTCAGAATAGGAGTATTTTTGCCTTTTTATTTATTTAATTTAATGTGTTAATATTGTATGATATTTATTTATATTTAATTACTGTAATTTTATTTCATTATTGTACCTTACTGTTGCTTCGATAATTGGAGCACTACACTATCTCGTCTTCTAACAAATTTCATACCCTTGTCCTATACGTGCCAGTCTTCTATTTTGATCTTTGTGTAACTCACAACTATGCCTTCTTGTGCTTCATTTTAGTCGCATAATATTCGTCGCAAACAATTATATTTAAGTCTATATAAATCCAACTTTACATCTTTGTGCGTTCTAATAGAAATTGGAGACACAATCTCGACCCCTTTTTATGCAACCCAAATTAGGATAATATTATATTCTGAGACTTTTTTGTTCATGACACTTGTGTCCCACCTAGTTTTAACCCCATGTACTTCTAATTAATTTTAGAACACCAATTATATTAATTTTAATTAAATTAGTCCAAGACCCCACTTTGTGCAATTTTCTAATTATTGGGCACTTTTATGTAAAAGTGCATTGAGGTGTCCATACCCCATTGGACCAACACATGAAGAAATCCCATTTTCTTTTATGTGAATTTTCTCCATAATTTTTGGAGTGTGTAACACTCAACATCAACCCTCATTAAACCTTAGCCCTCCATTTTGAAGCAATGCAATCCTAGCCCTCCAAATATCTACATGTAAAAGCCAAGGCCCCTTTCCAAGGAGTGTTGACCGGCCCAACTACCTAGGTCAACACCCTGTAGAAGCATGAAAAATATGCCGGATAGCTCTACGCAGCATGTTGATACAGGGCAGCGTAAACAGAGGACCTCAGAGCCATCAAACGTGCAACAGAGCTTTTCCGTTGAGCACAGCGTAAGATATAGGCTCAAGGACCATCCGCGTAATGCAGTATGTCCAGGCTGCTTCAGCGTAAAAAGGGTGCTACATCGCCTTTATGGCGTAAAACTCATCCACTTTTAATGCAGCATTGAAGTGTACGAGGAACGCTTCGTATTCTTCGAAATGAACCTGTCAGATCATGCAATGAACCTGACGTCTGGGCTCCTGACAAAGAGTACTGCACGATAACCCAAGCGATGGCTATAATGATGGCGCGGTACTGCAACCCAGGCTGTCATTTACTGCTATTTCCTTGGCGTAAACCGCTTTCACGCATACAAAGGAATACGTCGCCTAGTTTTACACAGGCAGATATGAGCTTTTTACGCTCCGCAGAAGACAAACAGCCTGCCATGTCAAAAGCTGCTCTTCATACAGGGCTCGAGGCACGTCTCTGCATTTAATGCGCAGAGCGGTGACAGGTTCTCAAGGCAAGTCTCTGCAATTAAGGCACCGAATATTGACAGATGCCCGAGGCACGTCTCTGTATTTTATGCGCAGTAGGGTGGCAGACCTTCAAAACACGTCTCTGTATTTAATGCGCAGGATAATAGCGGATCTCTGCATTTAATACAGGAGATTTAATTAAATGTCACCAAACCGTCGTCTAGTGACATTCCCTATGCGTAAACTGCTCTTACGCATACAAGGAAGACGCTGCCCAATTTTATACTGGCAGACGTGAGCTTCTTACGCTCCATAAAAGGCAAACAGACCGCCACATCAGCAGTTACTCTTCGTACAGAATTTGAGGTGCATATCTGCATTTATTGCACAGAATGATGGCAAATCTTAAAGACAAGCCTCTGCATTTAATGCGTAGGATGGGGGCAGATCTCGGCATTTAATGCAAGAGATTTGATTATATATTCAAGAGCCATAATTTTGGCTAAAACGTCCACATCGTCTCGGCTTCTACGCCTGCTCGGCTTCTATGCCCACTCGGCTTCTATGCCTACTCGGCTTCTATGCCTACTCGGCTTCTATGCCTACTTGGCTTCTACGCCATGGTGACAGTCATTTGGCTTCTACGCCAACCTCTTATACACAAGGGATAACTACCTACGTGGCTTCTACGCCGTGATCTTCGCAGCAGTTATACGCGTTTGTCCCTTAGTTGGACACGCGTCACTTGCTCATTCAGAAGGTCATCTATACGCAGGCATTGGTTATTTTAAACCATCATGTAAAAGGATGATGTACTTTCCATTACTCGGCTTCTACGCCGACTGTGTGGTCACTGTCACTAAAAACTCTATAAATAGAGACCTCTATCAACAGAGGACAGAGGCAAAAAAATGGAAAAGCGAGGAGAGGATTTGATGGTCGAAAACTCTAAGGTCGAAAGGTGAAAAATTGGAGGTCGAGAGAGAGAGAGAGAGAGAAGAATCCAGAGCTCAGGCAAAGAGAAGGGATCGACGACTTTGGCATCAGGCATCCACCCTCTTTAGCAACCTTCGAAGCTGCTTTCTGTCTTCCACGGCACTTCTTCAACATCGTGTGGTCCAAGGGCTAAAGTGATCGACTGCAGATCAGACACCTATAGCAATATTTACCTAGATTAAATAAATTGTACTTATACATCCTCGTATAGGATTAAATTGTACAATCTTGTTTGTAAACACCGAAGAAAGGGCGGGTTTTCGTATAAGACCTCATTTTCCATATTCTCTCTCATTTATTATCAAACACAAGATGGCGACTCTGCTGGGGACGTGTTTCTCTTCTGACGAGGAAGCAATTGCTCAACACGATGTGGTATCCATGGGATCCGTGAAGAAGATACTGGTCGTCCAATTCGACCAGTCTGCCTATGAAGACATACTTCGAACCGGGGGTAGCTCTCACTCTCTCTCTCTGTCCAAGATAACAGGAAGCTGCGTAAAGTCTGGATGCCCAAGACATCCTCTACCGTTCCTGTCGACTCTCCGACCTCTCCGATTTTTTCGACCAACGAGGTTGTAGCATTGCTCCCTCCGTGCCTTGCGCGTAAAATTCAGTCGCCTGTCTCTGGCAGGGCAGACAAATCTTCTAGCAAAGCCTCAGTGCTAATCCAGAAGTATACTCCGCGCTCTGCGCGTAAAAATTGGTCTCCCGTCCCTGGCGGAAAAGACGAAACTTTGGACAATGCCTCAGCGCTAGTCCAGAAGCCTACACCGCGCTCTGCGCGTAGAAACCAGTCTCCCGTCCCTAGCGGAACAGACAAACTGTCTGACAATGCCTTAGCGCCAAGTCAGAAGTTCCAAACGCACTCCGTGCGTAAAAATGTATCTGCCTTCCGCAGAAAAGCAGATGATCCCTGCAATCTACGCAAGGGAAAGCAAGCGGCGGACCATTCAACTTCTCGGCCTTTACGCCAGCAAGGGAACAATCTGTCCACCCTCCGGATTACGCGAGAAGCTGACGGCCGACTGAGGACATCCTCAGCTTTACGCCAACCAGAGCAGAGCTCCGAATTACGCCAGGAGAAGCCCTTCAGCGTAAAAAAGGCTCAACTTGCGGGAAGACACCCTCCTCGGGGATTATCCGCCACCCAGATGGCTAACCTGTTGTATATAGGTGGCACAGGGAAAACTATGGTTCCCAACATCCACACGCCCACTGATGTAAACAGAAGGAACAAGTCATCTTCTTCTTCTTCTTCTTCTTCTTCTTCTTCTTCTGTAAAGACTCCTGACCTGCATGAATATCTGATCCAGAAACACGAAGACAAGGGTCAGGAACAGGCTTCAGTTCCCCTAATGGTCAAACACGGGAAGATCTTGTGGGAAGATGCATCAACATCTAATGTCGTCATGACAGGTGGACCACGTGAAGATTCTATCTTTATTATTCCTCCAACACGCGACAACCAGCATCCAATAGTCTTCGGTCGCATACGGAGCAGCCCGATCATGCAGGAAGAATTTTGTGAGTCAGAAACTGGCAGAATACAAATCCACAGATATAGCCCACAGGCGTTAAAAATTATACAAGGCATGGGTTATGATTTGAAGCTGAAACAAGGCCTCAACTATGGAAAGGGCAAACGAATACCGTTGCATGGTAACTCTTACCGTCAACAAGCTCGTTTTGGGTTGGGGTAAACTGCATCTCTTGCGAAACCCAAATTTTCAAAGTCTAGTCCCGTACAACCAGAGGCAGGTCCTGCTAAATCAGCTTCTGTGGACAGATGCCACGGCATGTCTGGGGGTAGCCTACCTCGACAAAACAGGGCGGCATCCAAAGCTGGGGGTAGAATTCCCTCAAGATTCGAAGATGATGCAACGATGACGATCTTCCCGGAAGACCATAAAATTCAAGCATCAGGAGCCCGAAGACCAAAAGGGACTTTCTCCTTCAATGAAGACGACATCATTAAAATCTTTAATATGTTGATAAAGGAACGCAAGCTTCAGCTACCCAATATCAGACATCCTGAGAGGGCTGGCAAAGTTGATAACCCAGATTATTGTCTCTTTCATCGGTACACTCATCACCCCACAAGGGCGTGCTATGTGCTAAAAAAGAGAATTCAGGAGTTGATCGAGGCCAAGGTCATCACTTTGCATCTGTAAACGAAGGGACGGTCCTTACCAATTGGATTTTTATTTTTTTTACGTAATAATTCGCTCTCTTCAAGAATGTACCTGAGGAAGAGTCCCTAAAAGTCTCTACCAATGGATTCTTCAGGACTATCCTCACTCAAGAAAATCACTCCACAGTGAATTGTCCAGACATAAGTTTATGTTCATCATCCAAGCATTTCATTTTTTTACCCAGAAGACTGCCATGTTCATATTACCTCTGAGCAGATATGCACCTCCATCCCTGATGGAATTGCATCCCAGAAGTTTGTCAAGTTCATATTACCTCTGAGCAAACTCTCCGAGTTTCTGGCTGTCGATTATCACGTCCATATTACCTCTGATATCGGTTATCGTCTCAACTTAACACCCGTACTTAACTCTAAGTACGCCAGTGGTGTTAGGTCCACAAAGACTGTCATGTCCATATTACCTCTGAGCAGATATGCACCTCCATCCTCGATGGAATTGCATCCCAGAAGTTTATCACGTTCATATTACCTCTGAGCAAACTCTTCGAGTTTCTGGCTGTCGATTATCACGTCTATATTACCTCTGATATCGGTTGTTGTATCAACTTAACGCCCGTAATTAACTCTAAGTACGCCAGTGGTGTTAGGTCCACAAAGACTGCCATGTCCATATTACCTCTGAGCAGATATGCACCTCCATCCCCGATGGAATTGCATCCCGGAAGTTTATCATGTTCATATTACCTCTGAACAAACTCTCCGAGTTTCTGGCTATCGATTATCACGTCCATATTACCTCTGATATTGGTTGTCATCTCAACTTAACACCCGTGCTTAACCCTAAGTACGCCAGTGGTGTTAGGTCCACAAAAAATTGCTACGTCCATATTACCTCTGGCAGGGCTTGTCCCAAACCTATTATTTGCACTCTCGTGCGCAACGAATAATAGGTCTACCAAAGAACCCGTGGCGTGTCCTTAATGCCACAGTGTGATGGAGGTGGTCCCAAATATCACTATCACTCAAGATGACATACTGTTAAAACATAACAGGCATGACAGATCCCTCTATTACATCGGGTACGTCGGTTCCATGGAGGTCGACCGGATTCACATAGGTCCGGGATCATCAATCAGCATCATTCCTCATAGTCTGCTCAGACCACTGAGGATTCCTACCAGTAAATTGGCTTAAACCACCACTACAATCGTGGGTTTTAACGCCAGAAAAAGCAAGCCGTTGGGAAAGATTCTTCTGAGGATCCAGATTGGCAACCTTAGATCAGTGGCTACATGTTATGTCATTGATTCTGAGGTATCCTACAATATTCTGCTGGGCAGACCTTGGATCCACGACCACAATATTGTTTCTTCAACTCTACATCAATGCTTCAAATATGTAGACGCCCAAGCAACAGTACAACGGAGTTTGCTGACCTAAACCCGTTTAGAGGAGTAGAATCCTACTACTCCGATGCCGTATTGTACTCTCAAGACTACATGAAAGAGGTGTCACCCGAAGCAGAGAAGGAATCACACCGGGAGCCAGAAGAACCCTCTGCTGAACAACCGCTGTCAATCAAAGTGAAAGGACGGACTACTCGTCCAAAAGCCATAGAGCCTGTGGCGATCCACCTGAACAAAACCAGGTTAGGAAAAGGGGGTAACCCTCTAGTGATCACTCTGAACCAGAAGCCTCCATCCTTGGTCATCAACCTCCGGCGCAGCAAACAGCCGATGGATGTAAATACAACCGGGAACGAGATTTCAGATGACAATAAATATCCTCTTTTCCAGTATATTGACGCCCAAATTCCGAATCAGGAATCCTTTTCCCATGACGATATAGAACCTATAGCACAAAAGTTCTTTGGATCTATAGATTCCCATCATCCGTATATGTAGGAAGTAGCGTCATCATCCAAAGTCACCATGATATATGAACCACATGAGAATTCTATCTTCATTGTCCCGCCTACTTGCAGCAGTCAGCGTTCAATAGTCTTCGGCCGCATGCGCAATGGACCGACTGTACAAGAGGATTCTCCCGACGACGACATTGGTAAAATGCAAGTTCACTGATACAGCCCGCAAGCTCTGAAGATCATGCAAAGTATGGGTTATGACTTGAAACTGAAACCAGGTCTCAACTACCGGAAAGGCAGACGAATGCCACTACACGGAGATCCCTACTATCAACGAACCAGCTTCGGGTTAGGGTATACCACCTCCCTTACAGCTCCTGAGTCAGACGAGGATATCTTTTCCTCTTCTCAAAATGGCTCAGCGCCCTCCGACTCATCTCATGCTCTCGAACGAACATTATCAGTAAATATGGTAGTAACAGATTCCTTCAAAGCAGACGAACAAGAATCTGAACTGTTCGAGAATGACGCTTGGGCTCAGTAAATGGATACACAATGGGAGTTCCGCTTCAAGCAGAGAGAATCTTCCACCGAAGATAAAGTTATCCAGATTGACGTTGGGGATAAACTTTCACCAAAGCCGATATTTATCAGTAATAACCTTTCCGAAGAAGAAAGGGAAGAAATTATCCAGCTGATAAAAGAATATATCGATGTCTTTACATAGAATTATGAAGACATGCCAGGTCTTGATCCAAAGGTGGCTACTCATAAGCTCAATATATTGCCCGATTCAAAGCCTGTGAAGCAGCACCAACGTCGGTTCCGCCCGGATATGATGGACGCCATCGAAGCTGAAGTCAAGAAGTTGATAGCCTGCGGCTTCATTCGAGAAGAACAACATCCCGACTGGGTCGCCAATGTTGTCCCGGTCATGAAGAAAAATGAGAAATTATGTGTCTGCATCAATTACCGAGATCTGAATACGGCCTGCCCCAAGGATGAGTTTCCTCTTCCCATCACAGACGTCATGATTGCCAATACATGCAGTTTCGAACGTATGTCTTTCATGGACGATTTTTTAGGATATAATCAAATCAAGATGCATCATGAGGACGAGAAGTACACTGCCTTCCGGACACCATTGGGGGTATATTACTATACGGTCATGCCCTTCAGGTTGAAGAATGTCGGGGCTATGTACCAACGGGCTATGAGTAACATATTCCACGAACATTTACGCAAGACAGTGGAGTGTTATGTGGATGATGTAGCTGTCAAAAGCTGCCTCAAGGATAATCACATCCAAGACTTGAAGACAGTATTTGAATTGATGCGCCAACATCAACTCAAGATAAATCCTATAAAGTCCTTTCTGGGGGTGTCTAGTGACAAATTCCTGGAATTTGTCATTACCGCCATAGGCATTCAAGTGGACCATGATAAAGTCAAGGCCATCTTAGAAATGCGACCCCCTCGTAATCTGAGAGAACTCAGGGGATTTCAAGGCCGTCTGGCTTATATCCGGAGATTTATATCCAACCTCTCTGGGAGATGTCAGTCCTTTTCTCGTCTCATGAAGAAAGGTGTACCCTTTGTATGGGATAAAGCCTGTCAGCAAGCGTTCGGTGATATCAAACGCTACCTCACTAGTCCGCCAGGTCTGGTGCCTCCCATCATAGGAAGACCATTCGTGCTGTACGTTCGAGCGATGGATCATTCTCTGGGAGCTCTTCTCGCACAAAAGAACGATGTGGGCCATGAACAGGCTATCTACTACCTCAGCAGGATGATGGTCGGAGCCGAACACCGGTACAACCCAGTGGAGAATGAATGCTTGGCTCTGATGTTCGCTATCCAGAAACGCGATACTATGTCACAGGCCAAACCCTTCACATCATCTCTAGGGTCAATCCTTTCCGAGTACTAATGAACAAGCCAAGCGTTCTTAATTCTCGAATGGTGACTTGGGCGATGTTATTAACACCGTACGACATGGTGTACGTCCCTCAGAAGTCCGTCAAAGGCAAGGCATTGGCTGATATCCTAGCTGCTCATCCGATCTCGGAGGCCTCCAAACTGTACGAGGACATTCCCGACAAAGTTGTAGAGTGTAATTCCGCGATGGAAGGTGATACATGGCAACTATTCTTCGATGGTGCCTCCAGGACTGGTCCCAGGGGAAACGTGGTTTCGGGAGTAGGAATTATCTTGGTTACTCTTGATAAGCTCGTCATCTACCAAGCATATTCTCTTAGCGAGCCATGTTCTAACAATGTGGTAGAGTATAACGCCCTACTAATCGGGCTCCAAGTCACTAAAGAATTAGGCGTCGAATCTCTGGAACCCTTCGGTGACTCTCTGCTGATCGTCAATCAAGTCAGAGGAATATATGAAGTCCGGAATCCGGACCTCATCCCTTATCACCAAGCAATGGTCGAGATAGCCATGACATTCAAAGGATTCTTCCTAGAGCATGTACCTCGATCTCAGAATCTGGAAGCTGATGCCCTAGCTAGTCTAGCCGCGAATTTAGCTATTCCTATAAGAAGGTAGAATTCGATAATCCTTCTTAGCAGAGATTTGTTCTCCGTGAAAAACAACTTTCACATAGAATGCAGCTACGCTATGAACACAGATCCTCCCAGGAGAGACTGGAGAAGTCCCTTAATAGATTTCGTAGCATACGAAATATTGCCGGAGGACCCTAAAGAAGCAGTATCCGTCAAAAGACGATCATTACGCTTTTATTTCGAGGCATCCTCACAGTGTCTATATCGCCAGACCTACGACGGACTGCTATTGAGGTGTCTCTCAGACGACGAGGCACAGCGGATCATCCGTGAAGCTCACGACGACGTATGCGAAGCGCACCAACCCGGTCCTAAGCTACAGGATCGTATCAGGAGAATGGACTATTACTAGCCTACTATGATCGCAGATGCAATAAAGTATATGAGACAGTGTAGAGCTTGTCAGGTCCATGCAGACTTTATCCATCAATCGCCTGAACATCTACATCCTACGGTTGCATCCTGGCCTTTCGAAGCATGGGGAATGGATATCATTAGTCCTATTCACCTGTCTTCTTCCAGAGGTCACCGGTTCATACTGGCCATCACGGATTATTTCTCCAAATGGGCAGAAGCGATCCCTCTTGCTGAGGTGAAGGCATCTAATGTGATCAGCTTCATCAAGCATCATATCATTTATCGCTTTGGGATACCCGAAGGATAATCCATGACAATGGACCCCAGTTCATTAGCCAAGCGTTTCATCGATTTTGCGATAAAAATCGAATACAAAATGTGGCCTCTACGGCATATAATCCTGCTGCTAATGGTTTGGCGAAAGCATTCAACAAAACCATTATCAAGCTCATGAAAAAGTTCGTCTCCACGAACAAGAGGGATTGGAATGAGAAGCTGGGAGAATGTCTCTGGGCATACCGCACAACGGTACGAGCACCAACAGGTTGTACCCTATTCTCACTGGTTTACGGGAGCGAAGCAGTTCTTCCCATCGAAATCCAAATTTCGTCACTCAGGATAGCCGTGGCCAATAAGCTGACTCAAGAAAAGAATGACCTTTTAAGACTTCAAGAGCTAGAAGGATTAGACGAGAAACGCCTCCAAGCTCAACAGCGCATCGCGTTCTACCAAGCACGCATTTCCAGAGCTTTTAATCAAAAAGTAAAGGAAAGAGTATTCAAAGTTGGCGAGCTAGTCTTAGCTGTGAGAAGGCCGATGATTCTTACTCATAGAAGCAAGGGCAAATTCCAGCCCAAATGGGAAGGCCCTTATGTGATCGAGACGACATTCTCAAACGGCGATTACAGGTTGGCCAAGCCTAATGGAGACCTGCTAATGGCTCCTATCAATGGCAAATTCCTGAAATGGTACTATGCTTAACCTACTTTGCTCAAGTGGAATATGGCAAAAACCTCGTTCTGACAAAACTCCTTCCAAAAAGAAACTAGTTGGATCGTATTCTATCATGTTCATATTACCTCTGAATAGATATGTCCTGCTAAAACTTACCGAGAGTATATCACGTTCATATTACCTCTGATATCACTTTCGCCCAAACCTGTCATTTATACTCCAAAATGATGGGTCCACAAAGTCAGATGAAAGCCTCTTTACTATTCCCAAAAAAGAGCAAAAGTACATTGAAAAGCAAAAGCAAAAAAGTATATCATTTGGGGGGAGCGGTTAGATCGCGAATCTGCTGCGCCAGGGCAACAATTCTCTCATCCCGGGAGTTCAACACGTCGGCACGAGCTCGTTCCAACCTTGTCGCATCGTTGTCTAAAGCAGCTAGCTCAGACCGAGCCCGCACAAATCAGCATGGATAACACCCATATGTTTCAGATTCTGCTGAACAGTCGCCCGTCGCTCCTTCAGCACATCTCGAGCCGCCGACAAAAAGAGAACCTTTGCCTCTACTCGAACGAGCTCATCCTTCAAAATGTTGGCCTGCGCTGCCGCTTCCTCATATTCGGCTTCGCACCGGGTCAACTCGGGGACGACGTACCCTAATTGGACACGTTCTTCGTCCATCTCCCGCTGCTGAGCCTTGATGGACTTATTTAAAGATGCCATCTGTTCAGTAAGCTGCGCGCTCAGGAAGTCGTACCTAGCCTGAACGAGACCGTCAATGTTGCCTCGAGCTAGCTGCAAGTATTCGTTAATGGGTTGCTCCAAACCATTAACTATCTCCTCCAGCGCGTCAGCTACCCCAGTGTCGTTGAATTCTCGGATCGGCACTATAGAGGCCTGGGAGGCCCTTCTCAGCGATGCAAAGCCCAAATTCTTCTCCAATACCATTGATATTAACATTTTCAAGGTGGCATAGAAGATACGAGTGTACTGCTCGGTCACAGTAGCTAGATTCGAATGGACGCTGGGAGTGGCCGCGATAGTGGTGAGTCTCCCTTCATGAACAACCGCAGACGATGTTGCCATGGCCGTCGCCTCAACAGGAGGTGCGATAAAAGAAGCAGTGCCGACACCGGACGAAGTGACCGGCGTACTCAAAGGAGGAATTGTCGCAATGACAGGCTCGTCCTCCTCTTGAGATATCGGAATCTCTTCGCCAGGTGAGCCGGCACCTGAAGATGTCTCCTCTTCAAAATCAGGCACCTCCGTGTCGCCGCTAGGACCTGACACAGAGCCAAAGGGCGCATCTATACTGCCCTCCCCGAAGATGTCTTCCCCTGAAAAGAAGACAAAAGGAAGTTAATATCAGCATAATGTTAATTTTCCTAAAAGAAGAGGCATAAAAGACGACGTTTACCTATGGCCAATGGTGTATATGACGCGTCCGCGGTCAGAACAGCTAAATCAATCCTTAATGATGCTAGGCAAGATGTCATACCTGGAGAAGGGGGTGCTCTAAGGAGCACTGGCGAATGCTCTTCTAGGTCCTCGTCAAATTCCAACCGAAGTTCATCGGCTGGAATCTCGTTGGGTGCACTGACAGACACGGAAGGAGTCTCTCCCGATGCTGATCCGGATAAAGATATCCTTATTCGGCTCGGCCCCGAAGGCGATCTCGTTCCACTGCCCGAAGCGGTAGCAGCGACAGCAGCCTCCAGCAAGAATTCTTCGGCGCC
The DNA here is from genome assembly GCA_036927795.1 of Iris macrosiphon. Classification (NCBI taxonomy): domain Eukaryota; kingdom Viridiplantae; phylum Streptophyta; class Magnoliopsida; order Asparagales; family Iridaceae; genus Iris; species Iris macrosiphon. The sequence goes on from JAYESA010000007.1 coordinate 90,848,510, forward strand.
GCCAGCCGGGACTGTCGAGGTTCCCTCTCTAAAAGGCGAGGAACCTCCAATCAGAAAATCATCCCCAATATAGGGAGATACAGGCTCACTGCTAGGAGCCTCAATACCAGGAATCCGGAGGGGACGAGTAACCGTCTTCTTCTTCCTCTTGCGAGGGGAAGTCTCCATCAGAGCAGGAGCCCTTCGCTTTCCAGAAATTACCAAAGGCCCTGCAGGTAGAGGCACTTCACCCCTCGATACCGCCAACAGAGGCTCATCTGGATTGACGGACTCCTCACCCTCGTCAGAAGAAACCGAGGGGACCTCGACTCTTCCCCCAGACTTGGAAGAGGGTACCCTAAAACTTCCATGCATATTAAAATCACGATAGAAGGTGTTGGTTGCCACATAGAACTGGGCATACGAGTGGAGAATGCGCAGCTTCATGGAGAGTGAAATGACGGGCACGGTTAAGGTTGCCTCAGTGTAGCCTATGATGAAATATCACCATCCTCTGGCTTCATCAATGAGTCCGCCCCCGGACCTGAAACTGGTGACGGCGTTGCCCACATGCAACTTGTCATACCCGAATTGCTTGGCAAACCGACTAGGCAAGTAGGGCTCGAAGAAGCAATGGTCTTCACTCTTGTATAGTAGATGGGAAGGTCTAATGCAGACCAACCAATTGAAAGACTCAGGAGAAAGAACGGTCTTCCCGACGCCTATGTCCTGAAGTCTGATCCCCTGTTGATTAAGATGTACGGGGGGGACAGTGCAGAAGAGCTTCCAGCTGTGACTAAGATTCAGCGCCCGCCGACAGTCTATAACTGTAGTCACGTTCCAGGAGGATTTCTGGTAGTTCAATAAGAAACTAACCCCCGAACTACTGCCAGAGCCGGGAGACATAACCCTGGGGTTATGAAGAATTAACCATCCCATCAGATACAGGTATGGTAATTCTACCCTGGGAAAGCTATCACGCCGAGTTTCATCGGCGAGCAGCCCGTCAGTCATGGCCCTCAGGCCAGCTTGAATGCGGTACACCATTGCAGGGAGCAAGCCCAGCCTTGCCCCAAACACCAGATGCACTGCAGGCCATAGAGTGTTGCGGTGAATACGGTCCGTAGATGCGATGCCGGGTACCACCAGTCGGCGCAGCATATGGAGAGGAAGCTAGCCAGTTGAGCTTCCCTGGATAGAGGCCTGCAGCAACGCCTCAAATAACTATAGGCCTTAGTGCCTACGAGATACTTCCCTATCCCTTCGTCGAGGATCAAGTCCAGAGCCCCAGCGTCTTCCATAAGATCGTCAACTACCTGAGCATTAAGCACGCTCAGAGGATTCAAAGGCAGATCCTTGCCTTCCAGTACCTTCTCCGGCTTAGCAGTCCTGGACCGGTGAAAGAAGAGGTAGGACGTCCATTTGCTGACGTGAGCCAAATCTGAAGGCTCATTATAAAAAGTGGTGCAAGTAAGGTAGTGGCACATCAGCTCCTGATACACTCCCACTACCAGAGGGTCTGAATCCCCCAGCTTCCGGTTCATGGGAACATACTCTTCATATGGAGTGTCCCCATCGGTAGTCTCGAGATCTCTGCCATCTCGTGGAGGTCCAATCCCAACTCCCCCAGTGGAGTGGCGAAAGTCCCGGTGAGCGAGATATATCGCTCCATCGGTGCCAGAAACAGGTTGGGGTTGAGAGGCAACCCAACGCTGGTGGCACTCACAACTGCAAACAGACCAATGTTCTCCAACTCAGTCTGAAAATACTTCAGGGCCCAATCAGCTAAGCGAGCCCATCGAAGATTTGTGGGGGTGATCCACCCGCCTGTCCGAGGGTTCACCTTAGGGTATACTCCCCCGTGCCCCATGAAATTATTATAGAAAGTCAGTAATTGGACTAGCTGGATCACTAAACTGTCTTAACTCAGGACACTGCCCGGGTACAGTCCCCTGAACAACGTCACATTGCCGATAGGACGGCTGACAAACGACCCCTGGTTCGCTCCTTTCAGATAAAATATCTTTTTCGACCTGCCGTGAAGATCAGGAGTCAGCGTCCACGACATCCTCCTAGGATGTGTAGCATGGAAGAATGCCGAGATGGGATAGTCCCTCGGCATCTTAGGCAGATACAAAACCAAGTTTCCGGCAGGAAAAACCCAGAGTTCTTTCTTGGGCTTCGTCTGGGATTGCTTGTCGATCATGTCCCCGAAGAGAAAAGCCGGCTTTATGTATTGGTCCCCGTCTATATACGTCAGGGGCTCTCCGTTGATCAAGTTCAGCAGCGTTCGCTCGCCCTGAGCCGATATCAAAATTTCCCTACCTTCAGGATACTGGGGCCCGAGATAGGAAATGTCACGTGCGACAGATCCTCCAGATAGTTGGAGTACAGCATCCCTGCGGCAGAACCCATCACATCGGCTAGTGGAGACGCATGCAAGTTAACTGCAAAATGCAAGAAAGACAAGTCAGTTTCTATGAACTTGCAGCATATGCAGAAAATCAACAGTCTATGCTTTACGCCAAGGCTGTAAAAACTTGAGTTATTACGCTGGAATCCATTTCCTAAACGTAAAATTCAAGGTTGGCAGTATACAGTCTGTGCTTTACGCCAGACTGATAAAATTGAGTTATTACGCCAGAATTTCCATCCCTGCGTAACACTCAAATTTTATAGTATGGAGCTTTTTGCGCTGACACATTAGAAATGTGGGCGTAAAAGATAAAATATCTCTGTGCATCATCTTCATCGAAGAGGCTATCAGCATAGAAGATGACCTAGCGCATTCACGTACAACATGTGCGAAGGATTTTCAGTAGTTCATTTTTGTCCCAAAAACTCTACTTTTAAGGCCAGGTGCACTGCTAGTCGGCGGGATGCTTCGTTCAGAATGAAGCTCACCGTGCCCGACGAAAGTCGACCCCGCTTGAGCAGAAGAACGGGAAGAAGAAGCAACCTTCTTTCCCTTAATGGAGGAGGCTTGTTTCAAGGCCATTACTGGAGACTTTGAAGACTCGGAGAAGAAACGGAGAAGAACTCGAACGGACAAAAGCTTTCTTTCGCAGAAGACGGATGAAAAGTTTTTCTCTCAGAAACTTGGGGTATATATAGTGTTCGGATGGACTCCTCGAATCCTGAACCAAATCTCACATTTAATAATTGGTTATGATTGGGGACTATGTCAGCCTATTACTCGGAGAAGGCGGACAGTCAGCGAATTCAAAAAGTTTTCGTGCAAAGAAGATTCGTGGTTTTTATGCTAAGGAGCTTTCTACGCTCGACGGCTACAGATCTACGGTTTTACGCTCACAGGCTACAGGTCTATGGTTTTACGCCCGGATGCTTTTATGCTCGATAGCTTTTACGCTCGAGAGGCTACAAACGTACGACTTCACGCTCAAACAGCTACAAATCTATGATCTCACGCTCGGTGGCTTTTTACGCTCAGAGGCAACAGATCCACGACTTCACGCTCGGAAGATTTTCTATTCAGAAGCTACAAATCTACAGTTTTTACGCTAAGGAGTTTTCTACGCTCGACAGCTACAGATCTACGGTTCTACGCTCACAGGCTACAGGTCTATGGTTTTACGCCTGGATGCTTTTATGCTCGAGAGGCTACAAAACTATGACTTCACGCTCAGACAGCTACGAATCTATGATCTCGCGCTCAGTGGCTTTTTACGCTTAGAGGCAACAAACTTATGATTTTACGCTCCATGACTTTCCGTATATCTGAAGAATGCGCAGGCTAGTACAGTACATCTGAACAAATTCTCAAGGCGATCAATTACAGGAGTTCACACAGAAGATACTCCTTCTTGACCTCAAAATATCCCAAGTACCCAAAGCATACAGAGTTCAAACGTTGAAAATTACTCTTTTTTATGGGTCGATTCGTAGTTTATCCAGAATCCAGTCTGAATATTTCGTCTACAGTTCAAGATGGCAACTCAGTCTTCGACAGCCAGTTCTCGCCCTGTTCCAAGGGATTTTCGAGAAATCATTCTTGAAGACGACGGTCTGAACAAAAATTCTGTTTATCGGAAGTAAAAATAGTTTAAAATTTTACGCGGTTCCTCATTTCTAACAGCAGGACGGTTCGAACACTCGACTGCTAAGCGGCTTTCTGCGCATCCTTAGTTATGCGTAAAAGATATGACATGACCTAACACTTTTTCTATCAGAGTCGGCATAAAGTATCAGACGTGTCAAAGCTACACATATTCAGACTTTACAGCAAAGTATGGCAAAATAATCATATGCACAGAAGAAGACGATCTTATTAAAAATCATGATTACATATGAGGGAAATCCAGTCTAAAGGGTTTTTTCTTCATTTTTCATGATTACATATGAGGGAAATCCCATCTACAAAGGACTTCCTCATCATCGTCTGAAGATCGCGCCCAGAATCTGTTCGGCCAGGTTCTCGCATGGGCGGCATCCTTTATCCATCTTCTCCAGCGGCCAGTCGTTGACCGCAAACTAACTAACATATGATCAACGGCGGGAGGATAAAAAAATGGGCCTAGACCCATCCTCCAATACGAGGAAGCAGGGTAAATCTGCTTTCCTACATCCAGCGCCGTGACAGATTGAGTTAAGGTATTTCACCCAACTCAATCTCGGACAGCAGCCAGTTCGTCTGTCCTCGTCCGCAGGTAACGGGAGAAGGCACCACTTGCAAGCTGCCTGGTCAAATACGACCCTTCCTCTCTCTCCCGAAGAACTGCCATAAAAAGATGCTGATTATCCCGAGCAAAGGAGGCTATGATATCCTTCCATGATCCATCATAGCAGAGGACATTTGCTCGAAGATGCCGTCTTTTTCGGCTCCTTACATGCTAGAAGAACATGGTCTCCTTCTTCCTCAAGATGACCCGACGAACTCCGGCCATCATCTCTGTGTGGTAAAGGAAATATGGAAAGAACAGGTTAACTCCTCAGCCTTTTTATAGGCGAAAGAGATCACACCGATCCCCAATAACTCCGCCATAAAGTAAGCCTTGAAAGAACGTGTCAGACTTGACCATTTCAGGCTCCATTCAGAGCGTTTCAAGTTACGAGGGATGGTTCATGCTTCATTCAAAGTGTTTCAAATTACGAGGAATTTAAAAGCTTTGAAGGGGGTCTTATAGAAGCATAAAAAATATGTCGGATAGCTCTACGCAGCATGTTGATACAGGGCAGCATAAACAGAGGACCTCAGAGCCATCAAACGTGCAACAGAGCTTTTTCGCTGAGCACAACGTAAGATATAGGCTCAAGGACCATCCGCGTAATGCAGTATGTCCAGGCTGCTTTAGCGTAAAAAGGGTGCTACATCACCTTTATGGCATAAAACTCATCCGCTTTTAATGCAGCATTGAAGTGTACGAGGAACGCTTCGTATTCTTCGAAATGAACCTGTCAGATCATGCAATGAACCTGACGTCTGGGCTCTGACAAAGAGTACTGCACGACAACCCAAGCGACGGCTATAATGATGGCACGGTACTGCAACCCAGGCTGTCATTTACTGCCATTTCCTTGGCATAAACCGCTTTTACGCATACAAAGGAATACGTCGCCTAGTTTTACACAGGCAGATGTGAGCTGTTTATGCTCCGCAGAAGACAAACAGCCTGCCACGTCAAAAGCTGCTCTTCATACAGGGCTCGAGGCACGTCTCTGCATTTAATGCGCAGAGCGGTGATAGGTTCTCAAGGCACGTCTCTGCAATTAAGGTGCCGAATACTGACAGATGCCCGAGGCACGTCTCTGTATTTTATGCGCAGTAGGGTGGCAGACCTTCAAAACATGCCTCTGTATTTAATGTGCAGGATAATGGCGGATCTCTGCATTTAATGCAGGAGATTTGATTAAATATCACCAAACCATCGTCTAGTGACATTCCCTTTGCGTAAACTTCTCTTACGCATACAAGGGAGACGCTGCCCAGTTTTACACTGGTAGACGTGAGCTTCTTACACTCCACAGAAGGCAAACAGACCGCCACATTAGCAGTTACTCTTCGTACAGAATTCGAGACGCATATCTGTATTTAATGCGCAGAATGATGGTAAATCTTAAAGACAAGCCTCTGCATTTAATGCGCAGGATGGGGGCAGATCTCGGCATTTAATGCAAGAGATTTGATTATATCTCCAAGAGCCGTAATTCTGGCTAAAACATCCACATCGTCTCGGCTTCTATGCCTGCTCGGCTTCTATTCCCACTCGGCTTCTATGCCTACTCGGCTTCTATGCCTACTTGGCTTCTACGCCATGGTAACGGTCATTAGGCTTCTATGCCAACCTCTTCTACACAAGGGATAACTACCTACGTGGCTTCTACGCCGTGATCTTCACAGCAGTTATACGCGTTTGTCCCTTAGTTGGACACGCGTCACTTGCTCATTCAGAAGGTCATCTATACGCAGGCATTGGTTACTTTAAACCATCGTGTAAAAGGGTGCTGTACTTTCTACTACTCGGCTTCTACGCTGACTGTGTGGTCACTGTCACTAAAAACTCTATCAACAGAGGACAGAGGCGGAAAACTGGAAGAGCGAGGAGAGGATTTGAAGGTCGAAAACTCCAAGGTCGAAAGGTGGAAAATTGGAGGTCGAGAGAGAGAGAGAGAGAAGAATCTAGAGCTCAGGCAAAAATAAGGGATCGACGACTTTGGCATCGGGCATCCACCCTCTTTAGCAACCTTCGAAGCTGCTTTTTGTCTTTCATGGCACTTCTTCAACATCGTGTGGTCCAAGGGCTAAAGTGATCGACTGCAGATCAGACACCTATAGTAATATTTATCCAGATTAAATAAATTGTACTTAGACATCCTCGTATAGGATTAAATTGTACAATCTTATTTGTAAACACCGAAGAAAGGGCAGGTTTTCGTATAAGATCTCGTTTTCCATATTCTCTCTCGTTTATTATCAAACACACCCAACCCTATTTCTACATATATATATCCAAATATCTATAATGTATTATAGTTTTTATCAATATACATGGAACTGCTATTAGTGCTTGTACTTTACTCCAATCCTAACTGGATATTTTTTCTAGAGGATCTTGAGGACTTCTGTCCCACACACTATGGACCAGGTATAGATACAGATTATACACCAGAGATCTTAGAGGAGTCTATTCCATTAGAGGAGACACTACCTGCAGCTATTTAGACAACATTTATTTTATGCATTTGAGGTTTATTTTTAGTTTATGTTGAGATTTATGTTAAGTTTAAATTGAGACTTGTGGAGACTTTTTATGTTGGACAGCTAGACTGTGTTTTATCTCTATTTTGAGACATTATATTTGACTATGTCATTCTTTCTTATCTTTTATCGTGCCATTTATAACCTTATGGTTATTGTGATTGAGTATACATTATGAGATGTTGAGAGATGTTTATTTCATTGTCCTCCGTATAGAGTTGATATCATTGACAGGTTGTGAGTTATGTTTAGTAGATTTGAGACCTAGACAGCGTTCTACCGCCGATGCTGCGGTGTAGGCTGGACGTACCCACGACTCATGTCCAAATTTCGGATGCGAGTTGTGACAAATTTTTAGTGGTGGCCCATGCAGGTCTAGATTCGCATTTAGAGCGATGTCGTAGTGGTGCTCACTTAGAGTATTGCTATGAGCCTACTCTAGAAAATAGGATTTAGGATGAGAGTATGCTCAATCACAACTAGAAAATTCTGATCTTACAATGCTATTTTGGACAATTGCTTCCTTTAGAATTTTACTATCCTTCCTTGATGATATCATATCTATTACCTTAATTGATTCTTTTTGGTCTGTCTTCAGGATGCCGTCGAAGACTAGGTCTTTGAGGTTGAGAGCAGCAGCTTCAGAGAGGTCTGCCACCTCTCGACCTGACGAACAGACATCTGGAGTTCCTTCTATATCTCCTGTTAATGTAGGAGTATCTACAGCTGTTGGGATTCCTCCTCCATCTGTTCAGAGAATTGCCCCAGTTGTGACGGACAACCTTCAACCACCACCAACTCCGATTCCCGGAGGTATGCCCACTGACGGGGCACAGATGTTCGCACTTATCCAAGGTATGTTAGAAGCCCAGAGAGTGACAACAGAAGCTCAGCGTGTTCAAGCTGAGGCTCAGAGAGTGCAAGCAGAAGCGCACCAGGCACAGACAGAGCTGATGAGAGAAAGCATGGAGAATGCTCATCAGGTGGCTCTCCAGGCTGTGGAGAGAGTAGCACAACACCAGCAGCATCCTGGCCAACAACACCAGAGGTCGGGTACTATAGTGGACTTCAAGAGGATGATGCCTCGAGAGTTCAAAGGCACCGAAGGAATACTCTATGCTGATGACTGGCTAGAGGATATAGAGAGAAACTTGTGTTTGGCGCAGATTTTGGAGATTATTCAGATCGAGGCCGCTGGCAGTCAGATGTTTGATATCGCGCTGACGTGATATCGTATAGAGCCAAGGCTCGCTGATGAAGGACTTACTTGGGAGGCCTTCAAGGAGCTCTTCAAGGAGAAGTTATTTCCTTACGTAGCTTTAGGAGCATTGGAAAGTCAGTTCTATGACTTAGTCCAAGGAAGCATGTCAGTCGACGAATACGTCGCAGAGTTTTGTCGTTTGAGTCAATTTGCGCCATCAATGATTCGAGACCCAGGAGACAGAGCCCAAAAATTCAGGAAGGGATTGAATAGAGAGATCAAGTCTCGTACTTCGGAACGACGCACTACTACATTTGAGGATATTCTGATAGATGCCCAGATTACTGAAGATGACTTGGACCTCAGGCCTAAGAGAGGATGCGACACTTCTGGAGGAACAAGTGGTAGTACAGGACCGGCCAAGCGCCCACACTTTCAATAACAACAAAGGTCGTACCAATAGCAGCATCAGCAGCACCAGGCACCAGTTCGAGGACACATCCAGCAGCAGCAGCCACAGAGACATAATCAGCCCGTTGCCTAGTGTGCGTATTGTGGGAAGATGGGACATACCAGAGACATATGTAGGAAGAGATTGGGTATATGCTTGTCCTGTGGATCGTCAGTACATCAGCTGAGGGACTGCCCATCTATTCAGACTCGTCAGGGTGGAACAGCCGCTCAGAGTGGACCAGCCAGAGTACCTACTATACCAGGAGGCCAGCAGAGGGGACCTCCACTTCCACCATAGAAGCAGAGGTTTGCCCAGCACCAGTAACAGCAGAGAGGAGCACCACAGGGATGAGCATACACCATGACGATTGAGGAGACCGAGCCAGCTGGAGACATGATTTCAGGTTCAATTTCTCTCGATTCTATTACAGCACTTGTATTATTTGATTCTGGCGCTTCCCATAGTTTCGTATATGTATCTTATGCTCTTAAGCATCGTTTAGAAATAGAACCGTTAGATAGAACTTGCAAAATCATGACAGGAGGAGGCATTATCTTAGTCCGTGATTATTACAAGGATCGGAGAGTATCATTAGGAGGCCGAGAGTTTAGCGTGATTTTACTCGTCATGCCACTTCCGGGATATGATATTGTACTCGGAATAGACTGGTTGAGTAGGCACCATGCTACTATAGATTGTCACGGAGACAAAAGTAATATTTTGACCACCAGGAGAGCAGGAGTTTGAGATCGCCAGAGGAGCAGCAAAGGAGAGCAGAGGTACTTTTTGTGGAGCCAGAAAAGAAGAAGAGGAGTTACCACATCCTCTGATAGCGGAGTTCCTGGATGTATTCCCAGAGGAGTTGCCAGGCTTGCTGCCCGACAAAGATGTTAAATTCTCTATAGACTTGGTACCAGGTGCGGAGCCTATTTTACAACATGTCTATAGAGTCAACAACAGCGAGCTGGTAGAACTGAAGAAGCAAGTTGAGAAGCTACAAGACAAAGGTTTTATCAAATCCAGTTTATCACCATGGAAAGCTCCGGTATTATTCGTACCAAAGAAGGACGGCACGGTACGCATGTGTATCGATTATAGAGCTCTAAACAACCTCACTATCAAGAACAAATACCTGCTACCGAGGATAGATGATCTTTTCGATCAGTTGAGAGGAGCAAAGGTATTTTCAAAGATAGACTTGAGGTCAGGCTACCACCAGGTAAAGGTAAAAAAAGAAGACATGCCGAAGACCACTTTTCGGACCAAATATGGCCAGTTTGAATTCACGATAATGTTGTTTGGTTTAACCAATGCACCAACAATATTCATGAACTTAATGAACAAGGTATTCCACCAGTACCTTGACAAGTTCATAGTGGTGTTCATCGACGACATTCTTGTGTATTTGAAGACCCCAAAAGAGCACGAAGAGCACCTGAGGATGGTCTTGGAGACTTTCAGAAAAGAGGAGTTGTACGGGAAGCTTTCAAAGTGTGAGTTCTTCCTTGACAAGGTTGAATTTTCTTGGACATATGGTAACGGGTGACATAATTTCAGTTAACCCAAAGAAGATAGAGGCAGTGAAATCATGGGCTACCCTCAGTTCGGTAGCTGAGATCAGAAGCTTTCTCGGACTAGCAGGATACTACAGAAGATTTATACAAGACTTCTCCAAGATTGCAGAGCCAATGACTAGGCTGACTAAGAAAGATGTGGATTTTGTCTGGACAGAGGAATGTTAGGCTGTGTTTGATGAGCTGAAGAAGAGATTGACGACAGCTCCGATTTTGACGTTGCCATCTGGGACAAGAGGTTTCACTATCTACAGTGATACTTCAGAAAAAGATTTAGGATGCGTTCTTCAGCAGCACGGGAAAGTAATTGCCTATGCTTCAAGACAATTATGCCCTCATGAAAAGAACTACCCCACTCATGATTTTGAGTTAGCAACAATTATCTTCGCCTAAAGCTGTGGAAACACTATCTGTACAGAGAGCGTGTGAAAATCTTTACGGACAACAAGATCTTGAAGTACGTGTTTACACAAAAGGAGCTAAACATGAGGCAGAGAAGGTAGTTAGAGTTGATGAAAGACTTCGATATCTCATTACAGTACCACCCAGGAAAGGCCAACGTAGTTGTCGATGCCTTGAGCAGGTATCCGATGGCTATGTACTTGACTACAGATAGAAATTTATTGGCCGATCTTGAGAGCTTGGGAATTAAAGTGCTAGTTCTAGGTATTGAGATTCAGTTGTGGGGATTGCAGATACAATCAGAACAGATAGACAAAATTAGAGCTGCACAGTATGATGATGAGACTTTAAGGAGTATCAGGGCACAAGTTCGGACAAGATTGACAAATGACTTCACTATTGCGTATGATGGATCTTTACGACATGGCACGAGGATGTGTGTGCCAAGTGGAAATCTGCGCGAAGAGGTTTTGCAGGAGGCATATTGCTCTCAGTACTCGATGCATCTCGGTGCCAACAAGATGTATCGAGACCTGAGGGAGCACGCATGGTGGTATGGTATAAAGCACGAGGTAGCATGCTTTGTATCCCGATGTTTAGTGTGCCAGCAGGTAAAGGCAGATCGACAGAGGCCAGGTGGATTGCTTCAACCTTTACCCATTCTAGAATAGAAGTGGGAGCACATAACTATGGACTTTGTTTCAGGGCTTCCATGTTCTCTAAGAAAAAAGGACGCAATTTGGGTCATCGTGGATAGATTGACCAAATCAACCCACTTCTTACCATTCAAAGTGGGTACATCGACAGAGAGGCTAGCAGAGATGTACGTGCGACATATTATTAGATTACATGGAGTTTCTGTGAGTATCATCTCATATCGGGATAGTCGTTTTACTTCCCACTTCTGGAGGAGTCTACAGGCTAGCTTGGACACTCAGCTCAAGTTTAGTACCGCGTATCACCCTCAAACAGACGGGCAGTCTGAAAGGACTATTCAGACTCTTGAAGATATATTATGCACTTGTGTTTTGGATCTCGGAGGTTCTTAGGAGGATCATCTACACCTAGTAGAGTTTGCTTACAACAATAGCTACCAGGTCAGCATTGAGATATCACCATTCGAGGCTTTATATGGCGAAGGTGTCGTACATCGTTATCTTGGGATAATTTTGGAGAGAGAGATTTGTTAGGAACAGAAATGGTCGTGGATGCAGCAGAAAAAGTGAAACTCATTAGAGACAGACTGCAAGTGGCGCATGACAGACAGCGGCATTGGGTCGATAGCCACCGTAAACTCCTAGAGTTTTAGGTATAGGTTTTATTATTTTGGTTTGTGATTGTTTTATTTTAGATTGCGTATTAAGACTTTTTTTCTATGTTGGCGATTTGGTGTTCCTATGGATTTCTCCGACACGGGACATGATTCATTTTGGTAGAGGTGAAAAGCTTAGTCCACGATACATCAGACCTGTCAGTATTCTTGCAAGGGTCAGTGCAGTGGCCTATAGACTGGACTTTTTGCCAGCTCTAGATGGAGTGCATGACGTGTTTCACGTGTCACAGCTGAGACGGTACATGGAAGATCCTAATCACGTACTAGATCACTCAAAGATCTAGGTTGGGCCGACTGTCAGCTATCCCGAGCAGCCCGTAGAGATCTTGGATCATAGAGAGAAGGTATTGCGAAACCAGACCATCCCTTTGGTTCGTGTTGCATGGAGATATCACTCTCCAGGCGAGTCAACCTGGGAGAGAGGACGAAATGCGTGAGCAGTATCCGTATCTCTTCGAGACTTAAGGTAAAATTCTTTGTTGATTGTTTTTTCTTGTGCTAGTTTATTTTAATTTCGAGGACAAAATTCTTTTAAGGAGGGTAGATTTGTCACTACCACATTTCAGAATCAGGGTATTTTTATCTTTTTATTTATTTAATTTAATGTGTTAATATTGCATGATATTTATTTATTTATAATTACTGTGATTTTATTTGATTGTTGTACCTTACCGTTGCTTCGATAATTGGAGCACTACACTATCTCTTGTGTTATAACAAATTTCACACCATTATCCTAGACGTGCCAGTCTTCAATTTTGATCTTTGTGTAACTCACAACTATGCCTTATTGTGCTTCATTTTAGTCGTACAACATTCATCGCAAGCGATTATACTTAATTCTATATAAATCCAACTTTATATCTTTGTGCGTTCCAATCAAAATTAGAGACACAATCTCGACCCCTTTTTGTGCAACCCAAATTAGGATAATATTCGATTCTGAGTCTTCGTCGTTTATGACACTTGTGTCCCGCCTAATTTTAACCCCATGTACTTCTAATTAATTTTAGAACACCAATTATATTAATTTTAATTAAATTAGTCCAAGACCCCACTTTGTGCAATTTTTTAATTGTTGGGCACTTTTATGCAAAAGTGCATTGAGGTTTCACACTCTATTGGACCAACACATAAAGAAACCCCATTTTCCTTCATGTGAATTTTCTTCATAAATTTTGGAGTGTGTAACACTCAACATCAACCCTCATTAAACCTTAGCCCTCAATTTTGAAACAATACAATCCTAGCCCTCCAAATATCTACATATAAAAGCCAAGGCCCCTTTCCTAGGAGTGTTGACCGGCCCAACTACCTAGGTCAACACCCAACCCTATTTCTCTCTCTCTCTCTCTCTCTCTCTCTCTATATATATATATATATATATATATATATATATATATATATATATTTTTTTTTTTTCTTTCTTTTTTTATTCACCCTAAACCCTAGTTCCAGCCGACCCCCCTTCCTCCTGTTCATCTTCTTCATCCTCCAGTCCACCCGACCGCCTCGCCATCATCGCCGAAAGCCCATGCTTGAGCATCACCCCAACCCCGCTAAACCATCTCTTCCATCACCTTCATCCCTGCCAACTCGCCTGACCTCGCCATCATCGCTGAAGCCCGGTGAACTCGACTCCACGACAGCACCCGACCTCTCGTCTCCTCCCCTCTCAGCCTGCCTGCCACCATCCCGTCGACTGACTCGCTGAACCCGATGACTCGCTTGAGCACTTCCTTCCAAGCTCGACTGAACGCCACCTTACCGTCGACTCCACCATCTCCCTCTCCTTCAACCGTCGATTACCACCATCACCTGAACCGCTAACAGTGATCCGTCGACTGCCTGCACGCCATCACGACTAGTCGACACCACACGCATGAACCCGACCCCAATGAACCGATGACTTTCCTCGACCTGACCGGATCGAGCCTCTGCGTGATGCAACTGAGCTCCCTCTCAACGACTAAATGACCCCGGCTCACCTCACGACTCGACGTCGAATACCCCCTCGGGCATGTGCACGTCGTGACCAAGGTGCGAAGTATTTCTCTTATGATTTTGTTCGTGTGTGAATGATGTTAAGATTTAGCGTGTTGTTTTATGCCAAGTTCGTTAGATATTGATTGCTAGACGCCATGCAAATATACCCAACTCGTATGCGTATACGTACATGTCTGAGTATTATATTCAAATTGGTATATATATATATATATAGAAATATATAAGAAGTTAAATACTAATACTAGTAGGAATATATATATTTGTACTGTATGACCCTAGTTTAACAGTGGATTTTCCCGTATAATTTTATTGACCATGTGACCCTGAATATTGTGAGTTGACTTCCTTATGTACACTGACGTACTGGCTAGCCATGTGATAGTGAGTGGTTGTCTGATTTCACGTCAATTGAGACATAACACCTGTGCAATTAGACATGCGCTTGACCCTACTAGATGACCAGTAGGACCCTTGCATAGTCTCTGAGTTCAGTGTATTTATAATTGTGTGTACGTTAGTGTATCGACTGATGTAATATTATTATTAAATGATGTCTATAGGACTGTTGGATTATTCAGCCAAGACCTCGAAAATAGGATATTGGTATTTCTAGCAGAGGACCACGGGCGAGTAAATTCCCTGACAGTTTTTATTATGTTGATTATCTCTATAATTCCAGTTGTATAGCATACATGATTCTGACAATATGTATACACGAGTTGGCATCATTGAGACCGATCACGAGGAGTCATGATTTGTAATACATCGTGCTAGCTGGGGACGGGGAGATATTAGTAGCTTAGGTGATCATACCAAACTCTACATGCATCATAGCTCACCCACACTTCACATTGGTGCAGCCTGACCATTACATGCCTCATAGCCTGTTATATGTGATTAGCCTGACTATTGCTCGTATCATAGCTATCTGGATGGTTAGCCTAACCTTACATGAATTATAGCTAATCATATGTGTAGAAGCATGAAAAATACGCTGGATAGCTCTACGCAGCATATTGATGCAAGACAGCATAAAAAAGACGACTTCAGAGCCTACAACGTGCAAACAGAGCTTCTCCGCCAAGCACAGCATGAAATATGGGCTCGAGGACCATCCACGTAGGGCAGTATGTCCAGGCGGCTTCAGCGTAAACAGGGTGCTTCATCGCCTTTATGGCGTAAAACTCGTCCTCTTTTAATGCAGCATTGAAGTGTACGAGGGACGCTTCGTATTCTCCGAAGTGAACCTGTCAGATCCTGTAATAAACCTGTCAGATCCTGCAATGAACCTGACGTCTCGACTTCTGACAAAGGGATACTGCTCGACTACCCAGGTGACGGCTATAATGATGGCACGGCACTACAACCCAGGCTGTCGTTTACTGCCATTTCCCTTGCGTAAACCGCTTTTACGTACACAGAGTAATACGCTGCCTAGTTTTACACAAGCAGACGAGAGATACTTACGCTCCGCGAAAGACAAACCGCCTGCCACGTCAAAAGCTGCACTCCGTACGGGACTCGAGGCGCGTCTCTGCATTTAATGCACAGGGTGGTGACAGGCCCTCAAGGTACGTCTCTGCAATTAATGCGTCGAATACTGACAGATGCCTGAGGCACGTCTCTGCGTTTGATGCAAAGAAGGGTGGCAGACCTTCAAAACACGCCTCTGTATTTAATGCGCAGGATGATGGCGGATCTCCATATTTAATGCAGGAGATTTGATTAAATGTCACCGAACCATCGTTTAGTGACATCCTGTTTGCGAGAGCTGCTCCTACGCATACAAGGGAATACGCTGCCTAATTTTATACAGGCAAATGTGAGCTCCTTACGCTCTGCAGAAGACGAACAGACTATCGCGACAGCGGTTACTCTTCGCACAGGATTCAAGGATGGGGGCAGATCTCTGCATTTAATGCAAGAGATCTAATTATCTCCAAGAGTATCACGCCCCAGTCCCAAAATACTGAGGGACTGGACGCGTGGCAATGGCCAGCAGCACGCACCGATGGACAACCCAATTTAATGGATCCATCAGGGCATACTTAAGCTGTAAAACAAGTCTACGACAACATGGCACAACTAATCTTATCCACACAAGATATAAATATGATCCACAGAATATAAGGAATGTAAATCATCAACCAGTCTCAACAAAGTGCTTCGGGGAATAACCCGATAAATATCTGATACAATGGTTCAACAGACCAGAATATAAATGACTGAAATAAAGTAAATGCTGAGCATGAAACATGGATGCTCAGGAGAAGTCTTTGGTTAGCACCTCGTCCTCGGATGGCGGTACAGCTCCTAAATCAGCTCCTGCTCCGGTCCCGTATACCTCGGGATAGATCTCGTCCTCAAATCCTGGGGACATAATCCGGATCCAGGTCCTCAGGGGACATAGTAAGGTACAAGAAAGCTCATGCCAAAATAAATGCAGTGCAGAAAATAAATAGAATAAATAGGGCAAGTAAGTAACCATCTAAGTGAAAATGCAAATGCGAGCAGCACGAGTACTCAGGCTGAGCCACTACAAGCTGTGTCGGGGAGCCGGTAGTGGTAATAACACGTAATGTGCCTAGCTCTGCTACGAGAGTCTATGGCCTCACAATAGTAGTAGATATATATAGAAAACAGCCTGTAGCCTGTGTGTCTCTCCCCACCCACTGTAACCACGCATATCATGACCATAACGTCTCATGTCCATGTCAAGCGAGATCATAGCTAATGCAACCAGTCATACTATATCTAAGAATATAATGTCCATGTCCTGTATCCTATACAGAATCACCACGAATATCTCAGGAAAATCCTGTCTCATGAGTAGTGTCAAGTGTCCTGGGTTATATGGTACTTGATAAGACAAGTACGAGAATATAAAGTGTCACGAATGTCCATCTCTAGATGACAATACCCAACACCGCGTACGGTGTTGGCACCCGACTAATAATCGGACGCTAAGTACGTCACACGGTCCTAGGTTAAGCATGCACAGCAATATAATGAAGCAAGAAAAATATGTAACATTACTGCAGAGTTTGGCAAGGTACACTTGCCTGGGGTCCTATTGCTGGTATGAATCAGAGTCCAAGTCACAGTCCAAATAGCCTATGTATTATAAATTTATCACGTCAAAAGATAATTTATTTTAATTTATTTAATTCTGGAATAATTACTCTAAAATCCTATTTTAATTTTATTATTCTGATTTTTATGTTAATTCCTAAATTTTGTCCAAAGAAACTAAATTTTATCAACTCGAGACTCATGGCACGCAAATCGAGGCGATCTGTTGACCAAAAAGTCAACCGACACAAACTCGACTTTCATGCATGATTTCCTGTAGATTTTAGTATCAAAAACATACTGGACTTTACGGCTCGTCCGAATTCAAATTCGTTTGGGAATTATGGCACATACAAATTTTGTATTGTGCACCGATAGTTAAATTCTACCCTAGAAGTTCTACAGAATTAACAGTATGTAAATACTTCAAATTAAATTCGAAAAAATATATGTCGATGATCTCGACATTAGCTTTCCGAAACTTTAAACGGTTCATGATTCTGATTCCTGGTTCTTCCGAAATCGCGAAAACATTAAAACACGTCTATTTTCGGACATGCTGTGCTCTACGAATTTTCCAGAATTTAATACTCATAATTTTGTAAAACAAATTATATAATCAGAAATCTAACCTCAATATCATTCTAACGCAAGAAACTAGGCATCATTTGGAGTCCGGAGCTATGCTCAATGGCTTTTGGAAGATGAAGGAACCCTAGATGGCAATTCTCCAAAATCTCCATTTAAAAAATAATGGGATAATTAGGGTTATAATATATATATATATAGGGATGTTGAGAGGCTGAATGAAAGTTGATAGGGTAACACGTGTCATAATTTGATTGGATGGTTTTGGTTATATTATTTGTTTTTTTTATTTGCCTTTATCAAAACATTATTTAAGTCGTTTTAAATCTAAATAACTCAAAATAAACATTAAAAATAATCATAAAAATCTGAAAAAATTATAGAAAATATATTTTGAACCTAAAAATCCTAGAAAAATATTTGGGATAATTATATATTCATAGATTTCCTACTATAATTAGGAGAAGCTCTAAAAATTAGTTTTGCCATAAAACTAAAAATAAATACTAACATTATTTCAAAAATTCTGAAATAATTCCAGAAAATATATAGTAATATTATAAACCTTAGAAAATAACGTGGGTCCATTATATATTCCTGGGCTTTACACCATAAATTCTACAAGTCCTAAAAATTAGTTATTAGCCTAAATAACTCCTAATAAATACTAAAAAAACTCAAAAAATTCTCAAAAACTTCTAGAAAATATATTTTATTATTTAGAACCTAAAATAAAAGTTTGGGATATTTTTAATTATATTTGAATCTAAAATAAATTTTTGAAAATCCTAGAAAATTACAGAAAATTGTGAAAAATCCAAATTAAAAATTTCTAAAAAATCAGGGGGTTACAATCTACCCAACTTATAAAAATTACGTCCTCGAAATTAAAATTAAGCCATGGTAGAAGTCAAGGATGGTCTAAGATTTGCATTGGTTAAAATGCAAGGCTAGGTTTAACGGAGTGGACGATGTTGTACGTTGCACATTCCGAAAATCATGGGAAAAATTCACATGAGTGAAAATAGGTTTCTTCGTGTGTCATGTCCAATAGTGTGGACACCTAAATGTTCTTTTGCATAAAAGTGCCCAACAATTGAAACGTTGCACAAAGATAAAAATTGGAGGATGGGCATGTCTAGGACAAGGTATGGAATTTGTAGGAAGGCGGTGACTAGGAAAGTGCTCCAATTATCAAAGCAATGGTAAGGCGCGCCGAGGGATACCATGTTGTAAAACTAAATAAAAAATATCGTGGTCTATTCCTAAGTGGATTCGAGCTAGCCTCAGTCTCACTATCTAAGCCAAGTAGGTCTACTTCTTAGGTGAGGGGGTTTCACAATCCAGCCAACTTAAGATAATATCGTCCTCAAAATTAAAATAAGGCATAATTTGTTAATCATTTGTGTACATAAGGCAAGTCAATCGCAATCTCCTTGCGACAATTAAAATCCTAATCATATCCATTGCAATCACTTCTAGGTTAAGATGACCACTGATCCAATCAAATTCAACCTATGGTTATCTCTTCTCGCTTTTTCAAATTATCCATATCCAAATTTAAATTAAATCCATATATCATCTTCAAGATTTAAATACGCATATCAATTTTACCTCACGATCTCCAATTATTATAATCTCCTCTAGAAGTAATTTGAGTTCATTATTATTCCTATTTTCACTTATAAATTTTTGTATGCTTCAACTTCTTAAATTCCATTCACATCCTTAATATTTCAAATAGGTAGTCCAACCATCAAGTTTTTATTTTAACTCAAATCATCAAATTGAAAAAATAGTTTAAATACAGTCCACCATTGTTCAAGTCTGAAATTCTATCTTTTCATCCTCTAAATTTTAAGTTGATGATTTTACCTTCATTGTTTAAATCATATAATTAAGGTATAAATATCGGGTCCTCAATATCAATTCATTAATCCTCATCATCTTAGTCATTCTTCTAAAATTCTCAAAATTAAAATGGCTTGAACCTCTCCCAATTTAATCTTACTCGATCACAATCTAAAAGAAATTCCTCTCGAGTTGACAATGCACTACTACCCAACTTAGAATTTACCCATCTATCACATAAGGCTATATACCTTAAGAGAATATTCCTTAATATGTTTACTCATGTCATTCAATCCTCGAACTTCAATGCCGATCATATCACATATGATATGTCCTTAATTACGAAGAATAATTCTCAAGTATGTGATCGACCTATGGGGTATATCTAGTATTCTCTGTGTATCAATTTATACCAAGCACGATGTTTCGTCTTTCCGAAATAAGGAAAGACGGAGACCAATAATAAAGAGTTCAAGGGCAGCATAATAGAATAGAAGTATTGGGATCAAGGCGTTTAAAGAATTCAATTGGGAATTGTCAAAGCAGTTGTGGATTGAAATCCTATTTTGGTAATCCTTTGTTCGCCTGCTCGTATTAGTACAGTTATGTAACCGATACGTTATGTCAGACATGTCTAGGGCAAGTATATTCGTCTACTAATCACTACATATCTCAATCTACGTAAGGTATTATTGCGAGGGCGAATCAAGCGTACTAGGTTGATCAGACCGTAATACACTGATTCTGAAATGTATTATTGTGGGCCTCTCCAATAATACATATGTCATGAACAAGCTCGATAAAGAATAAGCTTGCAAAACTAGGCTATAAAATAGCACAATAAGTCAAGGTAGTATATGAAATATAAGCACGCTAGATGATGATGAAAGGAGGTACAAATTATTCAAGTTCACAAAACGAACAAAAATGAGCAACAATAATAAAAGACTCTACAATCTCTACAGTTATCATACAACCTCCTTGTCTAAGTTGCTAGTCGACCCAATAGGGCATGAACCTCTAAATTCTATTGTCTGAATAAACACTGTCATCTTATGCTAGCATACAATTATTGCCATTCAGTTACACCGCCTTGATGGGTCAAGTGGACTATGTGGTACTAGTCTCAAGGGAAAGAGAATATAACTCGTATCGAGGTGGGGGTATAAATTACGTGATTTAACACTAAGGGATAATCATCGGGTCACAATCTACAAGATTAACTCAAACTTATCGAACTCTAACTATCAAACACAAAATTTTTAAATTCAAGACTACAACTATAATCCTAGCAAACTATGGGTCCTTAACAAGGAATAAAATTACTTGGCCTACTATTAAAAGTGTCAGGTGGCACGAATTGAAAGACGAAGAAAAGAAGAACATATTTTAGTCGTTGCGCATTAGCGAACGTTAAGGTCGCAGACGAACAACGTATAAAATTAAAATATGAGGCTCTAGATAATATCATAGTTTCCTAAGGTGAAGGTGGCGAGCAATTCTCCGTGTTGAAGGTATGATCTCATGGGGAATGTCATACTCGTTGCTCTGGGCTTCCTGAGGTACCGTCTGCTAATATCACGACAATAACCTATATCCTAACACTATCTCACTATGCACACTAGTTTCTGTTCTAACATTCGATCTCAGATTTCTATTGGTTCCTCAAAACTGGGGTCAACCACTAGGGTCAAACATTAGGGTCCAATCTCTAACTAGCTCTTAGTAGTGCCTATACTACTCTTAGGTCATTCATGACTATAACAAGAAATAATGGTAAATTATTCTATAGGTAAGGGACGTTAGGGTTCATTAAGCGTTCTACTTAGGGGTGTGTCAATATCCTAGCTGTACTTTTAGTAGGAAGGTTACCCTACCTATCATTCTATCAATAGGGACTTCTATATTATAGAAGAAAGCTACACTCAAGGAACTAATGAGAAGGCACATGAATCAAGCAGGATGCAATTTTTCAACAGAATAGATTGGAAGGAGGAGGAGGAGAAGTCATAGTCAGTTGTGGATGAGATCCTATACTCTAATCCTATTTGCAGGCTTGCTCGGTCCCTAAGTTGAAACTGAATAATTTAGTCGTAGACCTGCATGGGCCACCACAAAAACTATGTCACGCCCCAGTCCCAAAATGCCGAGGGACTGGATGCGTGGCAATGGCCAGCAGCACGCACCGATGGACAACCCAATTTAATGGATCCATCAGGGCATACTTAAGCTGTAAAACAAGTCTACGATAACATGGCACAACTAATCTCATCCACACAAGATATAAATATGATCCACATAATATAAGGAATGTAAATCATCAACCAGTCTCAACAAAGTGCTTCGGGGAATAACCCGATAAATATCTGATACAATGGTTCAACAGACCAGAATATAAATGACTGAAATAAAGTAAATGCTGAGCATGAAACATTGATGCTCAGGAGAAGTCTTCGGCTAACACCTCGTCCTCGGATGGCGGTACAGCTCCTAAATCAGCTCCTGCTCCGGTCCCGTATACCTCGGGATAGATCTTGTCCTCAAATCCTGGGGACATAATCCGGATCCAGGTCCTCAGGGGACATAGCAAGGTACAAGAAAGCTCATGCCAAAATAAATGCAGTACAGAAAATAAATAGAATAAATAGGACAAGTAAGTAACCATCTAAGTAAAAATGCAAATGAGAGCAGCACGAGTACTCAGGCTGAGCCACTACAAGCTCTGTGTCGGGGAGCCGGTAGTGGTAATAACACGTAATGTGCCTAGCTCTGCTACGAGAGTCTACGGCCTCACAATAGTAGTAGATATATATAGAAAATAGCCTGTAGCCTGTGTGTCTCTCCCCACCCAATGTAACCACGCATATCATGACCATAACGTCTCATGTCCATGTCAAGCGAGATCATAGCTAATGCAACCAGTCATACTATATCTAAGAATATAATGTCCATGTCCTGTATCCTATACAGAATCACCATGAATATCTCAGGAAAATCCTGTCTCATGAGTAGTGTCAAGTGTCCTGGGTCATATGGTACTTGATAAGACAAGTACGAGAATATAAAGTGTCACGAATGTCCATCTCTAGATGACAATACCCAACACCGCGTACGGTGTTGGCACCCGACTAATAATCGGACGCTAAGTACGTCACACGGTCCTAGGTTAAGCATGCACAACAATATAATGAAGCAAGAAAAATATATAACATTACTGCAGAGTTTGGCAAGGTACACTTGCCTAAGGTCCTGTTGCTGGTACGAATCAGAGTCCAAGTCACAGTCCAAATAGCCTATGTATTACAAATTTATCACGTCAAAAGATAATTTATTTTAATTTATTTAATTCTGGAATAATTACTCTAAAATCCTATTTTAATCTTATTATTCTGATTTTTATGTTAATTCCTAAATTTTGTCCAAAGAAACTAAATTTTATCAACTCAAGACTCATGGCACGCAAATCGAGGCGATCTGTTGACCAAAAAGTCAACCGACATAAACTCGACTTTCATGCATGATTTCCTGTAGATTTCAGCATCAAAAACATACTAGAATTTACGGCTCGTCCGAATTCAAATTAGTTTGGGAATTATGGCACATACAAATTTTGTATTGTGCACCGATGGTTAAATTCTACCGTAGAAGTTCTACAGAATTAATAGTATGTAAATACTTCAAATTAAATTATGGAAAAATATATGTCGATGATCTCAACATTAGCTTTCCGAAACTTTAAACGGTTCATGATTCTGATTCCTGTTTCTCCGAAAATCGCGAAAATATTGAAATACGTCTATTTTTGGACATGTTGTGCTCTACGAATTTTCCAGAATTTACTACTCATAATTTTGTAAAAAAATTATATAATCAGAAAGCTAACCTCATTATCGTTCTAACGCAAGAAACTAGGCCTCGTTTGGAGTCCGGAGCTATGCTCAATGGCTTCTGGAAGATGAAGAAACCATAGATGGCAATTCTCCAAAATCTCTCTCTCTAAAAAATAATGGGATAATTAGGGTTATAATATATATATATATATATAGGGATGTTGAGAGGCTGAATGAAAGTTGATAGGGTGACACGTGTCATGATTTGATTGGATGATTTTGGTTATATTATTTGTTTTTTTTATTTGCCTTTATCAAAACATTATTTAAGTCGTTTTAAATCTAAATAACTCAAAATAAACATTAAAATAATCATAAAAATCTGGAAAAATTATAGAAAATATATTTTGAACCTAAAAACCCTAGAAAAATATTTGGGATAATTATATATTCATATATTTCCTACTATAATTAGGAGAAGCTCTAAAAATTAGTTTTGCCATAAAACTAAAAATAAATACTAACATTATTCCAAAAATTCTAAAATAATTCCAAAAAATATATAATAATATTATCAACCTTAGAAAATAACGTGGGTCCATTCTATATTCCTGGGCTATACACCATAAATTCTACAAGTCCTAAAAATTAGTTATTAGCCTAAATAACTCCCAATAAATACTAAAAATACTCAGAAAATTCTCAAAAACTTCTAGAAAATATATTTTATTATTTAGAACCTAAAATAAAAGTTTTGTATATTTTTAATTATATTTGAATCTAAAATAAATTTTTGAAAATCCTAGAAAATTACAGAAAATTGTGAAAAATCCAAATTAAAAATTTCTGAAAAATTAGGGGGTTACAAAGAGCCGTAATTCCTGCTAAGGACGTCCACATCATCACTCTGGCACGTTACGTAGCGGCTTCTACGCCTATTCAGCTTCGGTGCCTGCTCGGCTTCTACGCCCACTCAGTCTTCTGTGCCCACTCGGCCTCTATGACCACTCGGCCTCTATGACCACTCGGCTTCAACGCCTACTCGTCTTCTACGCCTATTCGGCTTCTATGCTGGTTTGATAACTATTTGGCTTCTATGCCATAGTAACAGACATTGTCTTCTATGCCAACCTCTTCTACACGAGGGATACCTACCTACCTGCTTCTACGCCATGATCTTTGTAGCGGTTATACGCATTTTGTCCCTTAGTTGGACTCGCGTCACACGCTCATTCAAAGGATCATCTATACGCAGGCATTAGTTATTTTAACCATTGTGTAAAAGGGTGTTGTACTTTCCACTACTCGGTTTTTACACCGACTGAGTGGTCACTGTCACTAAAACTCTATAAATAGACACCTCTATCAATAAAGGACAAGGTCGAACGATCATAAATAGGTCGAACGATCAGAAATAGGTCGACGAGTTAGAGAAAAAGAGGAGAGAGAGAGAGAGAGAGAGAAAGAAAGGAGAATCCAGAGCTCAGGAAAAGAGAAGGGATCGACGACTTTGGCATCGGGCATCCACCCTCTTCAGCAACCTTCGAAGCTGCTACCTGTCTTCCACGGCACTTCTTCAACATCGTGTGGTCCAAGGGCTAAAGTGATCGACTGCAGATCAGATACCTATAGCAATATTCACCCAGATTAAATAAATTGTACTTAGACATCCTCGTGTAGGATCAAATTTGTACAATCTTGTTTGTAAACATAAAAGAAGGGCGGATCTTCGTACAAGATCTCATTTTCCGCATTCATCAAATCTTTTCTCGTTTATTATCCTAAATAAGATGGCGACTCTGCTGGGGACATCTTTCTCTTCTGATGAGGAAGTTATTGCTCGACATGATGCGGTATCCGTGGGATCCGTGAAGAAGACACTGGTCGTCCAGTTCGACCAGTCTGCCTACGAAGATATGCTCCGAACAAGGGGCAGCTCTCACTCTCTCTCTGTCCAAAACAACAGGAAGCTGTGTAAGGTCTGGATGCCCAAGACATCCTCTACCATTCCTGTGGACTCTCCGATCTCTCCGACCAATGAGGTTGTAGCATTGCTCCCTCTACGCCCTGCGCGTAAAATTTGGTCGCCTGTCTCTGACAGAACCGACAAAACTTCTGGCAATGCCTCAGCGCTAACCCAGAAGTATACTCCGCGCTATGCGCGTGAAATTCAGTCTCCCGTCCCTGGCGGAACAGACAAAACTTCTGATAAAGCCTCAGCGCCAAATCAGAAGTACAAGACACGCTCCGCGCGTAAAACAAAATCTGACCTCTATGGAGAACCAGATGATCCCTGTGATCTCCGCAAGGGAAAGCAAGCGGCGGACTACTCAACTTCTCGGCCTTTACGCCAGTAAAGGAATAATCTGCACGCCCTCCGAATTACGCGAGACGCTGATGGCCGCCTGAGGACATCCTCAGCTTTACGCCAACCAGAGCGAAGCTCCAACTTACGCCAGGTGAAGTCCCTAAGCGTAAAGAAGGCTCCAGTTGCGGAAAGAAACCCTCCCCGGGGATTATCTGCCACCCAGATGGCCAACCTGTTGTATACGGGTGGCACAGGGAAGACTATGACTCCTATCATCCGCATGCCCACCAATGGGAACAGAAGGAACAAGCCATCATCTTCTTCTTCTGTAACTCCTCCTGACCTGCACTAGTATCTAATCCAGAAACGCAAGGAGAGGGGATCTTCCAGCATGGCTATTATGCCTCCTAGCTAGCACTGTTGTAATAGTCACAGGATTGTAATTAATTGTTGTTGTTCTAAAGCAAAACGGCCGATTTTCGACGGGCTAAGCTACTCCCCGTCTTTCCTAGAAGAAGAGCCCACGCGTGCATCTGTGAACATGGCTTCACATATACCTGGAGGAAGCTCAGGCTCAAGACGTCCGTCCTCTAGAACTCCGAGCCGAAGGAAATTCAACATGCTCCTTAGGGACACCGAAGCTGGGGTATTCCAGAATACTCGTCCACGGTCACGACAACTGACTTCGTGCTCTTCTGATTCTGATGCTGGGGGTCGTCAGTCTCCCGAATCAGATACTGAGAGTATAGAGTCAACTTCTGCAGCGACCTATACTCATCCTTCAATGACGCCCAGGGAGATGGGAGTTTATGCCATTGGAGATGAACACGAGAAAGCCTCGCCATCAGGGAACGCTGAGCAACACATTACTACACTAGAGACATCTCTGAAACAAATACAATCCATGATGGAGGACATGCACCAAATGATGCTAACTCAACAGGCGGCTGCTATGGCTCGAACACCGGTACAACCCTGTGGAGAAAGAATGCTTGGCCCTGATGTTTGCTATCCAGAAAATACGACATTATGTCACGGGCCAAACCATTCACATCATCTCCAGGATCAATCCTCTTCTGGTACTGATGAGCAAGCCAAGTGTTCTTAATTCCCGACTCGCGACTTGGGCGATGTTATTAACGCCATATGACATGGTGTATGTCCCTCAGAAGTTCGTCAAAGGCCAAGCATTGGCTGACTTTTTAGCTGCTCATCCGATCCCGGAGGCCTCCAAACTGTACGAGGATATTCCCAACGAAGTGGCAGAGTGTAATTCCGCAACGGAAGGCGATGCATGGCAACTGTTCTTCGATGGCGCCTCCAGGACTGGTCCCAGGGGAAACATGGTTTCAGGAGTAGGGATCGTCCTAGTCACTCCTGATAAACTCGTTATCTACCGAGCATATTCTCTTAGCGAGCCTTGTTCTAACAATGTGGCGGAATACAACGCTCTACTAATCGGGCTCCAAGTTATTAAAGAGCTGGGGGTCGAATCTCTGGAAGCCTTCGGTGATTTCTACTGATCGTCAACCAAGTTAGAGGAATATATGAAGTCCAAAATCCCGACCTCATCCCCTATCACCGAGCAACGGTCGAGATAGCCATTACGTTCAAAGGTTTCTTCCTAGAGCATGTACCTCGGTCTCAGAATCTGGAAGCTGATGCCCAAGCCAGTCTAGCTGCGGATTTAGCTACCCCTATAAGAAGGCAGAATTCGGTAATCCTTCTTAACAGAGACTTATTCTGTGTGAAAAACAACTTTCACATCAAATGCAGCTACACGGTGGACATAGATCCTCCCAAGAGAGACTGGAGAAGTCCCTTTATAGATTTCGTAGCATACGGAATATTGCCAGAAGATCCTAAAGAAGCAATATCTGTCAAAAGACGATCATTACGCTTCTATTTCGACGCATCATCACAATGCCTATATCGTCGGTCTTATGACGGGCTATTATTACGATGTCTCTCTGGTGATAAAGCACAGCGGATTATCCGTGAAGCTCACGACGGCGTGTGTGGGGCACATCAACCCGGTCCTAAGCTACAGGATCGTATCAGGAGAATGGGCTATTACTGGCCCACTATGATCGCAGACGCAATCCAGTATGCCAGACGATGCAGAGCCTGTCAGGTTTATGCAGACTTCATACACCAACCGTCCGAACATCTACATCCTACGGTTGCATCCTGGCCTTTCGAAGTATGGGGTATAGATATCATTGGCCCTATTCACCCGTCTTCTTCCAGAGGTCACCAGTTCATACTGGCCATCACGGATTACTTCTCCAAATAGGTAGAGGCGATCCCTCTTGCTGAGGTAAAGACATCTAACGTGACCAGCTTCATTAAGCATCACGTCATTTACCGCTTCGGGGTTCCCCGAAGGATAATCCATGACAATGGGCCTCAGTTCATCAGCCATGCGTTCCACCGATTCTGCGATAAAAATCGGATACAAAATGTGGCCTCCACGGCATATTATCCAGCTGCTAATGGGTTGGCAGAAGCCTTCAACAAAACCATTATCAAACTCTTGAAGAAGTTCGTTTCTTCGAACAAGAGAGATTGGAATGAGAAGCTGGAAAAACGTCTCTGGACATATCGTACCACAGTACGAGCACCGACAGGTTGCACGCCATTCTCATTGGTCTACGGGAGTGAAGCAGTCCTTCCTATCGAGATTCTAATTCCGTCACTCATGATAGCCGTGGCTAATGAGTTAACTCAAGAAAAGAATGACCTGTTAAGGCTTCAAGAGCTAGAAGGATTAGACGAGAAACGCCTCCAAGCTCAGCAGCGCATCGCGCTCTACCAAGCACGTATTTCCAGAACTTTTAATTAAAAAGTAAAGAAAATAGGGTTCAAAGTCGGCGAGCTAGTTTTAGCTGTAAGAAGGCCAATGATTCTTACTCATAGGAGTAAAGGCAAATTCCAGCCCAAATGGGAAGGCCCTTACGTGATCGAGACAACATTCTCAAACAGCGCTTACAGGTTAGTCCAGCCTAATAGAGACCTGCTAATGGCTCCTATCAATGGCAAATTCCTGAAAAGGTACTATGCTTAAACCTCCTCTGCTCAAGTGGAATAAGGTGATCTCATTCTGACAAAACTACTTCCAAAACGAAACTAGTTGGATCATATTCTATCATATCAATATGACCTCTGAATAGATATGCTCTGCTAAAGCTTACCGAAAGTATATCATGTCCATACTACCTCTGATATCACTTCCACCCAAACTTGTTATTTATATTCTGAAATGATGGGTCCACAAAGTCAGATAAAAAGCCTCTTTATTATTCCCAGAAAAGAGCGAAAGTATATTTGAAAAGCAAAAGCAAAAGTACATCATGAAGGGGGAGCGGTCAGGTCGCGAAGCTGCTGCGCCAGTACGGCCATCCTTTCAGCCCCAGAATCCAAGACATCAGTGCGGACCCGCTCCAACCGTGCCTCGTCATCTATCCAGAGGGACAGTTCGTCTCTAGCCCGAAGGAGACCGGCACGGGCGACTCCTGCACTCGCCAAGTTCTGTTGTGCTGCGACCAGTTGGCCATTCACCACATCTAGACCTTCCGACGACTGAGAAGCCCACTCATTTGCCTGAGCAAGCTTTGTCTCCAGTTTATGGACCCTCGCTACATTGCCATCATGCTAGGCCTGGCACTTCGTTTGAAGGGCGATAGTCTCCTCCAAAACGACTTTTCCTTTGTCCATCTCCTGCTGGTTAGTCTCGATGAATTTATTCATACCTTCCTTCTTTTCAACAAGATGTGTAGTCAAGGAGTCGTATCTGGCCTGGACCAGAGCTTCAATGTTGCCTCGAGCTAGCTGCAAGTATTTGTTAATGGGTTGCTCCAAACCATTAACCATCGCCTCAACCGCGTCAGCTACCCCGGTATCACCGAATTCCCTGATCGCCTCTATCGAGAACCGAGAGGACCTCTTCAGCGACGCAAAGTCCAGCTTCTTCGCTAACACCATTGACATTAGCGTTCTCAAAGAGGTATAGAAGATACCGGTGTACTGCTCGGTCAGCGCAACTAGGTCCGCATGAACGCGGGGAGTGTCCGCGATCGTGGCGACTTCCCCTCCAGGAATAACCACAGACGATGTTGCCACGGCCGTCGCCTCAACAGGAGGTACGACGAAAGAAGAATCGCCAACACCGGACGAAGATACCAGCATACTCAAAGGAGGCATTATCGCAATGACAGGCTCGTCCTCCTCTTGAGATATCGGAACCTCGTCGACAGGCGAACCGGCACCCGAAGTGCTTCCTCTTCAAAATCGGCCACATCCGTGTCGCCGCCAGAGCCGAAGGGCGCATCTACACTGCCCTCCCCGAAGAGGTCTTCCCCTGAAAGAAGGACGAAAGGAAGTTAATGTCAGTATAATATTAACTTTCCTAAAAGAAAAGGCATGAAGACGACATTTACCCGTGGCCGACGGCATATATGTCGCATCCGCAGCCTGTACAGCTAAATTATTTCTTAATGATGCTAGGCGAGCTATCATACCTGGGGAAGGGGGTCTGCTAACAGAAGCTGACAGATAGTCTTCCAAGTCCTCCTCAAAATCCAACTGAGGTTCATCGGCTGGAATCGCGCTAGGTGCGCTCACAAGTGCGACAGAAGTCCCTCCCGATGCCAATCCGGCTAAAGGTATACGAAACTTTATTATACTCAGCCCCGAAGGCGACCTCGCTCCACTACCTGAAGCAATAGCCGTGACACCAGTGTCCAGCTGAGATTCTCTGGCTCCACCAACCGAAATTGTAGAAGGTCCCTCTCTAAAAGGCGAGGAACCTCCAATCAAAGAATCGTCCCCAACGCGGGGAGATGCAAGCTCACCTCCAGGAGCCTCAATGCCAGGAATCCTGAGAGAACGATTTACCATCTTCTTCTTCCTCTTGCAAGGGGAAGTCTCCTTGGGAGCAGGAGCCCTTCGCTTCCCAAGAACTACCAAAGCCCCTGTAGGCGGAGGTACTTTACCCCTAGGGACCGACACCAGAGGCTCATCCGGGGTAACGGACTCCTCACCCTCATCGGAAGAAACCGAGGGGACTTCAACTCTTCCCCCAGGCTTGGAAGAGGGCACCCTAAAGCTTCCATGCATATCAAAATTGCGATGGAAGGTGTTCGTTGCCACATAGAACTGGGCATACGAATGCAGGATACGCAGCTCCGTGGAGAGTGTGATGACCAGTACGATAAAAATTGCCCCAGTGCAGCCCATGATAAAATATCGCCATCCCCTCGCTCCATCAATGAGTCCACCTCTGTACCTGAAGCTGGTGACGGCGTTGCCCACGTGCAACTGATCATACCCAAACTGCCGGGCAAACCGACTGGGCAAGTTGGGCTCCAAGAAGCAATGATCTTTGCTTCTGTACAACAGATGGGATGGAGGGACGGTGCAGAAAAGCTTCCAACTATGCCTGAAACCTAGCGCCCGCCGACAGTCTATAACTGTATTCACGTTCCAGGAAGACTTCCGGTAGTTCAACAAGAAACTACCCCCCAAACTACTGCCGGAACCGGAAGACATCACCCGGGGGTTATGGAGAATTAACCACCCCATCAAATACAGGTATGGTAATTCTATCCTGGGAAAGCTATCACGCCGAATTTCATCGACGAGCAGCCCATCAGTCATGGCCCTTAGGCCAGCTTGTATACGGTACACCATGGCAAGAAGCAAGCCCAGTCTTGCCCCGAACACCAGACGCACTGCAGGCCATAGCGTGTTGCTGTGAATTCGGTCCGCAGATGTGACGCCAGGCACTACTACCCGGCGCAGCCATATAGAGAGGAAGCCAGCCAGTTGAGCCTCCCTAGACAGAGGCCTGCGACAGCGTCTCAAATAGCTATAGGCCTTAGTGCCTTCAGGATACTTTCCCGTCCCTTCGTCGAGGAACCGGTCCGGAGCACCAGCATCCACTATAAGGTCGTCAACTACCTGAGCATTAAGCACACTCAGGGGATTCACAAGCAGATCCTTGCCTTCCAATACCTTCTCCGGCTTGGCAGTACTGGACCGGTGGAAGAAAAGATAGGACGTTCATTTGTTGATGTGAGCCAAATCTGAGGGCTCATCATAAAAAGCTGTGCAGGCGAGGTAGCGGCACATCAACTCCTGATAGACCTCCACTACCTGAGGGTCTGAACCCCCCAGCTCCCGGTTTGTGGGAACATACTCTTCGTATGGAGTGTCCCCCATTGGCAGTCTTAAGATCTCTGCCATCTCATGCAAGGCCAATCCCAACTCCCCCAGTGGAGTGGCGTAAGTCCCGGTGAGCAAAATATATCGCTCCATAAGTGCCAGGAACAGGTTAGGGTTAGGAGGCAACCCAACACTGGTAGCACTCACAGCTGCAAACAGACCGATGTTCTCTAACTCAGTCTGAAAATGCTTCAAGGCCCAATCAACTAAGCGAGCCCATCGAAGATTTGAAGGGGTGATCCACCCGCCACACCGAGGGTTCACCTTAGGGTATACTCCCCCACGCCCCATAAAATCATTACAGAAAGTCGATAACTGGACCGGCTAGATCACCAAACTGTCTTCACTCGGGACACTGCCCGGGTACAGCCCCCTGAACAGCGTCACAGAGCCAGAAGGGCGGCTGACAAACGACCCCTGGTCAGCTCCTCTCAGATGAAAGATCTTCCCTGGCTTGCCATGAAGATCGGGGGTCAGCGTCCACGACATCTTCTGGGATGGGTAGCATGGAAGAAGGCCAAGATGGGATAGTCTCTCAGCATATTGGGCAGGTACAAGACCAAATCCACGGCAGGAAAAACCCAGAGTTCTCTCTTAGGCTTTGTCTGGGACTACTTGTAAATCATGTCCCCGAAGAGGAAAGCCGGCTTCAGGTATTGCTCCCCGTCTACGTACGTTAGGGGCTCCCCGTTGATCAAATTCAGCAGCGTTCGCTCGCCCTGAGCCGATATCAGAATTGCCCTTCCTTCGAGATACTGGGGCCCAGAGATAGGAAATGTCACGTGCGACAGATCCTCCAGATAGTTGGAGTGCAGCATCCCGGCAGCAGAGCCCATCACTTCAGCTAGCGGAGACTCATACAAGTTAACTGCAAAAGTACAAAAGAAACACATCAGTTCCTAACTAGACATCTCGGGACTTGCAGCATCCGAAAAAAAAAATCAACAGTCCATGCTCTACGCCGAGACTGTGAAACTTGAGCCTTTACGCTGGAATCCATTTCTTTAACATAAAATTCAAGATTGGCAGTATACGGTCTGTGCTTTACGCCAGATTGATTAAATTGAGTTATTACGCCAGGATTTTCATCCACAAGCATAAAATTCAAATTTTAATAGTATACACCAAGTTTTTGGCGGTCAAAGCTTTTACGCTCGACTGCGGAAAATATGGAGTTCTTACGCTGACACATTAGAAATGTGGACGTAAAAAGATGAAACGTCTCCGTGCATCATCTTCCTCAAAGAGGCTATCAGCACAGAAGACGACCTAACGCGGTCACGTTCAACGTGTGCGAAGGATTTTCAGTTATTCTCTTTTTCCTAAGAGCTCTACCTTCCATGCCGGGTGCACTACTCGTCGGCGGGATGCTCCGCTCAGAATAGAGTTCACCTTGTCCAGCCAGAGACGGTCTCGCTTGAGCGGAGGAACGAGAAGAAGAATCAACCTTCTTTCCCTTAGTGGAGGAAGTTTGTTTCGAAGCCATTACTGGAAACTTTGAAGACTCAAAGAAGAAACGGAGAAGAACTCTAACAGTCGAAAGCTTTCCCTCGCAGAAGACGGATGGAAAGTTTTCCCCTCAGAAATTTGGGATATATATAGAGTTCGGATGGACTCCTCGGACCCCGAACCAAATCCCCTAATTAATATTCGGTTATGATTGGGTCCTACGTCAGCCTACTTATTCAGAGAAGGCGGACAGTCAGCGAATTCGAAAAAGGTTTTTGCGCAAAGTAGGTTCGTGGTTTCTACGCTAAGGAGCTTTTCTACGCTCGACGGTTACAGATCTACGGTTTTTCGCTCGCAGGCTATGAGTCTATGGTTTCACGCCCGGATGCCTTTGTGCTCGGTAGCTTTTATGCTCGAGAGGCTACGAACCTACGACTTTACGCTCAGCAGATACCAAATCGATGATCTCACGCTCGGTGGCGCTTACTTTACGCTCAGAGGCGACGGATCCACGACTTCACGCTCGGAAAATTTTCTTTTCAGAAGCAACAAATCTACAGTTCTACGCTAAGGAGCTTTCTATGCTCGACAGCTACGAATCTACGGCTTTATGTTCGACAGCTACAAGTCGGGTTTTACGCCCGGATGCCTTTGTGCTCGGTAGCTTTTATGCTCGAGAGGCTACAAGCCTACGACTTCACGCTCAGGAACTACAAGTCTATGATTTCACACTCGATGGTGTTTAGTTTACGCTCAGAGGCTGCCAACTTATGATTTCGCGCTCCATGACTTCCCACATATCTGAAAGATATGCAGGCCAGAGTATGCGTACATCTGAACGATCCTCAAGGCGGTCAATTACAGGAGTTCACACAGAAGATACTCCTTCTTGACCTCAAGATATCCCAAGTATCCGAAGCATACAGAGTTCAAACATTGAAAAATTACTCTTCTTTATGGGTCGATTTGAGGTTCATCCAGACTCCAGTCTGAATATTTTATCTACCAAGATGGCAAATCAGCTTGACAGCCATTTCTCGCCCTGTCCCAAAGGGATTTTTGAGAAATCATTCTTGAAGATGATGTCTGAACAAAAAAATTCTGTTTATAAGAAGTAACAGTTCAGGATTCTACGCGGTTCCTCACTCCTAAACAGCAGGACAGTTCGAACACTCGAATGCTAAAAGCGGCTTTCTACGCAACCCTAAGTTATGCGTAAAAGACAGGACAGGATCTAGCACTCTTTCTAAACAGAGTCGGCATAAAGAATCATACGTGTCAAAGCTACACATATTCAGACTTCACAGCAAAGTATGGCAACATGATCATATACACGAAAGAAAGACGATTTTATTAAAGATTTAAGTCATGATTACATATGAGGGAAATCCAATCTACAAGGGTTTTTTTCTTCATTTCTCATGATTAAATATGAGGGAAATCCCGTCTACAAAAGGATTTTTTTCTCGTCGTCGTCGGAAGGCCACCCCCGGAATCTGCTCTACCAGGTTCTTGCATGGGCGCCTATTCTTTATCTCTCCTCCAGCAGTTGGTCGGTTTTTACAACCGACTAAAATGATAAATGGAGGGAGAACACGGAACTGGGCTTGCCTAAATTATGCAGATTCCATGCTCCGTGCACCGTGACAGATTGAGTTGAGGTATTTCACCCAACTCAATATCCGAGGTCAGAGCTAGTTGCTGCTCTCATCCCCGGAGGTAACGGGAGAAGGTGCCACTTGCAAGCAGCGTGGTGAAATACGATTCTTCTTCTCTCCCTAAGAACCACCATACAAAGTTGCTGATTATCCCGAGCAAAGGAGGCTATGATATCCTTCCATGATCCATTGTTGCAGAGGACATTTGCTCGAAGATGCCGTCTTTTTTGGCTCCTTACATGCTGGAAGAGCATAATCTCCTTCTTCCTCAAGTCGACCCGACGAACTCCGGCCATCATCTCTGTACGATGAAGGAAGTGTGGGAAGAACAGGAGAACTCCTCAGCCTTTTTATAGATGAGAGAGAGCACCGATCCCCAATGAATCTGCCATAAAGTCATGCTTCATTCAAAGCGTTTCAAATTACGAGGAATTTAAAAGCTTTGAAGGGGGTCTTGTAGAAGCATAAAAAATACGCTGGATAGCTCTACGCAGCATATTGATACAAGACAGCATAAAAAGAGGACTTCAGAGCCTACAATGTACAAACAGAGCTTCTCCGCCAAGCATAGCATGAAATATGGGCTCGAGGACCATCCGCGTAGGGCAGTATGTCCAGGCGGCTTCAGCGCAAACAGGGTGCTTCATCGCCTTTATGGCATAAAACTCATCCTCTTTCAATGCAGCATTGAAGTGTACGAGGGATGCTTCGTATTCTCCGAAGTAAACCTGTCAGATCCTACAATGAACCTGTCAGATCCTGCAATAAACCTGACATCTCGACTTCTGACAAAGGGATACTGCTCGACTACCCAGGTGACGGCTATAATGATGGTACGGCACTGCAACCCAGGCTATCATTTACTTCCATTTCCCTTGCGTAAACCACTTTTACGTACACAGAGTAATACGCTGCCTAGTTTTACACAGGCAGACGAGAGCTTCTTACGCTCCGCGGAAGACAAACCGCCTGCCACGTCAAAAGCTGTACTCCGGACGGGACTCGAGGCACGTCTCTGCATTTAATGCACAGGGTGGTGACAGGCCCTCAAGGCACGTCTCTGTAATTAATGCGCCAAATACTGACAGATGCCTGAGGTACGTCTCTGCGTTTGATGCACAAAAGGGTGGCAGACCTTCAAAATACGCCTCTGCATTTAATGCGCAGGATGATGGCAGATCTCCACATTTAATACAGGAGATTTGATTAAATATCACTGAACTGTTGTTTAGTGACATCCCCTTTGCGAGAGCTGCTCCTACGCATACAAGGGAATACGCTGCCTAGTTTTACACAGGCAAATTTGAGCTCCTTACGCTCCGCAGAAGACGA
The DNA here is from genome assembly GCA_036927795.1 of Iris macrosiphon. NCBI lineage: Eukaryota > Viridiplantae > Streptophyta > Magnoliopsida > Asparagales > Iridaceae > Iris > Iris macrosiphon. The sequence goes on from JAYESA010000007.1 coordinate 90,884,989, forward strand.
ACAGACTGCCGCGACAGCGGTTACTCTTCGCACAGGATTCAAGGATGGGGGCAGATCTCTGCATTTAATGCAAGAGATCTGATTATCTCCAAGAGCCGTAATTCCAGCTAAGGACGTCCACATCATCACTCTGGCACGTTACGTAGTGGCTTCTACGCCTATTCAGCTTCGGTGCCTGCTCGGCTTCTACGCCCACTCGGCCTTCTGTGCCCACTCGGTCTCTATGACCACTCGGCCTCTATGACCACTCGGCTTCTATGCCTACTCGGCTTCTACGCCTATTCGGCTTCTATGCTAGTTTGATAACTATTTGGCTTCTATGCCATGGTGACAGACATTGGCTTCTATGCCAACCTCTTCTACACGAGGTATACCTACCTACGTGGCTTCTACGCCGTAATCTTTGTAGCGGTTATACGCGTTTTGTCCCTTAGTTGGACCCGCGTCACACGCTCATTCAAAGGATCATCTATACGCAGGCATTGGTTATTTTAACCGTTGTATAAAAGGGTACTGTACTTTCCACTACTCGGTTTTTACACCGACTGAGTGGTCACTGTCACTAAAACTCTATAAATAGAGAACTCTATCAACAGAGGACAAGGTCGAACGATCAGAAATAGGTCGACAAGTTAGAGAAAAAGAGGAGAGAGAGAGAGAGAGAGAAAGAATGGAGAATCCAGAGCTCAGGCAAAGAGAAGGGATCGACGACTTTGGCATCGGGCATCCACCCTCTTCAGCAACCTTCGAAGCTGCTACCTGTCTTCCACGGCACTTCTTCAACATCGTGTGGTCCAAGGGCTAAAGTGATCGACTGCAGATCAGACACTTATAGCAATATTCACCCAGATTAAATAAATTGTACTTAGACATCCTCGTGTAGGATCAAATTTGTACAATCTTGTTTATAAACATAAAAGAAGGGCGGGTCTTCGTACAAGACCTCATTTTTCGCATTCATCAAATCTTTTCTCGTTTATTATCCTAAACAATATGTAACAAGCTTGATCAGTCACAAGCCGATCACATGATATGCTGATATTTTACACACTTAGTTAGATATTCTCTACATGTATCTTTAGTTTATTGATCTAGCATTACTCTATGTTCTAGTTATTGCTCTAGCATTCACTTATATTCCAGTTCATTGTTCTAGCATGCACTTGTATTTTTTTCATTGCTAGTGTACCATTGATGATGATGTATTCTCCAGTATTCTATTTCCAGTATTTTATTATCTCTAGTATTTCTTATTGTCAGTATTTATATCCATCTTGTATTTCTTTATACTATATTATAGTTTTTGTCAATATACATGGAACTGTTGTTAGTGCTTGTACTTCGCTCCAATCCTGACTGGATATTTTTTCCAGAGAATCTTGAGGACTTCTGTCCCACACACTATGGACCAGGTATAGATGCAGATTACACACCAGAGATCTTAGAGGAGTCTATTCCATTAGAGGAGACACTACCTGCAGCTGTTCAGACAACATTTATTTTATGCATTTGAGGTTTATTTTTAGTTTATGTTGAGACTTATGTTAAGTTTAAATTGAGACTTGTGGAAACTTTTTATGTTGGACAACTAGACTATGGTTTATCTCTATTTTGAGACGTTGTGTTTGACTATGTCATTCTTTCTTATCTTTTATCGTGCCATTTATATCCTTATGGTTATTGTGATTGAGTATACATTATGAGATGTTGAGAGATGTTTATTTCATTGTCCTCCGTATGGAGTTGATATTAATGACAGGTTGTGAGTTATGTTTAGTAGATTTGAGACCTAGACAGCGTTATACCGCCGATGCTGCGGCGTAGGCTGGACGTACCCACGACTCATGCCTATATTTTGGGTGCGGGTCATGACAATCCCATCAACCGTTCGAGGAAACAAATATTGTGTACAAGTTGTCCGTAACTATGAAATGTCTAAAACTATGTTAATAAACATAGCATTGAAGACAAAAAAAACTTTTAATATTGATACGTAGTAATTTCTGATATTATAGTCTACCTGTCTTAAGCTATCGTATTATAAAATCTATACTACTAGTTGTACAATAATAAATGAAGTAGTTTTATCTATAACAACAACATATATATATTATGGCAAGCAAGCAAGCAACATTATGATCATTCCATATTTCTATATGATAAGCAATAATATTCAAGACTAATCCCTTTTATCTAGGTTCTTTTAATTATGGTATCGTTGATCGAAACACGCAACAAGAGAGTCATTTTGATTAAGTGTGAAGATAATAAGAGAAGTGTTAAAGCCACTCACTATTGGAGAATTATCGAGAGAAAGAGATCTCCAACGAGAATGTAGTGTTGCCAGACTCGGAGAGTTTAGACACGAGTATGCGAGCGCAGTTACCAGAGCGAGCGGCAAGGGCTTGCTCTTCTGCTTATCTTTCTGATTCATCGGATTTTGATATCTCTGTGCCACGCTCAAGCCTCACTTACACGACAATCTACATTTGTACCAACAGATAATCTATAACTTCTCTTTTCATTCTCCCAAAATTTGATATGAATGCATTAATCAAAGAATGCAAACAATAAAACCAATTAAAAATATTCACGAAAATGCATTCTTAAAACCAACTGAAAAAAGCACCAGCAGGCTTTGCCGATTGAGAAGGGGGAAACTAAAACACTTATCAATTCAGTAAAACTTAATGGATAGAGTTGTTATGATAGGCCATTGGAATGAGGGTAGGCGGGGATGCCTACCCGAATGAAACGAATTACGTACGGCAACGAAAATGAATAATGTCAAGGTTAGAGGGAGTGACTCTTATATAAATTTCTTTATGGAGATACGATCTACTGAATATAGGACTTGATTCCAAAGCGCCAATCCAAATAGAGAAGGGGTCTTAATTCAATCTTTCCCTATCAACTGATACCGACAGGGTTCCAACATAGTGCCACCGAATGAGAAGCGGGGCACTACACCATAACCATCTAAGAAAAAGTTTTACGTTCAAGCTCCCGAGTCGACTTTAAGTTGTAGATTTGTTTATCTTGACTTTATGAGAAGTGGGGCACTACACCTACCACTAAGAAAATAATAAAGGAAACTACTTGTTTATCTCGACTTTAAGCTCCCAAGTCGACTCCTCAATGGAATAATTTCTCTAAAGTATGCGAACGAGAGGAACCACATGATTCCAGAGCATCTTTTCCTTCTTGTCTATGACAAGTGTGTATGTAATTTTAATTAACCAAAATTAACCATATGACACCGGTCGTGCAAGTACTATCGAAGCTGGAAGACATGGAAGATGTCATGTACATTATCCAATGTCAGTGTCACGACCCGCACCCGGATATTCAGATACGAGTACGTGGGTACATCCAGCCTACGTCGCAGCATCGGCGGTAGAACGCTGTCTAGGTCAACTCTACTATCTAAATATCCCAAACATTATATATATGGTACCTGTCAATCCTTTCAACTCCAAACAGAGGAACAATATGGTATCTGATAAATATAAACTATACTCAATCACAATGCAAACTAGGAAAAATAAAGCACAAGATGGAATATAAAAGAAAGAGTCATAATACATTCACAAGACTGAAATAATATATACATGCCAATAACCTCAATAAAAGTCTAATACAAGTCTAACAATAATCTAAACCTCCTCAGGCTCTGGTACTAAGTCCTCATGCTTTAATGAGTATCCTCTAATAGAACACCATCCCACGGTCCGTAGTATATGGGACACTGATCTACGAGCCAATCATCTAAAAAATATATCCAGTTAGGATTGGAGCGAAGTACATACCTCTGAAAGCAGTCTCAAATACATAATCAAGCATATATAATAGATAATAGAAAAGAATACAATATAACTAAATAACAGAGTGAAATAAACTAGATTGAACATGTAATATACTAGAATAAAGAACATACAATAGAATATCTACAATATAATGGAAAATAAATAAAATCTAGCTAATGTGCCATGTAATACAAGTTCATTATGTGATCGGCTTAGGTTGAACATTAATACAATATGGTTACTCGATTACAAGTGTGATATATAATCGACATGTATACGAATACACTAGGGCTTGATCACATAATGAACTCCTATTCCCGTATCCCCAAATAATATAAATGGATCCAATCATGACACATTACGAACACGAATATGGGCACACTGAACTCGAGCAGTAGGTGTATACGAATATAAGTACACTGAACACGAGCATTGTATGAACAAGAAGTACACTAAATCAATACTTAATATACATGATAAAATACATGTGAAGGAGTACCTGCTGAACACAGTAAGGGATAACATCTTTTGACAGGATCCATATAGTACTAGTCCGTGAAACTACTATGTCAAAATCAAGTATACAGTTCTAGAACATGAGATATATACACTATTATGAAATAAAAACTAACAGATAAATGTACTTGCCTGAGGTCCTGAGGAAGGTGTGTCTCTCGATGCCCAAGCTAGTGTCACACAGACCTGTATATTGCATCAATACAGGGGTTTGGAATGACAATAAGTTAAACTAGTCCAATTCTATGTCATAAAGCCATTTCTAAGTCAAAACAGTCAAACTATGTCAACTCTAGGTCAAACTTGGTCAAACTATCTATTTCTAGGTTATATGAGTCTATCTCTAGGATATTAGGTCCATACACTATATAATTAGGCTATACTACCTATGCTAGGATACTAGGATACCAACAAAATACCGTATCATAAGATACGCAAGTTGTTAGATATGAAAATATTATAATATATATATACAAGACAAAATATATAGTACTCCAAGCCAAACTAATGCTAAGTGGATACCTTGGCTTTGAACCAAATGCGGTATCACACCACCTATACATCCATCTTGATATACAAACTCGATACCTTGAGTATAAACTAAGACCTTGACATTACCTTGGTATCACAAGGTAATACAATATCTAACAATAGCTAACTAACCAATATATCTCACTATACACTAACATGCACTTAAACTTATAGCAATACTATACCAACTATCATAACTAACATACCCAATGGATATTCAATACCCATACCCAAGATAGCACAACTCTCATTACCATGGTGTAACTCAAGGTAAACTAGAAATAATACTAACCAATGCTAACTAATGCTTATATATATATATATATATATATATATATATATATATATATATATATATATATATATATATATATATATAACTTAGCTTATTAACTAGCTTAACTTATCTACAACTTAATTTCTAAGCACTTAAGCTATTGCTACTTATTGCTACTGCTTCTGCTTATCGTTGTTGCAGCTTATTGCTTCTGCTACTTATGCAGCTTATTGCTTTTGCTGTTTCTGCAGCTGCTGCTTCTCGCTGTTGCTTCTCGCTGCGGCTTTGTCACGTCCCAGTCCCAAAATACGTAGGACTAGGAATACGCAACATGCCAGCTGTATGTATACGATAACTCAAATATGTTGGAAGATCGTAACACATACGTACGTTGTACATGAACATCAAATCCGCAAGTGGTAATATACTATCAACACAAGTCATACGCAATCTATATCTCATCCACAGCATAAATAAAGAAATAGGAAATAAATAACTGAATCTCAAGTATGAAGTATCAAATAATGATAGTCGGGTGGAAACAAAACCACTGCCAATCGACTATACTAAAACTAAATGAGAGAAGAGATCAAACTCTAATATAAGATAAATGTCAATAAAGGAAATAGCAACTAGAATATCCATCAGCTGCAATGAATCAGGGGTACTCTGAAGGTAAGACCTCCTCAGTCTGGTATGAAGTGTCAGGTCCGGGTCTGTACTCCTACGGATAGTCATGTCCGTCTATACCTGTAAAGGGACCAGGTCCTCAGAGGAATGTAATAAGATGCATAGAAGCATGCCAATAAAGTTCTGAAAATAAACATCCAATGGGTCGCCTAACCGTCTATGTGAATGCACTTTGAGAACAACTTTTCAACACGTAGGCTATCTGGCCAAAATGGATTGGCATAATTCTCTCAGAGAATCAGGGGCCTAAAAAGCATGATGTCTTTTGAACGTCAGAGGCCGCCTGTAGATAATAATATAGGGGTCATCTGACCGCGCATCTCCGGCGGAGAGTACGGGTTACACAAGGAAAGTGCAAAGAAGCCCAAACGTCTTACTTGTTGTCCTCCTCACCCCATGATCTAAGCATGTCATGTCCATGACACGATGAGACCTCTAATAACTGCCAAGGCTTCTAATTATGCAAATTCTATAAACAGTTATCCCTATCCGTCGCACGTCCCATACGTATCGGTGGCCAGCCTAATACGCAAGTCCGTGTCCTACATGAGACTCACATTCGTGTAACAACTGTGTCATGGCCAATGAAACATAAGAATGCCTCATGATAATGGGGTGGTCTCATAATACTAGGTCAACATGCATACTATATAATAAAAATAAAATACGACGTCACCGTCGTTGCACCGAAGTTATTCTTGGACGCGCAGTTTATATAGCAGTTAAAATATATGAACTAAATAACTCAAATAAAATACATGCACCATATGGACTATAAATCACAGTACAATGGCAAGGTATACTTGTCTGGCAAGCAATCTGTGTAGTGTAAGCTTTCAGACGTCAAGCACATAGGATCAGAAACTATGGCCTCCGAATAAACGTCTCCGGAGGCTGAAATAAATATCACCAACGTTCCCAAAATCAGCAAGGTAGCTAGAAAATACTACCCTTTCTTCCAATTTGGACACAAGGGCAAAACGATAATTTTGGGTCAAAACGGGGTCCACATATGGGCCACTTTGCAATAAAATACGTGCCAGAGGTAAAAGTCTCTAAATGGGACAAATTATAGGTCAAACAAATTCTAAACGTCAATACGAACTCAACGGTATGTCCAATTTTGGATTCCGGTGAGCCGAATACAAATTCGCCCTTAATATAATTCGTGGGACCCGCAATTAGGCGGCTTGGTAAACTGTCTCGGAATCACGTAAAACTTGGGTCACAGGACCAACATGATACCACGAATCTAATGGCGCAAGTTTTGTCGCATTCCAGCGAGCGTACACAAAATGGTGTAGTATTTTACAAAAGTTGCGATATAGGAACTTTTTACGGATACGGGTTGATTCCGACGCGCACACATGTCCGAATCAATTTTTGCGAAAGCATATACGTCAGGACATACCATATGCGCCTTTTGGAGCAATTGGTACACGACGAGGCGATCCCGTTTGGCGGGGCACACTCTGTATCACAAGTTTTAATATTTTAAAAATAAGTTTTTTTGATATTTCTACTTGATTTATCTCTGATTTTAACACAAAGTAAAATAAACTAATTAATAGAGAATGATCTTAGTTATATAGACTTTACATAGAAAAAAGTATATTTCAATTTGGATATCTATGTTCGAAGATATCAGCGTCTAAACATAGGTCGTTGGAACAGTTTATAATAGCTTAAAAATTATGGTTTTCTCTCAACTTGGCTTCGATTTCTACCTGGTTTTAATGCTGCTCGAATGAAACTAATTAATAGAGTTTAGAGGGGGATAGGTTGTGATCATACCGGTGAAGACGGATCCAAAAATGAATGAGAGACGAGACAGAAATTAACGCGTGATGTAGGGGTCGTCGCTTCCTGTTCCTATCGCGGTTGACCGCACGGATGATGCTGTCACGGCCGGCCGGTGGCTCTCCGGTGGTTGCACGGGGTTCAGTTGGTCGGAGATCGGCGGCGTGGAGGGGTAGATGTCAGCGGCTAGGGTTAGGGTTTAGAATATAGGGATATATAGGTGGAGGCGAGGGTCAGATGGGTCGAGGTCGTTACAACCGCTGACGGGGAATAGCAGCGAGCTGCTGGGTTAGGGATTGGGCTTAGGCTTAGGCTTAAGAATTAGGTTTAAGGCTTAGGAGTTAGGCTTAAGGGTTTTATTTGTTTTAAGTTTTCTTTTAATGATTTTTTTCTTTTCTTTTACTTACTCTATTATTTAATACTATATATATTTATATATATGCATATAAGGTATAAAATATCCAGAAAAATATTTGTACATTCTAAAAATCTATCACCCTTCTACAAGGGTTCCTAAAATATAATAAAATAAAAATAATAGTTTTTTGTGCAATAATTCTAAATAAGTAATTATCTTGGTAATTAATCAATAAATTTTATTTTCTAATTAACTAAGAAATAATATAAATAATTTCAATGATTAATTAATTAAATATAATATTTAAAATTAGGTGATCTCAGAGTGGTCAAGAACATGACTGTTATCTGCCACATATCGCCTAAGTTGCGACACATGAAATACATCATGCACTCCCTCGAGTGAAGGTGGTAGTGCAAGTCGATATGCCACTTCTCCCATTCGCTCTAGCACGTTAAATGGTCCAATATACATTGGGCTCAACTTGCCACGCCCTCCAAACCGAATAGTGCCTCTAGTAGGTGATATCCTCAAGAAGACATGATCGCCTTCTTTAAACTTCAAGGGATGACGGTGAAGGTCTGCCCACTGCTTCTGCCTGTCTTGCGCTACTCGCAAGTGCCCTTGTATCTTTTTTACTGTCTCCATGGTATTGACTACCAACTCTGGTCCCAGAATCTGACGTTCTCCCATGTCACTCTAACACATGGGAGACCTACACTTTCTTCCATACAATGCTTCAAACGGAGCCATCTAGATGCTCGCTTGATAGCTATTATTATAAGAAAACTCCACAAGATGTAGGTGGTCCTCCCATGATCCTCCGAAGTCCAACATACAAGCCCTCAACATATCCTCCAGTATCTGAATATTTTGTTCGGACTGCCCATCTGTCTGCAGGTGATAAGATGTACTAAACTTTAGAGGAGTCCCAAGACTCTCCTGTATGCTTCTCTAAAAGTGAGATGTAAAACACGAATCCCTATCTGACATAATGCTGACCAAAATGCCGTGTAACCTCACGATTTGCCTCATGTATAAGTCAGCCAAAGCTTCTGTATACTGGCCAACTCTAAAAGTCAAGAAATGTGCGGACTTAGTGAGTCGATCCACTATTACCCATACAGCATCTCGCCCACTCAGACTCTTTGGGAAACCCGTAATAAAGTCCATAGTGATGTGCTCCAACTTTTACTCAGGAATTCAAAGTGGTTGCAGTAGCCCTACTGTTCTCTGATGTTTTGCCTTCACCTGCTGACATACTAGACATTTGGCCACAAAACAAGCTCTCTCTTTTCATCCCATGCCACCAAAAGTGTTATCGTAAGTCACGGTACATCTTGGTGCCTCCAAGATGAATAGAATATATTAAACTATGAGCTTCTGCCATCAGCACCTGTCGAATCTCTCCATTGGGAATATATAGACGATTACCATATCGTAATGTCCCGTCACCATGAATGCATAATCTCGTCTGCTCTCCGGCATCTATCCTTTCTTTCAATCTCCTGAAGCTGGCGTTTATAGGCAAAGCTGCATTAATCCTCTCTACTAGTGATGACTGTACTTGTAAATTGACTAGAGTCCCATCTGCTTCGGGTAATATCACTTCTATGCCAAGCTCTTGCAAGTCCTACAATAACTCCCTCTGTGTCGTCAAGAAGAAAGTTGCAGGCTTTCGGCTTAACGCGTCTGCAACTATGTTAGCCTTGCCTGGGTGATAATGCAGCTCTATCTCAAAGTCCTTCATCAACTCAAGCCACAGACGTTGCCTCATATTTAACTCCTTCTGTGTGAAGACATACTTGAGGCTTTTATGGTCTGTATAGATCTCCACTCGTTCCCCATATAGGTAATGTCTCCATAGCTTCTGAGCAAAAACAATGGCTGCAAGCTCCAAGTCATGAGTTGGATAATTCTTCTCATGTAGTCATAACTGTCTAGATGCATATGCAATCACCTTGCCATGATACATCAACACACATCTCAAGTCTTTTCCCGATGCATCACTGTAAATCATATAACCTCCTGATCCCGATGGAATAGTCAATACTGGCACTGTGGTTAGTCGCTTCTTCAACTCCTGAAAAGCGGCTTAACACTCGTCGGTCCATATGAACTCTTGGTCCTTGCACGTCAACCGAGTAATAGGCACTGCTATCCTTGATAAGTTCTTTATGAACCGTCGATAATATTCCGCAAGTCCAAGGAAACTCCTCATCTCCGATGCTGATTTAGGAATGGGCCATGTCTCTACTGCAGAGATTTTCTCTGGATCAACAGATATACCATCTTCCGTAATGACATGCCCAAGAAATAAGATGTTGTCTAAGAAAAACTCATATTTACTGAGCTTCGTATATAACTGCTCTCCCCTCAAGGTCTCTAGGACAATCCGCAGGTGCTTCTCGTGCTCCTCGTGGCTCTTCGAATAGACAAGTATGTCATCTATGAAGAAGACCACGAACTGGTCCAAATACAGATGGAATACTCTATTCATTAAGTCCATAAAGATAGCTGGAGCATTGGTCAATCCAAATGGCATGACCAAAAACTCGTAGTATCCATATTTTGTCCTGAATGCGGTCTTCGGGATATCCTGCTTCCATACCTTCACCTGGTGATTTCCAGATCTCAAGTCTATCTTCAAGAATATCTTGGATCCACTAAGCTGATCAAATAAGTCATCAATACGTGGCAGTGGGTATTTATTCTTCATAGTCACTGCATTTAAGGCTCTGTAGTCGATGCACATACGCACTGACCCATCCTTCTTTGGTAAAAATATTACTGGTGCTCCCCAGGGTGATGCACTTGGCCGGATGAACCCTTTTCCTCTAATTCTTTCAACTGTGCCTTCAGCTCATCCATCTCCTTCTTTGCCAATCTGTAAATATGCGATGCTATGGGTGCTGCTCCCGGTGTCAATTAAATCGAGAATTCCATATCTCTGCCCGGAGGTAGTCCTGGCAATTCTCCTGGAAAGACGTCTTAGAACTCTGAAAGGATGGGACGATAGATAACGTCATCCATTGCAAGTTGAACACCATCAAGGGCTTCTGTGGATCCCCGTGCAAACTCAAGTTCCGGCTGGCCTGGTACCTTAAAAAGAATACTTCCTCCAAAATATTCGAAGAAAGCATGGTACTTGCTTAGCCAGTCCATCCCAAGCACAATATCAAAATTTGGCATAGGAAGGACTAAGAGTCAGGCATTCATCTCTCTGCCACGAATCACTACAGGACAAGATCTAAAAATCCGGCTAACAGGTACAACTCTACCTCCGGTGAGAATTCTAACACAACTAGGTAAAGGTGTAGTGGCAATATTGTGCTTGGCAATAAAATTAGAAGATATGAATGAGTGGGTAGCTCCCGTATCAAATAATGTCACAACAGAAAAAGTAAAAACAAGAGTAATACCTGCAATAACATCAATCTCCTGTTCTATGTCATCCACTTCTAGTGCAAAAGCTTGCCCTTTCCTTGGTGGTAGTCCATGTCTGGCCCTCGTGAACTGGTCCTCCTCAGTAGGTGGCGGTTTTCCTTGCTGAAATCCTCCGGCTGCTGGGGGTCGAGGTGCTCCTGGTTTTGTCATCTGCTGAACTGGCTTCGGTGCTGGAAGTGATGGCCTCTGTATTGACGGTAGAAGCGTCAATGCCTGCTACATTGGACAGTCTCTCGCCATATGCTATCAGGAACCATACCTCATGCACTGTCCCAAGCGCAGCCAATAGTCTCTCATAATGTGCTTGCGCTTCCCACAATAATTGCAGTAGGGCTTCTCCAAAATCTGGTACGGTCCTGCTCTGTGTTGCTGTTGCTGCTACTATGCCAAAGGACGTCTGATGGGTCCTCCTTGCTGTGTTCTTGTTAGTCCCTATTGTGCCTTTAGTTGACACCACTTTCCCTTGCTGATGGCCTCTTGTAGCCTAGCTTCTGTCAATAATTTGGCATAAGAGATCCGAGACTGTGAGCTAGTATAGTGTTAGAGCTCCTGAATCAGCCTGCAGTGAAACCTCTTAGCCTTCTCCAAGTTATTAGGTATGAGGGTAGCGCCATATTTACTAAGGCGACTAAACTCTACATTATACTCGTTGACTGTCTTGTTTCCTTGCTCCAGATGGAGGAACTGATCGTACAACGCATCCCTTACAGTGTCCGAGAAGTACATCCTCTCAAAGCACTCCAAAAATTGTTTCCAAGTCTGATGCGTACCTAACTGGCGCTCCATTAATTCCTACCAGTGATGAGCGTTACCATCTAGCTGGGTTCTTACACCTGTCATCTATAGATCTGTAGGCAGCTGTGATGCTTCTAACAACTTCTTGGTGTGGGTAATCCAGTTTATGGTCTCCTCTGGGCTCTCAGTGCCTTTATACGGCTTGGGGCCCATCTGTACAAAGTTCTTGACTGAACCAAATTGAGCTCGTGGTACTGGAACTAGTGCTTGGGCTGGTACAGGTGCCAGCGTAGCCATTCTCTCAAGTGCTCCCAAAAATTCTCGCCTCTGCTTTGTCGCTTGCTGCCTCTGATCTACAGCCAGTGCGGCCACCTGTTGTCTCTGTTCCTGGATCATCATTTGGAAGAATTGGAACAGCTATGTCTGGCCCTCATGTGGTGTCGATGAAGCTGGAAAAGTTCCATTAGGTGAAGCGAAAAGATCAGATGGAACCGGATTATGAGTCTGTCCATCCGGCCCCGGAAGTCTAGGAGTCGTTGAGGCCTCTCCTCGAGTTTGGCTGTTGACTCCTGAAGGTGTGTCGCCCCTGGTGGGAGTACATCCACTACGCAAATCCATCTCTCTGCAAGAGGTGGACGAAAAGATTAGAAGGAGTATAGGAATCAAACAGGATACAAGCATTTAAATAGGAAAGTTGAAAGGAAAGATGAGTTTTAGTCAAGCATGGATGAGATCCTATACTCTATTCCTATACGCAGGCTTGTTCGGTACAGTAACGTAACCGAGACAACAGTAACGTAACCGAGACAATATATTCGAAGACCTGCATGGGCCACCACTAAAATCATGTCACGCCCCAGTCCCAAAATACATAGGACTAGGAATACGCAATATGCTAGCCGTATGTATACGATAACTCCAATGTATTGGAAGATTGTAACACATACGTACGCTGTACATAAACATTAAATCCACAAGTAGTAATATACTGTCAACACAAGTCACACGCAATCTATATCTCATCCACAACATAAATAAAGAAATAGAAAATAAATAACTGAATCTCAAGTATGAAGTATCAAAGAAAGATGGTCGGGTAGAAATAAATCCACTGTCAATCGACTATACTAAAACTAAATGAGAGAAAAGATCAAACTCTAATATAAGATAAATTTCAATAAAGGAAATAGCAACTAGAATATCCATCAGCTGCAATGAATCAGGGATACTCTGAAGGTAAGACCTCCTCAGTCTGGTATGAAGCGCCAGGTCCGGGTCCATACTCCTGTGGATAGTCATGTCCGTCTATACCTGAAAAGGGACCAGGTCCTCAGAGGGACGTAACAAGATACATAGAAGCATGCCAATAAAGTACTTAAAATAAACATCCAATGGGTCGCCTAACCGTCTATGTGAATGCACTTCGAGAATAACTTTATAATACGTAGGCTATCTGGCTAAAATGGGATTGGCATGATTCTCTCAGAGAATCAGGGGCCTAAAAAGCATGACGTCTTTTGAAAGTCAGAGGTAGCCTGTAAATAATAATATAGGGGTCATCTGACCGCGCATTTTCGGCGGAGCGTACGGGTTACACAAGAAAAGTACAAAGGAGCCCAAACGCCTTACTTGTTGTCCTCCCAACCCCATGATCTAAGCATCTCATGTCCATGACACGATGAGACCTTTAATAACTGCCAAGGCTTCAAATTATGCAAATTCTATCAACAGTTATCCCTATCCGTCGTACGTACCATACATACCAGTGGCCAGCCTAATACGTAAGTCCATGTGCTACATGAGACTCACATTCATGTAACAACTGTGTCATGGCTAATGAAACATAAGAATGGCTCATGATAGCGGGGTGGTCTCATAAAACTAGGTTAACATGCATACTATATAATAAAAACAAAATACGACGCCACCGTCGTTGCACCCAAGTTATTCTTGGACGCGCAGGTTATATAGCAGTTAAAATATATGAACTAAATAACACAAATAAAATGCATATACCATATGGAATATAAATCATAGTACAATGGCAAGGTATACTTGCCTGGCAAGCAATCTGCGTAGTGTAAGCGTCCAGACGTCAAGCACACAGGATCAGAAACTATGGCCTCCGAATAAACATCTTCGGATGCTGAAATAAACATCACCAACATTCTTAAAATCAACAAGGTAGCTAAAAAATACTACCCTTTCATCTAATTTGGACACGGGAGCAAAACGATAATTTTGGGTCAAAATAGGGTCCACATGTGGGCCACTTTATACCGAAATACGTGCTAGAGGTAAAAGTCTCTAAATGGGACAAATTATACGTCAAACAAATTCTAAACGTCAATACGAACTCAACAGTATATCCAATTTCGGATTTTGGTGAGCCGAACACAAATTCGCCCTTAATGTCAACCGTAGGGCCCGCAATTGGGTGGCTTGGTCAACTGTCTCGGAATTGCGTAAAACTTGGGTCACAGGACCAGCGTGATACCATGAATATAATAGCGCATATTTTGTCATATTCCGGCGAGCGTACACAAAATGGCGTGGTGTTTTACAAAAGTCACGATGTTAGAATTTTTACGGATATGGGTTGATTCCGACGTGCACACACGTCCGAATCAATTTCCGCAAAAGCCCATACGTCAGGACATACCATACGCGCCTTTCGGTGCAATTGGTACACGACGAGGAGGTCCCGTTTGGTGGGGCGCACTCTGTATCACAAGTTTTAATATTTTAAAAACAATTTTTTCTGAGATTTCTACTTGATTTATCTCTGATTTTAACACAAAATAAAATAAACTAATTAATAGAGAATGATCTTGGTTATATAGCCTTTACATAGGTAGATTTTAATTTGGATATCTATGTTGGAAGATATGAGCCTCTAAACATAGGTCATTGGAACAGTTCATAATACTTTAAAATTTATAGTTTTCTCTAAACTTGGCTTCGATTTCTACCTGATTTTTAATGCTGCTCGAATGAAACTAATTAATGGAGTTTAGAGGGGGATAGGTTGTGATCATACCGGTGAAGACGGATCCAAAAATGATTGAGAGACGAGACAGAAATCGACGCATGAAGTAGGGGTCGTCGCTTCATGTTTCTGCCGCGGTTGACTGTGCGGATTACGCTATCACGACCGGCCGGCGGCTCTCCGGTGGCTGCACGGGGTTCAGTTGGTCGGAGGTCGGCGGCGTGGAGGGGTAGATGTCAGCGGCTAGGGTTAGGGTTTAGAATATAGGGATATATATATATAGGTGGAGGCGGGGGTTAGATGGGTCGAGGTCGTCACAACCGCGGGCGGGGATTAGCAGCGGGCTGCTGGGTTAGGGATTGGGCTTAGGCTTAGGCTTAAGAATTAGGTTTAAGGCTTAGGAGTTAGGCTTAAGGTTTTTATTTGTTTTAAGTTTTCTTTTAATGATTTCTTTTTCTTTTTCTTTTCTTTTACTTACTCTATTATTTATATATATATATGCATATAAGGTATAAAAAATCCAAAAAAACATTTGTAGGTTCTAAAAATCTATCACCCTTCTACAAGGGTTCCTAAAATAAAATAAAATAAAAATAATAGTTTTTGTGCAATAGTTCTAAATGAGTAATTATCTAGGTAATTAAATCAATAAAAAAATTTTTCTAATTAACTAAGTAATAATATAAATAATTTTAATGATTAATTAATTAAATATAATATTTAAAATTATGGGGTTTTACAGGCTTATTGCTTGCTACTGTTGCTGCTGCTTCTCGCTGCCTCTGCTGCTGCTTCTTGCTGCTTCTCGGCCTGCTTCTGCTGCTGCCTCTCGGTGCTTATTGGCCTGCTTTTGCTTATAATTCTCCCCTCTAGCTCACATGCACACATCTAATGCACACATACACTCACTCTTATATATATATATATATATATATATATATATATATATATATATAACATACCCACACTAATGATGCACATGCACTCTCCTATTCTCCCATGACCACCAACACATCAAAATAAATTATAGTTATGATACTCTAATAGCTATAACAATTATAATTATAATAATCTAATAGCTATCACCAAGGTATATTGAATTAAAATATAAGAAAACAAACACGTGGAGTGCACCGCACTCGTATTACACTCAATCTATGATACGCTCGCGATACGGCTCTACCACACCACCAAACGTACCCTGAAGGACACGAGCAAGTCTAAAATCATAATTAGAAGCAACATGAAGTATTAGCTATTCATCTACATGCCCGTGTCAAAATGTGACATGCTCAAACCCTCGTGTCGGAAGAAAACCCCCAAATTAACCCGTATCGTCAAATTATCGGTATACAGCCTACACGTATCCAATTATGGCTATGAAACTAATCATACACAATAAAACACATATTAATTTGTTCTAATTGACCTATTGACAAATATAAGATGTGCCAATCTCAGAATTTTCCCAAAATTGACACAAAATACTACATAACTTTCTTTATAGGGCACCTATGAACCTAATTCCAATTCATATGGGTAGCCTTAGTGCATACAAGGGTTCCTAATGATTAAATTATAGATTTAGAGTCTAATTAGAGAGAAAAAACTAAATTGTACCTATTGGAAGATGGATTTCTAATAAAATTCTCCAAATGAGTGTCAAGAGCCTTCAACTTGTAGATCCTTGCTTCTCTTTGTAGATCCTTGTTTCCTCCTTGTTCTAATAGCCTACAATGATGAATAGAAAAGAAATTGGGGAAAATTTTGGTTAGGAATTGGTGTAGAGATGAAGAAATTTAGAAGAGAGATTCTAGATCCAGATTTGGAATAAAAAATAAAGAGAGAGAGAGAGAGCGTTTCTCTCCTCCCTTATGGTGGTCGACCTCTACCCCCCTTCTCCAAGCTACTATGAAATATCCATAATACCCCTTAGGGCTTGTCATGAAGGAATTAATTAAGATGGGAAGGTTCTAGTCTAATTATTTTAACTAATTAATTCATCCTCCTAATGAATGGGCTTACTATTGGGCTCAATTCTAACTAGAATTAAATATTGGTCCATGGATCTAATCTAAACTAGTTATGTCCACTAACACAAGTCCAAAATAAAATATAATATCTAACAAGAAATAAATAATATAATAAATAATATGCACAATATTTAATATTATATTTTTAAAATAAAATACACTTGCCAAATTACCTACCCCTAGTTAGAAAAGTGAGGGTGACAATCCTACCCACCTTAGAAAATTTTTGTCCTCGAAATTAAGGAAGAAACTAACTACCAAAAGCAATCAATACAAGAAAGAA
This sequence comes from Iris macrosiphon, assembly GCA_036927795.1. Lineage (NCBI taxonomy): Eukaryota > Viridiplantae > Streptophyta > Magnoliopsida > Asparagales > Iridaceae > Iris > Iris macrosiphon. The sequence continues at coordinate 90,902,454 of JAYESA010000007.1, forward strand.
AGAATTATACCATACGGCTCAAACAGATAAGGATATCGCTCGTGCATCTCGGCCTCTCGCTCCCATGTACTCTCTCCTGGAGAGTGATGCCTCCATGTGACACGCACCAAAAGAATTATTTGGTTTTGTAGCACCTTCTTCCTGCGGTCCAAGATCTCCACGGGCTGCTCTGGATGGCTGAGTGTCGGACCAACCTTGATCTTCGAGTGATGTAGTACATAGCTAGGATCTGCCATGTACCGTCTAACTATAACACATGGAGCACGTTGTGCACTCCCTCAATGCAGGGGTCAAGTCTAGTATGTAAGCAACTGCACCAACTCTTTCGAGAATACTGAAAGGTCCGATGAATCGCGGACTAAGCTTTCCGTCTCCACCAAAATGAATCGTGCCACGCGTTGGAGAAATCCTCAAGACAACTAGATCGCTAACCTAGCACAAAATATATCCTTAGCACTCTAATAAAAACAAGCAATCACAAGCAATGCAAAACAAAATCTATACCTCAAACTCTAATGGTCTCTTGTGACTATCGGCCCAATGTTGTTGTCTCTCATGCGCCACCCGAAGTTTATCCCTGATGAGCTTCATATTCTCAGCTGCATCGACGGCCATCTCTGGTCCCAATAATTCTCTCTCACCAACATCACCCCATGATAACGGAGTACGGCATCTCCGTCCCTATAATACCTCAAATGGTGACATCTCTATACTGGCCTGGTAGCTATTGTTGTAAGAAAATTCTACCATGTGAAGATGATCTTCCCAATAGCCTCCAAAATCTAAAACACATATACGTAGCATATCCTCGAGAGTCTGAATAGTCCTCTCTGACTTTCCGTCTGTCTGAGGGTAATTTGCAGTACTGAATTTGAGCTGAGTGCCCAAGCTAGCCTGCAAACTCCTCCAGATGTGAAACATGAAGCGACTATCCTGATCCGAGACTATGCTCACAGGAACTCCATACAATCTGACTATCTGACACACATACATCTCCGTGAGCTTCTCCGTAGACGTATCCAGTTTGAATGGAAGAAAGTAGGCTAATTTGGTTAACCCGTCTACGATAACCCAAATCGCATCTTTACCTCCTAGAGAATGTGGAAGCCCTGAAACAAAGTCCATCGTCATATGCTCCCACTTTCACTCGGGAATGGGTAAAGGCCGAAGCAATCCACCTGGCCTCTGTCTCTCTGCCTTTACCTGCTGGCATACCAAGCATCTGAATACAAAGATATCTACCTCTCGCTTCATACCATACCACAAAATATGCTCTCTCATGTCCCTATACATCTTGTTGGCAGCTAGATGCATAAAGTACTGAGATCGATGCGCCTCCTAAAGAATCTTCTCGCACAATGCTCCACTCGGCATACAGAATCTGGTATCGTGTCGCAATGATCCATCATCTGTAATACTGATGTCCTCTGCCAATCCTATCTGAACCTGTCCTCTGATGCTCCTCAAAGACTTATCCTTGAACTGTGTGGCTCTGATCCGGTCCATCAACTTTGACTGTACCTAAAGTCCCCACATCTGTATTGTAACTCCAGGAACTGATACCTTAATACCAAGTTATCAAGATTTGCCAATAAATGTATGTCCCTCGTCAAGTATATAGCCACTAGATACCTGCTCAAGGAATCTGCGACTACGTTGGCCTTCTCTGGATGATACTGCAAAGCAATGTCGAAGTCCTTCATCAACTCCAACCACCGCCGCTGCCTTATGTTGAGCACTTTTTGTGTAAACATATACTTCAAGCTCTTTTGATCTATAAAGATCTCTACCCGCTCTCCATACAAGTAGTTCTTTCATAGTTTAAGAGCAAAAATAACTGCTGCAAACTCCAAATCATGGGTTGGGTAATTCATCTCATGTGGGCATAATTGCCTGAAAGCATAGGCAATCATCTTCCCGTTCTGCTGTAACACACAACCCAAACCCTTACCCAATGCATCACTGTATATAGAAAATCCTCCTGCCCCTGATAAAAATTTTAATATTGGAGCTGTAGTCAACCTCTTCTTTAGCTCCCCAAAAGCATACTAACAATCCTCAGTGCAAACAAAATCCATATCCTTCCTGGTTAGTCTAGTGTTGGCTCCATAATCCTGAAAAAATCCTGAACAAATCTCCAATAATAGCCTACCAGTCCAAGAAAACTCCTGATCTCCGCTACTGAACTCGGGGTAGACCATGACTCAACTACAAAAATTTTCTTCGGGTCTACTGAGATCCCGTCTCATGTAATCACATGCCCGAGTAATTCAACCTTATCAAGGAAGAATTCATACTTTAAAAGCTTGCCATATAGCCTCTCCTTCCTGAGGGTCTCCAGAACTACCCTCAGGTGATTCTCATGCTCTTTCGGGGTCTTCGAATAAATCAATATATCATCAATGAATACTACCACAAATTGATCCAAATACTGATGAAACATCATATTCATCAGGTTCATGAATACCACCGGGGCATTGGTCAACCCAAACGGCATCACTAAGAACTCAAACTGCCCATGCCGAGTCCTGAAAGCTATCTTCGGAATGTCTTCCTTCTTCACTTTCACCTGGTGGTACCCCGACCTCAAGTCTATCTTTGAGAATACCTTCGCTTCGCTCAACTGATCAAATAAATTATTAATCTACAGCAACGGGTATTTGTTCTTGATAGTGAGGTTGTTGAGTGCCCTATAGTCGATAAACATGCGTATCGGCCCATCCTTTTTTTATTCAAATAATACCGGAGCATCCTACGGTGATGAACTAGTGTAGATGAAGCCCTTGTCATGTAACTCATCCACCTGTTTCTTCAACTCTGCAAGTTCGATGTTGTCTACCCTATAGACGTGTTGTGATATTGGCTCTGCACCTGGTACCAAGTCTATAGAGAACTCCATATCTCTGTCTGGTGGTAACCCCGGCAACTCCTCCAAAAAGACGTCCATATATCCAGCAATTAATGGATGTGGCATCTCCTGCTCTTCCACCAAAGCTTCACAGAAGTCTCCTTCACTCTGCTCTGCTGCTCTTCTGACAAACTCAAACTCTGGCTCTCCTGGCACCTAAAACAAAACTCTGCCTCCTCGACAATCGATACTAGCATGGTACCTACTTAACCAATCCATCCCGAATACTATATCGTAGCTCGAAAGTGGCATTATGAGTAGACACACGCTCAACTCTCGGCCTCTCAAGGAAACTCTCTGGTCCTTTCAAATATTACTGACTAGGATAATGCCACCCCCGGTCGTGATCTTGCAAGTCATTGCCAATAGTTTAATCTCAAGGTGATATTTCAGAGCAAAATATACAGATACAAAACTATATGAAGCACCGGAATCAAATAAGTATGAGCTGGAAAAGAATCAAGATAGACTGAACCTGCGTTAACATTATCGACTGACTCCTCCTCCTCGATGGTCAAGGAGAAAGCTTGCCCCTATTGCTGGGCACCTCTCTGCTGTTGCTAGTGTTGAGTGAACTACTACTATTGTGGTGGTAGAGGAGGTCCTCTCTGATATCCCGCTGGTGGTCTCGTGGGGGCTCTCTGTGCCTAAGCTCCGCCCTTAGTTGGACAAGCTGGAACTTTAGGACAAGCCCTCAAATGATGGTCTCCTGATCCACAGAATAAGCACTGGCCTAATCTTACCTGCATGCATCCCATCAATGTCCTTGCTTCTTATAGAAGGTGCAAGAAATAGCTGTCCTCTGGATCTGGTGCATCTGATGTGCCGGCGCTCTAGCTGGTCCATGAAACTGCTGTCTCGGCTGCTGGAAGTGCCTCTGGTGCTACTGTTGAAAATGAGGCCACTTTATTGGACCCATGTTGGTACTGGATCCTCCTATGTCTCTCGGTCTCTTAGAGCCAAGCTCTAGATCATCCTTTGCCCGTTGTGCCTGTCTCAGAATCTCCTCGAAAGTAGCGATGGGATCTCCATTCATATGTGATTTGGTCTCCCTGTTCAGGCCCATTTTGAACTTTCTGACTCTTTCTTTGGGGTTCTGTCCCTCCACAAAGTGGCCTAATCTACAATACTCTGCTGCATACTCATCCACCATCATACTTACTTGAACGAGGTACTGGAACTGGCTCTCTAGAGATGTTAAAGCCACGTCTGGAAAAAAATTTTCTTTGAAGAGCTATTTGAAAGCTTTCCAAGTAAGTCCCGGTGCTGAGATCCTGTGGTCCATCCTTAATCAAGTCAACGCAATATCGAACATCATGTTCCCTGTGGCCTCTATCTGCAACCTCTCTAGAATCTACGCCAGCCGCAGGTTTCTCTCAATGTCTTATATCCAATCATAACCATAAATGATCCCTTCATTGCCTTTAAAGTCCTTCAGCCCCATGCTCTTATAATCTATGATAGTCCCCAGCCTCGGCTGTTGTGGGGTGAACGAAGATGGTATCGTCTGTGGCTGGACTAATGTGACTCTCTCGACTGTTGTGAGCACAATCTGGTGAGCATTCTCAATACCCTTTATTATAATCTTTGACTGACATTGTTGCACCTCTATCATCTGCTGAAAGAGAAAAAATATCTCATCTGATCGACTATTGATGGTGAGGTTGAAAGGTACCCAGAAACTGTCGACGCTGCCCTCTGTACCGGAGGTAGATCACCTTCGAAAGCTGCTGCAAAAATATCCACCTAGATCGGTAAAGCAGACCTATGGAATGTAGCTGCTGGAACAACGTCTTATGGTACTGCCCCTATAGGCGACAAGGTGACCGACCTTACTGACATTGCGCCTGAGTGCTGGGAACGCATCTTCGGCGGCATCCTGAAGATAGATGGAACAAAGGAATCATTATTGAGTGAGATACGATATCATCAATGAAGGACAGATTTTATTCAAAGTAAAGGAAATACTCTAATAGAGAACAATAGCAAAACTGATATTTGAAAGTGTTTCCTAGTTGTGATTGAGTATACGCCCATAGCCTAAACCCTATATCCTATCATATCACAGGTTTGCAGTAGTACAACTAAGTCATTTTACTACTACAATATCGCACTATTGCGAAGCCTGACCTGCATAGGCCACCACTAAAAATATGTCATAACCCGCACACGGATATTCGGGCACGAGTGCGTGGGTACGTCCAGCCTACGTCGCAATATCGATGGTATAATGTTGTCTGGGTCAACTCTACTATCTAAATTTCCTAAACAATATATATATGGTACCTGTCAATTCTCTCAACTCCAAACGAAGGAACAATATGGTATCTGATAAATATAAACTATACTCAATCACAATACAAACTAGGAAAGATAAAGCATGAGATGGAATAATGAAAGAAAGAGTCATAATACATCCACAAGACTGAAATAATATATACATGCCAATAACCTCAATAAAAGTCTAGTACAAGTCTAACAATAATATAAATCTCCTCAGGCTCTAGTACTAAGTCCTCCTGCTCTAAATGAGTATCCTCTAATAGAACACTGTCCTACGGTCCGTAGTATGTGGGATACTGGTCTACGAGCCAATCATTTGGAAAATATATCCAGTCAGGATTGGAACAAAGTACATACCTCTAAAAATAGTTTCAAATACATAATCGAGCATATATAACAGATAATAGAAAAGAATACAAGATAACTAAACAACAGAATAAAATGAACTAGAGTGAACAGGTAATATACTGGAATGAAGAACATACAACATAATATCTGCAATATAATAGAAAATAAATGAAATCTAGCTAATGAGCCATGGAATACACGTTTATTATATGATCGACTTAGGTTGAACATGAATACAATATGGTAACTAGATTATAAGTGTGATATGTAACCGATATGTACACGAATATACTGGGGCTTGATCACATAATCAACTCTTAATCCCCCATCCCCAACTAATACCAATGGATCTAATCATGACATATTACGAACACGAATATGGACATACTTAACATGAGCAGTGTGTGTACACGAATATAAGCACACTAAACACGAGCAGTGTGTGAACACGAAGTACACTAAATCAATACCCGATACACACGATAAAATACATGTAAAGGAGTACCCGCTAAATACGGTAAGGGATAACATCTCCTGACACAATCTATGTAGTACCAGTCCATGAAACTACTGTGTCAGAATCAAGTATATAGTTCTAGAACATGAGATATATACACTATTATAAAATAAAAACAAATAGAGAAATATACTCGCCTGAGATCCTGAGTAAGGTGTGTCTCTCGATGCCCAAGCTGGTGTCACCGCCTATATATGGTATATTGCATCAATATAAGATTTTGAAATAAAAATAAGTTAAACTAGTTTAATTCTAGGTCATAAAGCCATTTCTAAGTCAAAATAGTCAAACTAGGTCAACTCTAGGCCAAACTAGTCAAACTTGGTCAAACTAGCTTTTTCTAGGTTGTATCTGTCAATCTCTAGGGTATTGGGTCCATACACTATGTAACTAGGCTATACTAGCTATGCTAGGATACTAGGATACCAACAAAATACCGTATCATAAGATACGCAAGTTATTAGATATAAAAATACTATAATATATATATACAAGACAAAATATATAGTACTCCTAGCCAAACTAATGCTAAGTGGATACTTTGGCTTTGAACCAAATATGGTATCACACTATCTACATACCAATCTTGATATACAAAATCAATACCTTGATTATAAACCAATACTTTGATATTACCTTGGTATCACAAGGTAATACAATATCTAACAATAGCTAACTAACCATTATACCTCACTATACACTAACATGCACTTAAACTTATAACAATACTATACCAACTATCATAACTAACATACCCAATGGATATTCAATACCCATATCCAAGATACCTCAACTCTCATTACCTTGGTGTAACTCAAGGTAAACTAGAAATAATACTAACCAATGCTAACTAATGCTTATATATATATATATATATATATATATATATATATATATATATATATATATATATATATATATATATATATACTTAACTTATTAAAAATATATATAAATAACTAACTTATCAATATAAACTAACTTAGCTTATTAACTATCTTAACTTAACTTATCTACAACTTAATTTCTAAGCACTCAAGCTATTGCTGCTTATTACTACTGCTTCTGCTTATCGATGTTGCTACTTATTGCTTCTACTGCTTATGCAGCTTACTGCTTCTGCTGTTGTTGTAGCTGATACTTCCGCTGTTGCTTCTCGCTGCTGCAGCTTACTGCTTGCTGTTGCTGGTGCTGCTGCTTCTCGCTGCTTCTGTTGCTGCTTCATGCTGTTTCTTGGCCTGCTTCTGCTGCTGCTGCTTCTCGGTGCTTATTGGCCTACTTTTTCTTATAATTCTCCTATCTAGCTCACATGCACACATCAAATACACACATACACTTACTCTCATATATATATATATATATATATATATATATATATATATATATATATATATATATATATATATATACATATATGTTACCTTATACCCATACTAATGATGCACATGCACTCTCCTATTCTCCCATGACCACCAACACATCAAAATGAATTATAGAACATACACATAATTATATATATACATATATATCATATAACAATTATAATTATAATACTCTAATAGCTATAACCAAGGTATATTGAATTGAAATATAAGGAAACAAATACGTAGAGTGCACCACACCTGTATCATACTCATTCTATGATATGCTTGCGATACGGCTCCATCACACCACCAAACATACCCCAAAGGACATGAGCAAGTCTAAAATTATAATTAGAAGTAATACGAAGTGTTAGCTATTTGTCTACGTGCCCATGTCAAAATATAATATGCTCAAACCCCCGTGTCGGAAAAAAACTCCCCAATCAACCCATATCGCAAAATTATCGGGATACGGCCTACATGTATCCAATTATAGATACGAAACTAGTCACACACAATCAAACACATGTCAATTTGGTCTAATTGACCTATTGACAAACACAAGATGTGCCAATTTTAGAATTTCTCCAAAATTGACACAAAATACCACATAACTTTCTCCATAGGCCACCTATGAACCTAATTCCAATTCCTATGGATATCCTTAGTACATGGAAGGGTTCTTAATAATTAAATTATAGATTTAGAGTCTAATTAGAGAAAAAACTGAATTGTACCTATTGGGAGATGAATTCCCAATAAAAATTCTCCAAATGAGTGTCAAGAGCCTTCAACTTGTAGATCATTGCTCCTCCTTGTAGATCCTTACTTTCACCTTATTCTAATAGCCTTAAATGATGAATAGAGAAGGAATTAGTAAGAAATTTTGGTAGAAATTGGTATAGGGATGAATAAATTTAGAAGAGAAAAATTCTAGATCTAGATTTGGAATAAAAAATGTAGAGAGAGAGAGTCTCTCTTCTCCACTATGGTGGCCGACCTCTACCCCCTCATCCAAGCTACTATGAAATATTCACAATATCCCTTGGGGCTTGTCATAAAAAAATGAATTAAGGAGGAAAGGTTATAGTCTAATTGGTTTAACTAATTAATTCATCCTCCTAATGAATGGGCTTACTATTGGGATCAATTCTAACTTGAATTAATGTTGGTCCATGGATCTAATCTAAACTAGTTAGGTCCACTAATACAAGTCCAAAATAAAATCTAACATCTAATAATAAATAAATAATATAATTAATAATATTTACAACATGCACAATATTTAATATTATATTTCTAAAACAAAATACCCATGCCAAATTACTAAACTATCTCTAGTTAGAAAAGTGAGGGTGACAGTTAGTAGTATTTTCGTGATCGCGATACATGTAGAGATTGAAAACAATTTTATTAAAATCGTTGTCAGACCAGATTATACAGAGTATGTAAGTACAACAACTTGAGAACAAGTCTGAGATTCTGGGAAAGTAGGAAGGTGGTGGTCGGATCAGAGCGATCCCTTTGCTCCATTGACTATCAGATACAACTATAGGAAAGGAAGTGTAGTAGGTGACAATCGAGAGCTTAGTGTCGAGGCTACTATCTGTTATCGCATTTGCCTTCCTTTGAAAAGTTATGAAGTAATGAGTTTATAGAAGGATGATTATCCGGTCATTGCCGCTAAGTAAGGAGCTTCCATAGGTGTAATCGTGGCCTATAATAGAGAATGCATGACTCACGTTCCAATGTGACTGGTAGGGATCGTGGTCTTAGAAAATAGCACTTACTTTTTGATATGCCAGGTGACTTGTTGTTGGATCAGTTATACCCAATGATATGATGAACAATTATCTACGTACACAGTTAATCATGAGATCTTGGCAGAGGAGTGGTGGTCATGGGGTGAGTGGATAAATGACCTCCCAACGTCATAAGTTGTTGACAGAGTCATAAGAGTCGTGGAGCAGAGATCCATCTTCAAGTGTTCTATTAGGGAGATAGAAGGCACTTTGTCCTTTTCTGCGGATAGAAGACCCGCAAAATTAAGCTTCCCTCGTTGGAAAAAATAAGATCATGTCGTTTGTTGGATAGGTTGACATGGCTGATGTGGCTTGATGGTTGACAACAAACCCTTGAAATGGTGCACCGCCTATAGAGCATGATGACTTGATGGCCCTTTCATGTGGTGATGACATGTAGAGCCATTTTCTTTCGCTGGAGGGTTTTGGATGAGTCTACCGCGGATTGCTGTGGCTTTGAGTCTTCTGCTGGAGTCTTTTAGAATGGGCCTTCCACAGGGATCTTTTGACATTGCTTTTTCTCTTGCATAAGATGTAGAATTTAAGATTTTTTTATGCTTCTACAGGACCCACTTCAAATTTTTTTGAAGGGGTCATCAAAAATACATGGAACAGTAAAAGCATGGCCAGTCTTGAGTAGAGATCCTGGGCGGAGGAGACAATGGCCAAAAACTTTGGCAGAGAAAAGTATATGCTGTTAGAGCACTGCCTTATGGAGAGAATGGGTCAGGGGACCCTGTAGAGTGACCAAAGATTTTAGTTCCAGAGGATAAGACTGAGTCTTTCTGAACCGCCACCATCTTATCGGCTTTTGAGTATAGCTACCCTCTGACGGGTGAGTTTTGATGCTTCCTACTCCGATTAGTGCAGGGAAATAAGTCATCAAAATCCCCTAGAAATCTGGGTTGTTTTCTCAAGGTCAGAATGGCCGAGAAAGACTATAAATAGGAGAATGGTAAGCAGAGAAAAAAAATCCACCATCTGCCTTTACTTAGCTTTTCTTCTAGTCCTTGTAGATGATTGATGTTGCTCGAATCTTCCTTTTTGGTGGGAAACTCTGACATAGGTAGACTGCTTGGGCATTATGGCTCTCTTTCTGTTGTAGACACTTGGGTATGTCTTTTGTATGGATGCTAAGCATCATTCTCTGTTTGAAGGAGTCTCCTCAACTTGTTCTGATGATGATGGAGTACGAAAGGATATCATACGGCTCATTATTCGGATTGAACATGCAGATTTCCCGAAGAATGTGTGTTATCTTCGGATACTATTGGTTGTGTACATCCATGATACATCGCTATCCTTTATTCGAAGACTTTACAATGGCACCTTTTGTGTCATTACAACTGTAGGTGGGCTCAGATAACTTGGGAGAGTCCAATGGGTTACTCTCCATCCATTGTCGCGAAGCTGCTCTAGCAAGTATTGCACCCTTTGACCTTAATATGGTCAAAGAATATAGATATCAGGAAGTCTTCATGGATGCTCCTTCGTTAGGTTTATAATATTACACATGGTGTAGGCTTGAATACCAATAAAAAGCTCCCATGATCTTGAATATAGATAAAAAGCTCTCATCTTTTTAAACATTGTAGTTGTCTAGAATTAAATTTAGTTGACAACCACAAACTCTTATCTTCTTTTCTATTTTTGTTTGTTGATCATGCATATACTATGTCTAGTAGACTCGCCTTCATATCGCAAAAAGCATCCGAATGAGAATAGAGAGGGTAATCCTTTAGTATTTTACTGAGGGACAATGAACAACCTTCTTGCAGTTCATGGTGTATCCATTGCAAGATACAAACAATAGAAAAGAGTTCTGACGTTTGAGTTTCTGATACAATTTAGCCTAGAACTTTATAGCCCGATTGGGTCATGATAATGATACTATCAGAAAGGATTGACATTATGTGTCATATCTTGGGATAAAAGAGGCTATAATGGAAGAATATATATATCGAGGCTATTAGAGGTATGATATTGGACTTAACAGCTGTATAATTCCTTTAAAGTGTTTTGCCTAAGAGGAGTCTGGACCACAGTAATGGAATCTTACGAGAGTATAGGATCATGACCGTTTCAAGAAAAACTTCTTGACTTGTAGTTGAATCATCCGCTGGTAGATATGAGAATGTGGAAGAAAACCTATTATGGCATGTACAGCACAATTTCATTGAGGAAAGAAAATAAGCCTTGATTTGCCAAGAGAGCGAAACAGCCTATAAGGGGTGGGCAGAAAGCCACTGGCCCGTGGGAAGATTAGCAGTTATGAGTGGGACCTACAAGTTTGCGGAACTTATTGGATACAAACAAAAAGCTACTGGCCCGCTGGAAGTAAAATATATGAAAAAAACTACTAACGTTGTGGGATTAAAATAGGTATATAACAAAATGACACGAAGGTGAAAATTTTATTGAAGCCTACTAATCCTCTAAGGATTAACGTAGGCGTGAAAGGAAAACAAACACAAAAATAAAGAACAAACAAACAGACATACTTTTTTAAAAGAATATTAACCCTCTTGGGATTAGAATAGACAAAGGTGGAGAGATAAGAAGTTTAACAGGGGATGGAAGTATTGTGACCCTGGAGGGAATGCATAATACCCCTTTATTACTGGTATGCTGGTTTTAACAACTGAACAGAGGCTCGTTCGGGGCACGATCCCTCCGGATAAGAGTTATCGTACCCTGGTATTTGCCATCTATCGGGTAATCACCAGTAGGTGTTGGCAAAGGACGTCCATTGGTCAAAGATTTAGTGAGATTTTTTACCTCATGTAGCATCATGTTTGTGTTGGCACAAACTGGCCACAGTCAACTTGATTTCGATAATCAACTAACTATGATCTAGTATGACTCAATATGACATATGAATCGAAGATCGATGCATCTCTGTTACATCACTGAACATATAGCTACTACTTGCTCAAATACGATGTCATGGATTTCTTTGTTATCTAGAGTCTGTAATTTCTTTTATATTTATTTTGAGTCTAGGTCTAATGTGAGTCGAATCGCACATGGCATCTAGTTGACCTCAAGTCCACTCAAAATATGCCTATTCCAAAACCCAAGTCCACATATCAAAACAAACCAAAATGGACCCTAGAAATCAAACTCGGACCGAACTCTGTCAGCAGATCAAACTCAGGACGAACTCGGTTCCCCAAAACTAGATTCATGGTTAGATGACAATCATATTCTTCAGGAACTCAACGTTCAAATTTATGAAAGTTAGGGCACCAAACTCAGGCCGAACATGGTTCCCAAAACCCCTATTAATAGATAAGAGTTTCTCCATTCCTACTCACTCATTCTCATTTCAATCTTCTTATTTTTCTTAAGTAAGAGCCTAAGCTTTAACCTTCCCATTTATAAGCCAAATCCCTAGTCTTCTAAGTGCTAGTGTAGTTTGATTAGAAGTTCGAGTTCGAGTTGTAAAGCTTGGTTCAAGAAGTTACTTCAGCCCAGCTTCTGAAGTCTTCGTGCTCTTCGGATCAAAGTATGTGTCTATAAGAAGTTGTACGTCTTTAGATCAAAACTTATAATGTACAATATTTCACAAATAGTGGATTAACACCAAGCAAGAGTACTCGGGCGTAGACTAGTTTTCCACGAGAAAAACCAAGATAACATTCTTGGTGTCAACGTATTGCATAGGACTTATGACTTATTGTTTTCTATTAAAATTATTTTGTTCAATAACAAACAAAAAGTACAAAAAAGTCCTAAATAGACAATCTAAGTACAGTATTTAATCTGGATAGTGTGGCTGCAGAGATCGAGTTCTATGGCAGCTCCTTTACTCCATTGACGGTCCGACGAGTGAGTGAGGGGTGCCCTATTTTCTTCTCTCTCTTGAGCTAGTGTGCACGTACGTAGCTCTCTGGGAGGGTATGGTCTCTCTCTAAAGCAGAAAAAGCCAGCCAGCCTTTGGGATGTCAAGTTGTTCCAATTTATAGCCATCATGCTGATGGACTATAGGTGCTGCATGTCCTTCTATTTGGTGGCCGCAGATAACTCCTTCAACAGAATACAATTACAATTGTATGCGCATAGTATGGGTTGAGTCCAGGATATGCTGTCACGTAGATATTTTGTTGGAATTTGCTATTGTCGAAGATCTTGGCGGTTCTCGTCTTCTGTTTGTGTGACTGGGTCAGCTTGACACGTGGCCCGCATTTAGTTGAAGAGAATCGCTTCAGTTGCAACAAAAATATTTTGTCGCATGAGACGCATGGTGTCCGGAATATAGGGGCAAGAGAAATATGGAATGCATAGAGTCTAGAATGCAGGGGGCCAGAGACGCATGGAACACGTTGAGTCTGGGATGCATAGGGCCAGAGACATATTGAACACATAGAGTCTGGAACGCATAGGGCCAGAGGCATGGAACACATAAAGTCTGGAACGCATATGACCAGAGACGTATGGAATGCATGGAGTATGGGATGCATGAGTTCTTGTACATATAGCACTGCAGGCTTGTCAGAAGTCATTATTAGTCTGACGAGAGCTTCTTGTCGATTAATGTACACACATTTTCTGAAGCGCTCAAAAAATACTTTTTGTCATGCTTGTCATCAAGAAAAATAAGAATATCTGAATCTGCATAGACTTTCATAATCTGAATATGACATGCCCAAAAGATGAGTTTTCTCTTTCGAACACAGATATAATTATCGATAACACATGCGGCTTCAAGTGCATGTACTTCATGGACGGGTTCTCGGGTTACAATAAAATTAAGATATTTTTCGGTGTCATTTCAGACACCAGAAGGGGTATACTGCTACACAGTCATGACCTTCGTACTAAAAAATGCAGGTTCTACATACCAGCGAGCTATAAGCACCATCTTTTCTAAAAATATGTGCAAAACAGTGGAGTGCTACGTTGATGACATCGCTGTCAAAATTTGCTCCAAAGATGATCACCTTCAGGACTTAAGGACCGTGCTCGACCTAATACGTATGTACCAGCTCAAGATGAATCCTACCAAATCCTTCCTAGGAGTCTCCAATGGGCAAGTTTCTGGGCTTTGTCATAACTTCGAAGGGTATTCATATAGACTCTAACAAGACTAAAGCGATCCTTGAAATGCATCCGTCGAATAACCTCACAGAACTTTGCGGCCTTCAAGGGAGACTGGCATACATTAAAAGATTTATAGCAAATATTTTTGGACATTGCCAGCTATTCACCCAGCTCATGAAGAAGGGAGTCTCCTTTGTCTGGGATGAAGAGTGCTAGCGTGCCTTCGATGACATCAAAGAATACCTAATGAACCCTCCAGTGCTGGTAGCCCCTGTAGTAGGGAAGCCATTTCTGCTCTATGTATGAGCAATGGATTACTCTTTTGGTGCTCTGCTAGCCCAAAAGAGTGACACAGGTCATGAGCAGGCCATATCTAATACCTTAGCAGGATGATAGTATGATACAACCCTGTCGAGAAGGAGTGCCTTACTCTCGTCTTGCTATCTAGAAAACTCGACAATATGTGACTGGACAAATGATCCATGTGATCTCACGGGTTAACCCACTTAGGTTCATCATGACCAAACCTGGGGCACACAACTCCCACTTGGCTACGTGGGGAATACTCATATCACCATACGACATGGTATTCGTTCTATAGAAGGTGGCCAAAGGTCAAGCATTGGCCAACTTTCTGGCGGCCCATCCAGTGCCAAAAATATCGAAGCTCTATGAGGAGATTCCCGATGAGGTAGCGAATTCAAACATAACCACAAGCGCAGAGGCCGTTTGGCGAATGTTCTTCGACGATGCTTCAAGAACAGGACCCAAAGGCGATATTGTCGTCGGCATTGGGATAATACAGATTTTCCTACACGACCTGATCAACAACCTCGCTTACTCCCTCATAGAGCCATGCTCCAATATTATGGAAAAGTGTAATGCCCTCGTCTTCGGGTTCCAACTCGCTAAATAAGTAGGAGCTGACTACCTAGAGGCCTACTGTGACTCTAAGATGATCGTCTGTCAGGTCTGGGACGAGTACGAAGTCCGGCATAAGGATTTGATTCACTACCACCAAGTCACACTCGGTATAATCTCCACCTTCGAGGGGTTCTTCATAAAGCATGTCCCTCGACTACAAAACATCGAGGATGACACCCTTGCCGGTAATGCTGCTTCCTTGGCCGTCCCTGCCAACACTCACCAGTTGATCACCATGCTCAGCCAAGAGCTAGTCTATCCAAAAAATAACCTCTGTATGTGTCTAAGCTACACCGTAGAGGCAGAAACTAGCATCCGGGATTGGAGTCTCCCTCTTATTGACTACGTAGTCAATGGAATCCACCCCGAGAACCCAAAGGAAGCCACTTACATCAGAAGAAGTTTCCTTCGATTCTATTACGATATAGCTACCAAAATATTGTATCATCGTTCCTATGATGGCCTTCTGCTATGATGCCTATCGAATACAGAAGCAAAGCATGCTCTACACGAGTCTCACAATGGGGTTTGTGGTGCCCATCGGTTCGGATCCAAGCTACAGGACCGTCTTCGAAGAATAGGTTACTATTGGCTGATAATGGTCGCGGATACTGTCAACTATGCAAGGAAGGGTCAAGCGTGCCAAATCTATGCTGACATTATCCACCAACCCTTGGAGTTCCTATACCCGACCATTATGTCTTAGCCATTCGAAGCCTGGATAATGGACATTATCAGACCAATTAGTCCACCTTCATCGAAGGGACATCAGTTTATCTTGGCCATCACTGACTACTTTTCCAATTGGACAGAAGTTGTTCCGCTCGCTAAAGTCAAGACATCAAACGTGGTCAGCTTTATCAAGCATCACATCGTATATCGCTTCGGCTTGCCACGGAGGATCATCCATGAAAATGGTCCATAGTTTGTAAGCCATAATTTCTATCGGTTCTGTGACAAGAAGCAAATGGTCTAGCTGAGACGTTCAACAAAACCATTATCAATCTCCTCAAGAAGTTTGTGTCATCTAACAAGAACGATAGGAATGAGAAGCTCGATAAATGTCACTGGTCCTACCACACAACGGTCCGGACACCAACTTTCGGACACCAACTGCTAGCACAACATTCTTCTTGGTCTACGGGAGCGGAGCGGTCCTTCCCCTCGAGGTCCAAACTCCCTCGCTCTGAGTGGCTCTCTCCAATCGGCTAACCGTTGATGACAATCACCACTGACAGCTACAAGAGTTAGAAGCTCTCGACGAGAAATGCCTCTTAGCTCAATAGTGTATTGAGCTGTAACAAGCGCGCCTCTCAGGAGCCTTCAATAAATGGGTTAAGAAGATGACCTAACAAGTGGGTGACCTTGTCCTGACAGTAAGGAGGCCGATGGTTATGACCCACAAGACGGCCGGCAAGTTCCAACCCAAATAGGAAGGCCCATTCATCGTAGAATCTTTATTCTCCAACGGCGCTAACCGGTTTGCGAAACCCAATGGCGACTTGCTCATGATGCCCATCAACGGCATGTTCCTGAAAAAGTATTATGTCTAAGGCTTGGCTTGTACTTCTTCCTATCTCCAATAGGACAACAAAGATGTATAGGGTTCCCGCCCCTTGTTTATCCCCAGCGAGTGCCTATGCACGATATTTCTCTACAAGTCGTTATCAGTATTTAGGAGTCTTGGATACATAATGGATAATGGATCCTCAAAAGCTCTCCAGTGGAGCAATCCTCAGGTCCACCTACACACTCCCACAGAGACCACTCAAAACCAGTCCCATTAGATGCTAGCCATGTCCATATAACCTCTGAGCTATAAGCCTAACAATCTCCCCAATGGAGTAACCATCATGTCTATCAACATTCCCAGGTAGGCTACTCCTCGGTGAGTTTTTCGGATGCTAGTTCGCATCCATACTACCTCTGAACTACTGTCATAATATTTTTCCCCTGCCGTGTTTGCCATGTCCATATTACCTCCAAGCAAACGCTCGGGTTTGGCTATTGATTATCACATCCACGTTATCTCTGATATTGGTTGTCATCTCAACTTATCATCCATACTTAACTCTAAGTTCGTCAGTGGTGTTAAGTCCACAAAATATGCCACGTCCATATCACCTCTGGCAGGGCTTATCTCGAACCTACTACTTTCACTCCAGTGCGCAAGAAGTAATAGGTCCACCTAAGTCCCTGAGTGGGACATTATAAATAGACTGCGATATTGTACTATGTCCATATTACCACTAGTATGATATCTAAAGTCCACAACGTACAATGAAACAAATACAAAAAAAAAAAAAAAAGAAGATACTTTATTGATTAATATTCAAGTTCATAAGTATATATGATGGAAATCTATTACATTCAAGGATTTTTTATTATTATTCAAGGTCATGAGTATATATGATGGAAACCAGTTTTAAGGGTTTTCGTGAAGTCTCGCTGATACGAACCTTTTTTTGTTAGAGACCCCCCCCCCCCGGGTGCTGTCGTTGCTAATGACAAAAGTCGAGCCCGCAACATAACTCAATACTTTCTGGATTATCCTTCCACAGTGAAAATCTCAGTATATGAAAAAGAATCCCATTTTGGCAATCCTCCAGTGTCTGTTTTAGGCGAGGCCTTGCGTGGTCCGAAAGAATCCCTTAAGGTGCACACCCTCTCGACTTGCAGATGCGACCATGAATCGAACCAGGTCAAAACATTCAGTTGTCGATGGACAAACAACGCTAGAACATCAACCGGGATGGGATGGCCAGGCAAAACAGGAAGGATAAAGAAACCTACCCAGTATCGACGAATATCAGGAAAGGAGCAGGAGCAGGCGCTCAAAAATTATGTAGAAAGACCGAACAGGAATGGCAATTAATCCAAATTCTGTCATCGACATCGCAGTCTTCTGGCCGATAGCAAGCCGCATAAAGGGAAGAATTATAGCTAGCATGCTACATAAATAAGGACAGCTCCGTACATGACACAGGATGTTCATCCTCGTCTCCTAGATCAGTTCTTAGCAAACTTTCCCTGTCTCTTGGATCAGTTCTTGACGAGGAACCGCCGCATAAAGTTGGTCTTCACCTCAAACAATGGGCGTTATGATATCCTACCATGCTCCATCTTTAGCAGCACGAGGAAGGACAAAGCTTGCACAAAGAAAACATATGACATCAGCATACAAATACAAAATTGATGTCCATACAGTAGGGCCTAGTCAACGCATAAGGTGCCTTCCTTGCGGCAGAGTCATGGTTGTCGCATATCCATGTCGAGCACTCCATGCGACAGAATTATGGTTGTCGCATGACCAAGGTCAAGCGTTTATACATGCGGTAGAGTCTTAGCTGCTGCATGTTTGTTTCCCATCCATGCGATAGACTAATAAGAAAAGTCTGCGCACGTTCGCGATGATCTCTCATCCATGCGACAAGGCTATATAAAAAGTCTGCGCGTGTTCTAAACGATTTCTCATCCATACAGCAAGACTATGTACGGGTGTCTTTATGTCCATGGAAGCCCAACAAGAAGAATGAGGTGCTCCCCTACCTCTGAGTAAAGCACCAAAATTAGGGGGGCAAGGATCAAGACCGCCCTTGATGAATTCCTCAGCAAGGAGAGCCACAACCATCAGCATCCTTCACAAAGAAGAAGAAATGAAGCAAAGAAATGAAGCTCTCTCTCTCCTTATAGCCACCTATTTATAGGCTTCAAAGTCGCGTAAAGAGATTGAGGCAGTGAACCAAAACAATTATGATGATGAATCTGATACCTCGATTTTCGGGATTCACTTTAAAACTTCTTGGAAACTGATGCCTCGATCCCCATGCCTGGAGACGACGTAGAATTCCAAGAGATCCAGTCAAAGATAGAGCTAAATCTTCTCCTTTAAAAGATCAGACAGTCAGTCAAGGATAACTATACGGCCATGGGACTATGCGGCATGCCCTACATATACGGCCAATAGCGCTCGGCCATGCTTCTTTCAAAGTATTCCAAACTTGTCATTTTGGAAACTTTAAAGGTGGTCTTATAGAAGAATGAAAAATTATGCAGGCCACATAGAGGTCATGCCCCCTCAAAAATAAAACTAAGCCGTAGAGAAGCCACATACAGCCTGAATAACCAAGCTGCAGAGAAGCCACATGCAGCCTGAACAACTAAGTTGCAGAGAAGCCACATGCGACCTGGTAAACCAAAGATCTAGAAGTCGCATAGTATACTCTATGCGGCCTGAATGACCAAAGAGCAGGAAGGCCGTATAAAACCCCCCAACACATCATTCGATGACTGTCAGACTCTGACATATCACTAATCATACTGAGACCTTTCGAGATTCGTGAAGACGACGGCTCAGGAAAAGATAAAATATTATATCAACTAATTAATGGCCTCGACAGACGTACCATACAATATGTCCATTAATATGCGACTATATGCCCAAGTAGCCCAAACAACCAAGGCCAAACGAGAGCACGTATACGGCCATCACGTTATGCGGCTCTCGACTTGCAGGATCTTTTCTGGGACAACCGAAGATAATTTCTTGCACAATCAGTGCCGACTACGTGTCCAGCTGACCAAGTCACGCATGAACAAAAACCAAAGATCTTTTTAACAATATATCATAACCAATACCATGTGGCAGCCTGTATATGGCATACGACTATAGTTATAACTGTATTCTATTGAAGGAGTCCTATGCGGCCACTAAACAGAGCCATATATGGCACCTATAGCCCGTCAGCAGGATGGATATAAATAGCAAGGTTAGCATACCCTACAAAACCTCGGCTAGCTACGTACGTGCATGCAAGCTCAAGAGAGAGAAGAGAAGAGAGCATCCTCATTCCCCCATAAGACCATCAACGGAGTTAAAGAGGCGTTGTCGTGCTCAAGCTCCATCGTCAGTACCCAGATCAAAATTTTGGTACTTAGATTTTCTGTTTAGGATCTATTTGTACTTCTTTGTTTGTTATTTCAATATTCAAAACTTATAATAGAGGACACTAGCCTCTGTCCTCTATCTAAGTTGTTAGAATTTGGTATATGTCGACAAAGCAACCGTGATCCTCTCAACCAATATCGACTGTACCTGAAGACTCGACAACTGGCCATCAACTCCTGGCATAATGACCTCTATACCCAACTCTTGCAGATCTCTCAATAGATGTTGCTGGATAGTAAAAAAGAATGCCATTGGCCTCATGCTCAATACGCCAGCTACCATGTTGGCCTTCTCGGGTGGTACTGCAGCTCAATATCAAAGTTAGTTATCACCTCAAGCCAACGTCTTTGCCTCTGGTTTAGGTACTTCTGAGTATAGACGTACTTCAAGCTTTTATGGTCTATGAATATCTCCATCTGCTCTCCGTATAGGTGGTGCCTCCAAAGCTTCAGGGCAACGATCACTATGACAAGCTCCAAGTCATGAGTGGGGTAGTTCTTCTCATGGGTCTTCAACTACCTAGATGCATAGGCCAAAAACTTCCCATGCTGCATCAAGACACCTCATAGTTGCTTCACGTACGCATCACTATAAATTATGACACCTCTCGGTCCAGAAGTTACAGTTAAAATTGGTGCCATGGTCAGACGCTTCTTCAGCTCATCGAACATCGTCTGACACTCCTCTGACCAAATAAACTCATATTCCTTGTGGTCAAGAGGTTCATCCTCTCTACGATTCCAATGAACCTCCGGTAATATCTGACAAGTCCTAGAAACTCCTCACCTCTGAGACATTGGTGGGGGTCGGCCACGTCTCTACTGCCGAGATCTTTGTTGGTCAACTGTAATACCATCTCATGATATGACATGTCCAAGGAAAGTGACATGATCCAGAAGGAAGTCATATTTTCTTAACTTGGCATAGAGCCTCTTATGCCTCAGCGTCTCCAATATTGTCCTTAGGTGCTCCTCGTTCTCCTTGTGGCTCTTCGAATACACCAAAATGTCATAGATGAAGACTTCCATAAACTGGTCCAAGTACTAGTGGAAGACTTTGTTTATCATGTTCATGAATATAGCAGACATATTCGTCAATTCAAAATGCATCACCAAGAACTTATAATAGCCATAACGAGTCCTGAATGCCATCTTTGGAATATATTCTCTCCGCATCTTCACCTGATGGTATCCCATTCTTAAGTCGATCTTCATGAATACCCTGGCTCCTGTTAGCTGGTCGAATAAGTCATCAATCCATGGCAGAGGGTACTTGTTCTTGATAGTCAAAGCATTTAGGGCTCTGTAGTCGATATACATGCAGACTGTCCCATCCTTCTTCAGTACAAACAATATTGGTGCTCCCTAGGGAGATAAACTCGGACAGACAAACCCTTATCTTGCAGCTCCTCTAACTGTAGCTTTAATTCATACGTACATATTGGAAGATACTGGCACTTCTCCCAGTACTAGCTCAATAATAAACTCCACTTGTCTGTCTGGCGGTACACCTAGCAACTCCTTCAGTAATACAGCCTCGAACTATGCAACTATCGGCATGGGTGCTATCTCCTTAGTGTAAACCCCCAGATTTTGTAAGAATTTTAAATCTTGGATTTTCCCCAATTTTCTGGAATTTTCTGGGAATTTTCTGTAATTAAAATCAAGGTTTTTAATTAATAAATGATTTTTAATTGTTAATAAATAATATTAAAATATCATGGAAATAATATTTTTTGGTGTAAAATGAAAAACTGGACTTAGGGTAATTTTTCTGGAATTTATCGGACCTCGGACCTAATTTAAAACACCTAAAAACTATATAATTATTTATTTATTTATTTATTTATTTAATTATTATTATTATTATTATTATTGTTATTATTTCATTATTATTTCATTATTTTTCCGGCCCATCCGCCCGTAGCCCGGCCTGCGGCCCAACCCGCGGCCCGTCACCCTAACGGGTCGGGTCGGGTCCGCCTGAACCCGACCCGCCCGGACCCGCTTCCCCCTCACCCGTGACCCAGCCCCCTCCCCGCACGACGCGGTCGCCCCCGCGTCCGCCGCCGCCGCCCGCGCCCGCCGCGCCACGTCCCCGCTCCACCCGGCTCGCCTCCGCCTTCCCCGCCTCGACCCCGCCTTGCTCGGCCCGACTCCCAGCCGCTCCGCCTATTTAAACCGCGGCTCTCCCCCCCTCGCCGCCACCGCACGCCACCAGCAACCCCTCGCCGCCACCGCACGCCACCGCAGCCTGCCTCCCCCTGCAGCGCCGGTTCCCCTCCTCCTCCGTTGAGCACCGCCGCTCGACAGCAGTAGCTCGAGCAGCAGCGCCGGCGCCTCCGTCCGGCCGGCCAGCACCGCCACCCCGCCGCGCCGCCCTTCCCGCAGAGCCCCCGAGCCCCGGCGACCTCCCCGCCGCCCTGGCCAGCCTGAGCCCCGGCCACCGGAGTGAAACCCTAACCCTAGCCCTAATTTTGGACTCGGACACGACGAACCGTGTCGGACACGACACGGACACGGTTTTCCCCAGTTTTTCGGGTCCCCTTCAGGTGCGTGTAACTTTTTATTCGTAGCTCTGTTTTCGATTCCGTAAATTGCGTTGTGAAGCCTGTATGACCCTCTCGGTGTCCGGACAAACTGTTCGGGGCATCGCGTCCTGTGGTGATCGCACACCGCGATCCAAAAATAGGAAAAACCAGACCCTGTTTCACCCCGGAACTGAGTCCGCCCCGCCAAACGGGACGAATTGGTCGCGTGCGGTCTTCACAGATACGTGCGCATCGTCGATACGGACGTGTGAGTCTTCGTGGAAGCTGATTCGGGTGTGCGTGCACACCGGAATCAACGCGTATCCACGGACATCGTCCCGTATCCGCCTTTTCTGCAATTCACCCTAACTTCTTGTACACTTGTCAGATCGAGACAAAACTTGCGCCATCGGACTCGTAGCGATACGCTGGTCCTGTGGGTCAAGTTTGGTTCGATTCTGAGAACGTTGACGAAATCGCGTGTCGTGGGCCCCACAGGCCCCGCTCGACGGGCGATTTTGTGTTTGGCTCATCGGAATCCAAATCTGGAAGTTCCGTTGGGTTCGTATCAGCGTTCCTGACCTGTTGACACTAAGTTTGTTGAATTTGGAGACCTTTGACCCGGACACATTTTTCGGTGCAAAGCGGGCCCACCGGCGGACCCCGTTTTGACCCGAAACTGCCGCTTTTGCCCTTGTCTCCAAATTGGACCCAAGGACAGACGTTTCTAGCTATTTGACATCTTCTGAGCATAATGGTAATGTTTATTTCAGCACTTGGACTCATCTCTGGATATTTCCCCGAAGAACTATTAATCGGATCCAAACAACCGGCAAGTACCTGCACTTCAAGTTTAATCTTTATATTGTGATAGTTAATTCCCTGCCTTACATGTACCATTGATGATTACACGTAGTGCTAGAACACTGGATTTCATGTCTTGAATATTGGAGTTCATGTCTTGTTTTTCATGTCGGGTGGGAGAATACTGAAAGGCATGTAGTTTACCCTGACCCTTGCCATGTTTAATAGCTGTTGGTACACGACTGTCCATCAGCCGGATCTCGATTATTCGTGATAAATAGCCGTCTATGACGGCCAGTTTAACCCTATAAACCCCTACATGCCAACTAGGTATTCTAAATACACAAGTTCACACACATAGTTTCTTGTCTTGTTGCAGTTCCTGTTGTCTTGTCACAGTTACATTTGTCCTATCATTCCTGATTTACTCATGCCCTAGTTTATAGCAATTAATCCTGTTTTACTTATAATCCAGATTTATAGCATTATTTCTCAGTTAATTTTACTACTTACTTATGCATATTCTCACCATGATGATTAGTCAGTTATTTTCTACCTGTCACACATATTTAGTTAAATCTTGTTGTGCATTGTGTACTTTGCTCCTTTCCTGACTGGATCGTTGTTTTAGGCGATGATGAGAACTTTGCCCCTACCTATTATGGCCACTATGAGTTAGCAGGTAACACACATGAGGAGCCAGTTTCCCCCAGGAGGCTACTTCTGTGGATCAGTTAGCTGTAGCTGCTTATTCTTTCCTTTTCAGCATATACTCGGGTTTGTCCCCGATTTATCTTCTGGCTTGTATTAACTATGGATTGGTTGTCACAGATTAAATATTATGAAATCTCAGCATTCCTTTTTCCTGTTATTTTCCTTGTCTATTCATTATTGTGGATGAGATAGATGCTTTTTGACCCCAGAAATGACCTAGACAGCGTACTACCGTCGACACTGCGGCGTAGGCTGGACGTGCCCACGCACTCGTGCCCGAATAACCGGGTGCGGGTCGTGACACTTAGCCATGTAGACAGCTGTCTGGCCTACTCCTTGCTCGATAGTCCCCCGTATGAACTCGAACCCTGGGTGATCTGGTGGTCTAAAAATAATACTACCCCTCTAACAATCCAGTATAGCATGATACTGGCTCAACCAATCCATCCCCAGCACAACATCAAAATTTGGCATTAAAAATACCAAAAGTAGAGCTCTAATCTCCCGACCGCACTTGACTACCAAGCACGTTCTAATAGTACTAGTAACCGGTACAATACCTCCTCCGGTAAGAATCTTCTAACTCTTAGGCAAAGGAGAAGTGGCTACTCTATGCATAGCTACGAAACTACTACAGACAAATGATAATGTAGCACCAGAATCAAATAATACAGTTGCAGGTAATAATGCAACTAAAATGGTACATATATTAGCTTCACCTCGGGCTCCTCCTCTATAAATACAAGTGCAAAGGCCTTGCCATGCCTCTGTCCTCCTGCCTGCTGTCTGGGTGGCCCCTCTGAAATCCACCGGGTCTAGGTGGACGCTGACCTCCTGCTCCTTGGAATGGTGCCCTTTATACTGGTACAACTGGCATCAGTCCCATCAGCAGTGTTGTACCACTACAATATAGGCAATCTCGGGCAAGATGTTGTCTCGTCCCACAAATCATACACAATCCCAGCTTCTTCGGGCAATCCTTAAAAATATGTCCTCTCTTTTCACAATAGTGACAAGTCAAAATCTTCCTCTACTGGTAAGGTACAATCCTCTGCTCCGGCTACACTGGGATGCCTCTGGGTCACCGGATATCAGTTAATGGCCTCCTACACTCGGGCCTCTGCTAGTACCTCTGTGTAAGATATCCCCGTATAAGAGCTAGTAAACCTTTGTATCTCGCGAATTACACCATGGTGGAATCTTCGGCCCCTCTCTCTCTCTCGTCTGGTATCAAAAAAGTACCAAACCTGCTGAGCCGACTAAACTCAGCATCAAATACATCCGCCATTCATGCTCCTCTGCTCCGGGTAGAGGAACTGGTAGTACTTTGTATTGAATCCTCTGCTCCTCGCGAATTAGAGTGTGTCTTTGACCATAGCTAGGGAGTACTTTGTATTGAAGTACTCCAAAAAACTGCTCCCATATTTGGGTCCTACCGACGCTACACTCCATGGAGTTGCACCAGTGATGGACATTGCCTTCCAACTGCGCCCTCGGTCAGTCATAAATCTTTAGGCAGCTAGGAAGCCTCCAGTAGAATCTTCGTGCTAGCGATCAAATTAGTGACCTCCTTCGGGGTCTCGCTGCCCAAAAAGTCTTTAGGCTTATCTAATGAAATTTTCTGACTGTACCCACCAGCCGAGCTAGTACTGGTACTAATATGGGTGCTATTACTCTCTCCAAAGTTGCTTTCAGGATCTGCCTCATGGTCTCTATCTGATGTCATTGCGCTTGCATCATGGCCTGAAAGAACTAAAATATCTGTGGATGAAAACGTACGACATCAACTGGGGGTATGGCCCGTACGACATCTGGGGAGGAATGGGTACGTATGACAATAACTGGGGGTATGGCCCGTACGACATATGGGGAGAAAAATGTAGAAGTGGAGGCAAAGAAGCATCCATCTCTCGTGTCGGTGTCTGGGAGGTCTGTCCCTCCTGCTGAATTGGTGCAGGCCGTTGTGCAGGACCGACGTAGATCGATGGGGTCGACAGGTAAACCTGTGCCTGCCTCGGGGATTGATCCCCTGGGGTAGCTGGAGTCCTGTCGTCACTAGGCATGGTATCTGAATCAGGGTCATCCCTGTAAGCCGTACGTCCACTGCGCAAGTTCATCTCTCTGCAAGAGATAGAACTAAATTAGAAGAGTACAAAAACAAAAAAATACGATAAAAATATTCAAACAGTTAATTAAGAAGAGGTTAAAAGATGGTAATCATTGTAGAAGAGATCTAATAACTTATATATCCTATTGTAGGCTCGCTGGGCATGATACCATACCACAAGCGATAAACAGAGAGACTAAGTCTCAGGGATCTGCACCACTAAAACCATATCACGTTGCAATCCTAAAATATAATAGAACCGATAAGTGACTAGGCCAGCTGATACAAACTAGAATAGGTTCCCAATTTAATAGCCCTATCTTGGTGTACTATATTATACAATAGACTAAGTCCATAACTAAACTAAAACATGCAACAGGTAAACATCTAATCTCATCCACAGAACATAAGTAGGAATGACTGGAAATAAATACGAAAATAAATATACGGAGTTTGAATGTCATAATACAACCCAAAATAAGTCTGGTGTAGACAAACCCACTGAATACAATACTAAATGAAAGTATAGAAAGATAAATAAGATAACTAGACTAGAACATCGCTAACTAGATAAGATCTTCAAGTCTAAGGTGGTAGGCCTACCAAGACTAAAGAAAACTCTGACGGCAACACCTCAATCTCCTCCTCGGTCGCGTACATCGTCTCCTGCCCGGGCCCGTACACAGTCGGGTAGTACGCCACATCAAGAACTGGAAGGGAAGCAGCTCCTCAGAGGGACAAACTAAGATACAAAAATATATGTCAAATATAAATACTGAATAAAGTAAATAGAGTGTACTATCCATCTAAATGAATGCAATTTGAGGATAACCTTGGTACGTATGGGTAGGTGTAGGCATAAATATAAAACCATAATACTCCGAAGAATGCAGCATTTGAATATATAACAACCATAACGCTTCAAAGAATGCGACATCTAAGTATATAAAAATCATAATGCTCTGAAGAATGCGGTGCATGTATATATAGAGAGATCATTAGTTCCCGTTGTTCTACCAGACACTACGGTTACCAATGTGTGTGTCCTATACACCTACTAGTTGTCTTCTCAGCCCAATACAAATATACAAGTCGAATACATAATGTATACACTTTGTAACTAACATGCCAGTCACAAGTAACTAGAACTATCATGACTACGCACTATACCTTGATGCATGTCGCACGTACCGATAGCTAGTCGGATACGCCAACTCGTATCCCAACATGAGTTGATAATGTGACTTGAGCAATATGTGACAAGATCTTGGAAGATATTAAAATACCTCCATAGTATTAGGTAATTCTGCTAAAAACTAAATAGAAATAGTAAACTACTCATCGGCGCACTCGTCGACTGCACCTGAGTCATTCTCGGACGCACACAGTTATATATTATTTAAAGCAATAAACAGGTAAAATATAATAACTGAATTTAAACAGTACAATAAGGAAAGGTATACTTGCCTGGATCTCCAAGCTGTATGTGAAGAGAACCTTCTCTGGGATCCACGTTCAAGCGATCCAACGAGCCTAAATATAATAATATTAAATTAGCAAATACACTAATCCACACTAAATACACACAATAACACAACTAGTACAATGTTATTCTAGGTCATGGGATTTGCTAAGATGCTTCCCAACACTAGTTTCGTAGTATCATCCTTCTAGGTCTCCATGCATAAATATATAAAATTATACTCTAATATTTGCACACAATAAGTCAAAGTTGCTAACTACCTACTAGAAATTGTCTACAACTCAAGGAACTCATGTAACTCAACTTGTGCACTAATTACTAGGTTATGGTGTCTCTTTTATATATAAAAACTATAACAACATCCTTTAATATTTATACCATCACCAAATCCTAATTTTTATACACTTGCACACAACAATATCTCAAGTTACATCTACCCTAGCATGGCACTCTAATATGATAACATTGTGTCCTCATTCTATACATGCATTATATATAAATAAAATAAAGAATTTAATCTATCAAGGTGTTAACACTCTCAATATATCATTGAACACATTCCTCAACTAGTGCAACCCTAGATATCAATCACAACCCTAGTCCTCATACTAGCAATTTATTCATGCATCCAATACAACACTTAAACTAACATTCTAACCTATATATATTCTAAAATTATTATTATTATGGAGTTATTAGGAGTTAAAAAAAAAAGTTAAATAGGTTAGATACAAGTTATCAATTAGAGGTTGATGTAGCAAGTATTATATAACATGGGTGTACATATATTCACTCATTCAATTCATGAAGATGAACAATACATAGGTGCAATACTTTAGTAAGAGGAACAAAAAAATGATGTATATATATATATATATATATATATATATATATATATATATATATATATATATATAAGAGAAGAATAGGATGAATAAGAAGAAGATGATCATGCATATAAGAAGAAGAAGGTGAAGAAGGAGTTAAAGCTTTACCTCAAGAACAAGGTGCAATGGAGGAGAGGCTCGGGTAGGGGGGTGCTAACGAGAGCAAGGGGGTGCTCGGCATGTAGGCGGCCGGAGGTGGTGGAGGGGGAGCTCAGCATGTGGGGGTGGGGGGGGAAGAAGAAGAAGCACAGCAGCAATAACAACAACAGCTTCACAAAGCAATAGTAGCATTCAGAAGCAGCAGCAACAGCTATAAGAGGGGAAGAGGTGGAAGGAAGAAAAAGAAGAGGAGATGATAAAAAAGAAGTGTGGAGGGGTGAAGTATGGAGAGGGAGGGCATGGGCTCTTGGTCGGCCACAACATAGGGGGGAATATATAGAAAGGTGCATTAAATGCAAGTAAGTGAAAAGAAAAGGTTGCATTAAATACAAGGAGGGGTGAGTGTGATGGTTGGGTGTTCCTAGCATAGGTTTAGTTCAAAATTGAGTGCATAGGAGAGTGTATAGTAGGGTGAGGGTACCTGTCATTTCATCCCACTCCTTGGGTTGTCCTTAAATAGGTTCGTATTAACGAGGGAAGGGGAGAGTTGATGAAGGGAATAATTCCTTAATATAGTAGGGCTGAATTTAATTATCCAATGGGTGTAAAAATGGGTTTTTTTGTCATGAAGATGGTGTTTATGTTATATAGAAAGTGTAACCCCCCTATTTTCATGGATTTTTTATATATAAATAGGAACTTTGGTTAATAAATAAATAAAATAATAGTTTAGAAATAATAAAATTAACGATAATAATATTGTATAATAATGCTAATAATAATAGTAGTAGTAATAATATAAGAAATTTTGACTTACCTCCCCCCAACCTTTTTTACCATATTTATGGGTGCACCCCACATCTTTTCCATAATGTACAAGATCCCCCACTTTTGATAGAATTCGTCCAGACTTGACGGTCAACCCAATTGACAAAAAAAAATAACGAAAATGCCCCTCACTTATTTTTCTCTTCCTCTTCCTCTTCCCTATCACCCTCGCCCCACTTGAACGATGTTTATTCATCTTTGCAAAAGTATCTAAAAATAGATATGAATTAGTACATGCGATATCGTTCGTGGATGTACAACCGTCATTCTGATGACATGTACGGTATGCGGGGTAAATTCGTTCATGGGATAGAACTATTCCTGTAGTTCGCCAAGGCATTCCCTCAGTACTGGACGGCACAAAAATTAAGTGTCCGTGTGTGAGATATTGTAACTTGAAATATTATCTAGAAGTATATGTGACATATCATTTGTACTCAAGGGATTTCACGCCGAATTACTATCAGTGGACCTCACACAAAGAAATTGTGCCTCTAGAATCAGAGATGAAGTCTTATGTGGCAGTATATGGATGTCCATGACCACGCTAATTATTACGATGGGTGGGTGAACATAATTTTCGACGATGTGGGGCCTAGTTAAGCATCAAGTCCAAATTTAATATGTCACCAGAATGCTATAATCGACTGATGGAGTTCATTATAGAGATCTTGTCGACGGGTGCTAAGTTACCTAAATATTTCTATATGTCTAAGAGGATAGTCAGATCGATCTGGATGGGATATGAAAAAATTGATGCATGTCGCAATGGGTGCATGTTGTACTACAAAGATAAAAAGGATGAAGACGTATACAAATTTTGTGGTGTTGATCTCTACAAGGCAGTTGGTACAGGAAGGCCTACCGGTACATGGAAGTCGACCAATTCAATGCACTACTTGTCTTTGATGTCGTGGTTGCAGAGTTATTTATAGTAAAGGAGAATGCCAAAAATATGAGCTGGCACAGGCGAGAATAGATTTAGGACGTGTTAGATCACCCATCCGATGGAGAAGCATGGAATCACTTTGATCGAGAGTATCCCAGTTTTGCTTCAGATTAGTGTAATAAAAGATTGGGGCTCTTCTCCAACGTTTCACCCCATTCAGACTTTCGGGATCCCAGTATTCGTGTTGTCTTGTGATCGTTACTCCGTACAACCTACCACCTTGGATGTGCATTAAATCTCCATATATGTTCTTAACCATCATAATCACAGGTACGAACAATCCAAAGAAGAAAATCGATGTGTACTTGCAGCCGTTGATAGATGAGTTGAATCAGTTGTGGGAAGTAGGTGCCAACAGGTATGATATTTCCAAAAAATAGAATTTTCAGATGAAGGCAGCACTTATGTGGACCTTCAACAATTTTTTGTCTTATGTCATGTTATCTGGATGGATCACTCATGGCCGTCTCTCATGTCTATATTGTATGGACCGCACTAAGGCTTTCCATTTGAAACACGAAGGAAAATCGTATTTCTTTGATTGTTATCGACAATTTCTGCCGTCGGATCATCCGTTCCGGAGGGACATGAATGCTTTTCGTGACGGCATTATGGGGAAGGCAATTCCTCCTTAAAGGTGGACCAGAGACACGATATGGGAAGAGGTTAAAGATTTACCAAGTGTTATCAAATAGTCTACTAAGGGGTACAAGTGTGATAGATTTGGTCGCACTCATAACTAGATGAAGATAAGCATATTCTGGGACCTACCATATTGGAACACCAATTTGTTCAGACATAACATTGATATCATGCATATCGAGAAGAATGTATTTGACAACATAATTAATAATGTGATGGACATAAAAGGGAAGACGAAAGACAATCAACAATCCAACGCCAGGTTAAACTTGAAAGAAATATGCAGACACCATGTGTTGTATTTGATAGAAGAAGGGAATGGAAAGTATAAGCAGTCCAAGGCAATTTTCTTACTGGACAAGGAGGATAAAGAAAAACTTTATAGGTGAATTCAGGGGCTAAAAAATTTAGACGGGTATGTGCCAAATCTGAGAAGATGCATCGACCCGAAAGAGAATAAACTGACATGTATGATGAGTCACAACTGTCATGTATTCATGGATATGTTAATTCTGATTGTATTTCAAGAATTCTCACCGCAGATAGTTTGGAATCCATTGACAAAGCTTAGCATATTCTTTAGAGATCTTTGTTCAACTAAGTTACTCGTCGATCGTGTAGAAAAGCAAGAGAATGACATTGTGATAACACTGTGCAAGATCGAGAGAGTTTTTTCTCCTAGATTCTTTGACTCCATAGAATATTTGCCAATTTATCTTTCCTACCCGTGTCGGTAGACCTGTAAGTTATCGGTAAATGTACCCGTTCGAGCGGCAGTTGAACCACCTAAAAAGAAAGGTAAAAACAAGGCACAGGTCGAGGGTTCTATTTGTGAAGCATATGTTCTCGAGAAGATTACAAACTTTTATTCCATGTATTTCAAGCCTTATGTTGCTACTAATCGAATGAGAGCCCCAAAAAATGACGACGGGTACCGAAAATCTAATGGTACAATACTGAAAGTATTCAATGCATTCAAAAAGCTTTTAAGAAAAATGAAGAAGAGATTTCTGAATGACGATGAGCTAAGGGCTGCTCAGTTGTATATATTACTCAACTGCGACGAGGATAAATTGGAGAATCTCGAAGGATAAGTAATTAATACGTCCACATTCATATTATTTAATATAATACTATACGCTAATATTATTACACTAATCGGTCGACGCTTCATGGTTTTTTTGCACATTTAATGAAGAAGTGAGGTCGAGTACACCATACATGACAGATAAAGACTTAGAAAAAATAATGAAACGTCATTTCCCTTCTTGGTTGAGGCATACATAAGGAGCTCATTAATTTCTTTTTGTATATACACTTTACAAAATAATTAACAGAATATTGAACTTAATTTCTTATCTTGTGGTATTTAGGTCGATCATCCAGACGCAACACTTAAGAATGAATTTATTAGAACTCTAACTAAGGGGCCAATTTATGTCATCAAAATCTGGCCAAGCTATTGTGTAAATAGGTTTAGGTTCAAGTCAACAACTGTTTCGATCAGAGACAACTTCCTAGATTTTGATTCCGCGAAAAATAGTTATTTGTGTATCAGATCTTCGAACTACAAAAATGTCGATATAGGCAATAATTTTTATAGCATCTTACAGGAGATTATGGAGTTGACATATAATTATGGAATAGAGCCGACTAAGATCGTATTATTCCGGTGTGAATGGTTTGATCCATTCCAAGATCAAGGTTAGAAATTAGACAAGCATGGTCTTGTGGATATAAACTATTGGCGTCAATATCAAAGCTATGAACCATTTATCCTATCAAGTTTGGCTCAGCTCATGTATTTCATAACTTATCCGAAACGAAAAACAACGAGGTCGAACTGGTAGGCAGTATGCAAGACCAAAGCTAGAAATATATTTAACGTTGACGAAATATCTTATCAGGAGGATGAGCTACCTCTTGTAACAAATATTGTGGATGTGGACTCATTGGAAGTTCTTATTACATGTCTAATCATGTAGAAGTGGTATAATTATCCGAAGAGGAAGGCGAAGTAGATAAAAGTAAAGATGAGGAGGAAGAGGAAGAAGAGGACGAAGGAAATGAAGAAGATGAATTTTCAGAAGAGGATTAAAAATATTAATATAAAATATATTTAGACTTGTGACATATAATGTATTTTAACTATGGAATGTAACATCTATTTAGACTAATGACATGTCTGGTATTTTAGCTGTGGAATATAAAATCTGAAGTGTATTGATACATATATTATAGACATATGTATGGATACATATATTTATATTTTTTATCAATTATATTCTTTATTTTTATCTACCTTACTAGATGTCACCCATGACCCGAGCCCGTCGCTTGAGAAAGGCACCTCCTACTGTTAAGGAGGAATTGTTCCTCATAATGTTAAGGAGGAAGTGGCAACTAAAATGGAGATTGATTATACTGTTAAGGAGGAAGTGGTACCTAAAGCGAAAGTGGTACCTCATATTGTTAAGGAGGAAGTGGCACCTCCTGCTATTAAGGAGGAAGTGGTACCTCTTACTGTTCACACTCGAGGAATTCCAGTTAGGCAGGCAGCAACTAAGAGGGGGAGTTCTAGTCATCCAGCACCTATAGTGAAGATTGATCACATTGACGCTGCTTATGCGGAGTATCTGAGGGACCATTATATGCCTATGCATAGACTTATATGATAGTACTTTTGCCCGAATTAGTCTTTGGTAGACTTATCGTTGTATTATCTTTCTGGATTAGACTTATTCGATGTTGGTTATTATCTAGACTTGTTTACAACTTGAGAAATTGGATTTCCTTCTCAATATATCATATTGTTTTTGTCTTACTTAGAATTTGATTAAGTATTATTTTGTGATATTATTGTATTTTAGCTGTGGAATATAAAATTTATTTAGTGACATGTATTTGTGGCTATGTACTATATTTTTTTTTTCTTTTTATTTAGTGACATGTATTTATTTAAAAAAAATCATGTAACTTTTATTTGGTTTATCATAAGTCAGGTATGACAGGACGACAAGGATCGTTCGGTCAGTCTAGAGGTAGATTATCTAGACAATATGCTACTCCAACTAGTAGTTCTCATTCGGGACATGGTACTGGGTTCGGACCCTCGGCTCCCAGTACTCTACTTTTTCAACCACTTATATCTCCTCCTGGCAGTACTCCTGGGACGAGCAGTTCCAGGCCTGAGACTACTCCTACATCCAACGTTCCTCCTGCTGACGGTACCATAGGGACAAAGGAGCAGATGGACGAGGCCCAGCCAACTGTGCCTTCATCTTCTTTATTTTAGAGCGATCCTCCGTGTGCTCCTCCGGGTGAGACGATGACAAAGATTTGGGCCGACAGACACTACAAAGTAAGTTAATTAGTTTTAGTTTTCTTACATATATATAAATATATATTCACTTTTTCTTTAATATAATTATAAATGTATAGATATCATCCCTCGTCTGTATAGAGATCATTAGGGCATTTTTTGAGGTACGACTATGGTGGCCCTTGGATCAACTACTCGGATGCCCCAGATGAGGGAAAGGCATTCTAGTTTGCGCACTTCAAGGTAAAAGTAAATTTGGTTTTAATATCAATCATCTAATTTGATATTTTTTTATAACTTACTACATTACTTCTGTATAAAATATATTTTTATCCGCCACACCATGCTAAGGTGATCGAGCAACACTTTCCTATCGTCGCCGCCAAACTTATTCGTGATGCAATCCGTGACCAAAAGGATCATGATCGTTTGGGACAACCAATCCAAGGTTAGATCACGCCTAAGTAGTGGAATGCGATAACGGCTAGATTTAACGATCACAGGTACAAGAAAATATCGGAGAAGGCGAAGGCGGCCAGAAAGAAGGCAAAAAAATATTATGGTGGGTCAATTTTGATGACAGAACATTTTCTTCGTATAGTATGTATTTCAGTGTATACATAGCATTTTAATCAAAGTAGGATAAAATATTTAATTTTAGTAACATACAATATATTTTTAACAGGTACAGAGGGGTGAGGACGCTAACATGGTGACCGTCTTCCTCGCCACCCATAGAAAGGGCAAACAACTAACGATGAGAGGGACATGCAAAGCTATGTAAGTATTACTTTATGTTTTATTAATTTTACTATAACTTAGAAAATATACAAATAAATATCCATGTAGTTAGTAATGAGTACCTTAGATATATATTAATAATTATGTGCATAACGAGCAGATAGTAAATAGTACGCTTATCGAGAGATACATATTTTTAGGATGAGTATCTTAGGCTTCGAGAGTGGTCGACCCAGCCCACACAGGGAGAGGCCAGTAGTTCCTCGCAGCCCCCACCTACCTAGCTCCGTCGGCTGATGAGTTGTGGATGACCGTCGTTGGTGGTCTACATAAGGGTACGTATGACGATATAGGATCCTACGGCACCTATGTTGCATCACGGTCCTCTAGAACATCCTCTGTCAGTGTACATACCCCATAGCCCTCCCAGGAGTCAGTACGAGCCCAACAGAAGAGAGTTGACTATCAGATTGTGTCTCTGCATGATGAGTTGTTACAGAGGATTATGTCATAGCCCACACCGCAGACGGACGATGCGACTATCATAGCACGTTTTGATTATCTTGAGCATAGCATAACGGAGCTGAGGGATCTGGCCATATCGACAGAGCGCAACATGAAGATGCTACAGGGGTCACATGTAGCCATGGGCGATGCACTGATGAGATATAGACGACACAGGTTCAGAGAAGCCAGTCAGTAGAGCAGAGTGTTGTGAGGATATTATATGTCATTGATACTTGCAATGCTCGACTGACAGCGTTGGAGCAGATACATCGTCCTGGTCCACTGGCATCGACATCTACATCGACTACACAGACTCCTTCATCGGGTGCCGTAATGTTTTCTCTGGAGCAGTGGGACGCACTGATATCCCAGATTTACGATGGTGCTCCTCCTCCTCCTCCTCCTCCTCCTAATCAGCAGTAGTTCTTTGGACATTTGTGTGTATTGACCCATTCATGGGACTGTTATTATTATTTTTGTATACTTTTATTGGGTGGCTAGATACTTTTATTGTGTGACTATATACTTTTATTGTGTGACTAGATAGAGATATTTATTTCATACTTTTATCCATTTATTTCAATTTTTATCTATTCTATTTCATATACTTTTGTGTCCAATTTGGTGTTGAGTATGAATGTACCGGTGTTAAGTATTCCACCGAAGGGGTCGACGAACCCAAAAAATTACACGGAAGCTTGCTCCGGGTTTGTCTATTTTTATGAACTGTGATATTGCAGGAATATATGACAAACTGCAAGCATACATTTATTTCTTTTTTATAATTTTTTTGTAATTTAGCGATGTTTAGTGACGTTTAATGATGTTCAGATATGTCGCTAAATATGTCGCTAACTGTATCAGGACGTCACTATTTTTGTCGCTATAATGTCCCTAAATTACTAACATGGCAGTATTTACCAAGTCAGCAAAACGTTACTAAATGTGTCACAAAATATTGCTAAATAGAAAAATATTAGCGACATTTAGTGACTCATAATACGTCGCTAATTTAGCTACGTTGCGTTGCTATATTACTCTAATATGAAAAATATTAGCGATGTGGATAAGTCGCTAGTAAACATTGTTATAGAAAAGTTTTACAATATTTGTTTGGTCAGCGACTATAGCTTAAACGCGACTTCAATGCAACATCGATGATGACGTTGCTAAAAAAATTTAGCGACATTTTTATGCCATTTAGTGACGTTTCCAAATATCTCTAATTTATTTTATTCTGGTAGTGCAAGTTCATAACATAGTTCCTTCTATTATCTTGGGCTATAACTAATCCCTAGCATCTTGCTACACTTTTTTATAAATTATTCCAGTCTACTAATAATAACTCATCACTTTTAGTAATTGGTAGAGTTTACCTTGTTTTATGTTCCTACTGCTAGCGTCAATTTTTATGCCTTTAATCTAATCTGAATCTATTATCTAGATATCATCTACCATAAACTTCCATACTCAAGTACTCATCTACTTATAATTATTCTATCTGGTAGGCCTTCTTCGTCTTGACGAGAACCTTCTTATAGGAAAACCATCGTGCACGAGTATTTCTCTCTCCTAGATAGGGAAAGACAAGAATCAATGAATAATAGTTCAAAGGAAGTATGAATAA
This sequence comes from Iris macrosiphon, assembly GCA_036927795.1. Lineage (NCBI taxonomy): Eukaryota > Viridiplantae > Streptophyta > Magnoliopsida > Asparagales > Iridaceae > Iris > Iris macrosiphon. Next base: position 90,939,831 of record JAYESA010000007.1, read on the forward strand.
ATATAATTACGAGGTTCAAAGACGTTAATAGAAATCAAAAAAGATCCAATAGCAGTTGTGGATTAAGATTATAACAAACTTATCCTAACTACAGGCTCGCTCGATACAGTAACATAACCGAAACGATAAATCAGACCTACATAGGCCACCACAAAAATATGTCATGCCCCAGTCCCAAAATACGTAGGACTTGAAATACATAAACATGATAGCTACGTATCAAGTAAGACTCCAGTCTAACTCAAATACGTATAAGTCGTACTATCTAAATATTATAATAAATCTCTAAGTCTCAATCCACAAAAAAATGAATAAAAGGAAAGACAAAATGTATCACGGTGTGAACCCCAAACGATACTTGTCTGAATAGACTCGAAAGAAATAGTATGAGTCTACAAAACTAGGCTATATCAGCAGAAGTGTAAACAACAAGAATAAGTAAATGTAACTAAGGAAGAAATAATATATGTACCTAGTTCCAGTGCCTGCATAACAAGCCCGTACACACAGTAGCTCCTTAAGACTCCATAATAATCTATGCTGCAAAAAATGGCAAGGAACCAAGTCCTAAGAGGGACGTAACAAGGTACAAAAATAGGTACCAGAAGTAAATAGTATAATAGTACAAATACTCAAGGGTAAGCTACTATAACCGTCTAAGAGATATAAACATGAGAGCATTACCCATACTCCCAGCTGGAAACATGGAAGATCTCAATAGACACTCCCGTAAACTAGTAAAATACTAAAGGCTCAGTGTGGGGGAACGTAAAGTAATATAGTAAAACACTAAAGGCTATGTATCATATAACCTAAAGTAGTCTAGTAAAATCATAAGCAAACTATATATAAATTATCCCATAGCATGGTGTATACTCTCCCCTCCTATGAAACCTCACGTATCATATCATAATACGCAAGATCATGACCTCTATCTATCATAATCGATCACAGTAAGCTATATATAATTGTATGTATATATATCACGAGTCATATAGCCCTATAAAGAATCTAAAATACCAATAATATCTTGAGATGGATTCTGCCACATGAAGGTCGTGTCAAGTGTCCTACAGTCTGACGTGCAAGAAATACAAGCACGTAATATGGGTTTGAGGTCTCAACTCTCTAACTAAAGATACTCGACTCTACTAACGGACGTCGGCACCCAAATCTGGTTTGGACGCTAAGTATCGACTAAAGGTCCTAGGGTAACCATGTACATCAACAAGAACATATAATAATAATATCTACGCAAAATAAATAAGACAAGAACTGTTGAACAACTTGGCAAGGTACACTTGCTTGTTTTTGGTTGATCCGAAGAAGCATGTCCAATATCAACATCTAAAGATACTGTAGATTCCAAATGTCCTAAAGAAATTATTCAAATTAAATACTACTAAACACTATCTATCTTTTATCTCTAGTTTAATGGTTATATACTATGGCCATATCCAAATTTTTATGAATACTCGCAAAAGCCTATCGTATAGTCTGTCCTCTAATTGTAACCAATACTGCACTGATTAAACTTATTTAATAAATTCTAAGGTGAAAGTATATTATAACTTTACGTCAGCTTTCCAAAACTTTAAACAAATCATTTTTTCATATTTGGAAACTCCCAAAATCGTAAAAATACCAAAACACATTTGTCATTCGGACGTCTGTCACACAAATAATTCTACGGAAAGTTATAGATAGAATTTAGTCTATTAATTTATATTTTTAGAAATATAACTTTAATGCGGTTCTTTTAAAAAATACTTGATGTTAAACAAAATTCTAAGTCAGAAGTTACGACCTTTCAAAGTTACTATGGCTGCTAAAAATGAGACTGAAACATATAACGAATTTGGACTATTTAACAAACTTTGGTGCACAATTTTACAAAAACATCAATGGGTTCTTAAGGCATGGAGTTTTATATTCATGACACTAACATGATATAGATATTTATATAGAATTTTATTAATATAGAATAGAACAAAATTGAAAGATAGAACACGTACCAAGTTGAATTTGGCGGGGCGTTATGGCACATTTTTGGCCTCTAGGAGACTTGAATGGACTCCAAAATACATAGAACTCGAAGGGGGTGATATGTCCTCGAAGGGGAGGCATTATTTGCCTTGAGGAAGGTGTTCTTGGGCTATAGAGGGTGTAGGAATAGCAGCACTGCTATTTGGAGTTTGTCGGCCTAAGGGGGGCGATTGGAGTAGTTCGGGTATGGGGGCTATTTGTGAAGGAAATAAAGGGAATGGAAGAGAGAGGAGATGGAGGAGAGGGTGAGGAATGAGAGGGGCTATTATGGGAAGGGGAGTTGGCAGCAACAGAGGGGTGAGGGGGTCGGCCAACATAGAATAGGTTAGGGTTGAGGGTTTGTTATATATACAGTTAGGGTTTAAGTTAAATATAATGGAGGGGTGGATATGTAGATGCTTAAATCCTATGGATGAGAATAAATGAGGCTAAATTTAGCATAGGAGGGCTTCCATAAAGTAATATGGCTGATTTAAATTAATTTGATTTAATTGATTCAAAGATAGAAGGTGCAAGGATTGGTTCAAATACGGATAGTTTTAGATTTAAATTCAAGTAGATTACCAAAAGTGATTTGATTAGTACAAATAGGTTTTTAGTGTGTTGTAGAGAGGGGATGGATGTGAGTAATTATCCATGAGTCGGTTCAGGGGCTCAGGTTGGGTAGTCAGGCTCGGTTGATTGAGATGACACATAAGATGTCGCATAAGGCAAAGGAATAAGTCATAGTGTTTATAATTTTTTTATGGAGCATGCTGGAATACAACTATCATGGACGTAGTAGGTCCAGTTAGGCTCATGAATATAAAATTGGTCGAAAGAATTGAGTTAATGTTGCGTATTAAAATCGTCTGCAACAAAAAAATAGGATTTAAGTATCATTTTTCGTAAATTGTTTCACGAAAGTTATGCAACTAAAACGAAGTATGAGAATATAAATTTGTGAGTGACAGTCATTGCATGAGCCTAATTTGGCTCTACTAAGTCTATCATGCAAAGTTGGTTGAAAAGAAAAAGGCTAGTGTATTGCTCAAGATTTTAAGATCATGGTGATAGGTATCAAAGGGTTAATAAATATTTAATAAATATTTTAATTAATAAATAAATATTTTTAATATAAAATAAAAAATCACTTTGTTTGAAATACCAAGAATAACCCTATAAAAAAATCAGAGAGCTTATAATAATGATAGGAACAAGAGTCTAGGGCTATAGAAGGATATTACTATGACTAGCACGCTTGTTGGAGATAGATGGCCGTTAGTTATTGTGGGAAACTTCAATGCTACTTTATTCGCCCATGAAAAAAATAGGGGGGTGATCGGTGCATCAAGCGATTCTCTCAGATTTTTAACATTGTCTCTTATCCTCTAGGCTCAGGTGTATGGACAAGATTGGGCACATCTGGACTTGGAACAACCGGATAATAACCAACTGAATTATCATCCAGCAGTATCGTGCTCTTTGTAACTGTTTTAATACAAAAATAAGTTGTGCAAACTTGGTTTCGTATATTAAAATTAAAGAAAGTACAAAGAATCCTTAAACAAGAAATCTAAGTACAAAAGAATTTGGGGGAGTGTGACGATGGAGATAGAGTACTGCAGCTAACTCCTTTACTCCGTTAACTATCCGACGACGAAGGAACTTGCTAGGTCTCTAGCTCACTAGCACGAAAGACAACAACTGGGCTCCTGAGTGTTCTTTCTCTTCGTCTCTCTCTCTCTCTCTCTCTCTCTCTCTCTATATATATATATATATATATATATATATATATACTCTTGTGGGAATGCACTCCTTCTATTTATATCCATCTATGGATGGCTTATACATGCGCATATGCTATGCGCCATTATTAGGTAGCCGCAGGGGCATTCTTAATAGAATATGGTCGCAACCATGGGCGCATGCCACGGTCAAGCGGCCATGTGGCATCAATTTTGATATGTTGTTGATAGAATCTCAGTTGGGAGACGGGGTTATTGTATGCATGACTGGGTCAATTCGATACGTGGTCAGCACTGATTGTTTGAAGAACTTTCCAGTTGTAACAACAAGATCATGAAAGCTGACTGACCCCTGAGGGTGGGGCCGCAGAGAGACCAAGTCATATGGATCTTGGCCGCATGAGCACTAGGTCGTATGGCTCTTGGTCCTCGTGGAAACTAAGCCTTATGTACACTCTGGCCGCATGAGGACCGTGACGCATGGAGTCGGGGCCGCATGCGAGCTCTTGCCAAGGTTAGACCTTATAAACACTTTGGCCGCATATTGTCTAGGGTGCATGGAGTCGGAGTCGCATACGAGTTTTGTCGTGAACACGTGGCACTGCACTCCTGACTGAGTCACTAATACACCAATGTGACCTCCTGACTTTTAGTGTGCCGCCTTTCTCACGATTCTCAAAGCGTTGAGAGCCATGTCAAAAACTTTATGACAGGCAGTTAATGATGTGTCAGGGCGGTATATGACTTCTACTTTCATCGAGGTCTGGGCCACATGGATACTTTTACAAACTAGACGAGTCCCTTGGTCGCATGGGCTCTATGCGGCTTGACTTTACCAAGTCAGGTTTTTGAGGCACATCTTTTGGGCGCATGGACTCTGATTTTCCATACTTCTATAAGACCCTCTTTAAAGTTTTCAAACTGATAAGTTTAGAATACTTTGAACAAGAACTATGGATAAAAAATACTTTGGGCCGCATGGATGGCGTGCCGCATGAACTTGATGCTGCATAAACAAAATTTCCAGGCTGTCAGATCTTCATTTAATGCAAGATTTGACTCAATCTTTGAGAAGATCTCTTAGAATTCTGACTCGTTCTTCTGACACAGCTCTCAAGGTAGCAATTTCAAATGATAAAGGAGAATCGAAAGACCAAACGTCGCCAACTATCACACAGATAAAGGCGGCTCAGAATTTGAGGCGCTGCCATTTTCTCTAGCTACATATTATTGCCTATATATAGAGGCTCTATAGGAGAGAGAGAAATTATATTCGTTGCTCGAGTTCTTCTTCTTCCTCTAACTTTCTCTTTTGTCTCCTTGCTCAATTGTCATGACCCCTAAAGCTTCTTCCTCTTCCAACAATGGGAAACACCCCGCTTTTGAGGGAAAGGCCAAGGACAAGGCTCTAAAATATTATTCGAATATCCAAGTGCCGATCAAGGGTAGGGGAAATGGAGAAGACATCTCCTGAACATATAGACACTCTGTGCACGGTCTGCCACATGGATGAGAGATCATCAGGCACAAACTTATTTATATAACCTCTCGCATGGATGAGAGATCATCTAGAACATGCACGGGTTTTCATGTTTGGCTTGGCCGCATGGATCATGTACCGGTCATAACTTGGCCGCATGGATGGGAAATATGTGCAGACAATGACGTTGTCGCATGATTGATACCACGTGCGCCGACAGTGGCTCGGCTGCATGGCTGATATGACATGCACCAACTATGTCTTTTCGCATAAATGATGCACTGACTGCAACTTTTGTTAATGGTGTGTATAGTCTCTTGAAGGTTCTAACCACCTTATTTTCTTAATTTTTCTTTTGTAGTGACTTTGCCCGTGGCTTCTTCCAAGGAAGTGCTTCTTGGGTAGGCTCAAGCCACGTTGGGCATAAGATTTAATGACATAGTGGGAAACGTCTGGACCAAAATAGACAAGGTTCAACCTGCGGCGAGGCATAAAATTATAGTGGACCAGACCTGGCTCTTCCTGCTTAGCCAAATAAATTATGGGAAGATTGCAACTGGCAGGGGTGCTTTCTTCTCGAAGCCCATCTTTCTATTTAGGGATGCTCTTACCAATTCAAACCCCGAGGTGGTGAAGATAAAAGAGGACTGGGACTTCACTTCTTGTGGAATAAAAATGTACAAGTCTGACATGGAGCGCCAGCTATCACTGTCGACTTTTAACATGATGGTCATTCTAAGGAGAATGAATGGGACTTTAACCCCGGACTAGTCAAGAGCCTTGGTTGTCCGTATCCGCCCTAGTTCCAAACTGAAGAAGGAGATTACGGTTTACAAGGAGTCACCCTCATATGCTCTCTGAGGTTTAGCCCCTGGTGCCATTGTGAGCGAAATAGGGCATAATATTTGTCCTCATCGTACTGAGACTTTCCTAAACTACTTAGCAAGTAAGGGGTCATATCCAACAGGGAGACTACGCTTGCTCAACTGGGTGCATTATTCAGTCCATTGGATTAACTTGACCTTATGGTCCCTGGAAAAGTACGAGCGGACCCTCAAAGCGGCTAATCTTTATTACGGCATAAGGGGCTCCTGTTATGTCTTGGAGACAAACCCAGCTTTGTTCCTTGACTTGGCTGAACTGTACAACTGTCGTACTGGGACATTATTTACTCCTGACGGGGAGATGAGGCTGGTGCTCCACGAGATGTATGATGTCTCACGGCTTTCCTGGGGTGAGGAGTCATACGAGGAATATACTCCCAACAATAAAAAGTTGGGAGAGCTAAAAAAAAAAGAAATCGGAGTTCTTTGTTGTGTACAAGAAATTGATTGCCATCACAACACTTGCCAACAACTCACCAAAATGAAGGATAAGAGTTCGGAGCAAAACTCCCCCTATATTACGTCTTGGACTCATTACCTCTTCCTAGTTGATGACTCGGGTCGGGTTGTTGTTCGGAAGCCTCAGTCTCAGAGGAAAGTTAGCGAACTAGTGCACATTTGTCCGAGATACTCTAAAACTGGTGACGAATTTGGTGGTCCTGATGACTCATTCAGCTATTTTTACCAAGATACCCAACCGTTATCTGACAAAACTGCCATGGCTGGGTTCTTGATGATATGGCTGCAAAATTGTGCAGTCCCGAGGGACTCAGGGACGATCAAAAGGGTTAAACGAAATCTCATTCTTCTAGCGGTGAAGTTAGTCTTCGGTAGCTGGCTTGCTTTACTTTCTATGATGGTCTGCAGCATCCATCACGGGCTTCGTAGTTTCGTGAAGAAGGTGATGGACCATGGAGGTTCCGGGGTGTAAACTCCCTGATTTTAAATTATAATTTTTATGCAATTTTCTTATTTATTTAATTGTTGAAATTTTTTATTTTATTTTCTTAGTTAATTAGAAAATAAATTCTTGATTTATTTACTTATATAAATATTTATTTAAAATATTTCACAAAACTATTTTTTTATATTTAAAATCCTTTGTTAAAGTATTATAAATTTTCTAAAATTTATTTGTTGTGCAAACATATTTTTTTAGGATCTTACAAATTTATCTATATATAAAAATATACATGTAAATAAATATATATATATATATATATATATATATATAAAATAAAAAGTAAAATAAAATTAAAAATAAAATTAAAATTAAAATTAAAATTAAAATTAAAAGAAAAAAAGAAAAAGAAAAAGAAAAAGAAAAAGAAAAAGAAAAAGAAAGAAAAGCACAAAACAAGCCAACACATAACATAACAGACCACACACCCACGTTCAAGACCAGACCGACCCGTGAGGAACCCCCTTCCTGAGTTTGAAACTTCCTCAAATCCTAAAGAGTATCAGTATTGGTTCCAGGAGTTAGTATCAGAGTCAGCGTGCCAGTTCTGGATACTCATGAATTCATGTAGTTGGGTGATACATGTAAACAATTAAGTATTAAGTAAAATTGTGTTGGAAATTAATGGAGCATGATATTCAATTTGGTAGTTGATACTTGGGTGTGTCAAGAGTAAAGAAATATATATATGTATAAAGGATATTAGTGAGTCTATCATAGTAGGAGGATACCCATAAGTGTATAGGAGAGTGTGAGAGAATAAGAATACATTGTGCTAAGTAGTAAGACTTGTGTTACAGATAAAAGTGGAGCCTTGATGTGAGTAGATATGAGTGTACCAGTATATGACTAGTGATAGGTATATTACCTGATATTGAGACCAGTAATGTGTTGGAAGCAATAGGTGGGAGAGTGTCTAGAAATTATGTGCAGGATGCACAGTATGTGATGAGGTAATCTAATGATGAAGCTAGTATTTCTATACCAAGAGTGGTGGTATTTCTATATCAAGGATTATTTGAGAAATGTGCTAGTAACAGTAAGTACCTTGTGTGATAATATTAGATTGGTGTTTCAGTTTATATGGATAGAAAATCATATTGAAGTAATAGTGCAAGTAATCCAGGCAGTGCAAATTTCAGTACATAGTTGAGGGTATAGACAATTGGTGTATTTGTGTGTACCTTGAGTATTAGAGACTGTGAGTATATATAGGTATACTTGGATAGATGTGGGTAAGAAATGTATATCAGTATATGAGTGGATGATGTGCATGTATAAGGATCCGTTGGCTTGAGCATGCCTGAGATGGCACTGCAAACTGACTTGGGTGTCCATCTAGAGTAGTATTAGAGGGAGTAGTACTTAGTGTGGTGTGTTGCACTTGGTGTGCACTTGAGTGATAAGAACAACTAGTATAAGAAACTGCAGTAGGTAAGAGAGCTAGCAGTTGGTGTGCTTGTAGCATAAACAGTGGTACCAAAGGTATAGGGGCATCAAACTTTGGATGCATCATTTAGCCTATGGTTGTGTTAGAGGTTCTTGGTATCAGATTTTAGTATCAATAGACAGGTGTGTACAATATGGACGTATCCATGGATATCTTATGAACTAGTGATTAGTTGATATGGGTATCAGTGTATAGGAATAAAAATTAGTGAGTGAATGTGCCAGAGTTAAGTGTATATTAGAGGACGAAGGTGTGTCCAGGTGATGCATATCATAGTGTTTGAGTGTATCAGATTGTTGAGTGCATCATATGTATCAGGGTTTTTGGGGATAATTGAGTTGATACCATAGTTGAGAGTGTGGGTCTAGTACAGCACAAACCTGTGGAAATATTTGAGCATCGGAGCACAAGTTTGAGGTATAGGTTTTGTTATTTTGGCATGTGATTATTTTGTTTTAGATTGCGTGTTAAGACTGTTTTTTCTAGGTTGGCTATCTGGTGTTCCTACGAATTTCTCTGATACGGGGCACGATTTGCTTTGGTGGAGACTAGAAGCTTAGTCCACGATACATCGAACCTTTCGGTATCCTTGCGAGGGTCGATGCAGTAGCCTATAAACTAGACTTACCGCCTGCACTAGAGGGAGTATATGACGTGTTCCACGTGTCGTAGCTGAGACGGTATGTGGCAGATCCTATTCATGTACTAGATCATTTAGAGATCAAGGTTGGATCGACTCTCAGCTATCCCGAGTAGCCCGTAGAGATCTTGGATCGCATAAAGAAGGTATTGCAGAAGCAAACTATTCCCTTGGTTCGTGTTGTATGGAGACATCACTCTCCAGGCGAGTCAACCTGGGAGAGAGAGGATGAAATGCGTGAGCAGTACCTGTATCTCTTCGAGACTTGAGGTATAATTCTTTGTCTGATTGTATGTTCTTGTACTAGTTTAATTCAATTTTGAGGACAAATTTTTTTTAGGAGGGTAGACTTGTCACTACCATATTTCTAGAATAGGGGCCTTATTATCTTTTTCCATATATATTTTATTGTGTTAATATATTGCATGATATATATTATACATATTATATTGTGTTCATTAATGCATGGATTAGTGGACTAGACCTAGAAATCTACTAGATAAACCTCTGACCTGAATATAGGATTATGGATTAAATTAGTATTATTCGAGATTAATCATTGGGGTTATATTTCACTACTGTATTTTTATTCAATTGTTGTACCTTACCGTTGCTTCGATATTTGGAGCGTTACACTAGCTTTTGCCTTCCAACAAATTTTATACCCTTGTCCTAGACGTGCCAGTCTTCCATTGTGACCCTTGTGTAACTCATAACTACCCTCTCTTGTGTTTCATTTTAGTCGCATAATATTTGTTACAAATATTTATTTTTAAATTCAAATAAATTCCAACTTTGCATCTTTTTTCGTTCTGATCGCAATTGGAGACACAACCTCGATCCATTTTATGCAACCCAAATTATGACAATATTCTATTATGAGTCTTCTACGTCCATGCCACTTGTGTCCCACCAAATTTTAATCCTATGCACTTTCAATTAATCTAATAACACCGTTTACACTAATTTTAATTAAATTGGTGTATGGACCCAACTTAACCCAAAACTAGACCCAACACCAACTCAAACTCCCACTCATACCCTCAAGGTTCATACTAAACACCACACACACTTTTAACCCACTGTATCACACCAAATATGGTATTTTTCCTCATCCAATCCCAAACCCCAATGTTTGTACAATTTTTTAATTATTAAGGGCTTTTGTGCAAAAATATAATGAGGTATCCACCTCCCATTGGAGCCAAGCAATGAAGAAACCCCCCTCATTGTTGACCGATCATACATGATTTTCCCTCCATTTTGAGTGTACTACACTCTAACTTTTCTTCTACATCATCCTAGCCCTCCATTCAAAACCAACACTATCTTCACCCATAATTTTCTTCATGTAGAAACCCTCCCCCATCCCTAGGAGGCATATAGTCAGCCATAATCCCAAGGCCATCACCTCCTCTCTCTCTTCTACATAAACCTTTTCCTCTCCATTTTTATCAACAGCCATCAACCAATACACCAACCGAACCCTAAACCACCATCACCCATCATCTTCCCCGAGCAGCCAGTCACCCGACCCCGACCACCGAGCACCACCTCTCTTCTCCTCTGCCGGATCCTCGCCTCCGCAGCCACAGCCACGATCCCCTCCTCCGAGCATAGCCACCATTTGCCACCACAGTTCTTCCCCGAGAACCGACAGCAGCCATCACCATGGTCAACTTCTCTTTTCCGCAGTCACCACCTCACCCACGACCTTCCACCGTCGAGCAACACCACCACCACAGAACCGTCGCTCCCTCATAGTCACCTTCTTCTCTGACCTTCGACAACCCATCGTCGGAACAACCAATCACCATATCCTTCTCCTCCTCGACAGCAGCAAACACATCAACCACCCTCTCCATTCTTTTTTCCGACTTCATGACTTCTCCCACGATCTTTCCTCCGCCGGATCAATACTACCACAGCCAGTCACCACCACCCACCACAGTTATCTCCTTCTCTTCCCCGAGCAGTCACCACCGCAGCCGACCTCATGACTTTATCTCCTCCTCTTCCCCGACTTTACACCGCCACCATCATCATCATCCCTGGCCATTACCACCATCTCCGGTCATCCCTGAGTAGTCACCACAGCCCACCGTCGATCAACATCACCACTACAGCAACATACCACCATACCCCGGCTACCACCAGTATCTCCACCACTCGACCCGTGCAACTGCTGCCACGGTTGCTACTGTCCGAAGCACCACCACCGGAGACTGACCTCCACGGGCCGCGGACGAGCTTCATCCCCTTCTCGGTTACGAGCACACCAAGGTTTGTACTTGTCCTCTTTTCTTTTATGCTGCATTGTTGCATAACACTGTGGATTCATGAACCCTAATAACTAGTGTATATGTGTGCATGTATGAAATAGTAATTAGGTTTTAGTAAATACTCATAGAAATTTAAGTTGTTAGTTGTAGGTATCACATATTCCTATATGTTGGTAGAGATCCTGGATATCCTAGCTAGTTCAGTTTTTGGGTAATGTGAGTATCCTAGGGTTTCAGTGTGACGTAGGAGTGTATTAGTATAAATATAAGTAGTAGGTAATGCTAAGTAAAAAAAATTAAGGTACTATATATATATATTAAAGTATTTTGGTAACTCACTGTCTTATGAGCACACTACCTACTAGCTAGGACATGTGTTAGTGTTACACAAGATTTGGAGATGTAAACATATTTTGGTAACTCACTATCTTGTTGTGCATGGTATTTGAGGACATAACACTTGTTAATTTTAACTACGCACACACTCGACCCTGCTAGTTGACCAGTTATAACCCCTACGTACATTAGTTTCTAAGTGTAGTGTAGTTGTGTTTATGTGCGTACTAGTGTAACGACTGATGTTATTATATTAGATTATATATATATATATGACCGTCGGATCGTTCGTGCGAGACTTCAGGAGCAGGATATTGGTATTGCCAGCTCAGGACCACAGGCGAGTACATTCTCTGACAGTTTTTATTATATTGGTCATTTATATGATTCTAGTCGTACAGTATACTTGATTCTGACACTGTAGATACATGAGTTAGCATCATTAATACCTGTCATAAGAAATCGTGATTGGAATCCATCGTGCTAGCTGGGAACGGGAATATATTAGCAGATTATGTGATCATACCCCACTTTACATGTATCATAGCTCACCCTACATATCACGTTGGGTGTGGCCTGACCATTTACATGTCTCATAGCCTGTTATATATGATTAGCCTGACTATTGCTTGCATCATAGCTAACCAGATGGTTAGCCTGACCTCACATGTATCATAGCCAATCATATATAACAAGCCTGATCTTGTCCCAAGCCGATCACATAATAGACCGATATCTCAAATACTTAGCTAGATATTCTATTTATGTATTCCAGTTCACTTGTTCTAGCATTCACTTATATTTTATTCATTGCTAGTTACACTATTGTTGATTATATATTCTCATGTATTCCTTATTTCCAGTATTTCTTTATCTTGTATCTCCATATACTGTATTATATTTTGTGTCAATATAAATAAAACTGCTGTTTAGTGCTTGTGCTTCGCTCCAATCCTGATTAGATAACATTTTTCCAGAGGACCTTGAGGATTTCTGTCCTACATACTATGGCCCAGGTGTAGAGGAAGACTATGTACCAGAGATCTTAGAGGAGTCCCTCTCCTTAGAGGAGACACCACCTGCAGTCATTTAGTCAGTTATATCTATGCATTTTTTTTCTAAACTTGAGACTTGGACTATATTTATGATGAGACTATTGTTGAGACTATTTATATTGGACAGCTAGACTCTAGTTTATTATTGCATTTTGAGTTGTTGTGCTTGACGTATGTCAGTACTACCTTACCTTTATATCTCATCGTGCCATTTATTTCTATAGTTATTGTGATTAAGTATATTATGAAATATTGACCAATGTTTTATTAATTGTACTCTTAGGGAGTTGAGATCATTGACGGGTTATGAGTTATGTTTAGTAATATTGAGACTTAGACATCGTTCTACCGCCGATGCTGTGGTGTAGGCTGGACGTACCTACGGCTCACGTCCAAATTTTGGGTGTGGGTCGTGACACGTTTTTAGTGGTGGCCCATGCAGGTTAGGCTTCGCAAGTAGTGTGATATCGTGATAGTGCGATATCTTAGTTGTACTAATATGAGCCTGTGATAGGATCTAGGATATAGTATACTAGGATGAGAGCGAATACTCGATTACAACTAAGAATACTTCCAATCTATTACTATTCCTTCTGAACATTGCTTTCCTTGAATATTTTGTCCTTCCTTGATGATATCGTATTCTTGTGTCTTAATGACTTCTTCTGGTTTTGATCCATCTTCAGGATGCCGCCGAAGACCAGATCGCAGGATCAGCAGCAGCCTCCAAGGTAGACCTAGCAGGCTTGTTATTTCTGTAAGAAGCCAGGTCACCTTCGAAAGAGATGTAGGGTGAGGCTAGGACTTTATTTTTACTGTGGCATTGCGAGACATCGAGTGAGGGATTGTCTTCTAGCTCTTTATCTTTTCGGCCAGCGTGCAGCTCCAAATCAAAGAGGTCCAGTTATGCCACCTGTGGAACCACATATTGCTTAGCACCCGCGGAGGGAACCACCCCAGCAGGGTCGAGGAGACCGATACTGCAGGTGATGGGCTAGCAGGTTCATCCGTTCTCACTTATTGTTATTGAATTTGATTCTTATTGATCAGTTGTTAAATTTAATTCTTTGTGTCATTGTTGAGTTTGATTTCATATCGAGATAAAATTTAAGGACTAAAATTATGGTATCATCTGATGACATATATTGACGAGGACAATGAGAAAAATAAAATGTCTGCTTTAGTTATGGAGCATAGAGTTCATCGCAGCCATATTAGCTGGCATGGCAGAAACGTAGGCAGCCATATTAGTTATGGAGCATAGAGTTCATCACAGCTATACTAGTCGGCACAGCAAGGATTCTAGACGACATGATTATAGAGTTGCATACCTAAGTTATAAAATCTATCGTTTATCGCAGCTATTCTTACTGGCGTGGCGAGGATTCTGAGTGTCATAATTTTGGACAGGCATGTATGATTATCAGATTGTATCATAAATTGGTTCTTAAAGTATCATCTCAATACTTATCCACTTTTGTTATTATAGGACTTTGTTCCATCATTTTTTTGCTAGCAGTAGAGATACCTTCAGTCCTTAGCCCAGTTCCTTATAGAGCTTTATTCTATTAGGGTTCCTTGTTAGTGTGATAATTGGTGACTTACAATTAGGTCTGTGTCATGAATCAGTGTTGACTGTTGGGAGGGTGGCTTGTGAGTCTGTAAGTGATTCTTGGTTGGACATGTGAGCCATAGGCATCAATCTAGAGATAACCCGTAGCATAGTACCTTTTAGCAATAGTTCTTAGATAGGTGTCATTATGTTTAGTATTGGTATTATAGGTAGAAGGGGGAGTAAAGAGTATCAGTGATGGTTCCAGGAGTTAGTATCAGAGTCAGCATGCAAGTTCTGGATAGTAATGAATTCATGTAGTTGGGTGATACATGTAAACAATTAAGTATCACGAAAATTTGTGTTAAAAATTAATGGAGCATGATATTCAATTTGGTAGTTGATACTTGGGTGTGTCAAGAGTAAAGAAATGTATATGCATAAAGGGTATTAGTGAGTGTGCCATAGTAGTAGGGTACCCATAAGTGTATAGGAGAGTGTGAGGGAATAAGAATACATTGTGCTAAGTAGTAAGACTTGTGTTAAAAATAAAAGTAGAGCCTTGATGTGAGTAGATATGAGTGTACCAGTATATGACTAGTGATAGGTATATCAACTGATATTGAGGCCAGTAATGTGTTGGAAGCAATAGGTGGGAGAGTGTCTAGAAATTGTGTGCAGGATGCACAGTGTGTGATGAGGTAATCTAATGATGAAGCTACTGTTACTATACCAAGAGTGCTAGTATTTCTATATCAAGGATTATTTGCAATATGCTAGTAACAGTAAGTACCTTGTGTGATAATATTAGATTGGTGTATAAGTTAATATAGATAAAAAATTATTTGGAAGTAATAGTGCAAGTAATCCAGGTAGTGCAAATTTTAGTACATAGTTGAGGGTGTAGACAATTGGTGTATTTGTGTATACCTTGAGTTTTAGAGACTGTGAGTATATATAGGTATACTTAGATAGATGTGGGTAAGAAATATATATTAGTATATGAGTGGATGATGTGCATGTGTAAGGATCTGTTGGCTTGAGCATGCCTGAGATGGCATTGCAAATTGACTTGGGTGCCCATCTATAGTTGTATTAGAGGGAGTAGTACTTAGTGTGGTGTGTTTTACTTGGTGTGCACTTGAGTGATAAGAACAACTAGTATAAGCAATTATAGTAGGTAAGAGAGCTAGCAGTGGATGTGCTTGTAGTAGAAACAGTGGTACCAAAGGGATAGGGGCATCAAACTTTGGATGCATCATTTAGCCTATAGTTGTGTTAGAGGTTCTTGGTATCAGATTTTGGTATCAATAGACAGGTATGTACAATATAGATGTATCCATGGATATCTTGTGAACTATTGATTAGTTGATATGGGTATTAGTGTATAGGGAAAGGAATTAGTGAGTGAATGTGCCAGAGTTAAGTATATGTTAGAGGACAAAGGTGTGTCCAGGTGATTCATATCATAGTATTTGAGTGTATCAGAGTGTTGAGTGCATCACATGTATCAGGGTATTTGGGGATAATTGAGTTGATGCCATAGTTGAGAGTGTGGGTCTAGAACAGCACAAACCTGTGGAAATATTTAAGAATCGGAGCACAAGTTTGAGGTATAGGTTTTGTTATTTTGGCTTATGATTATTTTGTTTTAGATTGCGTGTTAAGACTGTTTGTTCTAGGTTGGCTATCTGGTGTTCCTACAAATTTCTCTAACAAGGGGCACGATTCACTTTGGTGGAGGCGAGAAGCTTAGTCCATAATACATCGGACCTTTCGGTATCCTTGTGAGGGTCGATGCAGTAGCCTATAGACTAGACTTGCCGCCTGCACTAGAGGGAGTACCTGACGTGTTCCACGTGTCACAGCTTAAATGGTACGTGGCAGATCCTAGTCACGTACTAGATCACTCGGAGATCGAGGTTAGACCGACTCTCAGCTATCCCGAGCAGCCCGTAGAGATCTTGGATCGCAGAGAGAAGGTATTGCGGAACCAGATAATTCCCTTGGTTAGTGTTGTATGTAAATATCACTCTCCAGGCGAGTCAACCTGGGAGAGAGAGGACAAAATGCGCGAGCAGTACCTGTATCTCTTCGAGACTTGAGGTATAATTCTTTGTCTGATTGTATGTTCTTGTGCTAGTTTAATTCAATTTCGAGGACAGAATTTTTTTTAGGAGGGTAGACTTGTCACTACCACATTTCTAGAATAGGGGCCTTATTGTCTTTTTCCATATTTATTTTATTGTGTTAATATATTACATGATATATATTATACATATTATATTGTGTTCATTAATGCATGGGTTAGTAGACTAGACCTAGAAACCCACTAGATAAACCTCTGACCTGAATATAGGATTATGGATTAAATTAGTATTATTCGGTATTAATCATTGGGGTTATATTTTACTACTGTGTTTTTATTCAAATGTGGTAGCTTACCATTGCTTCGATATTTGGAGCGCTACACTAGCGTTTGTCTTCAAACAAATTTTACACCCTTGTCCTAGACGTGTCAGTCTTCCATTTTGACCCTTGTGTAACTCATAAATACCCTATCTTCTGTTTTATTTTAGTCGCACAATATTCATTACAAATATTTATTTTTAAATCCAAAAAAATCCAACTTTGTATATTTGTCCGTTTTGATCGCAATTGGAGACACAACCTCGATCCGTTTTGTGCAATCCAAATTTTGACAATATTCTATTCTGAGTCTTCTACGTCCATGATACTTGTGTTCTACCCAATTTTAACTCTATGCACTTCCAATTAATTTAATAACACTATTTACACTAATTTTAATTAAATTGGTGTAAGGACCGAACCTAACCCAAAACTAGATCCAACATCAACCCAAACCCCCACTCACACCCTCAAGGTTCATACTAAACACCACACACCCTTTTAACCCACCACATAACACCAAATATGGTATTTTTCCTCATCCAATCCCAAATCCCATTGTTTGTGCAAATTTCCAATTGTTAGGGGCTTTTGTGCAAAAATACAATGAGGTATCCATCTTCCCTCATTGTTGACCGATCATACATGATTTTCCCTCCATTTTGAGTGTATTACACACTAAATTTTCCTCTACATCATCCTAGCCCTCCATTCAAAACTAACACCATCTCCACCCTATATTTCCTTCATGTAAAAACTTTTCCCCATCCCTAGGAGGCACATAGCCAGCCCTAATCCCAAGGCCATCACCTTCTCTCTCTTTCCTACATAAACCATTCTTCTCCTCTCCATTTTTATCAACAGCCATCAACCTATACACCAACCGAACCCTAAACCACCATCACCCATCATCTTCCCCGAGCAGCCAGTCACCCGACCCCGACCACCGAGCACCACCTCTCTTCTCCTCCGCCGGATCCTCGCCTCCGTAGCCACAGTCACGATCCCCTTCTCCGAGCATAGCCACCAGTCGCCACCATAGTTCTTCCCCAAGCACCAACAACAGCCATCACCACCATCGACTTCTCTTTCCAGCAGTCACCACCTCACCCACGACCTTCCACCACCGAACAACACCATCGACACAGAACCGACCTTCGACCACCCATCGCCGGAACAACCAATCACCACATCCTTCTCCTCCCCGACAGCAGCAACCACCCTCTTCATTCTCTTCCCCGACTTCACAACTTCTACAAGATCTTCCCTTCGTCGGATCAACACCACCATAACCAGTCACCACTACCCACCATAGTCATCTCCTCCTCTTTCCCGAGCAGTCACCATCGCAGCCGACCTCACGACTTCATCTCCTCCTCTTCCCCGACTTTATACTGCCACCATCATCATCATCCTCGGCCATTACCACCATCTTCGGTCATCCCAGAGCAGTCACCACAGCCCACGTCGATCACCATCACCACCATAGCGATACACTACCATACCCCGGCCACCACTAGCATCTCCACCACTCGACTCGTGCTACTGCTGCCACGGTTGCTACTGGTCGGAGCACCACCACCGGAGACTGACCTCCACGGGCCGCGGACGAGCGTCACCTCCTCCTCGGTTACAAGCACACCGAGGTTTGTACTTGTCCTCTTTTCCTTCATACTGTGTTGTTGTATGATACTGTGGATTCGTGAACCCTAATAACTAGTGTATACGTGTGCATGTATGAAATAGTAATTAGGTTTTAGTAAATACTCATGGAAATTTAAGGTTTTAGTTGTGGGTATCACATAATCCTATATGTTGGTAGAGATCCTAGATATCCTAGCTAGATCAGTTTTTGGGTAATGTGAGTATCTGGGGTTTCAGTGTGAGGTAGGTGTGTAAATATAAGTAGTGGGTAATGCTAAGTAAAAAATTAAGGTACTATATATATATATATATATATATATATATTAAAGTATTTTGGTAACTAATTGTCTTATGTGCACACTACCTACTAGCTAGGACATGTGTTAGTATTACACAAGATTTGGAGATGTAAACATATTTTGGAAACTCACTGCCTTGTTGTGCACAGTATTTGAGGATATGACACTTGTACATTTTAACTATGCGCACACTCGACCCTGCTAGTTGACCAGTTATAACCCCTATGTACGTTAGTTTCTAAGTACAGTATAGTTGTATTTATGTGCGTACTAGTGTAACGACTGATGTTATTATATTATATATATATGACCGTTGGATCGTTCGTACGAGACTTCGGGAGCAGGATATTTGTATTGCCAGCTCAGGACCACAGACGAGTACATTCTCTGACAGTTTTTATTATGTTAGTCATTTCTATGATTCTAGTCGTACAGTATACTTGATTCTGACACTGTGGATACACGAGTTAACATCATTGATACCTATTATGAGGAGTCGTGATTGGAATCCATCGTGCTAGCTTGGGACGGGGAGATATTAGCAGATTATGTGATCATACCCCACTTTACATGCATCATAGCTCACCCTACATATCACGTTGGGTGTGTTCTGACCATTTACATGCCTCATAGCTTGTTGAAGTTAAGAAAAATAGTTTTTAAAACCTTAAAAATTTTACGATACAGGGTACGTTCCGCCAAACCAGGCCACCTCATAAATTATCAATTGCACCAAAAGGTACGTATGGTATATCCTGACGTGTGAGCTTTTGCGGAAGTTGATTTGGACGTGTGTGTACGCCAAAATTAACATATATCCGTAAAAAGTCCCCCGTATCAGTGTTTTACAAAATACCCAATTAGTTTTTGTATGCTCGTCGGATCACCACGAAACTTACGCCATTGAACTCGCAGAATTTGACTTGTCTTGTGACCCCAGTTTTGCTTAATTCTGAGTCAGTAGACGAATCGTCGTTTTGCAAGCCCCATAATTCGACTTGACGAACAAATTTGTGATCGGCTCACCGGAATCTAAAACTGGACATACCATTAAGTTTATATCGTCGTTTAGGATTTATTTGTCCAATTTAGATACATTTATCCTGGTACATTTTTCAGTGGAAAATGGCCTACTTGTGGACCCATCTTTGACCAAAAATGATCGTTTTAGTCCCTGTGTTCAAATTGGACGAAAGGGTAATGTTTTTTGACTCTCTCTCTCTTATTCTAAAAATATTGGTGACGTATGTTCAGCATACGGAGACGTTTGCGCTGCTCTTACATTTTTTGGATTCGTGTTACCTGTTGCCTTGCGTCATTTCAGCACCAAACCACTGCCAGGCAAGTATACCTTGTCATGATGACTGTTTATTTACATTTTTTATAGTAGGTTGCATTTATGTTACTTATTTACTTAGTTATTTTATATAAAAACTGTGCGTCTACGATAGACTTGGGTGCAACGGCGGATTGCGTCATCTTTATTTTGTTTACTATGCATATTAACCTAGAGTTATGTGACCACCCTATAATTGCAAGGTATTCTCATATCTCATAGTTCTTGACACATACTTTGTACATACACGAATGTGTGATATGAGTGAGAGGTCATGAACCATCATATTCGGGCCGCTCTCGATACGTAAGTGGCGTGTGTCGGCATAATTTATATTTTGTTGTTTAGGTGCATTCATTGACTTAGTTATGAGGAACTGGACGTGTCATACCATGGATATGATCCGGATAGTCGTTTGGGTAGGGAGGATATACTTGAGTCATTTGGGCTAATTTATACTTTTCATATTCAGGCCGTACGCTCCGTGGGAGACGCGAGTCGTGATGACCCTATATTTACTTGGTGGCTTCTGACGTCCGTGACGTTATGCACGTGGCCCCAGGATCTCCAAGAGAACTATGCCCATCCTATTATTTTAGCCAGACAGCCCATTCGTGCGAAGGTTATCCTCAATTGCATTCACGTAGCTTGGTTAGTTTACCCAGTACATATATTTATATTCAGTTTATGATTGGCATGCTTCTATGTATCTTGTTATGTCCCTCTGAGGACCTAGTCTTTTGCCAGGTATAGACGATAAGGACTATCCGTAGGAGTACGTATCAGGGCCTGATTCTTTCTATTTCGAGGAGGTCTTCCCTTCGAGCCTCTCTGATCAATAGATGATGTACTCATTATATTTTCTTTCATATTCTTGTTTGGTAGTGGATTTGTCTCCACCCAGCTATTAGTTCTTTTCGACTATTTCATACTTGGTTCATCGTCATATTTGGTTATTTATTTCTATTTGGTTTTGTGGATGAGATTAGTATTGCATATGACTTGTGACAATATATACCACTTGTTAATTATTATCATAATACAGCGTACGTATGAGTTATGGTTTCCATATATTGGAGTTGCCATATAGATACGACTGGCATACTTACGTATTTCTAGTCCTACATATTTTGGGACTGGGGCGTGACACGGGGATTTCAACCGGGTCGAGCTGCCCTACCATTATTTAATGGGCTAGTTGTTAATCCATTGTCTTCTCCTGATAGCCCCTGGGTTGGGGGAGAATACGACGGATGAAGATGCTTTCATTCGTCATTATGGTGGGATATCCAGGGTCTACACTGAGGTTCTCCCTTGTCGGCATGCACTTGCCTTCTTGGATAATTATTCGTTCTTCGTCTTGGTTCCAAAGTTTATGAAAAATGAGATAAACAGAGAGTAACGTGATGGTGGTTCTGGCAGCTAAGCCTTATCGTCGAGGGTCCTTTACTGGCTTCTTTCCATCCAACCTTCTCATCTGGTGTATCGAAATCAGAACCTTGTTATCTTGAAACACTACCTACTGAGTAGGTTTGCTTGCCAGTTCGGATACAACCAGTTTATGCTTGGCAACCAAAGTCATTGTCTAGGCTTTAAAGGTAGCATCCTTGATGGCGCTCGAGCCTAGGAAAATTATGTTGCAGTTGGCACTGGAGTCTCTTTCTTGTTGCCTGATATTAGCACCTCCTCGCAAATTCGCTATGTGGCAGCTAATTTCCATGTAGCAGTAAATGTGAAGTCGCCCGGCTTTGATCTAGAGACTAGCTTCATTGAGGGCACTAAGCTAATTCCCAAGGCAGCAAGCCCAAGAAAGGTTTGGGGAGAGGCAAGGGACGCCCTGCACCCTCGCTTGCTGGTCTTGAGTCAACAACGGGGGAGGAGAATACTTCTGATGACCCACTGCCCCCGGTAACTTCTCCGTTGAAGCGCAAGGCCTCTTCAGTAAGGAGTCCCGCATCTTCTAAGAGAAAAATCCATGAACCGCTCGTGGCCACACCCTCAGGGGTCAGTCAGTTTTCATGATCTTCATGTTACTACTGTAAAGATCTTCAAATAATAAGTGCTGACCAAGTATCAAATTGACTAAGTCAAGCACACAATAACCCCATCTCCCAAAAGAGATTCCATCAACAGCATATCACAATCGATGCCATGTGGCAGCCTAACCGTGGCATGCACCCATTGTTGCAAGCATATTCTGTTAAGAACGCCTATGCGGCCACCTAACAATGACGCATAGCATATGCGCACGCATAAGCCATCCAATGTTGATGTCTATAAATAGCAGGGATGCATTCCCATAAGAGGAGACAGAGAGAGACGAAGAGAAAGCACACTTAGGAGCCCATTTGCTATATTTCGTGTCAGTGAGCCAGAGACCTAGCAAGTTCCTTCGTCGTCAGACCATCAACTGATTAAAGGGGTCAGCTGCAGTACTCAATCTACATCGTCACACTCCATAATTCTGTTGTACTTAGATTTCTTGTTTATGGATTCTTTGTACTTTCTTTTATTTTAATATACGAAACCAAGTTTGCACAACTTAATATACGAAACCAAGCAATTATATGGGAACTTCGAGCTCTGTTGTTGTCTTCAACTCAATAAGCAGTACTGAAAGTTCTCGTACAATTTCTTGGTTTCGTATATTAAGTTGTGCAAACTTGGTGTCATATATTAAAATCAAAGAAAGTACAAAAATCCTTAAATAAGAAATCTAAGTATAAAAGAATTCTCGAAAGTGTGACGATGGAGATCGAGTACTGCAGCTGACTCCTTTACTCCGTTGACGGTCCGACGATGAAGGAACTTGCTAGATCTCTGGCTTACTGATACAAAAGACAGCAATTGGGCTCCTGAGTGTGCTTTCTCTTTATCTCTCTTTCTCTCTCTCTCTCTCTCTCTCTCTCTCTCTCTCTCTCTCTATCTTTCTATGTCTCCTCTTGTGGGAATGCATCTCTGCTATTTATAGCTATCTATACTGGATGGCTTATCTGCGCGCATATGCTATGCGCCATTGATAGGTGGCCGCATGGGCATTCTTACCAGAATATGATTGCAACCGTGGGCTTATGCCACGATCAGGCTGCCATATGGCATCAGTTGTGATATATTGTTGATGGAATCTTGGTTGGGAGACGGGGTTATTATGTGCATGACTTGGTCAATTTGACACGTGGTCAGCACTAATTATTTAAAGATCTTTCCAGTTGCAACAGGAAGATCATGAAAGATGACTGAACCCTAAGGTTGGGGCCGCAGAGAGACCAGGCCACATGGATCTTGGCCGCATGAGCACTAGATCATATGGCTCTTGGTCCTCGTGGAGACTAAGCCTTATGAATACTATGGTCGTAAAAGGGTTGTGACGCATAGAGTCGGGGCCATATGCGAGCTCTTGTCGAGACTAGACCATATGAATACTTTAGCCGCATGCGGTCTAGGCGCATGGAGTCAGAGCCGCATACGAATTCTATCGTGAACACGTAGCACTGCACGCCTGACAGAGTCATTAATACACTGATATGACTTTCTGTCTTTTATGTGCCATCTTTCTCACGATTCTCGAAGCGTTTAGGGCCATGTCAGAACCTTTATGACAAGTAGTTAATGTTGTGTCAAGGCCATATATGGCTCCTACTTTCATCGAGGTCTAGGCCGCTTGGATGCTTTTACAGACTAGACGAGTCCCTTGGTCGCATGGGCTCTATACGGCTCGACTTTACCAAGTCAAGTTTTGGAGGCACATCTTCTGGGCACATGGACTCTAATTTTCCATGCTTCTACAGTAGCGGGAGATGGCTGGATGCATTCTAATCTTGTCAGGCTTAATGCTTAACCCTAGGAGCTAGCAATAATTCCCCTATTGTTACTAGATTGGTAGAATTATCGGTTGTCAGAGGGAGGCCTTTCAGATTCAATAGTTCCTGGATTCAAATGGAAGGATATAAGGATGTGGTTAAGCAAGGTTAGGAGTATGGACTAATGGCTCTTCTCAATTCAGATTTGTCTACAAGTTAAAGGCTATTAAAGGTCTCCTTATGACCTAGAATAAAGACAGACCTGTTATTCCTCTCCAAGAGATGGAGGATAAGATGGCAGACATCCAACAGAGAGTTCAATTAGATCCGCTCAACCTAGTCCTTAGGAAAAGGAGGTATCCCTCCAAGATCGGCTTCGCAACGATAGATTCTTGGATGAGGTCCAAGTCAGACAAAAAGCTAAATGCAAATGGCTTAGAGATGGGGATAGGATCTCTAAAATCTTTTATACTATTATCATGGCTAGGCAGTATCAGAATGATATTCACGAGTTGCTTGATCCTAATGGAGTTCTTATTACTAAAGATGATGGTATCTGGGATAAGGCAGTGCGGTTCTAAAAAGACCTCTACAACCAAAACTCTTAGCCGACTTCTTTTTCTCACATTGAGTTTAAGAAGTTGGTCTCTAGGTAGGAAAATAATATATTACGGGCCTCGGTGTCAATGGAAGAGATAGATACTATTGTTAAAGATGCGGACCCTATCAAATTGCCAGGGCCGAATGGCTTTGGGGTGGCCTTCTTCAAGAAATATTAGGACATGATTAAGGTGGATGTCCTGGATGCGATGAGGGAGTTCTTCTTCTTTAGTAATTACTTAAGGAGCTTAACCATACATTTGTGGTCTTGATTGCTAAGGTGGAGGGTGTGACTTTGCTGGAAGATTTATGGTCGATTGCATGCTATAATTTCTTATACAAGATTATAACCTACCTTATGTGTGACCGAATGAGAGATGTAATGAAGGAGCTTATCTCTCCTAATCAGGCAGCTTTTATCAAAGGGTGCTCCATCTCGGAGAACTATTTTGTGGCATATGAGCTTGTGAGGGATTTCAATTAGAAAAGGTGGAACAAGACATGTCTGAAGCTGGACCTTAGGAAAGCCTATGACATGGTGAATAAGGATTTTCTTTGCCACATCCTGATATGTATGGGCTTTGACAAATGGTAGGTAGACAGGGTGAGGGAGTGTGTCAGCACTGCCTATTTCTCGATTATGGTTAGGGGCCAGCCGAGGGGTTTTTCTACAGCGGTAGAGGCCTAAGACAAGGGGTTCCCCTTTCTACTTATCTTTTTACAATTGTTATAGAGTTTCTCACTTGTCTCTTGGATGAAGCAGTTCTGGACGATTTGATTACCCATATATTCCAGAAGGTGGATCCTGAGGTTTCATACCTTATTTATGTTGACAACATGCTAGTATTTATGGAGCCATCTGACATATCCCTTGACATGCTTAAGGTAATATTCGAGACCATAGAAAATTGGTCAAAATTACAGCTAAATAGAAACAAGCTAGATGTTCATGAATCGTACTTGTGGGAATAAGGAGGCTTGGCTGGCCAAAATGGGCATCATGGAAGGAATGCTTCCTGTAAAATACCTGGAGCTTCCCCTTTCGATCAACTATACCACTAATGTGGAGTATGAGGGCCTCCTCAATTACACGCTATCGAGACTAGAGGGACGATATGCACAGATCTTGTCCTTTGGAGGGAAGATCAAACTTATTAAAGCTATAATTGCGTCGATTGCTCTTTTCTGGTTGCAGGCCATTATGCTGCCCAAGGGCACTATAAAGAAAATTGAAGTATGTATGCAGACTTCCTGTGGAAAGGAGGCATACATGCTATCAGTTGGGAGAAGTTGTGTCGGCTAAGAATAAGGGTGGAGTTGGGCTACGATATCTTTGTCCCTCCTCCGGGAAACTGCATAACTCAAACTGAGATTTATCAACGAAAAGTCTCTTTGGGCTGACTTGGTCAAAGGAAGGTATTTTCCGAAAGGGGACTTCTAATTGGCTAGTAGAAACAATAACTTTTCAGTCACTGTTAAAGCGTTGTTAATGACGAGAAGTAGGGCTAGAGGTAAGCTGACTTAGGTGATATGCTCAGGGACCCAAAATAATATTTGGTATAACCCTTGGATCAAGCACTCTAGCTTGATCGAGAGGGAGGGATGGCATATTTATGAGCTGATGGGATCTACCGAAATGGTAAGTAGCCTTATTTAGGAAGGTGAGAGGAAGCTTCAGGACCATTTGATCGAGGTGGCTCATGCGGAAGATATTCAGGCGGTAGAGATTGATAGGCAATTGATAAAGGACTACTGGGCCTGGAAAGACATGGAGAAAGTCACCTTCAAGTTCAATACGGCCCTGAACCAGATTAGGACCTATTATGAGGAGGTTAACTGGGCGGAGATGGTTTAGACAAAAGGGGCGACAGTTAAGATGTCTCTGTGTTTATACAAAATAATCAGAAATTGTCATGCCCCAGTCCCAAAATATGTGAGACCAGACATGTGGCAATGGCCAGCTGGTACGACTCCGTAGGGCATTCCAATTTAATTGACCCGACTAAGTGCACTTATGTTTTCCACGCTTAAGTGATCAAGCTTATTATCTATATCTATCAACTATCTATATCTTAATCTATATGAAAGGAATAAAAGAAAGGTAAATATGACTCCTAGTCTGCAGCCTAATAATCATACTGTTCGAACAGACTTGAAGTAAATAGTATAAGTCTATAAAAACTAAGCAGTTACAAATGACAGAATGAAGCATATATATACATGAAAGGATAATACATGTAAGGAAATAATCACTCATCAACCACCCGGGGATAGATCTATGTGTCAAACTCAGCTAACCTAGCAGGGAACCAGGTCCTCAAAGGGACATAATAAGACACACAAAAAAGTATATGCCATAATGTAAATACTGTGTAAAGTAAATAAGGTTAAACTATCCATCTAAGTGAATACAATCTGAGAACAACTTTGGTGCGTATGGGTAGGTCAGGCTAGACATATGCTGACGTAATTCACCAATCTTTATGACTGGCTAATATATGCCACATATGCCCCCTATATCCGGGATACTTTTGTATGTATAAAAATCAAAACGTTCAAAAATGTGGCATCTGATATATAAAACCATAACGCTTTGAAGAACGCGGCATCTGAGTATATATAAAGCCATATCGCTGTGAAAAACATAACATCTGAGTATATATAAAACCATAACGTTCCGAAGAATACGACGCCTGCATATATATAGAAGTCATCAGTTTTTGTAGTTCCTTAGGATACTACTGTTACCAATGTGGTGTTTCATACGCCTACTAGTTTTTCTCTCCGCCCAATACAAATAAACTAGTCAGATATATGAAGTGCACATCTCTTAATTATAATACAAGTCACATAGAGCTATACAACTATGCTAAGTACCATCATATGTGCTACTCGTATCGATGGCCAGTCGAGTGCGTAAGCTCGTGTCCTAACATGATCTCACAGTGACGTAAAATGGTACCTGACAAGGCATTGGAGTTATAATGATAACTCCCCAACTTTAGGTACATCAACTAAAAACTTGGTCAATACAAGTCCTAACGTCGACGCCTTCGTCGACTACACCCGAGGCATTCTCATATGCGCACAATTATATAATATTCAGAGTAGAAGCAAGTAAATAATATTAACTGAATTTAAATAGTACAACAAGGCAAGGTATGCTTGCCTGGATATCCAAGCTGCAAATACAAAAGTCTGGCTCCCGAATCCGTGATTGGACGATCGCAAGAGCCTAAAATATAATAATAATACTGAATTAGCATCTACGCTACGGTTCGCTAATCAAATAGAAGAATGCTAACTATATACAAGTAGCAGCTAATAACGTCTAGAACAAATAGGGTCGTTAGGCATCTATTATCAAGGTTCATGTATAAAGGTGGCATACTTGTCAAATACTATGATAATTACTATTGTTAAATCAACTAGATTAGGTTCCATTTGATCATAATTAACTTTGCTCAACACAAAATTTTCCAATTCTTCTTGAATAACTTATCCCCAAATACACATACAAACACATCAAATCCATTCCTCCATAATCATGTATAAATCCATATTTTATGTTGCATCAATGCATATTAACAAATCTGAATAAAAAATAAAATATACTAAACATGGGTTATATTTGGATTAACAAGGAATTAAACAAGCTTAATAGTTGTTAACATAGAGGAACAAAAGAAAAGAAGATGATGAAAAAGGAGGCGAAGGAATTACCAAGGGGGAATGTGCTCGGATTGGAAGGAGGGGGGAACTCTGTTGGATAGGGAAGGAGGTAGTTTCCCTGGGGGTGGTCGAAGCTGCTGTGCTCCACTGCAGCAGTAGCACAAGGAGCGGCAGAAGTAGCCTCGCAGGAATGCAGCAGCTGTAGGAGCTGCTGCAGGTGGTCTTTCGTGGGGGGGAGGAGAAGAAGGGAGGAAGAAGAGGTGGTGGTCGACTGTCCGAATGAAGGGTATCATTGTCGAGTTTCAGCAGGTTGAGAAGCTCGGATGGAAGGAAACTTCAGCCATGGGTGGTGTTCTAAGGAGTTAGAAAGGTGGTCGAGCTGTTGTCATCAATGAAGGTGGTCGAGCTGCTGTCATCAATGAAGGTGGTCGGGTGATGGTCGTAAAAAAGAGTGGGAGTGGTGGTCATGGAGAAGAGGAGAGAGCTAAGGAGGTGGTCAGGTTTATAGAGTGGAGGAGAAGAAGAAAAGAGGAAGGAAGGAAGGAATAAGAAGAAGAAGAATGAGATGTGGTTTTATGGGGTTGGGTATTAGCTAGGGCCGGCTGTAGAAATTTTTTGGGGTGTGTTTCCGTGGAGGAAATGAGTGGTTGTGATAGATAGAAGCTTAAATGGGAGACCAAAATTTAATCTAGTTGGATAATGATGCATAGTACCATTCAAATGGAGAGAGAGCTGTCAAGTCATGACCAAATAGGTTTTCTTCATTTGGTTTACTCCAATATAAGATTGCCACCTAGCATTACATTCGCATTTAGGTCCATAATTGTTTGGGTGTTGTCACTACCATATTTTAGGAAAAAGGGTATTTTAGTAATTTCCTATTTAAATAAATATTGTGCATGGTAAATAATTTTTGTTTTATTATTTAATTATTGTTAGATGTTAATTAATTATTTTGGAATTATTTTAGTAGACCCAACTAGTGTAGTTTGGACCCATGGACCAACATGAATTAAATAGTTAGACTTGGCCCATTTAGAAAGCCCATAGTTAAGGAGATGGATTAAATTAATTAAGTGATTAGACTAGAAGCTTCCTTCCTTAATTATTTCTTCATGAGAGGCCTCAAGGGGTACATTGGACATTTTATAATTGCTTGGAGAAGGGGGCATGGCCGGCCTATATTAGAGGGGAGAAATTTCTCTCTCCTCTCATTCTCATTCCAAATCTAGATCTAGAATTTCTCACTCCCAAATTCCCTCCATTCTCATTCCAATTTTCCACCAAATTCATACCAAATTCATCCCAAATTCTTTCCAATTCACCATTAGAAAGTTGAGAAGCAAGGATCTAGAAGGAGGAAGCAAGGATCTACAAAGAGGAGCAAGGATCTACAATTTGGAAGCAAGTTCATCTCAATTGGAGGTTTCATTGGGAATCCATCTCCCAATAGGTATAATTCAGTTTTTCCCATTTAAATAGATTCTAAATCTTAGATTTAATCATATAAAATCAACCTATATGTATGTACTACCCATAGGACTTTGTTTTGTGTTCATAGGAGACCCATGGAGAAAGTTATGGTGCTTTTTGTGTCAATTTTGTTGGAATTCCGAATTTACATTTTGTTGTGTGTGTCAATTGATCCTATAGATCAATTGGACATGTGATTATGTGTTTGGGGCTTGTGTCGTATCCATATTTGGGTACATGTGGTTCGTATCCCAACTATTTGGTGATACGTGTCATTTTGGAGGTTTTCTCCCACACGGGGCTTTGAACATGTCGTATTTTGACACGAACACATAGATCTACTTTTGACACTTTGATTTGTTCATAAATATTATTTGTGACATGTTTGTGTCCTTCGGGGTGTAATTGGTTGTGTGTTGGACTCGTGTCACATGCGTATCCTAGATCTAGTGGGATACGGTGTGATACTCTCCAATTTGGTGTGCTTATGTGTAGATCTAATTATTTATGCTTTAAATTCTTCATTTATAATTAGTAAATATATATAGATATTATATATTATTTTAGTGTATTTATTATGGTATTTATTGTAGTATAGATCTATAGATATTTCTATGTGTTCTAAAGTGGTGTATAAATATATGTATGTAGCTTTCTTGCATACAATTATATATGTTACTACTTGTTAATAAAATAAATTATACATAAATATTTTATAAAATATATTTATGTGTTTAAATGTGTAATTATATTAAATATAATTATTATGTAATTATTTGGATTTAATGAATGTATTTTTGTGTGTGCTTCTAGCCATGTTAAAATATGTACATTAATATGTGCAATATGTTTTGTAACTATTAGTATTTGATTGTGTAAGTTATGTGTATATGTATATATAAGTATATATATTATTAATTGTTTTATATATATATATATATTGATTTATATTGATTTATATATATATATAGTTATATATTATATATTTTTTTTGGCGACAACAGCTTTTAATGACAGTTTCTGTCATTAATATACCGTGGGCAGCAGCAGCCGCTGTAGCTATTAATGACAGTTCTGTCATTAATAGCAGTGGACGGGATTTAGACAGCGGTATTTGCGACAGTTTTCTGTGACAGTTGTTTAACTGTCACCAATTGAGCAGCAGTGGTTTATATATAGAGTTTCTGCTACAGATTTTCGGTGACAGTTGAGACTGTCACTATAAGCTGTTTTATTTAAATTGTATTTTTAGCTCACTATTTTCAGTGACGATTTGGCAGATTTAATTTATATATTATATATTATATTTGTATAAATATATATGTATATATATAGGTATTTTGTGAGGTATAATACTAATAATAATATATTATTTTATTTATATAAATATTGGTTTGTATATACATTATTTAGAGTGTGCATTATTTGTATTATTAGTATTCTTGTGTGGGTATCTTTTGGGATCTAATTTTGATTCCTAAATTGTTGTATTTTATTTCTATATTATTTATATAGATTTCTTGTGAGGTTGACCTTGGTTTGACCATGTTTGACTTTAGTTGACTTTAGAGTTGACCATAGTTGACTTTTAACTTAGAATTGATTTATTGACCTAGAAGTTGACTAGTTTGACTTGTTCTCTTTCTGGGACACATTGTATCTTGCCAGGCCGCATTGTATCTTGCCCAAGCCGATCACATGTTAAGCTAGTACTCACACACTTAGTCATTAGTAGTATTGTTTCATTGGCATATTGTTCATTATTGTATTTCTTTCCAGTATTTCCTTATTGTCTATATATCTCTTGTATCTATTTTGTGCATCTTGTTTATCCACAGCTATTTACTGTTACATAGTTTTTATCATGGATTAGAACTGCTGTTAGAGATGTACTCTGCTCCTTTCCTGACTGGATATATTTTTCCAGATGACACTGAGGAGTACCCTACCTATTATGGACCCCAGGATGTTGTGGGTTTAGATTCGGAGACCCTGGCTCAAGAGGGACTTATCCCAACTGAGACAGTTGACCCTGGAGTGTAGCTTTGTAGTATGATAGTATTCTTTTGTACTGGATTTGTCTCCAGCTTATTTTGTTACTCTTCAGACTCATTGATGTATTATTTTAAACTCATGAGTTGTATGATGACTATTCTATTCTTATCTGATTCGTGCTCATTCTAGCTTAGTTCTGTGATTGAGTATTCTATCATTATTGGTGGTTCATTACTTTAGATAGACTATCTAGACAGCGTTCTACCGCCGATTCTGCGGCGTAGGCTGGGCGTTGTTTCCGACTAGTATCCTTATATCGGGTACGGGTCGTGACACGTTTTTGGTGGTGGCCCATGCAGGTCTAGATTCACAAGTATATGATGTCGTGGTAGTGCGACAACTTAGTTGTACTACTGCGAGCCTGCGATAGAATATAGGATATAGGCTGAGATACTCAATCACATCTAGGAAAATTCTTTTGATTCAACTATTCTCCTTTGACATTGATACTTGATCCCTTAAACTGTCCTTTCCTTGATGTCTTACATCTTGTGCCATATTGATCCTCATTTTGTCTCTTTATGAGACATACTCGGAGATACTTGCGGAGGCACGCAAGGTTGAGCGGGATCTGGGTTTGAAGACCAAGAGAGACCGTAATTCTTTTCTGGGGGCCAACGGCAATACAGTATCTGCCAAACGTCCTCATTTCCAGTCCAGACCTTTCTAGCAGCCACAGCAGAACCAGACTCCAGCTAGAGCGCCTTTTCACCAGGTACCTCAGCAGCAGAGACAGTTACAGCAAGCTCCATGCAACTTCTGTAAGAAGTCCGGCCATATCTGGGAAGTTTGCAGGAGGAGGCTAGGAGTTTGTTTGTATTGTGGTACTGAAGGGCATCAATCGAGGGGGTGTCCTCGTCGTGTAGTTCAGGGAGCAGCTCCAGCTCCGAGGACACAGACGAGACCACCTGCAGCACAGCCGAGGGGACCGCTTCCGACACAGCAGCAGCATTTTGTCCAGCATCAACAGCAGGAAGGTGCTCGACAGGGACAAGCGTTTGCTATGACCGTCGAAGAGGAGGAACCCACCGGAGATGTTATCGCAGGTTCTATTCTTCTTGATTCCATTCTAGCTTTAGCTTTGTTTGATAGTGGTGCTTCCCATAGTTTTGTATCTGTTTCTTTTGCTCTGAAGTATGGTTTGGTAGCTGAGTCTTTGCTTAGGACTTGCAAGATCATGACCGAGGGAGGCATTATCCTGGTTAATGATATTTGCAAGGATCGAAGAGTTACTCTGGGAGGCTGGGAGTTGAGTGCGTGTCTACTTGTAATGCCACTTTCGAGCTACGACATTGTACTCGGGATAGATTGGTTGAGTAGGCACCGTGCTAGTATAGACTATAGAGGAGGTAGAGTTTTGTTTGGTCCGCCAGGAGAGCCAGAGTTCGAGTTTGCTAGAGGAACTGCAGAGCAGGGAGAAAGCATTATTTGTGGAGCTATGGTGGAAGACAAGGAGTTGCCGCATCCGTTGATAGCAGAATTCTTGGATGTGTTTCCTGAGGAATTGCCAGGATTGCCGCCAGATCGAGATGTTGAATTTTCTATAGACTTGGTGCCAGGTGCAGAACCAATTTTACAGCATGTCTATAGAGTAAACAACAGCGAGCTGGTCGAGTTGAAGAAGCAGGTGGACGAATTGCAGGATAAGGGGTTTATCAGATCGAGTTCTTCACCATGGAAAGCCCCGGTATTGTTTGTACCGAAGAAGGATGGATCGGTGCGTATGTGCATTGATTACAGGGCTTTGAATAATCTCACTATCAAGAATAAGTATCCTTTGCCACGGATTGATGATCTGTTTGATCAGTTGAGTGGTGCGAAGGTATTTTCTAAGATAGATTTAAGATCAGGCTACCATCAGGTGAAGTTGAAGCCGGAGGACATACCGAAGACTTCTTTTAGAACTCGGTATGGTCAGTACGAGTTTATGGTGATGCCGTTTGGTTTGACTAATGCACCGGCGGTATTTATGAACTTGATGAACAAGGTGTTCCACCAGTACCTTGACAAGTTCGTGGTGGTGTTCATCGACGACATACTCATATACTCGAGGACACCGGAGGAGCATGAGGAGCATTTGAGGATTGTGTTGGATGTGCTGAGGAAGAAGAAGCTTTATGGGAAGTTGTCCAAGTGTGAGTTTTTCTTGGACAAAGTAGAATTTTTGGGGCATGTTGTGACTGGTGATGGTATTTCAGTGGATCCGAAGAAGATTTCAGCAGTGGAATCTTGGAAGACTCCGAGTCCGGTAGCAGAGATCAGGAGTTTCTTGGGATTGGCAGGCTATTACAGGAAGTTTGTGCAAGATTTTTCGAGGATTGCCGAGCCGATGACCAGACTCACAAGGAAGGATGTGGAGTTTGTTTGGACGGAGGATTGCCAGGTTGCTTTTGAAGAGTTGAAGAAGAGGTTGACGTCTGCTCCTATTTTGACGTTGCCAACAGGGTCCGGAGGTTTCACTATTTATAGTGATGCATCGGGGAAGGGTTTAGGTTGTGTTCTTCAGCAGCATGGGAAAGTGATTGCCTATGCATCCAGGCAATTGCGTCCTCATAAAAAGAACTATCCTACCCATGATTTGGAGTTGGCAGCTGTCATATTTGCCCTGAAGTTGTGGAAACATTATTTGTACGGAGAGCGTGTAGAGATCTTCACAGACCACAAAAGCTTAAAGTACGTTTTCACGCAGAAGGAGTTGAACATGAGGCAGCGTCGGTAGTTGGAACTGATGAAGGATTTTGATATCTCTTTACAATATCATCCTGGAAAAGCCAATGTAGTTGCCGATGCTTTGAGCAGGTATCCGGTAGCTATGTTCTTGACGCAGGATCGATATTTGTTGGAGGACTTGGAGAGATTGGGCATTGAGGTGATTATTCCTGGGTGTGCTATACAGATGTGGGGATTGCAGATACACTCAGATTTGATGGACAGGATCAAGGCAGCACAGTATGATGATGTATCTTTGAGGAGTATCAGAGCTCAAGTGAGGGCAGGATTGGAGGATGATTTCACTATTGCAGAGGATGGATCTTTGAGGCATGGAGTTAGATTGTGTGTGCCTAGTGGGGAGTTGCGCGAGGAGGTGTTGCAGGAAGCGCATCGCTCTCAGTATTCCATACATCCAGGTGCTAACAAGATATATCGGAATATGCGAGAGAGTGTGTGGTGGTATGGCATGAAGAGGGAAGTGGCACAGTTTGTATCCAGATGCTTAGTGTGCCAGCAGGTGAAAGCCGAGAGGCAGAGGCCAGGAGGGTTACTTCAGCCATTACCCATTCCAGAGTGGAAGTGGAAACACATTACTATGGATTTTGTGTCCGGACTTCCACGATCTCCAGGAGGAAAAGACGCGATTTGGGTCATTGTTGATAGGTTGACCAAGTCGGCCCACTTTTTGCCTTTCAAGCTGGGTTTGTCTACGGAGAAGCTGGCAGAGATGTATGTGAGGCAGATCGTTAGGATACATGGAGTTCCCGTCAGCATAGTCTCAGATCGGGATAGTCGTTTCACTTCTCATTTCTGGAGGAGTTTGTAGGAGAGTTTGGGCACTCAGCTCAAGTTCAGTACTGCATATCATCCCCAGACAGATGGGCAGTCTGAGCGGACTATCCAGACTCTCGAAGATATATTGCGCACTTGTGTACTAGATTTTGGGGGTTCTTGGGAGGACCATCTCCATTTGGTAGAGTTTGCTTACAACAACAGTTACCAGGCCAGTATAGAGATGTCACCTTTTGAAGCTCTATATGGTCGGAGGTGTCGTACTCCTTTGTCTTGGGACGATGTTGGAGAGAGAGTTTTGCTTGGGCCAGAGATGGTTGTGGATGCAGCGGAGAAGGTTCAGTTGATCAGAGACAGACTTCGAGTGGCGCAGGACAGACAGCGGCATTGGGCCGATAGCCATCGGAAACCTTTGGAGTTCGAGGTATAGTTTAGATTTTGTTTGTGCTTGTTCTTGTTTGTTATAGATTAAGTTCTTAAGATGGTGTTTTGTTCTAGGTGGGTGGTTTGGTATTTCTGAGGATTTCTCCGACACGAGGCACGATTCGCTTCGGTGGAGGCGGAAAGCTTAGTCCGTGATTCATCGGACCTTTCACTATTCTAGAGAGGGTCGGTGCAGTTGCTTATAGACTAGACTTGCCACCTGCATTGGAGGGAGTGCACAACGTGTTTCATTTGTCGCAGTTGAGACGATACGTGGCAGATCCTAGTCATGTATTGGATCACTCAGAGATAGAGGTAGGCCCTACTCTTAGCTATCCAGAGCAGCCAGTTGAGATTCTGGATCGGAGAGAGAAGGTGCTGAGGAACCAGACTATTCCTTTGGTACGCGTCGCATGGAGGCATCACTCTCCGGGGGAGTCTACCTGGGAGAGAGAGGATGACATGCGAGAGCGTTATCCATATTTGTTTGTACCTTGAGGTATGTTATTTTCTAGTTATGTTCTGTTCATTAGTTAATTGTGATTCTTTAGTTCAGTTTGTGATTTTTTGGGGGTAGTTTTCATCTTTAAATTTCGAGGACAAAATTATTTTAAGGAGGGTAGACTTGTCACTACCATATTTTAGGAAAAAGGGTATTTTAGTAATTTCCTATTTAAATAAATATTGTGCATGGTAAATAATTTTTGTTTTATTATTTAATTATTGTTAGATGTTAATTTATTATTTTGGAATTATTTTAGTAGACCCAACTAGTGTAGTTTGGACCCATGGACCAACATGAATTAAATAGTTAGACTTGGCCCATTTAGAAAGTCCATAGTTAAGGAGATGGATTAAATTAATTAAGTGATTAGACTAGAAGCTTCCTTCCTTAATTATTTCTTCATGAGAGGCCTCAAGGGGTACATTGGACATTTTATAATTGCTTGGGGAAGGGGGCATGGCCGGCCTATATTAGAGGGGGGGGAATTTCTCTCTCCTCTCATTCTCATTCCAAATCTAGATCTAGAATTTCTCACTCCCAAATTCCCTCCATTCCCATTCCAATTTCCCACCAAATTCATACCAAATTCATCCCAAATTCTTTCCAATTCACCATTAGAAAGTTGAGAAGCAAGGATCTAGAAGGAGGAAGCAAGGATCTACAAAGAGGAGCAAGGATCTACAATTTGGAAGCAAGTTCATCTCAATTGGAGGTTTCATTGGGAATCCATCTCCCAATAGGTATAATTCAGTTTTTTCCATTTAAATAGCTTCTAAATCTGAGATTTAATTATGTAAAATCAACCTATATGTATGTACTACCCATAGGACTTTGTTTTGTGTTCATAGGAGACCCATGGAGAAAGTTATGGTGCTTTTTGTGTCAATTTTGTTGGAATTCCGAATTTACATTTTGTTGTGTGTGTCAATTGATCCTATAGATCAATTGGGCATGTGATTATGTGTTTGGGGCTTGTGTCGTATCCATATTTGGGTACATGTGGTTCGTATCCCAACTATTTGGTGATACGTGTCATTTTGGGGGTTTTCTCCGACACGGGGCTTTGAACATGTCGTATTTTGACACGAACACATAGATCTACTTTTGACACTTTGATTTGTTCATAAATATTATTTGTGACATGTTTGTGTCCTTCGGGGTGTAATTGGTTATGTGTTGGACTCGTGTCACATGCGTATCCTAGATCTAGTGGGATACGGTGTGATACTCTCCAATTTGGTATGCTTATGTGTAGATCTAATTATTTATGCTTTAAATTCTTCATTTATAATTAGTAAATATATATAGATATCATATATTATTTTAGTGTATTTATTATGGTATTTATTGTAGTATAGATCTATAGATATTTCTATGTGTTCTAAAGTGGTGTATAAATATATGTATGTAGCTTTCTTGCATACAATTATATATGTTACTACTTGTTAATAAAATAAATTATACATAAATATTTTATAAAATATATTTATGTGTTTAAATGTGTAATTATATTAAATATAATTATTATGTAATTATTTGGATTTAATGAATATATTTTTGTGTGTGCTTCTAGCCATGTTAAAATATGTACATTAATATGTGCAATGTGTTTTGTAACTATTAGTATTTGATTGTGTAAGTTATGTGTATATGTATATATAAGTATATATATTATTAATTGTTTTATATATATATATATATATATATATATATATATATATATATATATATATTGATTTTTATTGATTTATATATATATATATAGTTATATATTATATATTTCTTTTGGCGACAACAGGTTTTAATGACAGTTTCTGTCATTAATATACCATGGGCAGCCGCAGCCGCTGTAGCTATTAATGACAGTTCTGTCATTAATAGCAGTGGGCGGGATTTAGACAGCGGTATTTGCGACAGTTTTCTGTGACATTTGTTTAACTGTCACCAATTGAGCAGCAGTGGTTTATATATAGAGTTTCTGCTACAGATTTTCACGTTTTCTCTCCTTTAACGTATAAATACTCTTCTCCTTATAATTTCTCCTCGAATTTTTTTTCTTTTTCAATTTCCATTTCATACCTCAGTTTCATTAGTATCAGATAATCTTATTCTAGGTGGGAGTCTAAAATTTTATCTTCTCAAGTTTATAATACCGATCCTTGTATCACTACCATGGGCTCCATTGCATCTAGCTATGCATTTCCATAAATTATTCCACGCTTTAAGATCAACCAATCTTTCTAGCTTCTAATACTTCCTAAATCACTGCTACCTTAAGTATGGGTAGGGTTTCATCAATTCTAGGCCTCTACTTCTATGTCTAATTCTTATGCCAACAATCTATACCAGCTCTAGCATCTATAAAGAACCTATCAACCTCATCTTCTATAGGTAACCATCTTCTCAAGAATATTATATCAAGCATGATTTCTTCCGTCTTCCCTTCCCTCTCATTTTTGAATTTAAATTAGATGATAGAGTGGTATAATTAGTAATTAGAACTAATTTCAAGCCCATTGCATAGGCCTACCATGTCATGGAGAGATTCAAATTCTATTTTCCCTTTATTTCTCCCTACTTCATTTCCAAGCAACATTCATTTCATTTTTCTCTAATTTTATATCTAGAATTTGAGACCCAGACCCAATTTTCTACCAAAATCTTTCATTCTTCTTCCATTGGAGAGCAAGAAGCTTGGGGCACTTGAGGAAGCTTGAAGAAGAGACCAAGCTTTAGTGATTGTGTCTGACTCGTCCATCCATGTCCAAATTCGGAATTCTCCAAAGGAG
Organism: Iris macrosiphon; assembly: GCA_036927795.1. Taxonomy (NCBI): domain Eukaryota; kingdom Viridiplantae; phylum Streptophyta; class Magnoliopsida; order Asparagales; family Iridaceae; genus Iris; species Iris macrosiphon. The sequence goes on from JAYESA010000007.1 coordinate 90,978,753, forward strand.
CTATACAAATACTAGATAATGTTTTCCTTTTCATCAATTTTATGCTTAGGAATACCCCTTGGACCTATAGGAACCTCCTAATGGTTGAAATTGACCCTTAATTAGTAGATATAGGAACTATGAGCCTTCAATTTGGTAGATCTATACTTGTGTCATATAAAATATTGATTTTAGGACTCAATTTAGGAGAAATTTGAATTATGTCCATGTGGTGTTTGATTTGTTTTCTCATATGAACTATTAGTGTCTAATTGGTTGTGTGATGGTGTCCATGTTTCCACAATTGGGTACATTGAGTATGTATCATGATATACCATGATACGGATAGAATTGAATTGGTCATTTCTTCATATTAGTACTCCATTGTATCAAATTCCTAAATTTATTTGTATTGTTTTATTTTACTTAATTATAATATTATTTTATATATTATTTGGGTTCAATATATTTTAGTAGTGTAATGTGGTGATTGGAGTAGGTATCATGAAAGTATCCTATAGTTAGTGTGTATCATAGAGTGATGCACTATAAGTGTTTGCGTTTATGCTTTGTGTTTTTTTAGTGTCTATATATTGGGAGTTTTGGTTCATGGAGGAGTTATGGTTTGAGGTGTTGTAGAGTATTAATGGTTGTGTTGGTGCTCATTGCATTGGGTGTGTTAGTTCTCATTGCATTAGGTGTGTTGGAGCTTATATGCAGTATGCAGAGGTTATGAAGGGGGTTGGGCACATGGTGCAGGCTGTGTCAGCAAGCAGTGCTTGTATGTGTGCAGGCCAAGTGGCTATAGGTTCAATCTAAGATGTAAGGGTGAATGTATGACTCGAGACTTGGGTTAGAGCTTGTGTGCCATAAGTGATCAAGGGGGGAGGAGAGTTCTGTAGAGACTGACCTGAGTGCAGTGTATGCACTGATGGTGTTGCATTTATTGGCACAAAACATGTTGTGCCCAACCAAATCAGTAAAGAGGCAGCAGGATTTGGCAAGAGGTATGGGTAACGGGCTAATATAGGTTTGGTGATTGACTATAGTGCATGCACTTTGCAAGTGATGCTAACACGCCCCAGTCCTAAAATATAGAGGGACTAGACACGTGGCAATGGCCAGCAGCACACACCGATGGGCAAACCCAATTTAATGGACCCATCAGGGTGTACTTAAGCAGTAAAACAACAATAAGGGTCTATGGTACTAATCTCATCCACAGAAATAAATACAATCAATATGAAATATAAAGCAACATCAAGTCTCAATAAAATATATCTCGGGGAATAACCCGATAATGAGTTTGATACATCAATTCAATAAATAGGAAACAACAGAAATAACTGAGTATAGATAAAGCAGATACTCAGAAGAAATCCTCGGCGATCACCTCGTCCTCTGGTACTGCTTCAATGTCTTCTCCTGTCCCGTACACCTCGGGGTAGATCTCCTCTACTAAACCAGGGGACATAATCTAGATCCAGGTTCTCAGGGGACATAGCAAGGTACAAGAATAACTCAAGCCAAATAAATGCAGTATATAAGTGAATCAATAGGGCATAATATGTAACCAGCTATGTGATATGCAAGTAAGAGTATTAATCATACTCAGGCTGAAACTACTAAAGGCACTGGGAAACCCATAGCAGCATTTATTATCTCGAAGGGCCAGTACGTGTGCCAAAGCTATGTGTCAGAGTCTAAGGCACTCCCAGTAATTTACTATATATATATTCAACCTTTAGTATGGTAAGACTCTCCCCACCCAATGTAATCACACGTCTCATGTCCACGACGTCTCATATCCATAACACGCAAGATCATGACCTCTAACTAACGCAACGAGTCATAATGATAGATATACATATAGTAAAACTATGTCACAAATTATGTAACCTATACAGAATCACCATGAATAACTCAGGAAGATTCTATCTCATGAACAGTGTCAAGTGTCCTATGGTATGACGTAGCAAGCACGAAAATGTATAGGGTCGCGATATCAATCTCTAGGTGACGTTACACAACTCCGCATGCAGTATTGACACCCAAATGTTATTCGGACGCTAAGAAATGTCACACGGTCCTAGGTTAAAAATTTATATCATATAAATAAATTAAGGGAATAATATAAAATAATTTACTGCAAGTATGACAAGGTACACTTGCCTGGGATTTGGTTTCCAACTGTTGCTCCTGTATCAGCGGGATCTTCAAGTACTCCTCAGGTTGCTGAAATAAACACTACCATCATGTTCAGAAGATATGAAATAGCTAGAATTGCCTGTCCATAAGTTCAATTTGGACACAAGGGCAAGATTGACAGTTTTTGGTCAAAGCATGGCCCACATGTGGCCCACTTTGCACCAAAAAATGTGCCAGAGACAAAGTTCTCCAAATTCATCAAACTTAGTGTCTACAAGTCCAGAATGACGATACGAATCCAAAGAAATATCCAGAACTGGATTCCGATGAGCCGATCACAAAATCGTCCGTCAAGTGGAGCCATGGGGCCCACGATACGGGATTTTGTCAACGTTCTCAGAATCGAACCAAACTTGGGTCACAGGACTAGCGTATTGCTACAAGTCCGATGGTGTAAGTTTTGTTTTGAATAGACGAGTATACATGAAGTTACAACAAGTTTCAGAACAGGACCGATACGGGGCATTGTCGACGGATACGCGTTGATTCCGATGTGCATCCAAATCAACTTCTGTGAAATCCTACACGTCCGTATTGATGGTGCGCACCTTTCGGTGAAGTTCGCACATGACCAAGTCGTCTCATTTAGCGAGGCGCACACAGTTCCGGGAAAAAATAGGTTGCATGCAAAACTTACAAACTACAGCTCAATAAATTACTATTCAAGTGAAATTCAGAATTAGTAAATTAAACTTACAAACTACAACTCAATAAATTACACACAATAAGTTTTTGGTCAATTTCACCCTCGAATAACTTACAAACTACAGCTCAATAAATTAAACTAAAATAGGGTTTTAAAACTTGGTTATACGGTCTAAATTACTGTTCAAGTGAAATTCAGAATTAGTAAACAGGTTGCATGCAAAACGGTCGTGAACTGGGGAGTTCGGGACAATTTTTGAATTTTCAGAAAATAGGGATTATTTTCCTGTTTTTGCGTCGCGGTTTGCGATCGACACAGGACACGCTACCCCTGGCTAATGGCACGGGGTTCGAGAGGGTCACGTAGGAAATGGGTTGCAACAGACCGCTCAGAAAATAATGCGACGAGGAGAGAGAAATACTCACCAGAATAGGATATCGGAATCGACTGTACGTCGCGTACACGCGAGGTGGTGCGGCACGGCACGGCGGTACTGCTGCAGCTGCTGGTCGGCGGCGGGGTCGTCAGCCTTCTGCTCGTCGACGCTGGGGGACCTCGGAGTGGCAGTGGAGGGGCATCGTTGGCTGTGGCGGAGGTCGGTGGAGGCGGTGACAACGGGGGTTCGTCGGGGGCTCGGTGCGGCCGAGTTGCAGCGGGGTTCACCGAAGTCAGGGTGTCGAGGTCACGACGGAGATCGTGGTGGTGGCAGCGAAGGATGATGGCGGAGAGGGGATGATGGGGTTTTATAAAGGGGATGCATGGCGGTTGCAGGGAGGTGGTCGGTCGGGGAGGGGAGAGGTCAGGAAGACTGAGCGGTTGTTGAACAGGCGAAGGGGGATCGGCGGCTATTAGGGAAGACGAAGGGTCGTCGGCGGGAAAAATGGTCGGGGCGGTCGGTTTGCTTCAGTTACTGTAGCAAGGGGGGTAGTGGGTTTGGGTCGGATCGGGTTTTGGTTAACGGGTCCGGATCCGACCCGATCCAATAGGGTTCAGTTCGGTTCAGGTGGGTTTATACTGGTTTATTTAAAAACATTATTTTTGGCCATTTAAAAATAGTTTTGGGTCCAATAAATTTCAAAAAAATTACAGTATATCTAATTCTTTATTTTACATCCAAAAATATTATTTTAATAATATTTTCATATTTAATAAAATCACAAAATTATTTGATTTCAGAAAATTATTTATTTTAATAATTTAAAAATAGCAAAAAATCCTGAAAATTTATTTTTTAAAATTTGAAAAATCTGGGTATTTACAATCTACCCTCCTTAAAAGAATTTCGTCCTCGCAATTAAGAAAGCATAACAGGTCAGTAGAGATAACGCGGTTGAAAAACATGTTTGAAATACGACACAAGAATAAATAATCATGATCAAAGAGAAATCGAAGGGAAAGTGTGAGAATCAAGAAGAACACATAGAAAAATATTTTCCTAGATAAGTAATTCAAGAGTAAAGGAATCGGGTTAGGGCAAGAAAACTACAGCTTGGGTATCAAGTACTAACAAATTCAAAATACTAGGTTTAGTCTGGGAAAATAAATTAACAGGCACGTACTATGGCATTACTAGGAATAGATAACTATGAATAACTTAAATCGAACGTGTATTCGCTACTCCATGAGTCTGTGTGTTCTCCATGGTTATCGCAAACGCTTGTCCGCATCCTTGTAGTGGATTCCTCTACTGCTGCTGAGCCTGCTGGAAGAGTACTGCCTGGGGTGTCAAAGGTGGCATCGGCTGATACCCTCCTGAAGCTGGTGGTATGACTCCTTCAACTCCTATTTGTGGTGCTCCCAATGCTGGATAGGCTGGCCTCGGTGCTGGTAAAGCTTGTTGGTTTAACATTAGTGCTCCCTCTCGATGCTCAGGATAATCCTTGGCTAAATTTTGGTTGGAACCGCAAATCAAGCATAATCCCATTTTGCGTCTGCACTCGTTCTCAATATGGCCTCGCTTGCCACAATATTGACAGATATGCTGTGCCTGCGGAGATGCTCTAGGTGGCTGGTGCATATGGGCTCTCTTTACAGCTTCTCCCTGTGGTCCTCTGGCTAGCGCTGATGTGAAAGGCCGCTTCAGGCTGGACTCTCTCCTGGTAACGCGCTCTATGGGTCGTGCTGCAGCAAGGACGCTCGTGTATGAAGTAGTTGCAACGTAGCTAATTAATTTCTGTAGCTCAAAGCTAAGTCAGTCAAAGAACTTCGCTTGGCTTTGCTGGGCTTCTTGATGAACCTTCTGTTGAGCTTGCATTATTGCGTAGAACATTTGAAACATCTGTTGTCTGTCCATAAGCTGTCCTAATAAAAAGTAGGCATTGGTGGAGTAAACTGCGTCGATGGTGGAATGTCATCTTGCTGGATTCTCGAGGCATGTTAATTTGCTTGACTGCGTTGTTGAGCTGATTAACCTCCACCTTCTAGTGTTGTTTCTTCTTCATGGGTAACCACAACACCTTGTGGTGTTCCTGCAGGAGTCTCGTCGCTTGCTGGTGGATCCATTACTCTGCATCCAAAATAAACTATAAGAGGCACACAGAGGAATCAAGACAGGATACAAGTCAAGAAATTAATTTGAATCCGATATAGTGATCAAGAAAGATTCAAGCAAGTGGATGAGATCCTATAACTTATCCTATCCTTATCGCAGGCTTACTCGGTTCCTTAGTTGAAACCGAAGTAATTAAGTCATTGACTTGCATGGGCCACCAAAAAAACTATGTCACGCCCCAGTCCCAAAATACCGAGGGACTAGACACGTGGCAATGGCCAGTAGCACACACCGATAGGCAAACCCAATTTAATGGACCCATCAGGGTGTACTTAAGATGTAAAACAATAATAAGGGTCTATGGTACTTATCTCATCCATATAAATAAATACAATTAATATGAAATATAAAGCAACATCAAGTCTCAATAAAATATATCTCGGGGAACAACCCGATAATAAGTTTGATACATCAATTCAATAAACAGGAAACAACAGAAATAACTGAGTATAGATAAAGCAGATACTCAGAAGAAATTATCGGCGATCACTTCGTCCTCTGGTACTGCTTTAATGTCTGCTCTTGTCCCGTACACCTCGGGGTAGATCTCCTTTGCTAAACCTGGGGACATAATCCGGATCCAGGTCCTCAGGGGACATAGCAAGGTACAAGAATAACTCAAGCCAAATAAATACAGTATATAAGTGAATCAATAGGGCATAATATGTAACCAGCTATGTGATATGCAAGTAAGAGCATTAATCATACTTAGGCTGAAACTACTAAAGGCACTGGGAAACCCATAGCAGCATTTATTATCTCGAAGGGCCAGTACGTGTGCCAAAGCTATGTGTCAGAGTCTAAGGCACTCCCAGTAATTTATTATATATATATATTCAACCTTTAGTATGGTAAGACTCTCCCCACCTAATGTAATCACACGTCTCATGTCCACGACGTCTCATATCCATAACACGCAAGATTATGACCTCTAACTAACGCAATGAGTCATAATAATAGATATGCATATAGTAAATCTATGTCACGAATCATGTAACCTATACAGAATCACCATGAATAACTCAGGAATATTCTGTCTCATGAACAGTGTCAAGTGTCCTATGGTATGACGTACTTGATAATGCAAGCATAAAAATGTACAGGGTCGCGATACCAATCTCTATGTGACGTTACACAACTCCGCGTGCGGCGTTGACACCCGAATATTATTTGAACGTTAAGTAATGTCACACGGTCCTAGGTTGAATATTTATATAATATAAATAAATCAAGGGAATAATATAAAATAATTTACTGCAAGTATGGCAAGGTACACTTGCCTGGAATTTGGTTTCCAACTGTTGCTCCTGTATCAGCGTGATCTTCAAGTACTCCTCCGGTTGCTGAAATAAACACTACCATCATGTTCAAAAGATATGAAATAGCTAGAATTGCCTGTCCATAAGTCTAATTTGGACACAGGGGCAAGATTGATAGTTTCTGCTCAAAGCGGGATCAACATGTGGCCCACTTTGCACCAAAAAATATGCCAGAGATAAAGTTCTTCAAATTCATCAAAATTAGTGTCTACAAGTCCAAAACGATGATACGAACCCAACAGAATATTCAGAACTGGATTCCGATGAGCCGATCACAAAATTATCTGTCAAGTGGAGCCGTGGGGCCCACGATACGGGATTTTGTCAACGTTCTCAGAATTGAACCAAACTTGGGTCACAGGACCAGCATATTGCTACGAGTCCGATGGCGCAAGTTTCGTTTCGAAATGACGAGTACATACGAAGTTACAACGAGTTTCAGAACAGGATCGATACGAGACGTTGTCGACGGATACGCGTTGATTCCGGTGTGCACGCACATCCAAATCAACTTCTGCAAAATCTCACACGTCCATATTGATGGTGTGCACCTTTCGGTGAAGTTTGCACATGACCAAGTTGCCTCGTTTAGCGGGGCGCACTCAGTTCCAAAAAAATTTAGGTTTTTAAAGACCAAGTTTTTTGTCAATTTTACCCTCGAATAACTTACAAACTACAGCTCAATAAATTAAACTAAAATAGGGTTTTAAAACTTGGTTATACGGTCTAAATTACTGTTCAAGTAAAATTTAGAATTAGTAAACAGGTTGCACACAAAAAGGTCGTGAACTGGGGAGTTCGGGATAATTTCTGAATTTTCAGAAAATAGGGATTATTTTTCTGTTTTTGCGTCACGGTTTGCGATCGACACAGGACACGCTACCCCTTGCTAATGGCACGGGGTTCGAGAGGGTCACGCGGGGAATGGGTTGCAATAAACCGCTCAGAAAATGATGCGACAAGGAGAGAAAATGCTCACCAGAACAGGACATCGGAATTGACTGTACGTCACGTACACGCGAGGTGGCGAGTACAGCACGGCGGCACTGCTGCAGCTGCTGGTCGGCGACGGGGTCGTCAGCCTTCTGCTCGTCAGTGCTAGGGGAGCTCGGAGTGGCAGTGGAGGGGCATCATTGGCTGCGGCGGAGGTCGGTCGAGGCGGTGACAACGGGGGTTCAGCGGCGTTGTAGCGGGGTTCACCGGAGTCAGGGTGTCGAGGTCATGGTGGAGATCGTGGTAGTGGCAGCTGTCACATCCCAGTCCCAAAATACGTGGGACTAGGAACACGTAAGCATGCCAGCCGCATGGATATGGCAACTCCAATATATAGAAACCAAAATCCACACGTACGCTGTAATATGAATATCAATCCACAAGTGGTATAAAATATATCACAAGTCGCATGGGTACAATCTAAATCTCATCCACAGAAAATCAATATAAATAAATAACCAACATCTATATAACTAGATCTCAATAAGAAGTATCTAAAGATGATAGTTGGATGGAAACAAATCTACTACCAACTCGAATGTAAGAGCAAATATTAAAGTAAGTACAACACAACAACACCATATAAGAACACCATCTAGCAATCACGGGCTCGAAGAGAGGACATCCACGAAACCTATATAGCCATCCGATCTGTGCTCCTGCAAATACTCAAGAATAGATACACCTGGCAGAGGACCAGGTCCTCAGAGGGACGTAACAAGATACAGAAAATACGAGCCAACTTGAATACAGTAAACATGCATATAATTTGAAAATACATAAGTACGCTGTACAAGACCATCTATATGAATGCAAATGAGGACAACTTTTCGACGTATGGGCAAGGGTAGGCTACTCGATCTATCTCACAACTCACACACATGTCAAAGGACATCAGAAATTGACATACCGCGGGGGTAGCGACCAGCGAGACTCCAGAAATCGATATACCGTGGGGGTAGCGACCAGCGCGACACACGCCCGTAGTGCGAGCTATATACTACGGTTTACCAGAGTGGTCAAAAGCACATACGCCTAATGATTGTCCTCTATGATACTAAGTGTCAAGTGTGTGTCAACATATCTAATATATAGTAATGTCTGAAAGAAAACTACACATGCAAGAATAAACAGAAATGCAATAAATATAAAGAAATATAAATAGCATGCAAAAGTACTGTAATAATTTGGCAAGGTATCTTGCCTGGTAAGAAAGCTGCAAGATGTACTGTCCAGAAGTCAAGCGCGCAGGATCAAAGCTATGGCCACAGAACAAATGTCTCCGGATGCTGAAATAAATATCACCAATGTTTCTAGAATGAGCAAAATAGCTAAAAAGCACTTCCCTTTCGTCTAATATGGACACAGGGGCAAAACGGTAATTTCGGGCAAAAGTGGGGTCCACGTGTGGCCCACTTTGTACCGAAAAGCGTGCCAAGGGTAACAGTCTCTAAATGGGACAAACTATAAGTCAAACAACTCTAAATGTCAATACGAACCCAACGGTATATCCAAATATGGATTCCGATGAGCCGAACACAATTTTCTCCAAAAAGTCAACTGTGGGGCCCGCCAATTAGCGATTTGGTCAACTGCGCGTTTAATTACGCGGTGTCACATCTTCAAGTGTTGTACACAATCAGACAGTCAACTAACAGGTCCTTTAAAGTCACTTGGTCAATTGGAATATGGAATAGCCATAATTACCTAGGGCCATACAGAATGAATACATTTACAATCATAATTAGCATTACCACTTAAATAATTATACCATATACATATGATTATTAAACTTGGTTTAATTTTGTAATTATAAAGTGTTGGGGGCTTATATTCAAATCTTGCAAGTCTTCTTATTTAAAAAGAGAAAGAGACAGAGATGGACTTACTTGAACCAGGACTAACTATTTTGCCTTCTTCTTACTCCTTTATTTATATACGTATCTCTTAAACAATGGTACCACTGTGTTTATTTCCCATCTATGCACATTACATCTATACGTGAATAGTAACCTACAGTTCATACTGTTTCTTCTTCATTTATATAGTTTATTAATGTCTCTTTTCTTTTGTAAAAAGATTGGTAGGAGGATCACCTGACAATGAAGGTGCCCGCGTGACGCAGGGCCGTCGAGCATAGGATCGTTCGGTGCCGAGGTCGTCGATGAGTAGGAGCTTACGTGCAGACCTCGCGACGGGGATGGGTCAGATTGAGATGCGTTCGTCGTTACGAGGTGAGGCAGTCTCTATGGCAGCGAGCGGTCGGAGTTGCTGTGTCGAGGTCGGCGAGGAAGGGAGAGGTGGTGGTGAGCGGTGGTTGCTCCGGCGTCAACGGGGCGAAGGAGAAGTGAACAGGGAGGAGGGGTGTTGGTTTGCTGTCGACTCCAGTGAGGAGGATCCGGCGGGTTCAGGGTGACGGACTCCGGTGTTTGGCTCCGCCGGTTGGCCGAAGAGGGGTGTACAGGATGAATGGGGAGGTGGTGTCGGCTAGGTGAAGTTAGGTTAGGGATGGGTTTCGAGAAGTATATATAGAGAACGCGGGGGGGGGAAAGGAATTTCTGCGGCTGCTGTTATTTTGCATTATGCAAACGGGTGGGCCGGGTTTTCGCAAGTAACTACTTTGCTGAAGGAGCGGTCCTTGGAAGCAAGTAAGTATTAAAGGGTGGTCCATGGCGTTTAGCAAGTGCTAAAGGGCTGTAGGCTGGGAGCAAGATTTATAGGAATAGTGTTATTATTATTACTATTATTATTATTATATTTATTAGTAGTCCTATTTAATTATTTTTCTTTTCTTTTCTTTTCCTTTCTAAAATATATATATACATATATACATTTGTGTATACATATATATTATATATATACTCATAAGAAAAATCATGGATTAGAATAATGCACAACATTAGGCTAGCAACTGCTCAAGGGGTCTCCTACATGGAATAAATTTCGAAAAATTCCTGATGGTCCCATAAGTCATCTAAGTGCCCGAACACCTAACATAAAAATTATTAAAAATCTATTTCTCCTATTTAGCCCTAATTACTACAATTTAATTAATAATTAATAATTAAAGGGTATATACGATTTTCTAGGAAGGGGGTTTTACATTCTACCAACTTATAAAAATTTTGTCCTCGAAATTAAAATTAAGCCACGATAGAATGCAATGATGGTATAAGATTTTTCATCGTTTAAAATGCAAGGCTAGGTTTAAAGGGGTGGGCGATGTTGCACGTTGCACATCCCGAAAAAAAATAATCATGGAAAAATCCATATGAGCGAAAAATATATTTCTTCATGTGTCATGTCCAACGGTGTGGGCACCTAAATGCTCTTTTGCATGAAAGCGCCCAACAATTAGAAAATTGCACAAAGATGAGAATTGGGTGAGAGGTTCACAATCTGCCGAACTTAAAATTTTCCATCTACCACCTAAGGCCATACATCTAGAAAAACTATTGCTCAAATTATTTAGTCATGATTTTTAATCCTCAAAGGTTTAACACCAAACATATCACCTATGATATGCCCTTAACCAATTATAAAAGAGAGTCACTAAGTCATGTGTTTAGCCTTATGGGGTATAGCTAGTACTCTCAGTGTCAACTTATACCAGTACGAGGTTTCGTCTTTCCGAAATAGGGGAAGACGGAGAAAAATAAAGAACTCAAGGTGAAGGTGACAGAATACAAGTACGAGGTTCAAAGAGATTAAAGAATCGAAAAGAGAGTTGTCAGAACAGTTGTGGATTAAAATCCTATTTTTGGTAATTTCCTATTTACATGCTCGTATCAGTACAGTTATGTAACCGATACGATGTGTCAGACATTACTAGGGGCAAGTATATCTGTCTACTACCATATATCTCAATCCACGTAAAGTAGTAATGCGATGAGCGAATCAAGCACACTAAGGTTAGCTAGACCTTAATACACTAATTCTGATTAGGCAATTGTATCATTGTGTGCACCCAATAATACATATGCCATGAGCAAGCTCGATGAAAGAATAAGCTTGCAAAAACTAGGCTATAATAGCAGCATAAGTCAAGGTAGTACAGCAAACATAAATACGCTGAATTATGATGAAAGAAGGTACAAATTAATTCAAGCTTGCAAAAAAAAACAATATAAGCAACAATAACAAAAGACTCTACAATCTCTACAGTTATCATACAACCTCCTTGTCTAAGTCGCTAGTCGACCAAATAGGGCATGAACCTCTAAATTCTACCATCTGAATTAACACTGTTATCTACTGCTAGCATACAATTTATGTTATCTTCTTATGCAAGTCTAAAGTCGGTGTCATTTGGTTATACTTCACCAATGGGTTAAGAGGACTGTGTGATACTAGGTGGTGAGGTATACTACCCAACTTAAAACAATTTAACTGCTATTGTATTACCTTAAGGATACCGTAGAAGCTCCTATCAATGTCTACAAAAAGGGGTCTTGGTACTTTATTGGGGTATCCTCTTCTATTACATAGGTCATGGTCATCTTACCTCTTAGTCATAGTGCTTATAGAACAAGTGTCAATAGTAAAGATAGAAAGGTTACTAGCCCTCAAGTGAGAGAGGAGATAACTTATGTGGAGATATGGGTTCAATTACGTGATTTAAAACTAAGTTGTAACCATAAAATTATAATCTAAATGAACAACTCAACTATCAAATTCTTGCTACTACGCACATAATTTCAAGATTCAAGATTACAACTATAATTCTAGGAAACTATATATCATATCATAAAAGAATTCATTTGGCCTACAATCAGAAGTGTCAGAGGGCATGAGTTGAAAGATGAAGAATAGAAGAACATGATTAGTCGTCGCACAAATAGCGAGTGCTAGGGTTTCAGGGAAACAAATATATGAAATAAAATAGAGAGGCTATAGATAATGTCAAGGTTTCCTAAGGGGAGATACTACGCTACTCTCTGTGTTTGCGGTATGTTCAAGAAACTACTATATTCAATGCTCTTGGCTTCCTAAATTGTTGTCTACTAATAATTAAGACAATGATCTAAGTTTATAGTTCTAATATTATCTAACTATGAAGGTTAGTTCAGTCCAAATATTGAGTTTTGGTTTCCTATTGGTTCCTCAATACTAGGGTCAACAATATGGTCAAACTTCTAACTAACTCTAGTAGTGTCTATACTACTCTCAAGTCTTATTAATACATCAAGGGGTAAGGGTATAACAATCTAAAGATAAGGAATTCTAGGTTCACTAGATATTCTAAACTTAGTGGTGTGTCTATATTCTCGTTGTATTCTTAATAGGTGTGCTACCATAATCATCATCCTAATAACAGGGGTTCCTATATTCTAACAGAAGGCTATACTCAAAGAACTATTAGGGAAGTACAAGAATCAAGCATGATGCAATTATTCAGATAGAATGGATTGGAAGAAAAATGAATCATAGTCAATTGTGGATGAGATCCTATACTCTATTCCTAGGTGCAAGCTTGCTCGGCACAGTAACGTAACCGAGACAATATGCTCTTGACCTGCATGGGCCACCACAAAAATATGTCATGTCCCAGTCCCAAAATACGTGGGACTAGCAACACGTAAGCATGCCAGCCGCATGGATATGGCAACTCCAATATATGGAAACCAAAATCCACACGTACGCTGTAATATGAATATCAATCCACAAGTGGTATAAAATGTATCACAAGTCGCATGGGTACAATCTAAATCTCATCCACAGAAAATCAATATAAATAAATAACCAACATCTATATAACTAGATCTCAATAAGAAGTATCTAAAAATGATAGTTGGATGGAAACAAATCCACTACCAACTCGAATGTAAGAGCAAATATTAAAGTAAGTACAACACAACAACACCATATAAGAACACCATCTAGCAATCACGGGCTCGAAGAGAGGACATCCACGAAACCTATATAGCCATCCGATCTGTACTCCTGCAAATACTCAAGAATAGATACACCTGGCAGAGGACCAGGTCCTCAGAGGGACGTAACAAGATACAGAAAATACGAGCCAACTTGAATATAGTAAACATGCATATAATTTAAAAATACATAAGTACGCTGTACAAGACCATCTATATGAATGCAAATGAGGACAACTTTTTGACGTATGGGCAAGGGTAGGCTACTCGATCTACCTCACAACTCACACACACGTCAATGGACATCAGAAATCGACATACCGCGGGGGTAGCGACCAGCGAGACTCCAGAAATCGACATACCGCGGGGGTAGCGACCAGCGTGACACACGCCCGTAGTGCGAGCTATATACTACGGTTTACCAGAGTGGTCAAAAGCCCATACGCCTAATGATTGTCCTCTATGATACTAAGTGTCAAATGTGTGTCAACATATCTAATATATAGTAATGTCTGGAAAAAAATTACACATGCAAGAATAAACAGAAATGCAATAAATATAAAGAAATATAAATAGCATGCAAAAGTACTGTAACAATTTGGCAAGGTATCTTGCCTGGTAAGAAAGCTGCAAGGTGTACTGTCCAGAAGTCAAGCGCGCAGGATCAAAGCTATGGCCACAGAACAAATGTCTCCGGATGCTGAAATAAATATCACCAACGTTTCTAGAATGAGCAAAATAGCTAAAAAGCACTTCCCTTTCGTCTAATTTGGACACAGGGGCAAAACGGTAATTTTGGGCAAAAGTGGGGTCCACGTGTGGCCTACTTTGCACCGAAAAGCGTGCCAAGGGTAACAGTCTCTAAATGGGATAAACTATAAGTCAAACAACTCTAAATGTCAATACGAACCCAACGGTATGTCCAAATGTGGATTCCGATGAGCTGAACACAATTTTGTCCAAAAAGTCAACTGTGGGGCCCGCCAATTAGCGATTTGGTCAACTGCGCGTTTAATTACGCGGTGTCACGTCTTCAAGTGTTGTACACAATCAGACAGTCAACTAACAGGTCCTTTAAAGTCACTTGGTCAATTGGAATATGGAATAGCCATAATTACCTAGGGCCATACAGAATGAATACATTTACAATCATAATTAGCATTACCACTTAAATAATTATACCATATACATATGATTATTAAACTTGGTTTAATTTTGTAATTATAAAGTGTTGGGGGCTTATATTCAAATCTTGCAAGTCTTCTTATTTAAAAAGAGAAAGAGACAGAGATGGACTTACTTGAACCAGGACTAACTATTTTGCCTTCTTCTTACTCCTTTATTTATATACGTATCTCTCAAACAATGGTACCACTGTGTTTATTTCCCATCTATGCACATTACATCTATACGTGAATAGTAACCTACAGTTCATACTGTTTCTTCTTCATTTATATAGTTTATTAATGTCTCTTTTCTTTTGTAAAAAGATTGGTAGGAGGATCACCTGACAATGAAGGTGCCCGCGTGACGCAGGGCCATCGAGCATAGGATCGTTCGGTGCCGAGGTCGTCGATGAGTAGGAGCTTACGTGCAGACCTCGCGACGGGGATGGGTCAGATTGAGATGCGTTCGTCGTTACGAGGTGAGGCAGTCTCTATGGCAGCGAGCGGTCGGAGTTGCTGTGTCGAGGTCGGCGAGGAAGGGAGAGGTGGTGGTGAGCGGTGGTTGCTCCGGCGTCAACGGGGCGAAGGAGAAGTGAACAGGGAGGAGGGGTGTTGGTTTGCTGTCGACTCCAGTGAGGAGGATCCGGCGGGTTCAGGGTGACGGACTCCGGTGGTTGGCTCCGCCGGTTGGCCGAAGAGGGGTGTACAGGATGAATGGGGAGGTGGTGTCGGCTAGGTGAAGTTAGGTTAGGGATGGGTTTCGAGAAGTATATATAGAGAACGCGGGGGGGGGGGAAGGAATTTCTGCGGCTGCTGTTATTTTGCATTATGCAAACGGGTGGGCCGGGTTTTTGCAAGTAACTACTTTGCTGAAGGAGCGGTCCTTGGAAGCAAGTAAGTATTAAAGGGTGGTCCATGGCGTTTAGCAAGTGCTAAAGGGCTGTAGGCTGGGAGCAAGATTTATAGGAATAGTGTTATTATTATTACTATTATTATTATTATATTTATTAGTAGTCCTATTTAATTATTATTTTTTCTTTTATTTTCCTTTCTAAAATATATATATACATATATACATTTGTGTATACATATATATTATATATATACTCATAAGAAAAATCATGGATTAGAATAATGCACAACATTAGGCTAGCAACTGCTCAAGGGGTCTCCTACATGGAATAAATTCTGAAAAATTCCTGATGGTCCCATAAGTCATCTAAGTGCCCGAACACCTAACATAAAAATTATTAAAAATCTATTTCTCCTATTTAGCCCTAATTACTACAATTTAATTAATAATTAATAATTAAAGGGTATATACGATTTTCTAGGAAGGGGGTTTTACAGCAGCGAAGGATGATGGCGGAGAGGGGATGATGGGGGTTTATAAAGGGGATGCACGGCGGTTGCAGGGAGGTGGTTGGTCGGGGAGGGGAGAGGTCGGGAAGGCTGAGAGGCCGTTGAACAGGCGGAGGGGGATCGGCGGTTGTTAGGGAAGACGAAGGGTCGTCGGCAGGGAAAACGATCGGGGCGGTCGGTTTGCTTCAGTTACTGTAGCAAGGGGGTAGTGGGTTCGGGTCGGATCGGGTTTTGGTTAACGGGTCCGGATTTGACCCGATCCAATAGGGTTCAGTTCGGTTCAGGTAGGTTTATACTGGTTTATTTAAAAACATTGTTTTTGGTCATTTAAAAATAGTTTTTTGGTCCTATAAATTCCAAAAAAAATACAGTATGTCTAATTCTTTATTTTACACCCAAAAATATTATTTTTATAATATTTTAATATTTAAAAAATCACAAAATTATTTAATTTCAGAAAAAAATTATTTTATTTATTTAAAAATAGCAAAAAAAATCCCAAAATTTTATTTTTTTAATTTTGAAAATTTTGGATGTTTACAGATGCAGGGTACAGAATCTGCACTTGTGGAGATGTGTGCACAGCAGGAGGAACTTACATGGGTTGTAGACACTTTGAAGTATTAGCAGTGGTATCAGTCAGTCTTTGTAGCATGCAGCAAGGGTTGTGCAGCAGATAGGTAGGTGTGGTGTAGGTAAATTTTGGAGGTATGTTGATGGATTAGATATGTGGTGGCAAGTGTCAGTAAATAGGGGGTAGGGAAGAATGTTAATGTTTGATACTAGAACGTATCAGTGAGGGCAAGGGTATCAAGAGTGTACCCATGTGAGGTAGGTGATACTAGTATCCATACCTTAGTATTGGTGAGGGTGTATGTTGTGATACTTGGTACCATGGTACCAAGTGTCATTGTGTACTAGGTAAATCTAGTGAACTTAGTATAGTGTGGGTATCCATGTATCAATAGGATACATGGAGTATCTTAGTAGGGTAATAATATACCAATGGATAGTAAGTGTAGATACTAGGTGAGGGTGATACCTAGTGTCTATGTACTAAGTTAGGATCAAGGTATTAGATATTACCTTGAAGTTGTGTATAGGTATTGGGTAATACCAAGGTATTGGATTTGGGACTAAGGTATTGGTGAGATATGGGGCTAAGGTATTTCATATAATGGTATATATAGAGTCTATATATATATATATATATATATATATATATATATATATATATATATATATATAAGATACTAAGTATCTATATTAGCTAGTATAGATTAGAAACCTAGTTTAGCAAGGTATTGACCTAGAATACCTAGATTTGACTAGTTTGACTATATAGGTCAACCAAATGGACAACTTGCAACCCAAATTAGATAGGTGACCTAGTTTGACCTAGTTTTAAGCTAATTAAGTTTATTTTGATTCCAAAACACTTATTTGATATGCATGGAATCTCATATTTAGGTCTTTGAGGCACCGTTTTGGATATTGTTTGGTATTCAGCACCAGAATTCGGGCAAGTACATTCTCTAATAGTTTTTATTATTTGATATTTACTATGATTTATGTATTTTGTAATGTTATATCTGGTTTTTGACACAATGGTACACGGATTGGTATATATATTGGATCTTCAGTCATGAGATGTTATATTGTTCATCGTATCGATATTGGACATTGTTCATCGTATTGCTTTTAAACATTGATCATTGTATCGTGATGTGTCATGGTTGGATCCATCGTACTAATCGGGGCAAGAAAGTGCTAGCTAGATATGTGATCAAGATATTGGCAAATATTGTAGATATTGGCAAATATTATAGACATCGGCTACTAACTAATCATATATATCACGTATGATTGAGCTAGTTTTTCCCTTATTGTAAATTATTTAACTGCATAAGCCGATCACATATCTGACTAGTATTTTAAAATACTTAGTGTAACTACAGATATTTTCTATTTTACTTCATATATACTGATTATGTCACATTGCTTTACATTTCTTATCTCTCCTTACTATCTTACCATGATATCAGTTTATTATTTTCCCATCATGTATTACATTCACTATTTACTGTTTGATAGTCTTTATCAATTAATTGGAACTACTATTGGGTTATACTCGTTCCATCATGACTGAATAACATTTTTAGGCTTTGCTGTGCTCCACGTTCTTGAGTTTTGAGTGATGCTAAGATCGAGACTACTTTTGTACTGTGGACCTAGAGGTGACCTCTGGTGAGATCTTGGCTAGTATTTCTCTATCTCAGTGCCATACCTTAGTTTTATTTCTTTTAGATTGTTGTTGGATTATCTTTCTTGTTTATTTCTTCTTGAAGAATATTATTATTGAGTACACTTAGTTTGCTAGTTGAACTTGTATTGAGCTCGAGGTCTAGACAGCGTTCTACCGTCGATGTTGTGGTGTAGGTTGGACGTATCCACATACACGTGTCTCGATCATCCGGGTGCGGGTCGTGACATAATAGGGGGAGACAGAAAATAATAATAATGATATTGATGGAAAAGGAGTGAATACAATTTTGAAGTCCAAGGGCGGTAATCAAATACAAGAGGAGTTTTGAAATCAGTTATAGATTGAGTTCTTATTCAACATTAATCTTAACTTGCATGCTCGTTCAGTACGGTAACGTAACTGAAACGATATGCTCTTACCTGCATGGACCACCAATAAAACCATGTCATGCCCCAGTCCCAAAATATGTGGAACCAGACATGTGGCAATGGCCAGTTGGTATGACTCCGTAGGTCTTTCCGATTTAATGTTCCCGACGAAGTGCACTTACGTTGTCCACGGTCAAGTAATCAAGCTAGATATCTATATCTATCAACTATTTGTATCTTAATCCATATGACGGGAATAAAAGAAAGATAAATATGACTACTAATCTCCAGCCTAATAATGATACTTTCTGAATAGACTCGAAGTAAATAGCATGAGTCTACAAAAACTAAGCATTTACAAATGACAGAACGAAGCATATACATATACATGGAAGGATAATACCTATAAGAAAATGTGCACTCATCAACCACCCATCGATAGATCTCTGTGTCCAACTTAGCTAACTTGGCTGGGAACCAGGTCCTCAGAGGGACGTACCAAGATACAAAAAAGTACATGACATAATATAAATAATTTATAAAGTAAATAAGGGTAAACTATCCATCTAAGTGAATACAATCTGAGAAAAACTTTGGTAAGTATGGGTAGGTCAGGCTAGACATATGCTGACGTAATTCATCAATCGTCATAACTGGCTAAAATATGTCACATATGCCCCCCATATCTGGGACACTTTTGTATGTATAAAAACCATAAAGTTCATAGAACGCGACATCTGATATATAAAACCATAACGTTCCTAAGAATGCAGCATCTAAGTATGTCACGACCCACACCCAAAAATTGGGCATGAGCCGTGGGTACGTCCAGCCTATGCCGCAGCATCGGCGGTAGAACGCTGTCTAGGTCTCAAGACTACCAAACATAACTCATAACCTGTCAATGATCTCAACTCCATAAGGAGGACAATAAATAATACATTGATCAACAATTCATAATATACTCAATCACAAAGACTATAGGAAGTAACTGGCACGATCAGATATAAAGATAAGAAAGTACTGACATAAGTCAAGAACAACCAAAATACAACAGTAATCTAGAGTCTAGCTGTCCAACATAAATAGTCTCAACAATAGTCTCAACATAAATACAATCCAAGTCTCAGGTTTTAGAACAAATAATACATAGGTAGAACTGTCTAGATGACTACGGGTGGTGTCTCCTCCAAGGAGAGTGACTCCTCTAGGATCCCTGGTATGTAGTCTCCCTCTACACCTGGGCCATAGTGAGTAGGACAGAAGTCCTCCAGGTCCTCTGAAAAATGTAATTCAGTCAGGATTGGAGCGAAGCACAAGCACTAAACAGCAGCTTCATTTATATTGACAAAAATTATAAAATAGTGTAAGAAAATACAAGATAAAGAAAAATACTGGAAATAGGGAATACTGGAAAATAGGTAATCAGCAATAGTACAAACTAGCAATGAACAGAATATAAGTGAATGGTAGAATAACTGAACTGGAAAATATGGAATCTCTAACTAAGTGTTTGAAATATCAGTTTATTATGTGATCGGCTTAGGACGAGATCAGGCTTGTTATATATGATTGGCTATGATACATGTGAGATCAGGCTAACCATCTGGTTAGCTATGATACAAGCAATAGTCAGGCTAATCATATATAACAGGCTATGAGGCATGTAAATGGTCAGGCTACACCCTACGTGTTGTATGGGGTGAGCTATGATGCATGTAAAGTGGGGTATGATCACATAATCTGCTAATATTTCTCTGTCCCCAGCTAGCACGATGGATTCCAATCACGACTCCTCATGATAGGTATTTATGATACTAGCCAGTGTATCCACAGTATCATAATCTAGTATACACTACATCTAGAATCATAAAAATAATTAACATAATAAAAACTGTCAGAGAATGTACTCGCCTATGGTCCTGAGCAAGGAAGGAGGATCGATGTCCAAGGTGGATCACACCAACCTAAGGATGAAATAATAGTATCAATTTGGTGAATTGGAATGACAATTATTAATATCTATGTTTGAATATAGTCTTTAAGCCAAACTAGGTCCAGACTAGTAACCATGCTATACACCTATAATTATTTAGGCTCATACTAACCATAACTCATAATACCTTATTATGTATATAGTACCTTAATATTTTACTTAGTATTACCCATTACTTATACTTTATACTAATACACACCCACCTCACACTGAATACTCCAAGATAGTCAACATCAGCTACCTAGTACCTATACTACTCAACCTATTACTTAATAATACTTGGTATCAACCCATATCTAATACTAGTACCATAGTACAAGCATAATATCTATACCAATACCTTATATCATAATACCTACTTATAATATCTTAATGTTAGCTAATAACTCCACACTTTGGGATCTCAAAACCTAGGTATCACTACTAATACCAATCAGGAACTTGGTATCCATACTCATAACTCTTACCAATATACACCCATTGTCACACCTTCACAACTCCTCACTAATATCAAGACACCCAGACTTCTCAATCAATAACTACCTTGCAGGCTTGCACATTGCATTTTCCAACTGCATACTACCTGCAGTCCATCCTAGCTCAGTGATACTCCTCAATACACAAAATTGAGTAACTGTCAGCTCCTCTCATTCAACCCGACACTAAGTATCAGCTAAAGTCTGATACTCACACTACCGTCATACACACACTGCCTCACCCAACCATCCTTGACTTTAGGCCTTGTGCTCTAGCTCTAAACAGGGTTTACAATCTATATCATACCATACCTGCTTGCTATTGTTGCAGTTGCTCAAATGAGCAACTGCCCTCCTCTTCACTGCTCTGCAGACCACCAAGACTCCAGACAGTGCACACCCTTGCACTGCTACCACCCTTGCTCAGATCATCTGAACCAAGCCTCAACCAATACACAACTACAGTGACCTCCCCTAAATGCTGACACTGATACTCACCAACCTAACTGACACCAAGGCACACACTGGATACTAACTGAAAACTAAAACACTAAGCTCATAGTAGCTAACCAACACTCCCCTATCGTGAAGACATAATAGGAACTGATACTTACTAACTGTAGAGTATCAGTGAAACCCAATACTTACAGTCCAGTCCCCCCTTGTCTATCACTTGTTGCAATTAGCCACTATGCATACACACATGTACAACTCACACGTACACTTGAGCAATATACTGTGTAACTCAAACACAAGCACACATGTGCACAACTCTCATGTACACTTGAGCAGTCCACTATGTCAAACATCCACTGTCACACTTGCACTGGAACACAGCACATACAAACACATGTGCACACTAAGACACCTACACAATACATCTCAGGAACCGATTGATACACAACTCAACTAACATCACTGATGCACAGTACGATCACACACAAATATACTGATACTTTTGTGTTATCCTTCAATGTCAAAATTAATACTGATACACAGTATCAGGAACTCACTAACACCTAAACATTGAACTGACTTAAGCTATACTGAATCTATACCTACTGATACTGTGCTCAGCACAGTAGCTGATGAAACCCGATACTCCCACATCACTGATACTGACTATACTACACTCACTTACTGAAACTGATGCACAATTTGCACAGAATCAGAAGAACCCGACTGTACAATGGTGTGCCCGATCTGCTACTGCCTTTGCTCAATGTGCAGCTGCACATTACAGTCCTACACAACCATCCTACTGCTTGAGCCCTACATCACTCCACGATTTCCAGTCCACATACTGATACACATCAGTCCCTATATGCTCACAGTTCCTTCCTCACATTGATACTGATACACTCACACACTCATATACAACTCACTGATACCACACACACACAAGCACACGACTGCTACACTAAGATATCATTCCAACACAGTGCACAAACCAAATCCTCCATCACACACTGACACAGTGTGCACAATGCACATGAACCCGACTGCACAGTAGCTGAAACTGTGGAATCCCGACTGTGCAAAGCCCTTAGACATACATATATACAATAATACGTATATATATATATATATATATATATATATATATATATATATATATATATATATATATATATATATATATATATATATATATATATATATATATATATATATATATACTAGTGCATAAGAAATAGGTCATATAATAGGTATTTTCTTCCTATAAATCATTTCAACAAACACCTTGTGTGCAAAAATCTGGGATACACATGAATACTCATGCATAACTCTCCAAATGCAATTAAACATCTACATATATGATGTAAATATGCATAAATACATATATGTACAATTAGGGCTACGAAATTTGGGAATGTTACATCCAAAAAAATAAAACTATGAACAAAACTTATGAGAAAATACTATAGAACCCAATGGAACTAATTCTCTCTCCTTGAGGGTGTTCTTAAACCATGGGTGGGCTTCTAATGGCCAAACAAAAGATTAAAACAGAATTAAAATGAGGGTTTCTAGATTTTTACCTATTGGAAGATGGATTCCTAGTGTATCTTCTCCTTCTCCAAGTCTCCTTGTGCCCAAGCTTCTAGGTCTCCTTGAATGAGGGGAGAATGAGGGATCTAAGGCTAAAAATTCTAAAATTTGAGGAAGGAAAGAGAGTTTCTTCTTGGAGGCTATTTTTAGGGTTTTTCCTCATGAATGATGAGTGGCTTGAGGGAGGCTCCCTCTTACTTTATAGGCTAGGGTTAGGGTTTCTAATACATAAATTCTAATTTGCCCTTCATGGCTTGTCATGAAGAACTATTTAATTAAGGAGTTTAGTCATGTGAGGGATTCCACTAAATGCTAATTAATATATTAATGCTAATTAATATATTAGGGATTTGTCAGTGGGTTTTAGGTCTAGTCTACTGCAAAGTCCTCAGTCACATCAAGTCTAGTTTATTAACCCAGGTTATATATATATATATATATATATATATATATATATATATATATAAATATATATATATATATATATATATATATATATATTACATATCATGTAATTTAACATAATAAATAAATATGGTAAATGACAATAAGGCCCCTATTCTCTAAATGTGGTAGTGACAAAGTATATATAAAACCATAATGCTCCGAAGAATGCGACATCTGAGTATATATAAAACCATAATGTTCTGAAGAATGCGGCGCCTACATATATATAGAGGTCATTAGTTTCCGTAGTTCCTTAGGATACTACAACTACCAATGTGGTGTCGCATATGCCTACTAGTTGTCCTCCCCGCCCAATGTAAACGAACAAGTCAGATATATGACATACACATCTCGTAACTATAATGCAAGTCACATAGAGCTATACAACTATGTTAAGTACCATCACACGTGCTACTTGCATCGATGGCCAGTCGAGTGCGTAAGCACGTGTCCTAACATGAACTCATACTGTGACATAAAATGATACATGATAAGGTCTCGGAGTTATAATGATAACTCTCCAACTTTAGGTACGTCAACTAGAAACTAGGTCAACGCAAGTCCTAACGTCGATGCCTTCGTCGACTGCACCTGAGGCATTCTCAGACGCGCACAATTATATAATATTCATAGCATAAGCAAGTGTTGAATTTAAACAGTACAATAAGGCAAGGTATATTTGCTTGGATATCCATACTGCAAATACAAAAGTCCGTCTCCCGAATCCGCGACTGGACGATCGCAAGAGCCTAAAATATAATAATAATAATAATAATAATAATAATAATAATAATAATAATAATAATAATAATAATAATAAATTAGCATCTATGCTACGGTTCGCTAATCAAATAGAAGAGCGCAAACTATATACGAGTAGCAGTTAATAACGTGTAGAACAAATAGGGCCGCTAGGCATCTATTACCAAGGTTCATGTATAAAGGTGGCATAATAGTGTCAAATACTACAATAATTACTAATGTTAAATCAACTAGATTATGTTCCATTTCATCATAATTAATCCTGCTCAACACAAAATTTCTCAATTCTTCCTAAATAACTTATCCCCGAATACACATACAAACTCATCAAATCCATTCCTCCATAATCGCGTACAAATCCATATTTTATGTTGCATCAATGCATATTAACAAATTTGAATAAAAACTGAAATAATTACTAAACATGGGTTATATTTGGATTAACAAGGAGTTAAACAAGCTTAATGATTGTTAACATAGAGGAACAAAATAAAAGAAGAAGAAGAAGAAGAAGAAGAAGAAGAAGAAGAAGAAGAAGAAGGAGGAGGCGAAGGAGTTACCAAGAGGGAATGTGCTCGAATTGGAAGGAGGAGGGGGAGCTCGGTTGGATGGGGAAGAAGGTGGTCGGCCTGGGGGCGGTCGGAGCTGTTATGCTCTGCCGCAGCAGTAGCATAAGGAGCGGCAGCCTCGCAGCAGCTGTAGGAGCTGTTGTAGGTGGTCTTTCGTGGGGGGGAGGAGAAGAAGGGAGGAGGAAGAAGAGGTGGTGGTCAGTTGTCAAATGAAGGGTATCATTGTCGGATTTCAGTAGGTGGAGGAGCTCGGATGGGAGGGAACCATGGGTGGTGTTTTAAGGAGGTGGGAAGGTGGTCCAGTATCTTTCATCAGTAAGGGTGGTCAGGTAGTGGTCGTGGAGAAGAGAAGAGAGCTAAGGAGGTGGTCGGGTTTATGGAGGGGAGGAGACCCCCATAAAACCACAGCTCATTCTTCTTCTTAGGGGTGTGTTTCCATGGAGGAAATGAGTGGTTGTGATAAGTAGAGGCTTAAATGGGAGGCTAGGATTTAATGTAGTTGGATAATAATGCATAGTATCATGCAAATGGAGAGAGAGGGTGATAGGACCGGTCAAACCATGACCAAATAGGTTTTCTTCATTTGGTTTGCTCCAATAGGAAATTGCCACATAGCATTACATTTATATTTAGGTCCCTAATTGTTTGGGTGTTTACAAATAAAGAAAATTGAGGATTTGATGCATGTTTGTGGGTGTTTTGTGTTTTATAGGATGGAGGGATGTGTGGTGTTTTGTATGAATCATATGAAGGTGTGTGAGGGTTTGAGTTGGATGTTTGGCCTAGCTAAGGTTGGGTTTGTGTTGGGTCTCCTTTACAACTAGAAAATGTGTCATGTAATTTGTTAATATTTTGGGAGCATGTGGGGATTCATTTGGATATGACACAAGGGTCATGGATATAGTAGACTTAGAGTAGGTCATGTTTATATAATTGGTTGAAGGGAACGAGTCGAAGTTGTGTCTCCAATTTCGATTAGAATAGACATAGGTGCATTACGAAGGATTGAGTTGAGTATTTTGCCAAGAATGTTGTGCAATTAAAATGGTGCACAGGAGAGGGTGTTTATGAGTGACATAATAGTCAAGATTGAAGACTGGCTTGCCTAGGTCAAGGGTGTAAAATTTGTTGAAAGGCAAAGGCTAGTGTAGTGCTCCAAATATCGAAACAACGGTAAGGTGTATCAAGTGATTCAAAAATAAATAGGTTATAATAAACTCCAACTCATAATCCAAATAAATTCCAAATCAATCCATAATATCTCACTAAGCTAAGTATATCTAAAATTGGACGAGGGAGTTTACGGGAATAGACTCCTTACTCGAGATAGGCTGACCATTTTTGGCATCCCCTGCGAGGATATGAAATGTTGCTTATGCGGAAAGCAGAATGAGTCCAGGGATCATCTGTTCTTCGCCTGTGACGTCGTTTGGGATATTTGGAGCACACAAAAGTCTAAGTTTGGACAAACCACTGCACACTGTAGAGCTCTTGCTGCAATTTTGAATGATGTTAAAGCACAGAAGGGGAATAGAGTGAGGTTATCACCATCTCAGAATATTTTTTTTGCGGTGGTTTGGCACGTGTAGAGAGAACGAAACCGACGTATCTTTGAGGGTATTTCCCTTACTATTTTTGCTGTACAAAAAAATATAGATGCTGACTTAGATATCCTAGACCCGAGATCTTAGTTGTAATCATCATTTATCTATAATATTTACCTTATATATATATATATATATATATATATATATATATATATATATATAAAGGATAAACGAGATATGAGTCATAGGCTCATATTTCTACATGAGTCATGTACATGTGGACCAATAAGAATGGACTCCAACATCCCATGTGTTACAATTAAAAAATAAATTGTTAGGGATATGTCACGTTTATATAAATAAGAAGCAATTGGAAAAGCAAATTATCAAGGAGTGCAGGAGCTAGAGTTTACAAATCCTTGTTTCCAGTGGACACTAAATTACGTTTGAACTTTGTGACTAAAATTGTGTAAATATTTTAATTATTTTTGTATGTCACTTGTAACAGTTTTTGCCGCAAGAAAATTGTAGCACTGGAAGTGATCTTGTATTTTGCCGCAGTAAAATTGTAGCACTAGCAAGGGCATTCCAACTTCTGGGCACAATTTACAAAGAAATCAAACACAGAAAAAAGTGTAGATGCTGCAAGAAATGTTGCAACATCACTACACATGTTTAACAATAATCGTGGAGCATGTAAAAAGACACGACTGGTTCAGATGGAAACTTTGCATCAGTTAAAGAAGGATTTTCCGGGAATCCTGATGAGTATTTAGGAGGATGAGTCTAGCAATGCATAATCTTCTTTTTTCCATCCTCCCTATAATTTCACGATTGTAAATTATTATTAATAAGACTAACCATAATTACAAATTTTCAGCAGTGCAAAATCCGTTCAACATCAGGTGCTCAAATGAACAGCTAGGCCAGGCAGAAAAAGATAGTAGAGATCACCTCTGTATTCTGTAAATATATAGAGTTTATCGAAGTACTAATAAGGTTGTTAACAATGTCAAAGCTACTGCTGCAGGCGCTCATACATAACTACACCAACTAATTAGCTTAATTCATGAGTTGTAAATCATTCACATCACCAGATAAACCTACATACCCAAAGGAGTGAAATTTATGTGCAATAAATCTATATAGTGGATGACAACTTTGGAGAAAAACCCCAAAACATGTAGGATCCCATGAAATCTCAGTTGGATTCTGTCAATATGAGACAGCCCTAGGCAAAACAATATAAAGCAAGTACCCATTAAGTGCAGGTCTTCCACGTGGAAGGGAAGCGGTCAGATGTTACAGCAGGCATATTCCGAACATTCACATCGACAGGCAACATCCGGTACTCGATTTCAAGTTCGCTCAAAACTTTGATCATCTCCTGCATCACCAGCTCTCTCCTGTCCCACCTGAGCCCCATATCCTGAAAATTGATGGTTTGCCTCATCCAAATTGATATTTTCAATCGATTCATGTCATCCACTTCTCTGAAAACAATTTGAGGGCCAGGATACCAGTGCTCCGGCTTACTCTCCATGTAACTGCAACAATTGGACAACAGTGATTACAACTTTGTAAGTAACAAGCATAAGTGTAACAAACATCTATTCTACAGTTTCAGTTCAATAGAAAATCAAGTCTCATATAAAAGCAGCACTCTTTCCCCTGCAGCTCATAAATGTTTTGCTGTGTTGGTGTGAATTATTTCTTTTCCTCATTGCAATAGAAGTAACACGGCTTCTATATGCATTTAGAATACAAAAAGTACCATCAAACCTTGCATATGTTTCCATTAGGTCTCTCCCTCAAAGTATATGTACTCATATTTACATAACTTTTCATATTTTTATCGAAATATTATAACATTATTCAGGGATAAGTTTTCCATCGTCTTCAACTATATATAATTTAGAGGAGAAGAATTATAGAATTTCTTTAAATGAATATTGTGATTACATGATTGGTGGTAGGATTTGACTGATATAAAAATCTTAATAACTTGTAATGGTTTGCTTAGAAGTTATATCAACCTTTTTGGATGACTACAAGTTACATGTGGAAGAGTCAACAAGACAGTTTAAGAGTTACAAATATCAATTGAGTTATATAAAATAGGTACACTAGATGCAAATTTCAGGACAAAGGTACTTTGAACAGTTAGTATGTATCAAAATCAAAGTTTAGAAGAGACAGATAAGTTAATTATCATTAGTAATGGTTTTTTTAGATATTAAGTACCTTCATCTCGCATGTTTTGACTTAAGTTGCTTAAATTTTATTATTGTCTTATAAGTCCCTTAAATCCTAAAGAAGTCTAGTTGTAAGGACACATTAACACTATGTTAGACAAGAAAGTAACCTAACCAGTGGTTCCTATGTAGCCAAAGGTATTGAATGTCAAAAATACTCTTTGGTCATAATTCATCTCCTTTTAAGGATTTCAAATATCCTCATCCTGTAAATGCAAGTTGCCACAAACATGGTGCTTGAGGTTTAGCTTCTGGAGATGAAGCTAGAGATGAAGATAGTCTGAAGCATCATAAACGCGGGATCATGAGCTTGAAGTGTGGGTTAGGGGAGGTGGGTTTAATGGAGAAGAAGAAAGTAAAAGGTTTTTAAAGAGCCGTTCAGAAAGCTCCAAGTGAGGGAAAAAATGTCAAAACATTATTACTTATCATCCTTTCAAGTTAACAAACTATTCCTTTTCTTTTTCCTCTTAGACAATACAAACACAGGTTCCCATAACTAATTTTCTTGTAATCTGAGGAACTTCTAAACAAATAATAAGATTTAGCACAATCTGTCAAAAATAATTTATATTAAGGGACTTGAATATAGAAAAACGTCTGTCTATGAAAGTAATAATTTACTTATTAAGTGCATCATGAAACAAATATCCATCTCATCTTTAGTCAGAGGAATAACTTGTAAGGAGTGTTAAAAAATGATTTAAAGACCGATTAGATTATGGCCTTTGTCCCAACTAGTTGGATTGAAACTTGAGTTCTTAGTGGAACCTAATTACCACATCAGTAATTGAACCCTTGTCCCTTAACCTTTTCTCCTCCTCTCTATTTCACCTCTACCTATAGTTAAACCCTAATTTTTCCTTGATGTTTCCCTTTCCTCTTTAGCTTCTCGTCTTTCTCTTGGTTTTCTTCCTCTTGCTTTCTTCTTGGTGTTATTGAATTTATGCTGCTAATGTCCTCTAAATGCTCTCAAACCGATAAATTTGCATAATTTGTTATTGTCGTTGTTGAATTCATATGTTTTTTTAACTTGTACCTTGTACTTTTTGACAACCTCATTTAGTCCCAGCCCTACTTTTCCATTAACTAATCTAACTGCCTAACTGGTGCAACTAGGCGCCAGATAGGAAGGAAAGGTTAGTTAAAAGAGGACTATGGGTACATATGGATGATGACAAAGTAATTATCCTTCTTTATCCTATCTCGAACTATGGGTACATATGGATAATGACAAAGTAATTATCCTTCTTTATCCTATCTCGGTTAAAGGTCATTTTCTCTATAAGATCAACAAGCCATATCCTTCTTTACAACTTCAATCCCAAAGTTTTCATCTAAATCATAATTTTCTTACATACTAATGTGAAGGGTACATATGGATGATGACAAAGTAAATAATCATTGTGAAAGTCTGCCCTAACTTGCCTATATAAAGTAGATAATTGCATGTACAATATACTGACAAGAGTATGATTCCTTCGAGTTAGGGCAATGTAAAACACCCTTTTCATCTTTGAAGAATAAATGTTTTGAAACATTAGATTTAAGCCATCACTGACACCATTCAAACTTGTCAGGAATGGTACTATCTGAACGGGCTAGGAGTATCAGTCAAGGTCCAGAATATTTGTCGAATATCCTTGTAGCATAACCAAGAGAAGAATTTAAAGACGTTACATTAACTAATACATCCAAGTTATTGTCACTGATTATATACCCTGAACACATTAGTCATATATGAAGCTAGCAAACAAGTAGTCAACTAATTCGAAATATAATGATTTGTGCTACTGAAACCAGTACATTGACATAACGCTGTGGCATAAAAGTGGGAGGGTAAGAGAACTGATACTGCACATACAACCTCCTCTTCTCAGCTTCTTATTTGTTATTTGTGTTTTTGTTTTACCATTTTAATTATTTTGGAATCTTTAAGTCTCATCTGGATAGAATAGATATGAACATAACATGTCTGAACATAAAAACAATTCTAAACAAACTTCCAAATCATGTAATACCTTTAAGTTATAAAGGGTAATGATCAACTTACCTAATTAATCTTTGTTTCATAATAGCAATCTTTTCCACTGGAGTTGAAACATGAATACAAAAGTCAATCGCATCTCCCATATCTGGACTTCTATAATAGTTGCCAATGAATAAGGTAGCTAGCTGGTTATTAGGACACGTAATCTTCTGGTTGTCAAACCTCAGAAATATTGTTGTTAGAATGTTCATTTCTTCGACAACCATCTGAAAAGTCACATTAAAAAATTTTAGTAAATTGAAAAAGACAATATAGAGCTTTTGATAATAGGTTGCATGTTATTACTTTTACCTGAACTCCATTTATCTCACAACGATCCCCAACATCAAAAGGGTGCATCACGAACAAGAAAATAATGGCTTCGAAAATCGTCTTCAAAGTATTCCCAAACATAAAAACAGCCACAAGAAGCTGGGAGCCAATGACAACAAAGAAATGGGAATCTGCAATATTCAAAATGAGAAGCCAGAGAGAAACTATTATTATGCCCACTATCACATTTGCCATTTGGTGAAGCTTGTTTACGGCTGTCTTCGTATCATTAAGTGTTAAAGCAAGGTGCCTTCTTTCTCTGAATGCATTAACCTGCATCATGTGACCATTGAAAGTTAATTTGAATGTTTATTCAAACATACATCTTTGATCTGCTTTTATTTCTTGAAAAACATGTAAAAGATGGAGAAACACAAAATGAAAGATCAATACCACCCAATTTTTTAGACATTTCCTGCTAACTTTACTTTTATCTTTTGCACCTTCAAAAAGGCTCATAGTCTTCAGCGCTTCATCTTCCCTCATAAAACGCATCAGATCTACCAAATAGATGTACCTGTCCAAGTTATGTATGTTAATCATAATCAAAGTTTGAGCTAAACTGAAAATATACTACTTAAACTAAAGAACGAGGAAAAAAACAAACTATCAAGAAGAAACCTGTAAACATTGTCAAACTGAACCAAAGCTCATTGACAACACCTCTCTCTCTCTCTCTCTATAACACACACACACACACACACACACACACACATATATATATATATATATATATATATATATATATATAATTTTGGGTTCGGTTGTTTGAATCATATTCTTTTATTCAGCTCCCTAAAACCATGTCACGTTCCAGTCCCAAAATATGCGGGACCAGACACGTGGCAATGGCTAGCTGGTACGACTCCGTAGGGCTTTCCAATTTAATCGACCCGACGAAGTGCACTTACGCTGTCCAAGGTTAAGTGATCAAGCTAAATATCTATTTCTAATATCCAACAACTAAACTAAATCTCAATCTATGGTAAATAAATCTCAAGAAGGAACGATACGCATTATTAGTCTGCAGCCCAATAATACATCCGTTCGAATAGGCCACAGGAATAATACAAGCCTATAAACACTAGGCTATAAAAGCAGAATCAAAAATGGAAAGTAGTACATGACTGTAATAGCTGAAAGATGTAAATATACCTGCAACGATGTCCAACACCCCACTAGATTAAGCATCATGCAACATGCTCAAATACCTAACAAAAAGCATATCCTTCTTTAAAAACCTTTTTCCATGTTTGTTTAGTCCTATCTATAGTCCTAGAGCATCCTTAACTACTATCTTATCGCTTCTTGCTGGAGCATTTATTGATCTACGTTGCACATGTTTAAATCACCTAAGATAATTTTCTCTCATCTTATCCTCAATTTGTCACCACCTCTAACTTTCCTCTAATACACTTATTTATTATCATATTTTCTATGTATTATCATTCATCTATCTTAGCATTCTCATTTTTGCTACACTAATTTTCTGGAATGATGTTTCTTAATTGTCCAACACTTCGATACATAAAGAATAACTATCTTATAGAATTTTTCTTTTAGCATCATAGGTATCTTTCGACCACAATGTACTCCAGAAGCACTCATCTATTTCAACCATTATGTTTTAATTCTATCATGTTTTAAATTTTAATCATATGCATGACATCATTTCCAATCTCTACGTCATGATGGATTGATCCTAAATACCAAAAACTAAAACTTTTAGGTAACTCATATATATGTCCCCTAATTTCTCTTTACCATTTGGTTGAATATAAATTTCATATGTTGTTTTATCGTAAAAGGAAAACCTAGTCGTAGGTTCGAATCCCCCGGGCATCCTACGTGGTTAAATATTAAACGAGATAATTGCAAATATTCATGTAACGATCGATTGAGAGCGATACCTACAAGGATCGTAAACTGATGGACAACAATAATATAGTGTGATGGATATAGTGTGTGATGGAGATCGGTCGAAGTAATGGATCGAGGAAGTATGCATCCATAGAGTAATCGAGGATCTTATGTATGTGTGTGTGAGTATGTGCACCTTGCAACTCATAAATTGAACTACATCCTACTTCCCGGGCTATCCCTCTTTCTGGACTAGGCTCTAGTTTGGTTCTTTGCATATTGTCACATATGTTCCCAGATTTCATATTTCTGAAATTTTGGTGTAAAAAATTATTCGTGTAAAACGTAATTATGTATTTCATATTTGTGGTTGTATTTCGATTTATATGTTTTTGGTAATTGGGATTTGTGTTTTGGCTTTGACCAACATTCTAGATTTGATTTCTGGTTTAAGGTTAGTACAATAGGGATTTTCTCGATTTTTGTGTCGCGGTATCGCGAGAGTGGGATACTCGCACAATATCAAGTTTTCGAATTTTAATAAACACCTATGCAACTAATTGAGTTTCATGGTTTTTATATAACCAAGTGATTATATAGACCATCCAGGACTTGCAGAAATCCATGACGAGCAAGCCATAAACCTTGGACTAGAATCGGACTAGAATCGAACTAGAATGGAAACCTATAGATTTTTGGAAAAAAAATTCCAAGTTAGCAGTATATTGGAATACCGGTTGGGTGGAAACTTGCCCTGTAAGCTTCTTTTTGACCGTTCAAACAGTCAAGATTTATTTCCTATGGGCTATATAAGAGAGAGCTCTCTTTAACTCTCATTATTTCATTTCTTTTCTCTCCTCTCTTTAGACCCCTCTCTCGATCTCTTTCTCTCGATTCTCTCTCCTTCACTTATCCTCTCTTGAGTTCATCATGGGAGCTCACCCCTGACTCGACAAGACCTAGAGAGAGTCGTGGCAAGATACAAGGCTTGTGTCCACGAGGACCGGCCTAGAGGAGGATTCGAAGTCCGATACCAAGATGTAGACTTGCGACAGCGCAACCCAAGGGAAGTACGACTTACTCATTATATGGAAGCAGTGTCTCTGCTTCATTTTCTGTCGATTTCTTATGCATGTGACACATGCATACCCACGAGCCACTATTGCTCCATGCATGTAGGTTTTTTGTGTCTTTAAATGGGGTTTTAGTGCATGCATGTGTTTTTCTTGCTAAGGAACTTTTCTTGAATTTCTAAATGTCTTATGTCACTATTGTCGTGCGAGTTGACTAGAAGCACGCTTGATTCGATCCACCGAATCGAGCCCGACACCCTGTATCCTATGTTTTGACACTGTAAGCTAAATTTTTGGATAAACTGATATATTTCCTTGTATTTACTGAATTTTGTCAATCCAATATTTCCATCATGTCAGGAATTTAGTTTCATCTAAGTTAGAGCCTTGAAAAGTTAAATTTTGAGTCAAAATAAAGTTTTTATGGTCAAAATAGGTTTTGTATAATCTGTATCAGGCTGATTTCGAGGCTGGCAGTATATTGGGTACTATACCGCCCATTATACCGCCAAGGCTGATTTATGCCAGAATTTGTAGATTTTCGAGTTATTTTTCCATCTCTTCTGCAGTTTTTGTTGCGCTTTTTTCTAAATTTAAACTAATAATTATGTGTTTAAAAATAAATTTCTTAGCTATTTGTTTTTATTTATGGTGGGATATATTAGCTATTGACTAGAAAATTTACGTAGATATCACGAGTCTTTACTCAAGCTCAAATCGTAGTTCGTAGGCACTCACGTCATGTTCATAGCTCGTGCTAACTCGTTATATCATACTCGTCGATCCTTAAAGCCTATGTGGACTAGACAACTTGTTTGATTGTTTGTAAACCTTTTTGCATTCTTGGCTTTGGCACTGAATAACTTTAACTGTTGGTACACCCCAACACGAGGACCTATTCTGTGTAGCGCATGTCGCGGAACACAAGAATATTCGCCATTGATGGCTGCAATTATTCTTGTTCCTTGCGCATATCATTCTTGGTTGATTCTCTAGTTTTCCACAACTCGAGATTCGGAATGAAACTTGATAGGATAATTAATTAGTCTCATCATCTAGTACATTGAGTGGGGAGGATTCTTCGTTACACGCAATCCCGCTTGCTAGGATTGTGGGACATGTCGACCCCAATTGGCGAGGGCCTATGATCCTATATACTACAAGCTATAAGTTATAAGTTCTTTTACAAGTTTATGTGCAATCACAAGTATATGTATATAAATAACACAATATAAGAACCCTGACATCCTGGGTGTCTACAGTGTGCGTAACAATCGAATACACAAATTTTCATTGCTAGTAATTAGGTTTGTGGTAACCCTAGCTAGTTAATGAATAGCAAGTCGTAGTTGATGCTTAGCCGTGAAATGTTGATGTGCTCTTTCGTCCATTCTTATTATATGTTTTTCGTTGGTAGGTGCATAATGTGTAGTCCTACTCAGGAGTCGGCCTGCAACCTCGGTCTTTGTTTGGTTGAAGGGTTTTGGTGTTGTTAAAGAAGAGTTTACGCACACATATGTCATTTGCAGACTCATTTATGCTCTTTTGCTATCTTTGCATGTATTGTTTATTGCTTACATTTGTCTTTTAATTTCAGGACGGTGCATTGGTACCACACTAGTCTCGCCATTCAATTAGTCTATTGTCTTTATTATTATCTGTGATTGTTGTTTGCTGACTTGGATACGCGAATGGGCATGGGATCGGTTCCTACTTCTTGTTCTTGTTTGGTGTAGGGGTAGGACTCAGCACTATCGACCATTCAAATGTCTTCATCTTGTGGTTTGCGGAGTTTTGTTTCTTTTGAGCTCCCTTGTGGTACTTGCTAAGGTTGACCCCACTTGTTTTGCGTGGACAATTCTCATAGCTAAGCCCAAGGGATAGCCCGTACTCGGAGGACTGTGGCACGGGATAGCGAGTGGGTTCCTCTTTATACTCAATCCCATTATGTACATTCATTTTGTGGCATTTAACCAAGGGCAAGTGTTAGCTCTTGTTTCCGGAATCATGTTTCCTCCGTTCTTGGACGGCGTAATTGTATATTTTAGAAATGCAACTAGTTGTATATTTTGTATATTCTACCTGGTGTATCTTTTTGTTATCAGCTTTCATGATCATGTATGTATTTGTGTTTGGAACGTTTTACCCACTATATATATATGATTTACTCTTTACTGCTTTCTTGTATTGCATGGATTGAGATGTGAATTATATGCCCTTAGAGTTTGTCAATAGCATGTTAGAGTCCTCTCACTTCTCTGTTTTAAACAACCGCAATCGCTTATTTCTCTGTTTTAAGCAACCGCAATCGCTCACTTCTCTGTTTTAAACAACCGCAATCGTCATACGATGTTTTGGTGTACTTCGTATGGTGTAGCTGGCCTAGTTTGTCTCAGTCTGTCTCTCTATATTTTGGGAATGGGGTATGACACATATTGATCCTCAATTTATGTGTATGGTGTCATGTAAACTCTAGATAGTCTAGGGGAAGGTAGGAGGTTGCTCATTGATTGCATGAACTTAAACTTCATAGCCAAAAGGTTGGTTTAGCTACCCGTCAACTAACCATCTACATTTTATGGCATTACTCTCTCATGGTCAAATCCACCTTCGCTAGGAATTTAGCACCTATAAGTTCCAGTGTGTCATAAAAATGCTAGTTCTTTCATGCAGCTTTCTTATGCTCCACAACGTACACCATTATATAGTATCAACCTAAGGGCCTATTTGTTTGGCAGATAGAAACTTTATATTAGTTTTTATGAACCTACGGAGACTAAGTATTTATTTATGACTCAACTTTGAAGCAAAGTTTAAAAAATCAAAGTTTTGTTAAACAAAACAAAGATAAACAAAATTTTGGTGTTTGGATTTGATTTTGTAAACCGAAAAATGTTTAGACATGTAAAACAAAAACATTGTTTTGTATATTTGTATGTGAAATTTACCAAAAAATTTATTGTACATTTAAATTATGAATGTATTTTTTTTCTTATAGGATTATTCTATATAAATATTTTATGTTTAAGTTTCTATTCAAATTTATCTACCACAAATTAAACATAGTTTAATTAATTAAATCTAGAATTTAAATTCTAATCAATATAATCTAATCTAAAATTTAAATCAAATAAAAATATAACTGTATATCTAGTTAGATTAATAAATAAATTCAATCTAATATAATATATAATTTAAAGGCCACTCAAATTTAAATTTAGATTTAAATTTGATATGATATACTATTAGTCTCTTAAAAACTGAAGGAGAACGAGAAGAAAAAAATATCTTAACTAGGGGGAAAGAAAAAGAACAAGTACATATAATATTGTCCAATTTTATTAGTTTGTAGTTCTGTTTTGGGTAACGGAGATTTTTGCTCAAAAACCAATAAAATCTTGGTTTGTTTTTTTGTCAAAACCAATCCAAAACTAAATCCCATACAACACTCACATATAAAAACCAAGTTTCGGCTAGAAACTCGATTTTGGGGCATCAAAACTGAGTCCAAAATGGGCTCTATGTTTCCAAATGAAAATAATGTTTGTTTGCAAGAAACTAAAATATAGAAACATGTAGCTAACGATGACATGGTAATAATAAAACATAATTAACATGGAGTTTTTAAAAGTGGGCGTTTGTTTACAGAAGTAAATAATAATAAGAAAAGTATATCATGCTTGATTTCTTGACTTTCTATGATTATCATTTATTTGGATGGAAAGTAGAATGGAGACTAGTTCCCACTTTGGTGATGAGTCCTACTACTTTCCTAAATTACTTTCCAACTACCAAACAAGCAACAAAATAGAAAGTAGTCATAGTTTCTACAATTTCCTATTTTCCCACTAATGTTCCATTTACCAGAAAGGTCTTAGATTAGCTAAAATACATCTCAATTTCATTAAAAAGACGACGAATATCATTTTAATTAAACAGACAGTATAGCTACAACACAAAAGCCTCTACCCCAAATCTTCACGTAAGCTACAAGAATTGTCTTCTTCATTCAACTAAAATCTTCACGTAAGCTACAAGAGTTGTCTTCTTCATTCAACTATATTAAGGTTATCTCCTACCTTATACTATTGAATGTCCTTTCTTTCGTCATTTCTTTCTAAAAGGAGTCCGAATTGGCACATTTAAACAATGTTTTAGGAATCTTAATCATACATATGTCCATACCGTCTCAAATAATTTTCCTGCATCTTATCCTGTCTTAATTGGCATAGCAATATTTAACCTCTTTTGGGTCCGATACATGAATCCATTTTCATTCATCTAAACGAAGGGTCATTTCCTTAGTTACACTAACAAACCTCATTTAACTTTTAATAATCCCAGTTAAACATTGAAATAAAATCTTAGGACTGTTAGTTGTCACTTCTGCTGATCTCCTCGGATATGTCTTAACCATCTCAAATGACTTTTCCAGCATCCCATCCTCAATAAGCTACCTACAAATGGAATCATTTCTCAATCTATATTTCTAATAGCCTCTCATCCATCTCAATATTTCATTTCAGCTATGCACATTCTTCGAACATATTTCTTTCTTGTCCAATTTAGACGTAAAACATAGTTAATCTTGCAAAGATTTTATTTAATTTCTTTTTTAGGGTTGTTAGAGTTATTTTATTTTGTTATTTATCATATGAGGGTATAATAGTAATTGTGGGTGTATTGCATATCAATATAAATAGACATGAGATGCAACATAGGGTTTAAGGCCCTTGCAATCTCCTTTTCCATATTCTCTCTTCTCCTACTTTTTTTCTTCTCCTCTTCATCTCCAAACTTCACTTGGTATCAGAGCATATATTTGAAAGTATTGTACATCCCATCCACGATAGGGCCGATCGAACTCGGCCGTGAGTTTGACGGGGGTTCGGGGGCGGTAGCCCCTTATTGCAGGGTTCTGGGCCGCAGTCCCGAAAAAAAATTTCAAATATTTTTCATCTACTTTTCATGATTCGCCGTTCGTCGTTCGTGGTTCGTTTATGAGATCTAGGGTTTCTACAGAAAGACGAGGTCTTTGAAACCCTAGATCTCGCAAGGAACCTTAACCGACGACAAATAACTAACAGAGATCTGTAGAAACCCTAGATCTCGTAAACGAACCACGAACAACGAACAACGAACGACGAACGGCGAATCATGAAAAGTAGACGAAAAACAGCCGAATTTTTTTCATAATGATGAATTGGGAAAGTCGATTACAACGGTGAAACTCAATGGTGCGAACTACCTTGTCTTGTCCAAGTCTATCAAAGTAGTGTTAAGGGCGAAGAAGAAGTTGAAGTTTTTTACGGAAGAACCCCCGCTTGAAACTTCCGCTGAGTATGAAAATTGGATGAGTGCAGATGCATACGTTATGTCGTGGTTGTGGCATAGTATGGAACCGCATATCGCTGCTAATGTTCAGTGGTGTGAATCAAGCAAACAGATTTGGACATCTCTGAAAGAATCATATTTGCAGAAGTGAAACGTTGTTCGTATCTATGAGTTGTACGAGTTATTGTTTAATACAAAGCAAAATGGGAAGCCTGTGAATGAATATCTGGCTTCAAAGGAGGCTTTGTGGGAGGAACTGCTTCAATATCATCATGTTACTACTGATTTGAAGGAAGCTCGGAGACAGAAGGAAGAGTTTCATGTTTCACTTATCCTAGCCGGTTTGGATCCTGTGCTCGAACCTTATAAAGCTCAAATCTTTGCTGGAGAGCAGTTACCTACGATGGCAGATACTTTTTTCCGTCTCAATCGTTCCTTTCTGGGACAGAGTTCTGTGGTGCCGAGTACTGACTCTTCTGTCCTAGTTTATAGTATTGTTGGTCGTGGTGGTGGACGTGGTAGTGGACGTGGTGGTAGAGATGGTGGTCGTAGTTTTGATCGAGGAGGAGGCCGTGGTGGCCACGGTGGTGGTGGTGGTGGCCGCGGTGGTGGTGGTGGTGGCCGTAGTCAACCACGGAAGTGTAACTATTGTGGAATGCTCAGTCATGTAGAAGACTATTGTTGGGATAAGTGGGACAAACTAGAATATGCACATCAAGTGCATGATGGAAATATGCAGTCCCAGGTCACCACTTCTACTCCTAGAGATGATACTTCGGATTTCAATCAGACTTCAACGTCCGATACCTCATCTCCATTTGAACAGATCCTCCAAAAGTTGAACGCGCTTGCTAGTACTACCTCCCAACCTACTGCAACCATGGTACATATAGGTAATCCTGCTTTTGTAGTCCAATCACCATCCACCTCTTGGGTCATCGACTCAGGAGCAAGCTCTCACATGTTGGTATAAGATCTCTCTTTCATAATCGTAGTTCCATGAAACAATATTATCTTGGCTGATGGGTCTACTCGTCATGTGTTTGAGAAATGTGTCATTCACCCTACTCAATCACTATCATTATTTGATTCATTATATATGCCTAATTTTATTTAATTTGTTATCTGTGAGCCAGTTAACTAAATCTCTTCAATGTTTTGTGGCATTTTCTTCCCATTCGTGTGTTTTGCAGGACCTTGGGACGAAGAAGATGACTTGTTCGGGACATAAAAAAGATGGACTGTACTACTTGGATCTACCTGGAAAGGCCTTCACTTCTGTTTCTACTTCTCCGTTGCAGTGGCATTAACGTTTGGAACATCCGTCTTTAGCTAAGTTGCGTCAAGTTCCTAGTTTGAGTCATGTTTCTAGTCTTGAATGTGAGGCTTGTCAGTTAGGCAAGCATCACCGTAGTTCCTTCCCTCGTCGTAGTGAGAGTCGTTAATTAGAGTCTTTTGATCTTGTTCATTCTGATATTTGGGATCCGTCTAGAGTCAAAAGTCCGAAAGGATTTCAGTATTTTGTTATTTTTATTAATGATTATTCCAGAATGACTTTGTGTTATTTAATGAAAGAAAGATCTGAGTTTCCAAATGAGATATTTGCCTTTTATAATGAAGTTTATGTTCAGTTTGATAAACGTATCAAAATTTTGCGTTCTGATAATGCTTTGGAGTATACTCAATCTTCTGTGAACAGTTTTTGTGTTGATCGTGGTATGATTCATCAAACCAGTTGTGTCCACACCTCTCAACAAAATTGTATAGCCGAATGCATACATCGACACATTTTAGATGTGGCTCGAACTCTCATGTTCAATATGCATGTTCCTAAACAGTATTGGGCAGATGTCGTTCTTACTGCATGTTATCTAATTAATCGCATGCCTTCATCTGTATTAAATAACAAACTTCTATTTACCATATTATATACAAATGTCGCACATTTTTCCTTCTCTCCTCGAGTGTTTAGATGTGTCGCTTTTATTCATAACTTAGAACCTAATCAAGATAAGTTGGCTCCTAGATCTATGAAGTGTGTCTTTCTTGGTTATTCTCGTACTTAAAAAGGTTATCGTTGTTACAGTCCACAGTCACGCAAATATTATGTCAGTGCGGATGTTACATTCTTTGAGTCTACCCCTTTCTTTTCTTCAGGAGACCGTTGTATTCCTTTTACAACAGATTTAATAATTTTCATACCACTTTCGGTCATTCCTGAATTAATTTCTGCCTCCATTCCCCATTTACAGCTTTATCAGAGATCCAAGGACAAGCCAGTGGTTCTGCAGAATTCAGCCCTTAACCAATCATCTTCCATGCCTGAAATTTCTGCTCCCATCACCACAGATCCAGATAATCTTCATATTGCTCTCAGAAAAAGAAAACGCCTTTGTACCACAAAGAAGAAGCATTACATTTCTAACTATGTTTTATTACATCGTGCTTCATCATCTTTTCATGCATTTGTTGTTTCTTTGTCTTCTATTTCTATTCCCAAAACTTACAAGCAGGCTATGTCATCTTCTAGTTGAAAAACTGCAATGGATGAGATGTATGCTTTACATCAAAATCAGACTTGGGAGCTTACATCACTTCCTGTTGGAAAGCAGACAGTGGGTTGTAGATGGGTGTACATTGTTAAGTATCACCCCAATGATTCTGTTGAGCGCCTCAAGACACGGTTGGTTGCCAAAAGGTATACTCAGACATATGGTGTGGATTATATGGAGACTTTCTCTCCAGTGGCTCGGCTGAATTCAGTTCGGATTCTTATTTTTGTGACGATTAATCACCAATGGCCTATATATCAGCTGGACATAAAGAATGCTTTCTTGCATAGTGACTTACAGGAGGAGGTTTATATGGATCAACCACCGGGATATGTTGTAGCAGGAAATAAAAAACTCGTATGTCGATTGAAGAAAGCATTATATGGACTGAAACAGTCACCTTGTGCTTGGTTTGACAAGTTCAGTTCAGTTCTCATTCAGTATGGCTTTCGGCGCACCACATCAGATCATTCAGTATTTTGTCATTCTTTTTCGGCAGGTATTATCGTGTTGATTGTTTATGTTGATGATATTATTATATCTGGGAGTGATCATGCTGGGATTGTGGACTTGAAGGCCTACCTTAGTCGTCAATTTCATACTAAGGATTTGGGTCTTCTTCGATATTTTCTTGGAATCGAGGTTGCTCGATCTAAGAAGGGTATGTATCTGTCACAACGTAAGTATGTTCTAGACTTGCTCTCCGAGATTGGGATGTTGGAGTGTCGGCCAGTTGAGACTCCTATGGATTTTCATGACAAGCTTGATGCTGACAGGGGAGAGTTATTTGAGGATGTTGGATATTATAGACGTTTGGTTGGCAAACTTATATATCTTACTGTTACTCGACCAGACATCACATATGCAGTTGGAGTAGTTAGTCAGTTTATGCATGCCCCTCGGCAACCACATTGGGAGGCTATCTCTCGCATTCTTCGATACTTGAAGGGTGCACCTGGAAAGGGGTTGTTGTACAAACCTTTCCAGTTGCTTACGGTGACTGGGTTCAGTGATGTTGATTGGGCAGGCAGTCGCAGTGATAGGAGGTCTACTTCTGGCTATTGTACATTTGTGGGTGGCAATCTTGTCACGTGGCGTAGTAAGAAGCAGAATGTTGTGGCTCGTTCTAATGCAGAGGCCGAGTACCGTGCGATGGCTCATACAGCTTATGAGATGATGTAGGTGCAGTTTCTTCTTCATGAAATGGGGAATATGATTCCAATTCCGATGGAGATGTATTGTGATAATCAGTCGGTAATGTTTATCGCAAGTAATCCGGTGTTTCATGAGCGCACAAAGCATATCGAGGTGGATTGTCATTTTGTTCGTGATTTGTTGCTGAAGAAACAGATTGTCACTCCTTATGTTCGGTCAGAGAATCAATTATGTGATATCCTCACCAAACCAATTGCTCGTGGTCCATTTTCTGATTTATTATCAAGTTGGACACGTCTAATTTATATGCACTTCTTGAGGGAGGGTGTTAGAGTTATTTTATTTTGTTATTTATCATATGAGGATATAATAGTAATTGTGGGTGTATTGCATATCAATATAAATAGACATGAGATGCAACCTAGGATTTAAGGTCCTTGCAATCTCCTTTCTCATATTCTCTCTTCGCCTACTATTTTTCTTTCTCCTCTCCATCTCCATCTCCATCTCCAAACTTCACTAGGGTCATAAGCATCTTAGGATGACATAATTCTCTGCTTCTAAACTATCTTCCACAGTTAACTTTATAATGAATAATGAATCCTGACTACCAAAAATGGTAACTTCTTAGATATCTTTTGAACATCAAAACTTAATGGTCCCTGTGGCTTACTAAACTACATTTCATTTATTATTTATTTGCTGTGGTGATTATAGATCATTTTGTCTCTAAAGCAGCATTCCTAGTTTTATCAAATAAAAAAACAGTATAGACAAAGAGCTTATACCAAGGTAAGTCACATTAAAGTACCTAATAAGTTCATCTTAAGTAACGAGATGTGGATAAAAATTATCAACTATGATTCAATCCTGGAGCAATAGAGAATGAGTCCATCACTCCTCTTATTATCCTTATGCTAGTAATACTCCGATACATGTCCTTAATCATGTCATAAAACTAACATGCACTTATTTATCTTACTAAAACCAACATATCATGTCTCAAAGTACCCTATCATATTCATGTCTAAGTTAACAAAGGTTACATGCATCTCTCTCTCTTTTTTTCCTTAAAGTTTCCACATCAGGCACCCATCAACTTCCTTGAATAAACAAGTATGGTCCATGGTTGGTGTCTCTGGCATAAAACCAAAAATGACTGTTTCATGTCTTAAATTGGCTCAGCTAGCATCTCTCAGTGTGTCATGTATGATTTGTCACTGTGTCATGTATAATTCATAAGCTTAATTCCACAATAATGTGTACAATTCTACAAATCATTTTTACATTTATAGACGTAAAGGTGCTAGGATATATTTCCTCCAATAGTCAGGATGCT
Organism: Iris macrosiphon; assembly: GCA_036927795.1. Lineage (NCBI taxonomy): Eukaryota > Viridiplantae > Streptophyta > Magnoliopsida > Asparagales > Iridaceae > Iris > Iris macrosiphon. The sequence continues at coordinate 91,023,260 of JAYESA010000007.1, forward strand.
TCTCGATCTTTAGAACTTTAATGAATTAGTTAACAATGTCGTGATTCATTTCTTTCCAGCAGATGTAATGATGTCCTTGAGTTCATCCTGTCCTTCTTTGAAGCATCTTTAATTTCGTCTTATCCTAACATACGTATAATCCTTTCCTCTTATTTTAGCAGGTTTGTGTTCATCTTTATTTCCATATTATAAGTCTCTCACTTCTTATATAATTCTTTTTAGACCTTAGAAATCAATTATCAGCATAAACAAATAGATACCAACTGCCACTACGACAAATACCAGTTGCTATTAAAATATGCAATAGAGGCATGGAATCAAAACTTACTTAGAACCAGGTTTAGCAACATTACTAAAGATCTTCTTAGCAGCAATCATCGCCTCGTGCTCACTCCTAATTTGCACGGCAGACTCATCCTCCTCCCCATTCATGTGCCCTAGCTGCTCATCAAGAGTCGTCAATGTCCCATATCTTACAACCCTCACCAGTCGCTTCATGCTCCAAGCCGATACATTCTTTTGATTAAGCTTATGGAGTTGCTCAATCGTAATTCCATCTTGCTCCTTGCTAATGTCCTTCTTCGCCATTACTCCAGAGAACTTAAAACTCTTCGCTGGCCCCAACTGGGAGCTTCTCCTTGGTCCAGTGATGCTGACGCTCCCGCTGTTGGCAATTACTCTCCCGCTCTTGCCCAGGGCAGCTGACCTGAGATCGCTAGGAATATTCGCGCCAGCATTCTGCAGCTTCTGAACCTCGGCCATAACCCGATCGTCCTCTTCCATATTGTGCCGGATTTCAATAAGAGGCGGTCCCGAGAGAGTCTCGATGATGTACTGGTTGAAAAGGGACTCCTGGATGCGGTCAAAGTAAGTACTAACATGAAAGGAGGACGCCAAGACCTTGACAAGCAGGGTTTTGACTAGCCGGAGGAGAGCCGCAACGAGAAGGCAGAGTAGGACCTTGGTGACATACGGCAAAGTGGTGCTCTTGGTTGTCCTCTCGACTTTGTTGTCGAATATCAAGTGCCATACCAGCAAGACAAGGCCGAGCCAGAGGCAGTTCTGTACCGCCTTCCGGACTCCGTAGACGAAATAGAGCAGGCGCTTCCGAAGGAGGAAGTTGCGCTCCATGAAATAGACGGCGAAACGGATCAGCCAGCCGGAGAGCAGACGGCCGCAGATGAGGACGAGTACCATTAGCTCCCATTTCCACAAATGCAGGTCCCACACCTCGTGGTGCTGGAGGAACGGGATCGAGAGGCTGCACCCCAAAGCGGCGAGAATCAAGATCAGGCTCACCAACTGGACGATCGTCAGAATGTTGAAGTTCTCCTTCTTGAAGTCCTCGGGGATGTCGTCGTCGATGAAGGGGTCCTCGTCGTCCTCGTCGTACTGTGAGGAGGATTTGCCGACGAGGCCGGACTTCGTCGGGAACCTCCCGGATTTCCTGTCGTCGTTGGCTTCTACGCCACCGGCGGCGGTGTGAGCGGGGGAGGCTATGGGCGGGGGATCCATGAGCCTGGATCGGGTCTTGTTGCGGCCGAGGAGGCCGGACATCTGCTGTTGGTAGGAGACGTTGGAGGTGCAGCGGACGACATCGCTCCCGTCCTGATGGTCGCCCGTCGGGGGGCTGGCACGGGACCTGCCGATGCCTTTCCGTCGGCGGAGGCGGTCCCCCTTGGAGGGATCTTCGTCGTCGTCGTCGTCCTGTGAGGAGGAGAAGCTTGACGGGGAGGAGGATTGCTCGACGAAGGATACACGGAGCTCCTTGGAGGCGGAAGAGGACTTGAGGTTCTTTAGTTCGTCCATCTCGAGGTCCATGTCGAGGGCCATCTCGACGCCAGCGGCCTTCTGCTTGTTGAGGAAGGAGCTGATGAGCCGTGACGGAGGGTCCTCGGCGATCTCCGCCACCATCGGCAGAGGATTCGTCTGTTGCTGGTGCTGGTGCTGGTGGTGCACGGCGGGTGCCGATGGGGGAGGATAATGCTGATGGCTGGGGAAGCTGAACTCCTTGCCCTCGCTGTCCTTGCGGACGTGGCCTTCTTTCACGAAATCGTAGGAAGATTCTCTCCAGACCCCTCCACCACCGCTACCGCCACCGCCACCGCCACCGCCAATGTGGGTGGAGGACGCCGTGGAGAGTAGTTCTCTGCTGTTTCCGTCGATCTTGACCACCACTTCTCCTCTGCGGTCGGAGGAGTCGTCGTCGTGGTCATTGTTGTGGTGGTTGTTGTTTTCGGAGGAGGAGGAGAGGATGGGCTGCTCCTCGATGGAGGGGCGACGGTACTTATAGGAGCCGTGGGATTTGAAGGATTTCTTGAAGGAATCCATGGCATGGGGGAAGAAAAAGAAGAAGATGGCAATTCCTTTGGCTTCCCTTACAAATGGGAAAGCGTCTTTTCTTCTTCTTTATTAATAGATCAGAGGGCCATTGGGAGCGTGGGCAGCATTTGATTTTGCTCCTCTCTCTCTCTCTCTCCCTCCCTCTCGCTGTAATAGATCTATTACTCTATCTTAGGATCATTAACTAAATTTCAATTCCGGGCCTATATATAAGCCGACAAGAAAGGGGGCCGAACTAATTTAATAGTAAAGTAAGGGCAATTTCTGTCTTTAGACGAGGTTTTAGGGGTTTATAGTTATAGCTACAGCAATTAACAATGACAAATTTATGGATACGTGTCAAATTAAAAACTCTATTCTCGACAGTCCTTCCCCAACTTCAGAACTGAATCAAAGGATATCATATCACGAAACAAATCGGCAGCGAATCACGAAACAAATCGGCAGCGATGGTAGGTCCGGGACCACACCTCGATTGCATAACTGTGGGAATCTCCACATAAGGCTCCAACAAATTCAAACCTAATTTGACATGCCTGTATATTCTTATCTCTGGTCTCTGCTGTCTGCCAACTTTGTCGTGTCCTCATTAGGCTGGACTGGATTGGACTGGACTCAGGGTATGAATGGCTCCGATTCGGGTCGGTCCGTGGCTCGTGTTGATTGAGTTTGATCAGGTTCGATTCGGACCGGGTCGAATTCGAGAGAGAGAACGATCCAGACCGTTCCAGTCCGGACAGAAATTATACCGACCTATTTCTGGCCCATGGCCCGGTCAGAGGAGGACTGGGCCGAACCGGTTTGGGCCCGGACCGGTTCATGGTCGGGCCGAGCCGACCATTTTTCATTTTTTTTTAAGTTTATATATTGACAATATTGTTTATATATAATATAAGTTATGTGATATAAATAATAAGTTAATAAATTTATAGAAAATTACCTCAAGAGCACCGAAGTTTAAATATATTATATAAAAGGCATAATATTTTATAAATTTGTACATAGAGCATATTATCGCACAAAACTAGGACGTAAAATCGAAGAATTTATTAAAAATAAACAAAACAAAAAAAGCACGCCTAACTTTAGGGCGTAAATTACTAACTTACGTCCTATAAATGTGCATAAACATTTAAATCATTTAGTTAAATGTGTTTAACCATGGATTAAAAAAAATCGTGGATTTAAAAAAATATAAATGATAACTCACGCCTAATTTTAGGACATAAGTTAGTAACTTACACCCTATTATAGTACGTAAAATGTATTTAATTTTTTATCTAGTTTTAATTAACCGTGGATTAAAAATAAATTATTAATAATTTACGCATCATTATATGACGTAAGTTAAAAGAAGGAATTAGTAACTTACAGAAATCAGGAATCAGGATAGGAGGATAGGATATTAAAATATTGTTAGATTAGATTACCAATTAATATATTAACTGGGAGAGTTAGGGGAGGAGGACTTACACCCTATTGTATGACGTAAACACAATTTATGCCCAATATTTGGACGATGTTATGCTCCACTTAATATTTACTTAAACTATATGCTTTATTTGAAATAAACTTAAACTTTATGCTTTAACCGTAATTTTCTGATAAAATTAAGTTAAAATTTATTGGTTTTTTTGTTAGTAAGTTATTTTTGTATAATTTAAAATTTATAAACTATTTGTTAGTATGTTTTTTTTATAATTTATGTAAACTATCATGTTATAGAAAAATTTATAACAACATTAATAAGGAAGAAAATTTTATTTGATTTCTTTATATAGATATTTATATAACTTTAAGTATAAATTTAAATATAAATATTTATAAGTTGAAATAATTTTTTTATATTTTTTTGAATAACAGTAACTTATAAAAAAATGTATAAATCTTTTTTTTATATATAATTTTTTTATATTTTCTTTATATAGATATTTATATAACTTTAAGCCAAAATCTTATAACTTAAAATTTAAATAGATATTTATATAACTTTAAATTTTTTATATAGACATAAAGAAGTTAAATGTAAACAACTAACAACATTAAAGTAAGAAAAAGCTAAAAAAAAAAAATATTAATGTCAATAAAATTATAAATGTATTATAACATTAAGTAACAAAAAAATATAAACTTGTAAATGATATTTTATTTGCATAAAGCTTGTAAGAAAAATGTACAAGTCTTTTTTTATCTTCCGTCGTCCGTCTTCCATGAATTTTATTGCTCAGCTCCTCCTTCAGTAGCGTCATCCAAAGTAAGAGACTGAAAGTCCAGCTAAGTGTATCAGCACTTTCATCTCTTGAGTTTTGAGTTCTTTTTTCAGCATGGACCCAATCTTGAACGCAGACACAAGCTTACAAAATATCTGGCAGCAACCGACTTCTCTTCTTCCTTAGCATCCTTGAACCTGCACTAAAATAATATTTCGATGCTACCGTGGACACCGAAACCATAGAATATCGCGTGCTATGGAAAAAAGTACATGATACGTTTTTTCGTCTCTTCCACAATTCTAAATTAAAAAATAAGATGAAGAGTCATCTTCATCTTCTTCATAAGAATTTAGATATAAGGACAATTCTTGAGTGGATTGGAAAGATTATTTTTGTTTCTTCCTTTGCAGCATACTTTTAGCATGTGATAATTTAGACAAAATTGGAGTTACTGCTACCTTGAACGGTTGTACCAGGTCAGGTCGATACAACTCTTTCTTCATATAAAGCAATTAAACTATCTAAAACATCATTAATTTCTACTTTTAAGCTACCTACGTCAACTTTCATATTATATTCAAAATCGTCTAATAAAATATATATACCATCTAATTTAATCTTAGATAAAAAAATGGAAGCAAAACAATATAGAAGAGGTATGTTATCCCAATATTTTTTAAAATTTGACTTCCATTTTTGTAACAACATAATCAAAACCATGGACATTTTTATATTTAGAAAATAAATGAGACATGTTAATAATTTCTGTTAAAGCTAAAGTAGAAATTGGATAATAAACTCCAGATAGAATACTTGTAGCATTGTAAAATAATTCTAAAATTTTAAAAATAGAAGTAGCAATTAACCAATAATTCTCAGTTACTTGATAATCAAAACTAGGATTAACATTACAATATTGTGTAATAATATCTTTAAATTTGTCATGACCCGCACCCGGAATAAGGGCACGAGTAGTGAGTAACGCACAGCCTACGCTTCAGCATCAGTAGTAGAACGCTGTTTGGTTCCTCTACTATCTAAACTAAACATCTCATACAATATATACATGGTACCTGTCAATCATCTCTACTCCAAACGAAAGAACAATATAGTATCTGGTAATGATAAACTATACTTAATCACAATGCAAACTAAGAAAGATAAAGCACGATATGGAATAACGAAAGAAAGAGTCATGATACATCCACAAACCTGAAACAATATATACATGGCAATAACCTCAATAAAATTCTAATACAAGTCTAAACAAATAATCTAAACCTCCTCAGACTCTGGTACTAAGTCCTCCTGCTCTAAATGAGTATCCTCTAATGGTACGTTGTCCTACGGCCCGTAGTAGCTAGGACACTGGTCCACAAGCCAATCATCTGAAAAATATATCCAGTCAGGATTGGAGCAAAGTACATACCTCTGAAAGCAGTTTCAAATACATAATCGAGCATATATAACAGATAATAGAAAATGATACAGGATAACTAAACATCAGAATAAAATACTAGAGTGAACAGATAATGTATTGGAATGAAGAACAAGCAATAGAATAACTGCAATAAAAAGAAATAGATAAAACTAGCTAATGTGCCATGGAATACGAGTTATGTGATCGGTTTGGGTTAAAGACGAATACAATATGGTAACTCGATTATACGTGTGATATGTAATCGACATGTACACGAATACACTTTGGCTTAATCACATAATCAACTCTTATTCCCCCATCCCCAACCAATACTAATGGATCCAATCACGACACGTTACGAACACGAATATGGGCCCACTTATCACGAGAAGTGTGTGAACACGAAGTACACTAAAATTAATACCCGATACATACGATAAAATACATGTAAAGGAGTACTCGCTGAACACGGTAAGGGATAACATCTCCTGACATGATCCATATAGTACCAGTTCGTGAAACCACTGTGTCGGAATCTAGTATATAGTTCTAGAACATGAAATATTTATATTATTATGAAATAAAAACTAACAGAGAAGTGTACTCGCCTCGGGTCCTGAACAAATGATATATCTCATTATCCCAGCTGGTGTCGAAGTCCCTAAATTTGGATATCATGTCAAATTGGGTATGAAATAAATAATAATGAGCTACAATGCAACTATACATGCTCTACTAGGCCATACTAGGTCACACTAAGGTAATTGGGTCAAGATTGGGTACTAATTAGTCAATACTAGCTAAACTAGGTCCACACCAAACTAACTAGTCTATTTGGTCATTTAATGAATTCTCACTAATTAACCTAGGTATTACCTTAGCCAAAACTTATCATTAACTAACTATATTTATGTACTCTACCTAATAGTAGCTAACTGTTGACATGTATATATATATATATATATATATATATATATATATATATATATATATATATATATATATATATATATATATGATACTCATATAACTAGTACCAAACAATTGATACTATCACTAATATACTAACTATCAGTATCGAGATTAACTACATATACTAACATGACTTA